>CM073132.1:40021618-40621618 GCA_037039145.1 Fundulus diaphanus
GTCCTGTGTTGGACTGGCGACCTGTGCAGGGTGTACACCACCTCTTGCCCTATGACTGGTAGAGACAGGCACTACCACCCCAGGACCAGCAAGGATAAGCAGGTATAAATGATGAAGGGATAGGTTTTAATACCTACACGGAATGTAAGAAACCTGGATCGGTGAGGAGGAGTAAATAATGAAAGAAGTTAAAAGGGAGTTAAACCATGTTTTTCGAGATTTTAAAACTAATTTCTCACCTGACACTAAATCCTACATCTCCAGAATGAAATGAACACAAACACCATTCACATTTATCTTCCATTGCAGTTTCCATTGTATGATGGCATCGACATGGAAAATACCTCTCTCAAAGTTGTCAGATGTCAGTTCTCACAGATATCCAGAGATAGGTTGGTGCCTGGAAAGACAGTTTTTAATCCAAAAACCAGAATCCTTTGTTCATATACTTGACTTTATATCATGCAGACCTCTCCTGCTTCTGTTTGCTAAACAGAAAAATATGCACGTGTATTTGACTTATGCAAAAATATTTTAGATAGAAGTTGTTTGTTTGATTTGCTTCTTTACTTAATTTGTTTACGTCTTATGACACAAAAAAGACAAAAACGTTCTTAGATTATACTTGACTTCCTCCCAACATGATTTTGAGTACCAAAATCAAATATTAATAGTACCAAATATTAATAGAAATGCCTTAAAAGTCATAATAAATGTGCAATGTCTTACAAAATCCTCCATATCCCACGTTTTGTGGCAAGAATAATGCAATTCATGGTAGAAAGCCATAAGAGGCCATAGCAAACAGGCTTAAATCGGAGGCAACCGGACTTTTGTTCAGTTCTTTCTGAAAACATTTTGTTACCTATCCAGGAGTCTTCGTCAATTCTGGTGGCTCACACTTGAGCAACCTGCAGTTGGTGTTCTGCTGTTTTTAAGGACATGGAGCCCCATCCTCCTAGGCGCATTCTCAGTCAGACACAATTCAATGACCCACTCGCCACTGTTCTGGGTCGTTAGAAGCTACTGCTTGGTGTGAGTGGAGTTCTTGGTCACCTGAATCATGATGAGATGCTGATGTAATCTCCATGGAAGGTGTTGGAGGACCGAGCTGTAAACACTGGGGAGTTGGAAACACAATCCTCCCCCTCTGTTTAGCGATGGATTTTCTCTTTTGACCAAGATGGCTTCTTTCACCCTTCTTTGAAACTTGTTCTCCCTTTCCAAAATCTGGACATCATTGCCATCAAAAGGGTGCCCTTTATTTTTGAGGTGCAAGTGGACTGCTGAATCTTGCTCCGAGCTGCTGGCCCTCCTGTGCTGTGCCATGTGTTTATTTAGCTGCTGTTTAGTTTCTCCAATGTAGGAGTCTGAGCAGTCCTCACTGCATTGGACCGTAAACACAACACCACTCAGCTGTGGTTTGGGTGTTCTGTCTTTGGGATGAACCAGTTTTTGTCTGAGTGTTATTAGCTTTGAAATTTACTGGAATTTTGTATTTGGAGAAAATTCTCCTGAATGTTTGAGAAACTCCTAAACAAATGGAATGGCAATGTTCTTGCATCTCTCTGTTTTCTCCTCTGTGTTTGATGCTGTATTGGTTTTTCTGCCAGCTTTGTTGGCTGATTTAACAAAGGCCCATTTTGGGTAACCACAAGCTTGCAGTGATTTCCTGACATGCTTGTGTTCCTTTTGTTTCTCTTCTGTGGCAGAGGGAATGTTGGCAGCCGAGTAACTAAGAGTTCTGATAACAGAGAGTTTGTGTTCCAGTGGGTGATGTGAATCGAAGTACAGATATAGCTTCTAACAACCCAGGACAGTGACGGGTGGGTCATTGATTTGCATCTGACTTAGAATGTGCTTAGGAGGATGGGCCTCCATGTCGTTAAAAACAGCAGTGCACTAACTGCAGGTTGCTCAAGTGTGAGCCACCAGGATTGACATACTCCTGGATAGGTGAAAAAATGTTTTCAGAAAGAATTGATCAAAAGTCCGGTTGCCTCCGATTTAAGCCTGTTTGCTGTTGCAATGACCTGGATAAATGAGAATTTGCACAGGCATAAGAAGCCATATTTGCAGTTTGCCAAAAGTTATGTAAAAGATACTGCAAGCACGTGGACCAACGTGCTCTTGTCACAAGAGATCAAATTTAACTTTTTTGGCTTTCATGCAATCCAATCCGATCCAATTCACTTTATTTATATAGCACATTTAACAACAGAAGAAATTTCCAATGTGCTGTACGTAACAAAAAAATAAACTAAAAAGGACACAACTACGAGGTGTTAAAAGCCAAATAATAAAAGTGGGTCTTAAGACGAGACTTAAAACACTCCACTGTGGATGCTGTTCGTATATGGAGGGGCAAAGCATTCCAAAGTCCGGGGCCAACTACAGAAAAGGCTCTGTCCCCTCTGGTTTTAAGCCTTGTCTTAGGCACTTAGCTGAAGATGGCCCTCAGACCTCAGAGCACGTGCCGGAGAATAAATCTGGAGGATTGAATTGGTGTAATGTGTTGATGCAAAACATGTTTTGGTAAACTAACACTGTACATAACCCTAAACAAACCATCCCATTGTTCTCACATGCTGGTGACAGTATAATTTTCTAAATAATTACATTTAGGAGGGACAGAGAAACTAAAGCTCTTGAGATGATAGATGGATCGGTTCAGGGAGAAAACCTTTAAGAGGCAATATAGGAGTTGGGGATCTGTGTCAAGACTTTCCATCATATCAGACTGAGCTCAAGTTTTTGGCATTCAACAGTGGGTAAACATAACATCTGTAGCTGTAACTGCAGCAAAAGGTGGTACTACAAAGTGTTGACAAAGGGAGGCTGAATACAAATGCTTGCCACGACCTTCACATTTTCATTTGCAAAAAGATAACAAAATAAATAAAACCATCAACATACCACTGCACATTTAAACTGTGCTTGGCATTGATATATTACACACCATCACAATAAAAGCCCTAGTTTAGGGTGGTAATGTGACAAAATGGGAAAAGAGCTCCAGGGCCTTCCACACCTTACCATCATGCAACTGTATTTATTATGTTTCCAGTTAAAAAGTATTTTGTTTTATTTTCATTGAAAATAAATAAAACTCCTTTATTGGCACAATACAGTCCATCAAAAACTACTAGCATAATTTTAGCATCATCAACTTTTTATTTTACTTTTTGGCTTATTGTAACTAATATTCTTTTTTTTATGAAACCTCTTAACTATTTAATTCATAATTTTCTATTTTGTGAAAAAAAATCTAAAGAAAATCCTCCATCCACTGACCCTCATTCAGCTGCAAATCTTCAAGAACCAGATCCAGCCTGAACACCTGGGACTGTCATTCTGCAGGTTCACAAAACGTGGCAGCCATGAGAGCGTGACTGCCTTTCAGTGGGTCTTGGTGTTGATTGTCTCACTAAAGCAGCTCTCCTCTTCCCACTCAGAACCCGCTTCCCACTCATAGCTCCCAGCAGCATGCACTCACATGTACAACCACCCACACAGCCATTTCATCTGTGGAGGTAGCAGCCATTCTTTCTGTCTCTGCTTCTCTTTCTCGCACTTTAAATGTTATTTTTCTCCCCCTTTTGACAGACATTCATCACATCTCAGAGCTTTAGGACAGATAAATGTGAGTCTGAGCAGGATCAGTTTGATGCAGTGAAATGCTTTTAGCTGGGGTTGACTTTCTAATTCTGTTGCGCAAATTCTGCATTGCTGGCAGCAAAATGAGGAGTAAAGCATTTCTTCCATGCCACTGTATTGACAGTTATTGACGTCAATTGATAATTTTTGGTTGTTATGTTTACTTATTTGCTGAGACTGTAAAAACCACAAGACGACGTGGTTATGTGTCCGTTTGTGGTCATGTCCTTACCTCTTTAGGGGGTCAAGGACTTTGGATGAGGAGTCAAGCTGGATCCAAAGAATCGAAGTCGCCCCCAAATGTCACCACGTTGTAATGAGGCTCCCAGAGGAATAATAAAAGCCAAGTGATGAATACTCACGGTTGTCCCTGTTAATAAAGAGAAGAAAAAAAACAACGTCAGAACTATTTTTGTGTTCTAATATCTATCTCCAAGTAGAGCCTTAACTCTTACATGAGATGTGCCATCTAGGCTGTAATGCACTGCTGTGAGTTTAATTCAGATCCTGCACTGTTTGTCCTTAGGGCTATTTTAACACATTTAATGATTTCATCTTTTAATTATCTGTTTTCTAATATTTTCCCCACTAGAAATATAAATAACCGAGAGGTTAAAACCTGTTGATGTTGAATTTCTCAATGAATCAAAGAAAGAGCTTTTCATTTTGTCTGCAGTGATTTTGTTAATATCCGTTAATCACTATGCCCAATCCTTGTCAAATGTAAACAGTAAAGATGTTGACATGTAAATGTAAATTTCAACAAAATGATGAATGATGGAGGCACTGTGGAGTGACTAAGGAGGAGTGAAAGTCAGATTTATGAAGTAACAGAACTGGAAGCGCTTTTATTTGGATACTTTCCTACTGAAGCATCTTTGTAATGATTTAGTGTCTTAAAAGCATGAGAGTAGTGATGGTAAGTTAGTTTTATTTTGTTCTGAAATGACCAAAAGTCATTTGGTACAAATTTCAGTTGGAGAGACATCTGTGTTGCCATAATTATGAAGGAAGAGCTAACAAACAGATTGTTATGAGCTATCAAGAGTCTGCGGTCCGTGAACGTGACTGGCTAATATCAAAACGCATCCTTTCATCAACCGCATCCTGCACAGATATGTGCTGCAGCAGACCACCTGTCAGACCCCTAGTCTGTCACTTACTTACCGGTTTGCTTAAAACTCTGATTACATGAGATAAAGATCTACAACAAGAGTCCCAGACCATGTGTCTGAGTCAAGTCACAAGTGTTGTGGTCAAAAATCTAAGATTTGTGTTGCTGAGGGCAACTCCGCATTCTAGACTAAAATCCAGATGTCTGTTTTTTTAAGACATCACATTACTTACGGTTTCTAAATGATTGTAGTATGAAATTTATTATGAAAATAACACTAAGTGGCTTCCTGCTTATAGATAATATTCATGAAAGTCACATAATCACATTTTCTCGCAGCAGATCAGGGAATACCATTTTAAACAATCTCTTCCCAAACATCTATGCATCAAACATCTCCCTGGTGGGTAAAGAACGACAGCAAGTCAGTAAACATTTGTAGAATGTTATCAGACAGCATGGGATTAATTTCCACTGTTATGCTGATGACACTCAGCTATATTTATCCATAAATCCTGATGAATCCAATCAGTTACTTCGACTGCAGTCATGTCTTGATGACATCAAAAGCTGGATGACTTTAAATTTCCTGCATTTAAATTCTGACAAGACAGAAGTTATAATCTTTGGGCCAGAGTCCTCAAAAAATAAACTTCTTAATCAATCACTGAATCTGGATGGCATTAACTTGGCCTCTGGTAATAAAGTAAAAAATCTTGGTGTTATTTTTGACCAAGACATGTCATTTAAATCCCATATTAAACAGGTTTCCAGAGTTTCCTTTTTTCACCTCCGGAATATCGCCAAAATTAGAAACATTCTGTCCAGGGGTGATGCTGAAAAACTAGTGCATGCATTTGTTACTTCAAGGCTGGACTATTGTAATTCTTTACTATCAGGAAGTCCACAAAATGCAGTTCGAAGTCTTCAGCTGATCCAAAATGCTGCGGCAAGAGTTCTGATGAAAATCAACAAGAGGGATCATATTTCTCCAATTTTAGCTTCCCTTCATTGGCTTCCTGTTAAATCAAGAATAGAATTTAAAATTCTTCTTCTAACGTATAAAGCCCTTAATAATCAAGCTCCATCATATATCAGAGCTCTGATTACTCCGTATGTTCCTAACAGAGCACTTCGCTCTCAGACTGCAGGTCTGCTGGTGGTTCCTAGAGTCTCTAAAAGTAGAATGGGAGGCAGATCCTTTAGCTATCAGGCTCCTCTCCTGTGGAACCAACTCCCAGTTTTGGTCCGTGAGGCAGACACCCTGTCTACTTTTAAGACTAATCTTAAAACATTCCTTTTTGACAAAGCTTATAGTTAGAGTGGCTCATGTTACCCTGAGCTACCTCTATAGTTATGCTGCTATAGGCTTAGGCTACTGGAGGACATCAGGGTCTAATTTTCTCACTCTACTGATTTCTACTGTTCTTCATTCTACGGTTCTCCAGTTTTGTATTGTATTACATTGAAATGACTGTCGTTATTTCAGCTTTTAACTTTTTGCTCTCTCTCTTTTTCTTCATAGTAGGTACACCTGGTCTGGCGTTCTGTTAACTTTGACATCATCCAGAGAAGACGGCTCACCCGTTACTACCATCTAATGTAGAACAGATTACTAGATCAATGTGTGCTTCTGTGCTTTTTTGTCTCTCTTGTTGTGTCTCTGCTCTGTCTTCTGTAACCCCAGTCGGTCGAGGCAGATGACCGTTCATACTGAGCCCGGTTCTGCCGGAGGTTTTTTTTTTCCCGTTAATGGGTGGTTTTTCTTCCCACTGTTGCTTCATGCTTGCTCAGTATGAGGGATTGCAGCAAAACCATGTACAATGCAGACGACTCTCCCTGTGGCTCTACGGTTCCCCAGGAGTGAATGCTGCTTGTCAAGACTTTGATGCAATCAACTGGTTTCCTTATATAGGACATTTTGACCAATCTGTATAATCTGACCCAATCTGTATAATATGATTGAACTTGATTTTGTAAAGTGCCTTGAGATGACATGTTTCATGATTTGGCGCTATATAAATAAAATTGAATTGAATTGAATTGAATAGAAAACCCCTCCTCTTCATTCCTGAAAACATCGGGTATGAATATGAAAACTATGAAAGTAACTGGTGAAGAGGCACCATAACTAGCAGCCACTAGAAACCATGAAACACTGCAGATATGCAACTCATATCATGTCATTTACAGCACAGATATATTAGAGATAAACCTCCCCAGAACATACAGTTTCAGATTTTCGTTCACTGTTCGTTGCCATCAGGATTAGATTTGAAGGTACTTTTGTTTGTAAAGCTCTTAATGGTCTATTTTCATCGTGTTTATCTGAGAGGTTTTTATCAGTATTCTGGTGGGATGCTTTTTTAAAAGACAAAAAGTTAGAAGTAAAACATCTGGAGGTGAACTCTCCATTCTTTACTATAGGTTTTGCCTCTTAATAGACTTACTTAAAACCTGAGTCATGTTTTTATATCATCCATTTCTCCAAGATTTCACACATTATCTCCATCAACTTTTAAATTAGCTTTTAATTTAAAAGAGTAATTTAAGCATTTATGAACAATTCTTACATAGTTTTTTTCCCACAAGGTAATTTTATTACTATAATTGTTTTTTTACTTGTTTGTATTTTTGATTTACTACTTTTCTATTTTATTTTAATCATCAAGTTTATCTTGTTTTTTTCACAAATAGTTTTTATTAGATTTAGAAATATTTAGAAATTATTGTTCATCTTTTTTTATTATTCAGGGTTTCCTTGATAAAGGATAGAAAAAATAAATAATTTCCTCTACAACTATCTAAAGTGAGATGTCTCTTTTTTTTGGTGGGCTTATCAATCTTCTGCTGCATAAATAAAGTCTGATTGATTATTCTCTTTAAGTGTCTTTCAGGTAAAAGGACTGAATCTATATAGCCACTAAAAGCACTCAAAACCAGAGCTACATTTACCCAATCGAACTCACTAACACCCAAACATTACTACATCGACATGCAGATCGGTTGGCAACTCGGGGTTAAGTGCCTTGCCCAGGGGCACACTGACAAGTGACATGGGGGAAGGTGGGAGTAAACCCACAACTTGTGATTGCAATATGACTATTCACTGAACCACAGTTGCCCCTTTATCTATTATGTATATGTTATGCAGACAACTTTATGATTTATTTTCAATAACAATGACCTGAATGTATTTTTTAATGATAGCAAAATAAAATAAAATCCCAGTGGAAGTCCCCAAGGACTGAGTTGTGTGTGTTTTAAAGCAGAACATGCTTTCAGTCATTTTTACAATAATTGCTTTTATGATACGCAAGTGTCTAAACTTAACACAGAGATCACTATTTTTCCTAACTGTAATAAGGTACCATAGGCATCAAGACAAAGACAGCTCAGTTGCTCTGATTCACCAAATAAAGTAGATAAAGCATTTAAAAGCACTTGTCTACCAAGTCAAACCACATTAAGAACTAAATAACAATATACATTTTAACCTAAGATAAATGGATTCCATAGAGTAGGAGAAAGAGAGTTAGCCATGCTAACTGCTACTATGTGTCGCAAATGACAAAATGTCAACGTTGCAGTTATTCCATCTATGTTGCAAAATAAAACCTTGTTTTATAGCTATTGAGTCTCGCCCACTATTTGATGACCCCTCATGTCAAAAGGGTTAGAAATTTTCATTTTGATTGCTGTCATTATATCGTCTTTTATTACGTTTCTGAATCAGCCAAAATCAGAATTGGTAGGTCTAAGCTTTACCAAAACTAAAGCTTGCCTGTGCATATTATCAATCATCTAAGGCATGGCAGCTACACCAAGCTTAAGTTAAAGGCATCTGGACGTGCTCTCAGTTTTTGTGAATATGTTTCAACACCTGTCAGGGAGTCTGTCAATTCTGTAGGCACGCAGGTGAGCCTCCTCCTCCTTCTAGCCGGTGGCTGCTTCCACTGCGAGCCTCCAGAACTGACAAGGACTCCTGGACAGAAGTCACAAAAGCTAAACGCAAGTCCGGTTGCCTTCAATTTCTGGCTGTGTATTTAAACTACAGATCAGATATTAGCCACAAGCTTTGGATCCATGTAACTCTGAATAAAGCATAAACTCTCTTACACATAAAGCTTGAAACGTTTGTCGCACTTAATTAGCAACATGTATTCTGGGCTTATCTTGAGCTTTAAAAATTTAGATATTTTTTTACTCTGGTGAGAGAAGCATTTGTAAAAGATGATACATATGAAAGTGAGATAAGTAATTAACATTTTATAAATAGGAAGACCAGCACAAATAGTCCTCTTTGTGCTTATAGTGTTTGTTTGAAGAGCAATTTTATTTATGGATCAGGAGAGTTTTAGAAGATCCATGTAACTAAACCCTATGATTTACATGCATGTTGCGGATTTTATACAATTAACTGGTATCAAGGAACTCAAATAAAGCTGATAATTGCCTGAACATCTCATTTGTTTTATTTCTAACTTGTATTCAAGTCATCAAAGCCAAACGCATGAACAGCGCATTTCATATTGGTTTTTTTTGTCTCTTTTAACCTGCAGACCTTACTCCTGTGTGGGAGACCTGTCCATTTTCCACTAATCTCTTTGACAGCCTCACCATGAGTCATTGTGATCATAACACACATACAATGATTCAGTTAATTCTAGTTTATAAAACAAAAAGGCACGTGGTTTTTCTCTGAATTAAGAAATTATTTGTTGGGTGGATATTTTGAATTTGTGATATTTAGCAACAAATTAATGTACAGACTGAGTTTAAAACTTCTAAATTCAATTCCAACAACTTTAGTATGAACTGTTGCATGAGTTGATTTAATTCTGTTCATTTTAATTTCACCCTTGTCATACTTGGTATGGTTTGCATAACTACGGTCTTTGTTTCTAGCAAACACCGTCTGTTATCTTAATCTGCTTGTGCTTAAATCACTATTAAACTCCACATTTAACCAAAAACACCATACTGTCAGCAGAGAAGCAGGCAAACAGCAGCAGTGAGGCATTACCTGCACAACGGTGCAGGAAGCTTGCGGCTTAAAGCGATGGCCCCAATTGGTGAGGCTGGTTTGATATGTTCTGTGCAGAATGTGTGAACTAGCTATCCATCCATCCATTTTCTAACACATCTATCCCTATTGGGGTCGCGAGGGGTGCTGGTGTCTATCTCCAGCTGTCAATGAGAGAGAGGCGGGGTTCACCCTGGACAGGTCGCCAGTACATCGCAGGGCAACACAAAGACAGACAGGACAAACAACCATTCATGCACACACTCACACCTAAGGAGAATTTAGAGAGGCCAATTAACCTAACAGTCATGTTTTTGGACTGTGGGAGGAAGCCAGAGTACCCGGAGAGAACCCATGCATGCACAGGGAGAACATGCAAACTCCATGCAGAAAGACTCAGGGCAAGGGTAGGACTCGAACCCAGGATTGCTGCATGGCAACAGTGCAGTAGCTATTTTCTTCCAACCACACCCAAACTTGCAAACTTTAACACACATCTGCCTTTCTTGAATTGCATATTCTTGGCTTTCCCAAGTGTGGACGAGGAAGTTTATCTCTCACCACAAAACCAGTGAGGATGACGGTAAGGAGGGTAACAATGAATTAGGGCTGGATGATAACTCAATAACTATATGATCTATCGATGATAGAAAAAAAAGGGTAAATAAAAAGTTCAATAGAATAACAGTTTCCTTCCTTATGCATTCTAGTCATGTAGGTTAATATTAGTCATTACATCCTCCCAACCAATCACAAACACAGACCCAGGAATCAAGCTCCACCCCCTTCAAAGAGTTCAGAGAGCACATGTTCTTTTTTCTTTTTTAAAAACTTGCAGTTTTGGTAAAAAGTTGGTTGAATTTGAACTCAGTGTTTGTGTGTTCTGCAACAGCGTAAAATGGCCAGAGCTACAATTAAAATATATGTTTTGAATTTGTTGATAATTATCAGTATCGATTAATATGATTTCTACTTTATCGATATGCTTTTGTCCTATATCGTCCTGCCCTACAATGAATCTACAGAGATCACAGTTTGAGAACATAAGCATTTGTGTGTGTGTGTGTGTGTGTGTGTGTGTGTGTGTGTGTGTGTGTGTGTGTGTGTGTGTGTGTGTGTGTGTGTGTGTGTGTGTGTGTGTGTGTGTGTGTGTGTGTGTGTGTGTGTGTGTGTGTGTGTGTGTGACATCCTTTAGCACATTCAAAGACCAATTTATTGTTCAGAGTAATTGAAATTAGTCTTTGTTGCTAAATCGTTCTCTAACAAATTTCTCTCTCTCACATTATATTTATTAGTTTTAAAAAATATCACAACATTAAACTGACCCTTATTAAAATTAGTAAAAATGGTAAACTAACCTTCAATAACACAAGTGAGTCTTACAAAAGCCATACAGATATTGTATAACGTTAATAATAGTTAAAGGTTATGGATATTAAGAGTTAAGGATCCACCTCTTCTTCAGAACATCCTTACAAAATCACGTTACTAACCTAACCAAGTCTACCTTTGCAAACCTGGTTTCCATCAACTCTATTAATAATACTCATAAAATCTTGCCTCTAGGCTTCTTAAAAATCAGTTAAAACTTCTCCTCTTTTGAGTTCCCATATTGATTTGTAAATATTTCTTTGAAACACAGCATACAACTAATATACCTATATGAGAACTGTATTCCTCCTACTGATATTCACAGCTCTCAGTACCTCAGTGATATAATAAAATGTACTAAATGATAAATCTTTATTAGCATAGACTTTACATTCAGATGAGGGTTGCTGAGTGAGTCAGTATTGCCAAGAGCCTTTTCTTCCCTATACTGGAAAATATCCTTAATGTTCTCATATCACACTGAATAAAAGGGTGATCTGGAGGATAAATGAAAAGAAGATATGGTCGGACACATTGTATGCCATTAGAGTTAATATAAAAATGTGCAAAAGAAGCTTTATACTCAAGTCTAGACTAGCTGAACATGTTTTTAAAATAGCCAACCAACATCTTATTGAGATGTAGAGATGTTTAAGCTTCTGAAACATACCAAGGAATGTGAAGGCCTCAAACTGGTAGAGCTCAGTAGACGTATGTGTATGCAAACTTTGAAGAGCAAGTAAATGTGCAGTAGGAATCTGATGAGGTGGTCGTGAAAGGGTAGAGCATGTTTGCTGTCAGACGCCTAAGAAAAATGATATCTGCTTGATAAAAATGTTCTTCGGAATTTTGTATCGACTGATCTCTCATAAGTGGATGCTTGTTGTACCATGAGTTATCGATAAAATAAATAAATAAATAGCCTAAAAAAACAATCTAATCCAATCATCATCAAGTCTTTTTTTTCCTATAGTTTGGGTGACTCCTGTTGATACTGCTGCTTAGGAAATAAAGACTGACAGTCAAGCTTTCTCTGTTAGCAAGAACTTCCTCCACTATTTTTAAATATGAGCACACTTCACTCAGAATAGGAGCCATGGAGTGATGGAAAGAAAATCATCACCAGCCTACGTCTCAGAGATGCAAACCTCAGAGCAGAAAACTGTTTTTTTATATATATTCTTTTATTATTGTTTTTCATTGCATCAGCTCTGCAGCAGCCGAGAGTCACATGTGAGTCATACATCAGACAGGGGGCCTTGGACAAGGCCTGTATATCCTGTGGTAAAACGCAGGTTGCTGCCCACACAATACTTATTACACCAGGAGACAAAACACAGAAGGGCTACTTATCATACTTTATCTATCGCCCCATGACTGCTATTAGTTAGTTTTCTATCAGTTTTAAGCTGGCAGGGTTGTTTAGAGGCTATACCAGAAATACAAAAACACATCAGAAACTTTGAGAGACACTCGTGCAATAAACGGACCCTACCAGAAACCAGATAGAACAAATATGTTAAAATTGTACAATGCATTATTTACTGGGCACCAAATCAACAGCAGCTCTTGTGAACTTTCTTGAGGCTTAGCTGTGTTTTTAGCTATCACTAGATCAAAAGGGAAATATTTCACAATCACGTTGTCTGTTGCTTCAATCTGAAAACCTGAATGGTGTTTAGCTCATTCATCCAGTTAGTAGTTTTACTTCAAAGCACTTAAGGATGGAGTCCAAAAGTAGCAATACCCAGAGAAAGACATGTTGTTCACCTCATAAGATGTGGTCATTAGAAAATTCTTTACTAAATATATGGTGCTGTGTTGTTTGTGTTATCCAAGTCATTTTAAATTGAATTGCTAGAAACTCAAGATTCTCACTTCCTGTGTTTTTCTGCAGGCTTATTTCCTCAATGCTTATTTAGTTAGTGGAAATGTTTTCCTGCAGTCTTCAATAGTATGACTCATTCAGACAGTTATGTTGGACTTTAAATCTTTTTTTTTTTTCATATTGCAAAAAATATCCCTACTTTTGTGAATAATAACAATAAATCATGCCCTGCTGTACAAGGAATTGGAGGACTGCCTACAAAGTAAACATCTATTAACATCCTGCATCACAACAAGTTTAGTATTGTAGCAGGGTGGATGTCTGAAAAACCACCTTTTATGAGAACTAAATTAGAATGTACCCATTTTAGAGCCATCCAATGTAAACAACACTGACCGGAAATGATTGGCAGAATTAGTTGAATTGCGGAAGTAAACCGGAAATGCCTGTGAAACTTGTCTATAACAACAGATTTACAAAAATGTGACGGTTGTGCTCACTAATGTGAAATAATGTATTTCAAATTGAAGTAAATGTAATTGACAAACATCTTTGCACATTGAGCTCTTGTTTGTGAGGCTGAGCATCACATGAATGTTCTCAACAGTGCTGCCCTCCCTCACATCTGTCTGTGCCCAGGATCAAGCTTCAATGGCAACATGAACAGTTTGTAGTTTTACAGTAACCTTTTTTATGGGTAAAGGGCATCAGAGCGTCTTGTGAAAAGCAACACTTTGTAATGTGCGTGTGTAACAGCTTCCACCTTGTGGTTTTCTACGTGAGTGCAAAAACTACTCGGAAAATATTTAAAACTTGGAAGTGATTTTCTAAATGAAATACCCTTTCCGTCAACAACCTCCAGATTTACGATTTTACTTTATCCCTCCAATTCTTAGCCTTTTTTTATTCATACCGCCAATATCATTTCCAATTATGGCTGGGCAGATATATAATTATCATAATTTCTGTATGAACAATTTTTTTTTACATAATTCCTTAAGGGCATCAAAAAGTATACAAATATTTGAAAGTATTATTAAAAGAGTACAACTGCACAGCTCTGAGGTAACTAACATACAGAAAAAGGTATTAGATAACAAGTGCGTTTTACTTTCAAAGCAGTATTTGTTTGTCTGGTATTGACTGTATTCAGTGATGGATTTAAGTCCAAAAGAATGTTAAAAATAAATTTTTAAATACTTTTTATCGTTTCTTTTATCATTACTGTGTTAAATGCTACAAAATCTTGTGATAAAATCTAAGTCCATATCACCCATTATGGTTCCCATAACTAACAAAAAAACAAAATAGCATTGGGATGCAATTTATTTAAACCAAACTAGAATTTAGTCATGTATGTGTTTGTTTGGGCCAAGAGATAAGATGTATTTAACACTAATTTACAAACACGATGCATCTTTACACGTCCATATCACAATCATGGCTCTAGATCTACCATTTAGGTTAGATAAGCTTCATTGTCCAAAAGATTTTTTGTCCTTGATCAAAAACTCTGATGCTTAAATCTAAAATCCTGAAACATCACATAACATTCACACTTATATCCACTTTCTCCCACTGCATATTTCACATTATCTGAGTACTAAAGTTAGAGTTCTCTTCATGTTTTATACCCAGTGTGGCAGTCCTGTATTTCCCTTATGCAAGCTTCTGTTTCTAACACATCACACACACACACACACACACACACACACACACACACACACACACACACACACTGATTAAGCACACATGCACAGAGAAAGTGCTTTGTTGTGTCCCCTGAGACTGCACATCTTGCAGTCACCTGTCAGCCCACATTTAATGTAGTCTGTGAAGGTGGCACAGGTGTGTGTGTGTGTGTGTGTGTGTGTGTGTGTGTGTGTGTGTGTGTGTGTGTGTGTGTGTGTGTGTGTGTGTGTGTGTGTGTGTGTGTGTGTGTGTGTGTGTGTCATTCTAGTGATGAAGCGCTCTGCGTGCTGTAAAAGTGCAACCATCCCATGTTTTGCGAATGAACTCAAACAGAGAGGCAGATTTTGTGCTGATCTTTTGATGACTATGAAAAAAAAAGTTTTGGATTATACATTAATACTGTAAAAGTAGCTCGTATAGAATATTTTGTATGTGAGTCGTGTGGTGATGCAGCGTTTTAATTGTTAATGACTAGGCGCTCTGCCGGTTATGGTCTTCACCTCTGCCTGTATGATGCTGCGGCGTAAAGACATCTATCTTCAGCCGGACTGCAGTCACATTCACAAGAATACAACCACTTTAAACAATCTGTAGGGAAATTGAAGTTGCACTAATTCTTCTTTACAACTTCAGTCATATAAACTATGAATAACTATTGGATGGAATACAATGAGGTAATACTAATTTTAAGTAACTCTGTTCAGGTAACTCCTTGACCTTTCCTACTGGGAATGATGTTTGGGTTTTTGTCACATATTTCTCCAGTAAATGGAAGAACTGCTATGATCTTTGTTTTGGTCCTCTGATTTTCCCCTTAGGGTGAGCTGCTGTGACATTTCGCCAAGTGCCAAACTAAGGTCGGCAACAGAAATTGTTCTGAATTTCGTGCATGACAACAAAGAAGCTTGACTACTTGGAGAGAAGCATGCACAGGGAGAACATGCAAACATCATGCGAAAAAAAGACCCAGGCCAGGATTTGAACCCAAGAACTTCTTGCTGCAAGGCAACAGTGCTACAAACTGTGCAGTCCTCCCCGCCAACCAATCAAAAATATATACAGCTTTTACCTTCCTCAATGTTTTCATAAGTGTACACATACTGCACCAGGGTTTAAACATGTTTGATCATTAGTGGGACAGTAATTAAAATAAGTAATAGGCTGAAGAGGAACTTGCTGATCACCTGCCAATGAAACTTCCAATTGCAGTTGATTGGAACATGCATGCGGAGTAGGAATGAAACAATTAATTTTACTAATCATGATTAATCAATTATTGAAATAATCGTCAACTAATTTAGTAATCAAATATTCGTTAACTGGAGTAAGGCAAGGCAAGGCAAATTTATTTGTATAGCACAATTCAGTACAGAGACAATGCAAAGTGCTTTACATGATTAAAATATAGGAAAATAAAACAGAATAAAAGCAAGTAGGAATAAAATGTAGAAACAAAATAGAACATTAAAAACAGTTCGACTAAAAAAGTTGAACTAGTGATTTTTCAGTAAAACAGTTTAACTAGAACAGTCGAAGGCAATCCTAAACAAATGTGTTTTTAATCTTGATTTAAAGGAACTCAGGCTTTCCGCACTTTTACAGTTTTCTGGAAGTTTGTTCCAGATAAGTGGAGCGTAGGAACTAAATGCTGCTTCTCCATGTTTAGTTCGTGTTCTAGGTATGCAGAGAAGGCTGGAGCCAGAGGACCTGAGTGGTCTGGAGGGTTTATACTCTGATAACAAGTCTGTGATGTATTTAGGTGCTAAGCCATTCAGGGATTTATAGACTAACAGAAGTATTTTAAATATTCTCTGAGATACAGGGAGCCAGTGTAAGGACTTTAGAACTGGGGTGATGTGCTCTACTTTCTTAGTCTTAGTGAGGACGCGGGCAGCAGCGTTCTGGATCAGCTGCAGCTGTCTGATCCACTTTTTAGGCAGACCTGTGAAAACACCATTGCAGTAATCAATTCTACTAAATATAAACGCAGGGATTAGTATTTCCAGATCCTGCTGAGATATTAGTGCTTTAATCCTGGAAATGTTCCTCAGGTGACAGAAAGCCAATTTTGTAATTGACTTTAGATGCTTATGGAGGTTCAGGTCTGAGTCCATCACTACACCCAGGTTTCGGGCCTGATTAGTGGTTCCTAGCTGAAGCGACTGAAGCTGTGTGCTAACTTTTGATCTCTCCTCTATTGGTCCAAAGATTATTACTTCAGTTTTGTTTTTATTCAATTGAAGAAAATTTTTGGCACATCCATGCATTGATTTCTTCTAGGCATTTACTCAATGCCTGAACTGGTTCATAGTCTCCTGGTGACATGGTGATGTAGCGCTGTGTGTCATCTGCATAGTTATGGTAACTGATGTTGTTGTTTTTTATGATCTGAACTAGAGGGAGCATGTAGATATTGAATAGGAGGGGACCTAGAATGGAACCCCACATGTGATTTTTGTCATCTCTGATGTAAAGTTACCTATTGACACAAAAAAGGTTCCTGTCCTTTAAGTAGGATTTAAACCAGTTGAGAGCTGTACCAGAGAGGCCGACCCAGTTCTCCAGGCGCTCTAACAGGATGGAGTGATCGACAGTATCAAATGTTGCACTGAGGTCCAACAGAACCAGCACTGTGGTTCTTCCACAATCTGTATTTATATGGATGTCATTAAACACCTTGATAAGGGCGGTCTCTGTACTGTGGTGAGCACGGAAGCCAGACTGGAAAACATCAAAGCGGCTGGTCATTGTTAAGAAGGTGTTTAATTGTTGAAACACAGCTTTTTCAATAATATATATACAGACTCTAAAACATGCCACTTGCTGAATGAAAAACCCAATCAAATCAGTAATCAAGCCAGACCTGTACAAAAAAGGGATACATGTTGCATTATGAAAAACAGTTGTCTGTAAATATGCTCTATTATGAATTCCTAAATTAGCACAGTTTTAACTTCACATGCTTCAAATGCTGTAAAAAATAAAATCTCATTTCAAGCACCTTTTGCTGTCCAATTATCAATACAAAATAGTAAACATATTAATCAATTAGCAAAATAGTCGCTAGTTGCAGCACTAGTTTGTCTGCTGTTTGCATTTAAAATTTAGTTCTTTTTAGATAACTTCAAAACGTGTTTGTTGAGATATGTTAATCTACCAAGTCGTTTTAGATTACTCAGAAAAATATTCAACAGACAAATTGATTAATAGGATAATTGATATCTGCAGTCAGAGTGAGTCCAACATGTCAATATGTGGATGTTTAACAAACCAAAACCAACATTCCTTGTCTGAATAGACTTATTTCTATTTGAAATGCTCAGTAACAAGTCTTTCTGTATGACCTATGTGGGCAGAGACAAAGCTCAACTCAAACTGGTGCCTTTTACGTAAAAATCCCCACAAACACACTCATAAACTGTGAGGAAAGGACTTCTAGAAGAGTTGAAGGTGTTTTAGATTAAAAGGTTGGGCTGACTTCATAGCCCTATGGGATGTCACTTAAATAGTGTGATAAGCAAATACTTTTGCACCAGTGTTTTTAGGACACTTTAATGCTGATATATGTAGGTCACAAAAACAGAGAGAGACAAAATAAAAAGGGTGGGAAACATTGCAGATGAGAGATTGAAACAAAGAGAGAACCAGGAAGGAAACACAGACAATAAAAGAGTCTAGCCTGAGGAGTGGGGGGAGTCTGGGCCATTACATCACTGCTGCAGTGGCTGACAAATATCCCTTTATCCCTCCCTGTCCCTCTCTCCGTGTGTCCTCGGACACCATCAGTGAATAGCATATGCAATGCTGGAAAACAAATGTATGCCCCCTTAAAGATTTTTTCAGTTTTTGATTTTTCTGTCACAGTTAAATGTTTCACATCATTAGCCAAATGTTGGTACCAGATAAAGATGGCATAGCTAAATACAAAAAGCAGTTTTCAAATGATGATTTCAATCATTAAGGGGGAAAAGCCATACAAATCGACCCAACCCTATGTGAAAAAAAAAAAAAAAGTATTTGCCCCCTAATAACTAGTTGTGCGACCCTTAGCAGCAATAACTCAAATCAAGTCTGGTAAAGAAAGTCACCACAGTATTTTATTTTATTTTTTGCCCATTCCCCTTTGCCAAAGTTCAGCTACACTGGACGATTTTCAAGGATGAATGGTGTGTTTAAGGTCATACTACACTTTCTATGTTGGATTTAAGTCAAGACTTTGGCTAGGCCCCTCCAAACCTTTGTTTTGCTTTTGAGTCATCCAGAGCTGGCCTTGCTACTGCGCTTTGTAGCATTGAAATGCTAAAGAAACAAAGTGGGATTGGGTTTAAGGAGCTGTACTGATGGCTAGCCTTTCTCCTGCAGGAAACTTTGGTAGAGAGCAAAATGTATGATTCCGTCAATTATGCCAAGACGTCCAGGTCAACAGGAAGCAAAGCAGTCCTGAATCCTCACACTACCACCACCATGTTTGACAGTGTCATGGTCCGTTTCTGAATTTCTGTGTTAGTTTTAAGTTAGATGACCCACGACTTCCAAAAAGTTCTGCTTTTGGGCTGCTTTATGGCTGCACGATATTAGGAAAAGTTATGAAATGCGATAATACTGGTAAATATTGTGATAACAATATAACTTGCAATAAATACGGAAAAAAAAACAAAGTGTTCATGTCTCTCTGTTGTAGGATCACAAACATAAGCCCCAGATAAAGAGCAGTCTATCCAGCTACTAAAAAATACATCATCATCTCCATCTCAAACAGAAAGTTTTGATGAAAAGGTTCTGTCCAACTTATGTTTTAGCAATGAAACAACTTAGCTGCAGTTTCTCATCAACTTTACCACCTCTATACCATCTCAAACTTTTTATTTTGCATTAAACAACAAATTTACCAAACATGTAAACATGAATGCAGCGTGCTTAAATAATAAGCTAAAATATATGGCACTCCAGGCAGTTCTTTGCGATGTCCACACTACGATCCATGATATTGCGATGACGACAAATTTGCAATATACCGTGCAGCCCTACTGGTTAGGTAACAATGAGGTCTGTGTTTTGCTTTTGGATATTTTTCCCCTTAATGAGTGAAATCATAATTTAGAACTGCATTTTCCCCATGTTAAATTTATCAGTTTGAATTAAAAATAAAATGGTGTAATAAAATCAGTGTAAAGGGTTAAACTGCTGCTATAGTATAATCCTATAAGCCCTCTTCAATAATCAAATGAAAATGGCGATCATCCTATTAGAAGTAATGGTTTGATAATTAAAGGGATCATCCAAAATATTAGTTTCTATAAATAAAAGGCAAAAATGTCGCTCTTTATTTAATCTGGTAATGCTCAGAGATAAGAGACACAAAGATAAATTCATTGTACACTACAAACGACACACTTGTCATGATCTGATCAGGAAGTTGGGTTTTATCTTATGTATGGATCTCCTACTCTTTTTGCCCCTTATGCGAGTTTGTTTTATTCGTCCGTCTAGCCCTTTCTGATCCGGGACAATCTTCCTGACCTACCTGACCTTTATCTGACTTAACACTAAGCAATTAATCTTCTCTGGCTTCTTCAGCCAGATCGTTGAAGTCACTGATCAGATACAGTCTGCCCGCCTTCCTTGCTGCCCTGTTATTTTTTATCTTTATAATAATTAAGATATACAGTATAAAAAGAACCACAGACCAAGGTCGGGATCACTGGGCTTTCTGGTTCAGCAACCAGCTTGTCTGATGGAGGGTGAGGGGAAAAGGAGGCATTAAATAGAAAAGAGAAGGTCAAACAGACCTGCTGGGAAATGCCACAAACGTTTTCCTTCACGAAGACAGCAGGGAAGAGAGAAGGAGGGAAAGTTTACAAGTTTTCACATCAAATACTCTCAGTGTGTTTGAGTTGTACGTGAAAGCTGACACCGCGCTACTGTGTTGGTCTGGTGGCCTTTCACCTTGTGTTTACAAAAGAGCTGAACAAACACTATTAGTTTTAGAATGATCAATATGCAAGTGATAGATACCGTCACATTTAGACAGTTAAAAACAAACCATAAAAACTAAACATGAGGAAATATATGATCAGAGATGAGAGGGCTGCTTCCAGTTAAAGTTAAGAAGTTTGTCAATTCATAGCATGTTGCAGATTTACTCTAAACCTAATCAGCATCCTAGCAAACTACAGTCAGCAACCCAAATTGCCAAGGTTAAAATGATGGGTCCGAGCAACATTTAGAGCATTTGAGTGTTATTGGGTAAGTTTTAGGTCGAAATTAGGCCCATCAGAACTCTGGTGTGGACCAAACAATGAAACTCTGGTCCACCTGGCAAGGTGGCCTCAGTCCACTTGCAAGCGAACCCTAGCGTGATTAGCTCACAGAAGGGCGTGCAAACAGACAATCCAGCCAACCAAAAACAGGAAGTGACCCTGCTCCATTTGTGTCATGTACAGAGTAAGAGGATCATTCACGGCCTCGTCTGCTGCTCATACTGGGCAGCTCCCAGTTAAAAAAGCAATTATAAACTGCAGCTGTGCATGAATTCTGTCTTGTTCCAGCCTTTATCTTGGTTTATTTTTTTCCTAATGCATATTTTCCTTCCCAGTCTGTGCTGGGTGTGTGGCAACTGTGTGTCCAGGCGGTTCGATCCACTTTTAAAAGTACAGTGTGAAAGTGAACCAAAATTCATGAAGGTGGGACATTTTTCATCATTCCTTTAAACGTAGTTCCCCAGATGATCCTTGTGTAAAAGAGTCCTCATATTAAAAGGTAAAAGTCTAAAAGTCTAAAATCAAACCTAATTTTTCAGTAAACGTAAAATGGACCTACAATGCATCTGACAGTGCACGTTATCTAAAACATGATTTATTTAATTAACTTTCCTTAACCCTCAACCAATAATAAGCAAAAGTAATGATTATACTCTTCAAAACTGTATGGCATATTTTTTTTATAAAATTGATCTGAATCTATCTAAAATTTGAATCATAGTTATGACACCTGTTTAAGAGCCACCAAACTGTCCAGTTGATGGGTTTTCATTTAGTAAATATTTAGGTTGTGTGCTTTCCTTGAAATGAGAAGAGTTCTTCACTGTAAAGATGGTCCTTTCTAATCAGAAAGAATAGAGCTTTTTTTTCCTAATTTGAAAACAAACAAGCCATTTTTCTGGTAGTGCTGCTGGTTGGTAAAGAGGAAGCAGTTTAGGATGCGATAGGTTTCGCACAGCTATTACTGAGAATGGTACCATTAAACACTAACAGTCTCAGCTCTTTGTATCCCCCGCAACAAATAAACTCCAATTTTAAAACCCTTTATTAAATTTCTTCATAATTTTGCAAATTTTGCCAGCATGTCCTGTATAGTCTTCACTGTTGCTGCATAAAACACCACTGGCACTTGTTCTCAGTTGCCCATTTGATCTTTTTACAGGAGTTCTCCTACTATTCTCCACTTCACTTTCCCCCCCCCCCAAGTAACTTTTGTTTGGAGCTGAGAATATATTTTGGTTAAACCACTATGGTTAAATATTAGCTTTAAATAACATCTAACAATGGAAAACTGCTGTAGTCTATAACTTGTAAAGAGTTGATACGGCTAAAGAGATCATGAGTAACCTCAGCGGTACACATTTGAGAGCCATGGCTTTAGATCGTTGTTTGCTTACAAATGCTCGCACATTTTAACCCAGACAACTACGCAAATCATATAAAAACCACATCCGGTTATTTTGCTCAGTCCTGAGTCACTGAAAGTCTGTCAGGGCTGTTTATAGTAGTATAGTTTAATAATCATTTAATAATGATATGGTAACACATCTGATTTTGATATCTGTAATAATAAGAATATTTAGATTTTTTTTATATGCACAGTAAATATCAATTTATTTCAAATGTGAACAACTCCAGCTCCAAAATGACCCCCGGCTAATGGAGAATGTGGTTAAAAGTTTAGGAATGCAAAGAAGATTTGCACTCATTTCTAAATATTATTTCAGAGCTCAGAGACATCTCAAAGCTCAAATTGATCTTAAATTAAGCTACATTTTTACAAAGCTATTTTTGTTTTTAAATGGAGATCCACTGAAAAAATTAAAAGCAATCTAAACCCTAAACAGCTCGCACTGCAAAAATATTCAGACCACCAGAACCTTTTCAGTTTGTCCCGTTACATCCACAAACATTAATATACTATTCAGGTCCCTTGACTCAATAATCTGTGGCATCAGATGTTGCTGCAATTAAAGCTAAACATCATATGCTTCTACCAGCTTTGCACATCTAATCACTGCGTTTTTTCCTTCTTGTAAAATTGCTCAACCTCAGTGAGATGAGATGGGAAGCATCTGTGAACTTTAATTGTCAGGTCCTGTTATAGTTTCCCAGTTAGATTTACTTAGACTAAGCCATGAATAATGACTTGATCTAAACCCTTTCATTGTAGTTCTGGCTGCACTTTGAGGGAGGTGAACTGCTGGGATGTGAACCTTTGTCTGAGTTTTAAACCCTTTGTAACCTAAAATGTGTTGTTTTTTTAAGGATTGCCCAGCATTAGGCTCCATCCATCTTCCAAACAGTCCCTGCTGAAGAAAACCATCCCCACAGCACGATGCTGCCACCTCCCTGTGTCACCATTTGGTGCCATATTTAGTGTGATGTGCAGTGTTAGTTTTGCGCCAACAAAAGTATTACATATATGCCAAAAAAGTTCAGAATTGCTTTTATCTGACCAAAGCAACTTTTCCACGTTTGCTGTGTCCCGACATGAAACTGAAATTCACTTTCTTGCAACGATGGCTTTGTTCTAGCTACTCTTCCAATAAGACCACACCCTAAAGACAACTATTGCTCTGAATTGTATTTATATGTGTTTGTTTAAAGGAGGTTAAATATGTACGCATGGCAGTCCTTTCAGATTTTTATCCACAAAAACACAAAAATTTTCGTAGTTGTCACGTGACAAAATCTATTCATGGATGGTGAATACTTGTGCAAGACAGTGAGTATCATAAAAACAACAAAACAGCATTTAATTTTGGAAAATAAAATACCTGGATTATTTGATTTTGTCAGGGCCACACCTGCTACAAACAATTCATTGAGCAAAGGATATTTTTTTTGCATAATCATTTTTGATACCAAAAAAATATTAGAGCTGCTTTAAGATTTGTGTTGGTATTAAATTTAAATAAAAATTTGAAACATCTTTTTTGAGCTATATGCTAAAAAAAGGGAAAGCACATGGAGCTGGTGAGTTAGTTTGTCAGGATGGGACGTATTTATCTCATAATTTTTCCTCTGTCAAATCTTGTTAGTAGAGAAGGGGGGCGGGATGTAATCAAGAGTAAATCTGCAGGGGAGCACTGCAAAGCCTATTTTAGTAAAGGTAAATGGGCTGAATTTATTTAGTGCTTTTCTATTCACTGACCACTCAATGCGCTCTACACCAGAATCACCCAATCACACTCACCAACTCACACACGTTCGACACACAGATGGGTAGACAACGTGGGGTTTAGTGTTTTGCACAGGGGCACATCGATATGTGACCAGGGGAAGCTGGATTCTAACACACAACCTTCCAATTGCAAGAGGGCTACTCTTATCCCCTGATAAAAATAAAAATAATTATTTTTTTTATTTTCTCCTGAACCATGTAAAGTAACCTGTCTCCAAAAGAAATATCATTCATTGTAGACAACACATAAAGAAAGCAGAAGTCTCTGACAAAAACACTGTGCATGCAAAATATAATATTTTATATAAACTGGTTCCAAAATGATTTTGTTTTCAGGTAATCAAACACACACTGGCAAGTCAAGGTGACTAAGACAAGGAGTGAAACAGGTGTGACCGGAGAGAATTGCATGTTTTCTTCCACTGCTGGTCCCGAACTGAGACAACAACCGAGCCAATATGAAAACAGGACACACACGGTGACGCAGCATCTTTGCAGCAGCATCAAAGGACATACAGTATGTAGTGAGGAGAATTAGGAGAAATAGATGACCCAAGGTGAGATGCAGAGGGTTTGAGGCTTACCTGGCTACCTGAAATGATGCCTGTGTCTCAGCGGAGAGGATAGCATCAGAAACCTAAGAAAATGAGCAAGGATAAAGGGGGGAAAACAGCAGTGAGGGGAGAGGGGGGAAAGGAGAGAGAGGGAGAGAACGAGAGATTAGACTTGTCTGGAAGCACTTTGGGAGTGCAGTGTAAGGTGTAAACTCAGTAACCACACACACACACACAATCAGGCAAGGCAATCTGATGAAGAAGAAGTAGTTGCAAAGGCAGAGGTGAGAAAAAAGGGTGGTCAGGGGTTTAGGTGGTAGGATAAGTCCAATGATAGTTTGGATAGATTGAGGAGTGAAAAGAAGTCCTGGTCTGGCTGGTAACAGGACACAAAGAAGAAAGGGATGATGTGACAGTGTGAAAGACAAGCCTATCAGTGAGAGTGGGTGCCTGTGTCTGTTAAAGCCACATGTGCAGCATTCATTTCAACTGCAGCTACAGTGATAAATAAAAAGGCCTCCTCACTTCCCCGCTACTCTCTTTTCTCTCACAACCAGTGAAATTGCTCATGAAAGGACGAGAACAACATGTTTCATCTATAAGACACACATCTGAAGATGAGAGCAGATGCAGTGTAACAGGCTTTAGTTTAACACCCACAGGTCGGATTTAATGGCAAATGACGGCTGTGGTTCACTGTGGAGGCAGGAGCAATGTCACGATTCTAGAAAACTTCAGTAATCATCAAAAAAATGTTATTTCACTTTTATTTTTTTTCAGTTAAAACATTTTACTATGTAATTACTCAGTCACCCTGAGATGACTTCTACCTCAACTGTTGAAGTAGGAATGTGCATTTTATACACATTTTCCAGTTATCTATAAACTCTGCACTACCTGACTTGGCGAGACCATTGCTTCGGTGCGCCAGGGCTGTGAACACTATCGCGAGCTCACCTGTTGAGAACAGTGGTGCATGTGAAATAAATACTTTCAACTGAGAGGATGTTTAAAGAACCATAAAGGTATATAGCCATGTCATATGCTTAAAAAAAGACCAAAAAACGTTATAAAATAAGGTTATATACACCAAGCCTCCATCCAGATGATGTTTTGATGGTTCTTTTTGTGGATAAATACAGCCCCAGCACAGGGCGCAATTAGCAAATCTAAACGGATGTGGCGCCATCTAGTGACAGTATCGCAGAACTATCATAATGCCAGTTTGCTTAATTAATAAATCCAGATTAAATAATGCCGGACCGAGCCTGACCCTCTGAAATGCCTCACAGTAAAGCGGCAGCTCGGCGTGATCGAAGACCAACCGCCATTAATTAAATAAAAATGATCTAACAGCAACTTTAAGAGCCTCATATCAGAACATCTATTCACGTCAGTCAACTCTGTGGTCGCATCTGAGCCTCGGCAGGTTAACGTCCACTTCAGTGAACACCAACGTCACACTGTATTCCCAGGGACATTCCAGTCTTTTCCCTCTTGGATTTTTTTTGCATTTTTTTTCACTAGATCTTGGACCTTTCTTCATTGTTTTGCCTGGAGAAGCTAATAGCCGTTAGTGGCTTCCTTCCTTGTACGTACTTCCGTGAAAATCATAAATAAACACGAAAGGTTTTATTTACTAACAAACTGAGCAAGAACAAAGCATAAAACATCAAAAAAACAACTAATACGCCAGCAGGATGTGATAATCTTTCATAAAAACTTTGTATGCAACCAGAGTGAGCTACTGACGTCTTAAAAAAGTCAAATAATGTGGCTATGCACCCTTAAAGTTAAAAATATTAATGTTAAAATACCTTTACAATACACTGTACACACAATGCATATAAGGCATTTTAGTAGCATCTTTTTCAGTTGAGTGAATTTGATATCAATAAAAGCCATATGGGGATACATCAATACTCCAAATACTTCCTGAAATGCAAAGGCTTACAGAGAGTGGTGGCGAATTGGTGGCAGCTCCTCTTCCTGCACCTGAATTAACCTTTGTAGTCACCCCTCTCCCAAGAAATCAATAGGTTGGTCTACACCATTTACTGCCTGTTGTGCTGTTAAAAACAAGAGCTATTCTTTATCAGACCAAATGAAACTTGACAGAACTTGACAGAATTTGACAGAACTTGGATTCCAAACAAACACAAAGTCTTAACCCATCTACAATTTAAGAAGTTTTTACATTAAAAGCGTTGTTTTTTGTTTTTCTTTATGCAAACAAGACAACCACATGCATAAAAATCAGTTTGTCAGAGATACAGCATTTATTATTTGAGCCAATCAGAAGTTGGGGAAGTTTACAAATGCAAACATAAGATTTGTAAGGGAGCACTTTTTTTTCTCCTCATTTTTTAGGAAGCACTCAGTTCACATATTATTCATACAGAACATATTATCAATCTTCCATAATAAACATTTTTATATTTCCTTAGCTCTCTACACCCCTACCCCCCAGAACTCACCATCCAGACAGCCCTTGGTGGTCAAAGTCCTAATCCAACAGTTGACCCTTAAGTTTGGATATTAAGTCTTTCCATGTTGCAATGCTGGTTGTTGATCCTTGCTATATTGAAAAGGCCTCTAAAAATCCTGATCACCAATATATACATATGAAGTTTTGTCACAGAACGTATTTGGAACCAATTGTAAGGCATAGAGTTGGTGCAGCACCAGACCCTTTTTGTATATTCTGCTCTACAGGAACTCCAGGTTCTTTTATTCATGTAGCTTCATGTAGCTGACGGGTAAAACTTGTATTTTAACAGACCCAAAGCATTTTGTAAGGCTGATTTAATTATGCCAACTTTTTAATCTCTATAATGTTCTGATTTGGTACAATTTTTATGTCTGGTACCTTATTTATCAGCAAACGATTTTACATGCATATCCTGAAACTGATGTTATCTGTCATAATCATGCATATTTGTAGGATGCACGAGGAAGCAATTTGTAGCACTGGTGCCTTGCAGCAAAAATGTCCTGGGTTCAAATCTTGGACTGGGGTGTTTTGGCATGGGGTGTGTGCATGGCCTCCTGGTACTCCAGCTTCCTCCTACAGTCCAAAAATATGACTCCTAGGTTAATTAGTCTCTTCGTGTGTGCATTGTCGTTTGTCCTGAGTGTTTCTCTGTTGATGGACTAATGACCTGTTCAGAGTGTATCCTGTTTCTCGCCCAATGATCAGTGTAGAGTGTATCTATGTGCATATGCAGGTATGCATACACAGATATGTAAATAATTTTAATTCCATAATCTTCTACTTTAAAATTATTCTCTATATTAATTTGTTGTGTGAGATGTGAACTTTCCTGCCTACCAACTCTATATACATTATGGTTGTATGTGTTTATTAAAGATTATTAATGATGATGCTTTATTCTTGAGTATTTATTTAATACATAAATTAAAATGCAGTCTATGTGAAGAAAAAAAACAATAGTGATGCTTTACCTTGAAGGGTTTTCATTTTATATTAATGTTCAGTGTTAATCAAGCCCTTCTTTCAATATTAAATATGAATCATAATATTTGCTATTTCAATCAAGTTTAAAACAAATAGTTTTTAACATTGGGTGTGGTGGTAGTCATCCCAACAGGAGCAACAAATAGGCCCAACCCTGGCAGGCAATCTTTACTTTTGTGTCTGGTATCTGGTAACTCTAGCCTAACCCTAACCTGATGATGTCACTTCTGCATTGATTGGTGATGCTGCTTTTTTTTTTGTTTATATATTTGATAGGGGCAAGTGTGTGCATTAAGCATGTGCACACTACAACTTTTATAGCCATGGCTAACTTGTGACTTTTGCATTGATTAGTGATGCTGCTTTTTTTTTAGTTCACAAATTCCCATCATGCAAAACTTTGATTTAAAATCATTTCATTTAGGATCAAATGTGCCTGCAGTGTTGATTCCCTTTTAAAACATGTTTCAATTCATTTTTAAAAGCCATCAAATCAAGGTCCTGTTTCAGTTCAGGAGACAAGGAATTGCAAAGTTTGGCACCCTGGACAGAAAAGGCTGACTGCCCAAAGGAGGTTTTTCTCAGAGGAACTTTGACATTTCCATTTGAAGCTCGTCATGTGATGGAACCCACTGATCTGAGTGTCACTGTGAACTGTCTGAGGACGTCAGGGTCCAAATTGGAAAACTTTACAAAGTTTTCAAAACTAGCAAAATCAAGCCTCTGCAAAACTTCACAATGGTGTATTTGGATGGATTTTCTGTCAAGTATTTTCAGTGCTCTATTGTAAATCATTAGAATTTGTCTGATTATTGTTGTTGCTTGAGACCAGGAGGTTATACAGTAACTGAGATGAGGAAAAAAAAATCAGAGCATGCATGAATACATTTGCTGCATGGAAGGATAAACAGTCTCTTATGATTTTGAAAAATTTGCTTTAGCTGTTCTAATAATCTTGTTAATGTGGCTATCAGAGTCTAGAATCAGGCCCCGGTATTTTTTATTTTTTTTTAACTTGTGCAATATCTTGACCATTTATTGTCAAATGAAATTTTTTGGAGGATAAGACCTGGAAGCAAAACGAACCAACATTGTTTTTAGTACTTTTAAAATAAGTCCTGAGTTTTGAAACCAGACTGACACAGCATCTAGATGGAGCTGCAGGTGATTAGTTATCATGGACCACGGAACGCATTTCAAATTGGTCGGGCCCATCAGGCAATACTCACAATACCACTACCCATCACATACGCACGCGCCCGCATACACATAAAACACCAGCATCCCCTTGATCACGCAACTGATTTGCGTCACATGACACAAGACAAGCCAATCAATTTTTAGACACCAGAATTTATTGCTTTCTCATAGGCTGTGGTCCCTGAGCATGATAAATGTGTCTGCCATGTTATAATTAAAATCGGCACTGAATTTTTATTTAACTTTTTTTCTGACGTTCCAGCACACACGCCCCGGATTTATTTCCACTTACAATCATTATATTACAGCTAACACAATATTTACAGAATAAAAATACTTTAAGAAGAAAAGTCAAACTCACCCCTGCTCTAAATATTCCCGAAAAAGTGTCTCCGTCTGTCATTATGCTGGAGAAGTCCCTGGCTATCCTCAAAGCATCCACTGTGGTCAAAAGATCCCTGTGTGTGTGGGCGCACATCAAGCTATTTAGTCTTTTCTGGGTCATTGTTGATCTCAGATAGGTCTTGATACGACGGAGGGACGAGAAACACCTCTCAGCACTTGCAGTGGACATAGTTAACTAAGCTAACGAAGCTAACGAAGTAGCGGTCATAAGCAGCGCAGAGGTGGGAAAACTTTTGTTTACATCACATGACACAATCAGCCAATACATTTTTAGATGGGATGATTTATCGCTTTCTCATTGGAGAATGATGCTGCTGCCATAGACTACTGTGCATTTGAAAAAAATAGCTATTGAATATTTTAATTTTATTTATATATATTATTTTACATGTCTGATCATCAAAAGTAGGTAGGGCCGCGGCCCTACTGGCCCTACCCGTTCCGCGGTCCTTGTTAGTTATGGTTTCAATACTTTTACCGCTCACATAAACTACTGCATCATCTGCATACATTTAGAAACCAGCCCCAGGAGGTGTTTTTTGGTAAGTCGTTGACATATAGTGTAAAAAGCAGTGGACCAAATACTGATCCCTGAGGGACACCTGTTTTTAATGTTAAGGGAGATGACTCTTCATTACACATTGCTTTCTCTGTTCAAAACATGTTTTGAGCCATTGTAGCGCTGTTTTGTCCAGATTTAACTTGGATATTTTATGTAAAAACATTATGATTCAGAAGATTAAAGAACTTTTTCAAATCTGGCCTTTATCAATGGCTTTTTTCAGTTGTTCTATTAAAAAAAGCAATTAGCCATTTCAATTGACTCCCTTTACCTTATTAACTATACTTTGGTAACTTAAATATTCATCAATACATTTATTAATTATGTTCAAGTTCACTTTTGGTAAAAACATGAGGTTGACAAGACAGAAAATGTAAAATATATTTTAAAAAACGCAAACAGGCAATTCAGTACAAAGCATTAGCTCTTAAACAGAGGTCATTAAGATTTTCTGAGAGCTACTACCACAGCAGGGTGTGTGATACATGTCTTGTTTGCTTTCCTCACAAAAGAGAGGCCCAAATTTACTGTATCTGTAACAAGAGGTTGTGAGGCAACACTGGCTCTCCAGCTGTGAAATAACTATAATCTCGCAACACACTAAACGCCAGAGAGTCCAACGAACTCTACAAGGGAATAGAGGATGAAATGAGGATGAAATGAGAGACTTTCAGTCCCTGCCAAACATCACACTTGATTTTGCTTGATTGGAGGACTTTTTATCCTATTTCAATGAGGTAAAAGGGCAATGACAGTTTAATTCAGCAGAACACGCCTTGGTAATGCAAAATGTGAACATTTGCTGCCCCTGGCTAAAAAAAAGTCCTAAAATGTCCCTACTCCAAATAGGCACAAATAATAATCTGTTTTCTCACAAAAAACATTTTTACATAGTGAACACAGATTTAATTAATCACATTTTATCACGTTACAACCACAAACTTTATTACATTTTAAGATTATTATCTAATGGACCAACTCAAACAAAAGCATAATACTGAAGTAGAAGAAAAACGATACATGGATATATTTAACAAATAAGAAGGGCGTAGCGTGCATCTTAATACCCCTATATAAAATCTAGCATCATCACAGCATAAAAATACTGCTCTGTTGAGCGAAAGCTTCAGAGGACACCTGAGGAAGTAAATAAATCATATTAATTCACCGAGAGGTGCAGTCCAACCAAAATGTCTTTTCAGGGATGCTTTCGAAGCAGAATCTTCAGGGGGCTTTTGGATGCTTATCAGCACAGTCTCAGTCATGCATGTTGCTAGGCAACACTGAAGCTAAATGGATGTTTGCATGATTCAAAAGAAACATCGTATGATGGATTAACAAAAAAACGTCATGAAATAGATGACCGAGGGAAAACAATGACAGCAATCCCTTGAGACTTCTCAAAAAAGGTTTTTCAGTCTCATACTGACGTTCCCTTCCTCTTGATTCCTTCTGGCAGAAGGAATCAAGAGGAAGGGAAATTTAACATGGTATGTGGAAACTTACCCAAAAAAAAATGAACAATTCGGCACTTTAGGGTCGAAATGATCTATAAAACATTTGGGCTAAATCTGACTACTTTTACATTTAGTTTCTACACATCTGAAACCAGGTTGAATCACTAAATAGACACCTGATTTTAGCCAACATTAGCAAAGACTCCACTACCCAATAGTGTATTAAAAAAACAACCAAATTGAGTCTTGCCAATGCTTTACACTTGCATGATATATAAAAGCAGACAGATTTGTAGGTACCTCTTGCAAAGATTCTATGTTTGGAAATATTTGGTTTTAAGATCATTTCAAGTGACACAACCGTTGGTACCACTGCCGTTTGTTGTGCAATTATACACTGTTTAAAGTTATTTAATGTTTCATAAATAACTCTCTGTCTGTTAAGTATTGTCTGGTGATGATCAGCTCTTAAGCTGATATCAAGACAACGGTTGAAAGGGATGGATTCGAGCACTAGCGATCTTTTAACAGAAAAACCTGCACACACATAGAATAAAGAGTGACAACTTCTGTTCAAGTCCAAGAATTTAATAACAGAAATAAAATGAACATCCAGAGAACATCACTATGTAATGCTGTTTACCTGAATTAACACAATATTTCGATTAAGAAATCCTCTCTACTAGGCTAGTGAAACTTAACTAAACTACAAAGCAAAATGAAGATAAAAAGAAGCTAAGCTAAGGAACTATTTACATGCCAAAAACAAACAAAAGACAAACAAAAGTGGTTGATCATAATCAGATTAATTCAGTGAATCCCTGTTCACTACAGATCTGATTTCAAAAGCATGGAGTGGAGTTAAAACATCTGCCATGTATTTCAATCCATTCACAATGCAAAGCCCAAGTTAAACAAAATATTATTTGTTGAAATAATATTCTGAGGACTGTTTGTCCTGTAAGATTATTTAAACCCTTACGACCGAGTTTGTTAATGCGATTCTCCCTCCGGGCGTATGGGGTCGCTGTAGCAACTCGGTGGCTAAGAGGTTACAACATAAAGTTCCCAAAATTGCCTTGAAAACCGGCATTAATATACCATATTGATGCGGGAATAAGGCAGATAACACCATCGGAGGATGGCGGAGCAGAACAGTTACGCTTTATGCTTTAAAACGAACTCCCTTTTCAAATGTCCGAAACCGGATGTTAGCAAGGCTAATAGCATGTTTGGCTAGCGCGACCTACCGGTTAGCCCTTTGTTCTAAACACCACGGTTTACAAACATTTCCCAATAAACCTTTTTCTTCACCCTCAGACCGCTGCCCAACCTGTTGATGCCTCATGTGTGAGTTCTGTCCACTTTGGCCGTTCCAGGAAGAAGCGTTGAAGGAGGAAATGGTTGGCTAGCGCTAGCAGGCGAGCGCTCGGTTCTTGGCAGGCTAGCGTTAGCCTTGCAGCAGCATGTGGCTAACGGCGTGGTCTGGATAGCTTGGAGGCCACGTTCTCTGCCCGGAATGCAGTCCGATGAGCAGGGGTTTTCCTCAGCATCCAGCCTTCAGCTCCATGGGTGTTCACTTCCCTGTACAGGCTGAGGAAAAATACACAGAGCTGTTTCGCATGCAGGGATCTTTGCTCCTGCATCTGATTGTGGGTTAAGACAGCAACTTAGCTCTGTAATTGCCCGGACATGTTCGTCCGGATTCAGTCAGGTCCTCTGCTGAAGCAGGCAGTCGGGTCTAGCAGACCCTGGATCAACGTGGCTGGTCCAGGGAATCTTTCAGCTGCTGGCTTGTGTGTCGGTGAGGGCCGACCAGGCCCTCATGGTCTGGCCTCCTTTGTCTGCTCCCAGAGAGCTGTAGTGGAGCTGAACAGGTCTGCAGAAGAATGCTGAAGTGGGAAGAAGTGGGCACTCTTTGTCTGTGCTGTGTCTTATCTGTTAGGAGGGCTCACAGCTGACCTCCTGCTGGGAGAAAGGGCCATCTACGCCTTGAGAGTCTCGTGTTACGGCCAGAGTGGAATTCCTTTGTTAAACTCTTCCACTGTTCAGAATCCAATCTGAGATCCATTATTTTGATGATCCTGGCGGTAATATCACAACACGTTAATACTTTCTACAATCCTTTCTTGCAGTACAGAGTCTTCCTTTGTAACATTTCCTGGGATCGGAGGATACAGGAAGAGGGATATTTGATGGCAACCATTTCTGCTCTCCTGTCTTCAGCTTAGACCGCCAGTTTTCTACAGGATTTAGGTCTGAAAACTTGGATGGCCACAGAAGAAAGTTGATTAGTCTCTCCATGTGTGCATTGTTGTTTGTCCTGAGTGTCTCTCTGTTGATGGACTGGTGACCTGTAAATAATTTTAATTCCATAATCTTCTACTTTAAACTTATTCTCTATATTAATTTGTTGTCTGCGATGTGAACTGGTCTCCCTGCAAACTCTGTATACATTATGATTGTATTTCTAAAGAAAACCAGTCCAGTTGCTTTGTTTTTTACTTTTTTTGGAATGACCATGACCTGGATGACTGAGAATCTTCACCAGCATTATGATTGTATGCGTTTATTAAATATTATTAATGATGATACTTTATTCATGAGTATTACTTTAATACATAAATTAAAATGCAGTCTATGTGAAGAAAAAAAAAACAGCGATGCTTTACCTTGAAGGGATTTCAGTTTATATTAATATTCAGTGTAAATCAAGCACTTCTTTCAATATAAAATATGAATCATAATTAACTTAATCTTTACTCATAAAGTAAAGATTGGCAGTCAATCTTTAATTTTGTGTCTAAAGTCTGGCAACCCTAGCCAACCCTAACCTGATGACGTCACTTTTGCATTGATTAGTGATGCTGCTTTTTTATTTTTTTGTTGATTTATTTGATAGGGGCAAGTGTGTGCATTCAACATGTACACATTACAACTTTTATAGCCATGGCTAATTTGCGATGTCCGTCCCTAGAAGGGCCTTTAAAAACACCATGTTTTTAGTGCAAGTCTATGTTAACATGTTTATGATAGTTTGGCAGAAAAGGCCTTTGTTGAAGTATCACTCCCCAGAAACCCTAATGGCATGAAGACAGTATCTACTGGATATTAGGGAGGCTTCATGACCACTAGGAGATTCTCTTGCTGCAGTGAGTTTTGGATATTTTTTTTATCTTTACTTTTCTTACCATGCTGCTCACTGTGAGGTGTGGTGTTGAGATAAATATGGATTCACACATCAAGCTTGGTGGCTAAGGGAAATGGAGTTGTGTATCACATGCTATTAATATGTAACCTGACTTCCGCCAGATGCATGTCGCTCCGCCTAGCTTCACTCACATACATCTGGGACACCTCCATAGGAATTGCCTTTACAGAAGGCTGGGCCTTATTAAAAATTCTTGCATATGATTGGATAAGCCACTTGTCTGTCATCTTTATTGACGTGCTATTTCAACCACTCACACCGAAGCTAACCCGTGACGCTGATGATAGCGACGCAGAAAAAAAATAAAAAATAATAATAATAATGTGTTTGCGGCTCTAGTGGCATGCGTTTTATTGACAGTGAGCTGACAGGAAGAGGGGGGAAGACAGGCGGCAAAGCGCCGCGGGTCAGAGTCGATCCCGGGCCGACCGCGTTGAGGACTAAAGGCCTCCTAACATGGTTCCCGCTAACCGCTAACCGCTCCGGGGCGCTTCCGCGTCCGCCGCGGACTTGCCCCGGAAAACAAAACTTGCAAATCCGGTCGGGAGAAGGGCGAAAACATCGTTTCCACCAACAAAAGCCTTCAGAGGCGTTCTCTGATGTTCTTTTAATGAAACAATATTAGGTAGATTGGACAACACGGAAGAAATAGCAGCATCGATGTTAACGCTTGCTTCCTCGACGAGCCGCCATTGCTATCAAAACAGTCTCACGTCATGGTCGCGTCTCCACTACGTCACATCTATGAAACTCCAGCCCTGCGTCCTGATTGGCCAGACCATAAATTTGGTTGGAGAAATCATTCTCTACCGGCGGTGTCCCAGATGTATGTGAGTGAAGCTAGGCGGAGCGATATGCATCTGGCGGAAGTCAGGTTAATTAATATGCCCAATAAAAAGAAATTAATAAATTACTTACTAGTATTTCCTACAAATTCTTACCAATCAAAAAAAGTGATGTCTAAATTGCAAATTAGTTATGTTTATTTAGTTTTCAACACACCTAACAGCGAGAAGCGAGTTGGAGAGGAAAATGACTGAAGATGTTTGGCTGTAATTGAGGGCAGATGTTAATGTAATCTGGGACACAATAGACAATCTTAGGTATCGTTGAAAGACTAAGATCTATCAGAGGTGCAAGCGGAGGCAGAGTCTCGAGATTTAATATGAGTGTCAAAATGACATGCTTGTATACTGTGGCTTGGCGTACAATTTCAAGTATATTAGGCATCGTCTTTCGCCCTCAAAATGTAATAGTTTTATTTTTGTTTGTGCAATAAGTGCCTTTGGTTTAAGCAAACTTTTCTTATTTGAAAAAAAAATCCTCATTTAGAGTAGGTATTTTTCTACTTTCGTTTCACTATGCTGCTGCAGTTAAAGTTGATTTCCTTTTAGGATTTTTTAACACAACCTTCCTAGAGGTTAAACTAAATTTGTCCACATCTGCAGGAGTTTTTAAAATCTATAAAGAATGCAATCTTCTTTTTTTAATTCATGCCACAGAACAGATTTTTTCACTTGGCCTGTCACAGTTAAAATCATCGCTACTTTCATTTTCAACTCACGACAGCTAAAAATACTGTTTTTTTAATAGCATAATTAAGGCTTCAATTAGACACAATTGTTTTTGTTCTAAACAACTTTTTTTTCCATTTTCCAATTATATCTTAACCTGTCTTTCAGCCAGCAGAGGGTGCAAAGGTTTGGACTGGTATGAGAAATTGCTTAGCAGTGAGAGAAAATGAAAGGAAAAATAGAAATAAAGATAATCACCTCCAACGAGCTAAAGGCCGTTCATTCTGAGCTCCCTGGTGGCTAAATCTAAGCTTGGTCAATAAATTGCTAAACCCTGTTTAGATGAATTTAAGCTTGTGTATATGTGCTTGCACAAAACCATAATAAAAGTTGATTAAAAACAAACACAGTCAATTCCCCTTTATCCGATAACACGGTATTTATTGTATGATTGCTGTAGATGAATAAAGGTAGTCCTTACTTTTCCTTCAGAAATAAAAAAAGAAATCACCCCTTTAAAACAAGCTTTTTTTTACCACTGCCAGTTTGCTTCCTGTTAAAGGTATGTACAAGAGGAAGAGAGTAAAAGTAATAGCCAAGGCTCCAGACAATAAAGAGCAAATTATCCACCTAAAATTAGATTTTTGTCCCCTCCTGCTCTATTTGGCTCCTCTTCTGCTGTTGTCCCCACCTCATTCAGCTTCTTTATGCTGCTTTTCTTCTCAACATCATCTCTTATCAGCCTGACACCACATTTAGTGTCAGATAAAATGCCCGCCCTGTCTTTGTTAGACGCTGCACAGCTCTCGATGGCAGTGCTCTTTGCAATAAAGCGAATGTTTTTGCAGCTTCCTTAAGAGTTTGCGTAGGCTGCTCTATTAAACAGCACTCGTCAATTACTGTATGTTAGAAGGAAGCTAATGAACACATTGCAGAAATACTTGAAATGCTCCTTTGTGCAAACAACTTGCGAGCTGGTAGGAGTTCACTGATGTTTGAGCTTTGGTGGCTTCGGCTTGTGTGGCCACTGAAGAGTTGCTGTGTGCGACATGAGGGGTCTGTGCTTTGATGCTGAAAATGCTCCAAAGTTTTCGTGTCTGAAAGTGTGAAACCGACCAACCGTATGAGATATTTCGCTACAATTACAACAGCCTTGTTTTCAAATGAGTCTGGGGCATCAAAGATTCATTATTTTATAACATGGCACCTTAAGCTGCACAAGAAGCTCAAGGAGTTAACACAATTCTACGCCAACTCGTGTTCACTCTCTACGCATATGTATTTAAATATGACACTGCACTTTTCTAGCAATACACATGTCAAATGGAAAGTAGACAATTAAAATAAAAAAACACAACACTGCCAAGTCGCTTTCAGGCTTGGTTACTTACACCGGCATGAAGATCAGAGGGTGAAAAAAATGGCATGGATTGCACACGTTGCCACACACTCAAAGCCAGACCAGCAGTAAAGCAAAGACATAGACATATGATTTAGTGACACAAACACAATGAAAAAGAGTGTCATAGATATAGGTTAGTGTTTCATTGTCTTACAATAACTTCCATGTTCTTACTTTTACTCTAGTAACTTTGCATTGCAGAAGCTTAATATGACATTGATTTGTCTTGTTTAAAAATCCAACCTTTATTTTAAATGCATTAAATCAATGGGGGGAGAAAGCACTCCAGACAGAACAATACTTCTAATTATTAATCAATGACCTAACAAAGAGGTCCATTTTAGCCACATGGTACTAAACTTGATCAGGATTAATATTTAACATGAGTTTGATTAGTGGGGAGGGAAAACCAATAGCGTACCGCGCACGTGACGTCACTGTCTCAAGAGCAACGCCCCTTTTGCCGCTTAGGTAGGACAAACAGGTAGAGAACACACGTAGCAACCACCTATTACACGCGCAACAGAACCAGAGATATGACCTACTTTGCAGCCATTAAACTTTCCCAAGACGATGTCCCAGGCGCACGGTTTACTGGTCGAACTGTCGAAGAACACACCAACCTTCAGCTCAAACGATGGCTTGAGTGTCGAGGGCTTAAAAAGACCGGAAAAGGGGCCGAGTTGATCGAACGGTAAGCTTTGTTTTTTTCCTGCGCAGCGTTCATGGCGTCGTCGGCCGTTTTTTTTGTTTGTAATCACCGTCCAGGAATCGGTATATGTTTAATGTTTGTCTTATTGTAAGTGTTTCTGAGTAGGCTATCCTGGTAGCAGGCTATCATGTTAGCGCCTGCTACTATGATAGCCTATATGCTATCATGGTAGCAGGCGCTTCATTATTAACATGTCGGCCACCAAAATACTCTTACCTGTTCACTACTTCATGTCGCTGGAATTGGGTCAGGATGTTCTTCGGTTGGGCCCTTTCCTCCGACAAAATGCTTGCTACATATGTAGGCCGAACGCACCGGTGTACCCAGCGCACACATTTCTCCTTGGCACTCTTGAATTTCGGGAAAGTAATGAAGAAAACATCCTTCATATGCGGCCGATCAGCGTACCTCGAGTCGCTGTTGCACGTTCCATAGCAACAATGTTTAATAACCATGGTCTTAGATTTTGGAAAAAGCAGTCGTTTAAACGAGTAAAACCTAGGCTAACGCACGTCTCTTTTACAGCGAAACAGTGGCGGACTATGCAAGTTTGTCCTACCGCGTACCACGTGATGTGACGTCATCGTGACGTTACGTTTCTAAAAATAGCTTGCTCGCGGTACGCTATTATCTAGAGCTCACTGTTAAATAACGTGGCACAAAGTGGCATCTTGGTGTCACAAAGTCTCCAAAACCATTAGACCTTATGTGCATGCCAACAGATTCTTGGGGAGGGATGGCGGGGAAAGGCCTCTTCTGTCCTACCTTCACCAGTGTAAACCTACGGTGCTTTCTTAGGTCAGGTCAGACTAAAATTCAGCTTTATCAGGTTTTCTTGCAACACAAGTGGACTTGGTGTGAAGCAAAGGATGAACGCGTTGAAAAGCACCTTATATCTACTTTTAAGTGTGGTGGAGGATCTGTGATGCTCTGCGCCTTTTTCCTTTCAAATGCTGTAGAAACGTTCAAATGCACGGCAACTGAAAACTCTTTCCAGTGCTAACAGTTTAAATGAAATGTGGTGCCGAGAATGGTTCTATGATCCCAACAAATAACCAAAATTAACACAAAGTTGGTTCACCAGATACAAAACCGACCTTCTTTTATTGCCATCTAAGACCCTAGGACTTTGGACAATCTGATTAAATTGTACAAAGAGAAATAATAAATGATTCTTTCTCTCTATATGATCCAACCTTTATCAAGCCTTATAGTAGAACAATATCCTCTATTCAAAAGGCAGTTGCACATGCATTCAAATTAACATTCTGATGAAAGATTTTCATAGAAATAAGTACTTCTTAACATGGCCTTTTCCCACCGAACAACCTTTCCAATTATTCCCATGCCAAATTATTCTACTGCAATAAAACATTCATTTCTTTTAAGACTTTGTCTTACACATCTTTGACCAAGGTGCCAACAGATGTGCCTGGTGCTACAGATCTCTCTAGAAAGCCAAATGTATGGACTTCTCAGGTAGTGTGCAACATGTGATTGCGTTTAAGCGCCAGTATCATACAGCCAATTGTCAGGGGAGCAGTGAAACAGTGAGCCACAGCAGGCAGCTCTCCTTCTGCCGGTGCTGAATTAATAAAGAGCTCCAAGGAAGCGGGCACCGGGGAAGAGCATAGGTCAGGGTTTTTTACAGCTTGAACATTATTCTAAACAATACATAATGAAACTAAAAAGTATTGTTTTCAATTTTCTTATGATGATTTAGATATGTCTGCGATAGACTGGCGACCTGTCCAGGGTGAACCCCGCCTCTCGCCCATTGACAGTTGGCGATAGGCACCAGCACCCCTCGTGACCCCACAAGGGATAGACGTGTTAGAAAATGGATGGATGGATTGATTTAGATATGTAAACATTTTTTTCAGGTATTTGTAGCATAAATAGCCAGGCTTAAAGTTTTAACCATACATCCTTTAAAGGCTGGTTCACATGGCAGGATTTTTAGCCCGATTCTCGCCCCGATCTCCTCCTTCAGAGAGGCGCCGATCATCGGCATGTCTCTTAAGATGATCTTAAGAGATATTCCTGCCGTGTGTGGTGTGTTAAGAGTGATCTGGTCCGCCAGTGGAATGTCGGGACCGCTCCGACCTCAAATCGTCTTGTCCTGATATCCTAGCGTGTGTGGTGTCCCCAAAGGACAAATAAGCACGGAGCCTGTTGAATGTGATGTGTAGCCAATCAGAAAGCCTGGTGAGGGATTCCCAGAGAGAGAAAAAATAACTAACTCGCCTCAATTTCATAGTGCAGCAGCAAGCGTAAAGCCCCGAGTCGAGTTGTCTCCGCTTCCTTAACCAACACCTTTTCTTTTTCTTATGTTTTTTCTCTGTTAAAATTAGCCCACAGAATATCGCCATTATTCTTCCTGGTCATCCATGTTTATTTACTCCGAACTCACGTTTGATCTTGAGAGGATTCGCAACATGTCCTGTCTGACATCTGAATGATCTTAAGCCAAATCTGTTTGTGTGTGGTTTGTTGAGCTTGCCGTCTGACCAGACACCCCACACTTGTACGAACAAACATGTTTGATCTAAGATTTTTCATCGTTACCTGTGGTTTAAAATCAGTGGACTATTTTAAAATCCTGTCATGTGAATCAGCCTTAAGAGAGATTAAAAAAGGAAGAATTGGTGTATCTCAGAAAAAAAAGGAAGTCATCTGTGTCCAAATATGTTCTGTCTTTTCCTTATATCACCTGAAACTGTTTATAACATAACATTTGGAAGAATTATTGCAAAGGAGTCAATGTGGCCTGAGTTTAAGAAAAACCCAGGGAAGTGGTCTCCTTCTGAGGGACTCCCACATTGTAAATGTGTCAATAAAGCAACAAATCAGTCAAAAGAGACATGTTTTCTTCTTCAATTAATTTCCATGGCTGCTTTTCCTGCCACAGATTAATGAAAGGTTAGTGAGGAAACTAGGCCTGATGAATCAGTAAAAATGGCAGTCATAGTGGTCAAATGAGTCGGCTCCCGCCAAATCCCATTTCCTAGTACTATAACGTTACGCCGCCTACCACTACATTTTGGCACTTCATACAAAGTCACCAAACATGGGAAATCAAATATTCCGATGCAAAAAGGAATACTCATCCAATCAGCCTCCAAGCATCCATGTTTAAAATACTGATTTTATGACTCCGTGTTGTGCAAGTCTACCCTTGACAAGAACAAGTTTTAAATTAAGTTTGAAAGTTCATATATTCAAGCCCATAGTTCACCACCTAAACAATTTCAACCAAAGTTACACTCACAACAAGAACTAGATCATGTCCATTCAAAATATTTTATTAAACAAAGTCTGGCCACTTTATTAGGTACACCTTTCTAGTACCAGGTTTAGCCCCATTTTGCTTTCAGGGTGGCCTTAATTATTTTTGTATGGAACCAAGAATGGGTCATAGTTGTGATATTTTTATTTAAAAAAATCAAGCTGAAACAAAAAAAAATTTTGTGTTGAATTTTGTTTTGTTTTCATATTCAAATCTGTGTTTATCCATTTTCAAATATTTTTTGAAATAGGTGGACCTAATAAAATTGCAGGTGAATGCTTATAGATCATGATGTCATGCGTCAATTTGCATAACTATTATACTGTGACTGAGTCTGAAAGTTTACAATATATTTCCAAAAATACTAAAGGAGACAGAGCTCTAATGTACGGAAAGTAGGCGAAAGGTGTTTTTGCTTTTAGAGAAGCTGAGTGAGAAGCAAACCACCGTCCACCGTCTTTAATCTTTAACTGGCTGAATCAAATGAAATCAAACAGAGTGGCTGAATACCTCTATACTGTATGAAAACGTCTCAGCATTGTTGCAGAATGGATCACTACTCATTTCTCCACTACTCATTCATAATATCGTCGAAAATAAATTTGCCTTCTCCTAACCCGCTCTCAGGCAAGGCAAATTTATTTGTATAGCACATTGCAGTACAAAGACATTTAAGGTGAAGACAAAAATACATTTACCAACAAATACCCCTCATTATATCATTTCAATTTAGAGTTGCATTCACTATGCCAAAGTAGCCCATCTCCTGTTTATACAGGTATAAAAAAGGTGTTGGAAATAAAAACCATACACTGACTCAATATACACAACTGTTACAAAACAATACACTGCTGCCCCTGTTGGGGGTTTCATGGGTCTGTGTTGAGGAGCGTGTTTATGCTCATGTGTTTGTGAGGTGATGCTCAGGGGAGTGTGGACGGATGCTGTGGGTGGTAACGAGCAGTCGCTCCGTCGCCACGGCAACGCTCCAACTCAGACAGTCTCCATAGCAACTGATAGCAGCATTAGCTGATTCAGCCTAAGTAAAGGTTCATGTCAGAGGGAGGACAATGGATTTTTCTTTTTTCTTTTTCCGAGGATGGTGAAGGTGTTGAGGTTGAACGGTGACGGGGAGGTAGGGTGGGGCCTCCCCGAGACAAAAGAAAATTATCTAAACATCTCAAGCAAAACGACAAAATATTCAGACGGGCCGACAGATTTCTGCCCGACAGTCTCCAGATCTTACTGTAGTCTTTGTCCAAAAGAAAAGGGGAAAAAAACTACAAGGAAGCATGATGACTTCTCAAGACACACCACATCATCAAAAAGTCTATTTATTTTTGGGCATAAATTCAAAAGGTGAACCTCATTTATTATTCACAGGCTTTACTTACAGAATGATATATTGCAAAGAATGTATTTGCAACTGCATTTGTTAATTTAGATGATTATGGCTCACAGCTAAAGAAAGCCCAAAGGATTATGCATCACAAAGGTAAAATATTACATAAAGCCAACAAAACAGGATTTTAAACACATAAATGTTATGTCATGACCATGTTTAATCCTACGCAACCATGGGAAAAGCTGCTGACTTTATAGTTTTGCAGAGTAGCCAGTGTCAGGCATTGCCTGCTGGACAACTGTCAAGTCAGCAGTCTACTCCATGATATCATCATAACACAACAGTTTTGTATTAAAATGTTATTTTACTGGTCTGATTCGCTGAGAAGCTGATTATGAGTTTTCATTAAATACAAGCCTTAACCATAAAATAACAGAAATACATGTTTAAAATAAGTTGATTAAAAACTTTAGTTCACTTTGGAACTAAATTACTCAAATAACTGTCTCTTTCATGATATTCTATTCATTTTTAAGCAGGACCTGTACAATGGCACACAGCGTCTCTTTCATGAGGTACAGCAGAAGGTCTTAAGGTTGTTAACGAAACACACCATCTAAATTCCATCAAACTCTCAAAGAACGAGATAGGTCAACAACAAAAAAACGCAAAGAAAGATTAACGGTACCCATTTCTGCAACGTTGCACCTTGGCTAAGATTTATTCTGTACCATTACCCAAGTCAATAGTTAATCAATAGCTTGACCTTGGATTTCAATTATGTCCACATTTATCACATCTATAATTGACAAAGCAATAAGAACAAGCAACTTTGCTGGCTTGGGAGTTTAGGTCAAACGAGGAATACAGAAACAGGAGAGGACAAAGAGGAAAGTGCATAGAGGCAGTCAAGGAAGTGGAAACTTAAAGGGGGACATATGCAAAATCCACTTTTTTAGCCCTTAAATACATTTTGTTGTGTACTTGGAGTCTCCAAGAATGAAGAAAATGTCAATGCAGTCTGTCCAGGAGCTGCTTAGATATCTTTATATTCTTTTTGGTTCATATTTTTCAAGCCGTTCAGTTTTCTCTGTTTTCTATTATGTTCTTTGAACAGTATTTGCTGGGGAGCTGCTAAACAAGGTCATGGACTTCCAGCTCACCAAGTTCACAAATCCGCCATTTTTATTTCTCGGAGCGATTTTGTAGTCCAAGCTGAAAGTGGATGAGTCCCCTGTGAAGTGCCTCCTTTAGATTTAAAGAGACGGCACCGAAACAAGCTCCTCTCAGACAACCCTCAGAAAAGGAGTAAAAAGGGGGCACGTGGGGGTAAATGAATGAGGAATTCAGACCAAAGCATTGCTCTTCCATATTATATAGACCAAAAGTGAAGGATCTCTATGTGAAAAGGAAGAACTGAAAAGCATGTCCCCTTTAAAGCCCTGAATCCAGAAATACAGTGAACAACAAGGTTGCACGATATTGCGAAGTCAAGCAAGTGTGATATTATCATTGATTATAACAGTGATAACATCAGTCATCACAACACTTTCCACAAGCTTAATTACCTTTAACATTTAAAGCACCATCATATTTATCTGAAGTGGGGATCTACTGCAGTGAGGCTCCATGCAACAAGCTAAATGTACTTCTGCCATGAAAAGCATGAATTCACAACACTTACAATACTAAATTTGGCATTCAAAATACTTTGCTATACTAATATTGTAGTCAATATATTGTGCAACCCTGGTGCACACAACTCAGTTATGTTTCTTTATTATTGACTGTTTGGTTAGGTATGTCTGAACATGTAACAACAACCACATCAAGGGATATAAAAAATAAAAAAAACATTCAGGAAAATTGTACATTTTGAACCTAACTTTTGAATAATTTATTTAGCTTCCAAGAAACTGAAGGTTGGAATAGGGTAATTGACAATAGGAATTTTTAAAAAAGATGCTGTAATTATGTAACTTGAGTTCTGAAAACAACTAAACATATCATAATATACACGGTGCTGCTGTCCACTCTATAAGCATACATTGTAAAGATGTAGGCATAGGGTTAAGTTTGTATTAACCAGAGCTTGTCAGACATAATGGCTTTAACACCTTAATGCTTTCTGAAGGTGTTATGGGCAAATCCTCCCAGCAGGGCTCAATAATTATTGATATGTCAACGTCTTAACTGGATTAAAGCGTCCGGTTACCACGGGAGAAAAAAAAAATGCTTGATGGTAAATTTACCCAAAGCATCATAAAGAGGCAAGCAAAGCAGGGGGAAGCTATTAAAGATTTTTCTATGCTTTTAGCAGCCAGTTTAATTGTATGTGCTGTATATAAAACCCCTTTTCTCAGCAGCATTCCCCTGTACAGTGGTATTTCACTGTAATATGCAAATCAGTGATAAGGCATGTCTACTGGAAAAGCAGAGTTTGCCCTCAGTGTGTGTGTTAGAGCGGTGGGTGGTAAGATTTAATGGCTTCCACTGGGAGAAGCAGCAAGAGTCAGTGCACAATGTTAGTAACTAATCTAAACCTCATGGTGTTAGTCTCGTTAAAGAATTAGGAGGGAGGAGTCAGAGTGGGCTGAGAGTTGACAAGTCGGGCCTCAAAATGTGACATTTGGTCTGAATACTTAGAGGAATTGTCTGGAATAGGCTGGTATCAGGGCTAAGCACGTTTTTGTTGAAACAGCCAAAGGAGATATTTTGCTAAATTAATAGTTAATCTCTGGGATTAACTAAACGGGGATTAGCTCAAATAAACATGGAAATACCTTTTTTCTTCTTTCTATCTTTCTGGGATAGAACCACCCCATTCATCTGCATGTGTCTCTGTGCAATAATCCCATCCACCCTCCCCCTCGTCATCCTGTAATTTATTTCAGAAATTCCCACTCACACTTAATCACAGTTAGATTACAAAACTCAGCGGGCAGTTTATCCGGCTAAACTTGGTAATCTAATAACTTTTTTTTCTTTGTTCATATTCTTCAGTCTTCTCTTATTGTTTAAATGCTTTTCTACATTAAGAACAAATCTTTTTGTGCACAAAGAAACCTCTACCTCAAGTGAAAAGTAGAAACATTTTTAAACAAGTCATTTGAAACAATCATGTAGACTATAAATGAGGAACCAAAATTGTAGAGGGATATAATAATGAATGCATTATTAAACGAGGAAAAATTATTTACGAATTAAAATGCTTGTAACTGTAGCACTTAGTTTAAACTTTATTCTTTTAAGATAAGACATAATTAGCAACTTGCATTCTGTCTCCCCAGGTTATAAACATGATATGACTCAAGAGACCCATTTCTCTAAGCCACTGGCCACAATGCTGAATGAAGTCTCATCTTTATGTTACCACCATCCACAATGTGAAAGATGGGGAGAGGTAAATAAAATATCCAAAGCTCACTGTAAGGGAGCTACAGCAAAGAGCAGCTTAGCGTATTGGAGACTTGGTGCCATTACGGCTGAGACTGTGGCAATGTTCTCACTGCAGGGAAAATGCGACCCAAATCCCATTTTTGGCCCATATGCGACCCATATCCGTCTTTTTCATGGCAGTGTGAACAGCCCAGTTCCGATCTTTTCACCCCCAAATATATCCGATTTCTACCACTTCCACATATGGTACTACTTCGGACACGTATCGGACAGTTTTCAAAGCGTCCACAGTCGTGTCGCATTTTTTCCGTCTTTCACGTCACTCTCCTGTCTCTCACCACACGTCCACACACAGCAGTAGCAGCTAGCGCTCTTGGCGGTTGTACTGAAACAGCAATTTCCCTCTGGGATTATTAAAGTATGTCTGATTCTGATTCTGAAAAGACCATTGTTAATAGCTGTGCTGCTTTCTTCTTACCTTACTTCACCTTGCTATGATGTGGTCTTATTATCGTCGGCTCCCATTCCTCAACAGCTTTCTAATAATAACAAGGAGGTATCCGCGTTTTTTTGTTTTTTAACAAAACTTTGTCGAACACTTCGAGAAAGACTGTTTACTTCCGTAAACAGTGTGCTGCTGTGTGGCTTCTCCGCCTGTTATCTGTGCATGCGGGTCGCGTTGCGGTCTTGAACCGTTCAGACAGAAGTATGATGACGGCCACATTTAACAGTAGTATTAATGACCCTCAAGGATTTGAGTTTGATCTAGATAAACCGTGCAAAGAGGAATGGTCAAATACTAAATGCTGTTTTATTGGCAAGTTGCAAAAAAGTAGTGCCAAAGGGGTAACCAATAATTGAGGCAACAATGATATTTATTTAACACCTATTCGTTATTTGTAGATTTTCTTTTTCCGCCCACTCAACAGATCTACTCAGATTAGAGGAAGGATTTTTCTAAATCTTTATTATGAGTTAACGAGGATTTTTCATATCTTTACCAGGGACGGCATAAATCTGTCCAAGACTGTATACTGTCAACAAAGACAGAAAAAAAAAAACATCAATGCCAAATAATTTCTAATTCGGTTCAAGCAGACTCAAGACAAATTGCAACAACATTCTAAGATCAATGGAAGTTGAAATTATCATATTTCAAGTCATATTTCAATAAAATCTCTGAATAGGTTTGTAGGATATCAGTGTTGTATCAGCATGTTAAAACATTTACAGGACAGTTGCTTATATACTGAAGAATGGATATGAGAACAGTGGAACAGCGGCAACAACATACATACTTGTGTGATCATAATTTGCGTGAAAAGCCCACCAGTGACCTTCCCTTGTGGTCTTTATGGTCCTCTGGTTGGCTGTTGAGCACTTTGCTTGATGTGGTTTACTAATGGAGAATTGATCATAAAAGTTTATTTAGTTTAAATGGGAAACAACATCTGCTTCTCTTTCAACCTGTGATGTATCTATAGCAAAGTTAAAGGAATTCAGGTGTTGTTTTCAACCAGTAAGATATCTCTTAAAGGTCACTCAAAACAATGTGGCCAAAGCAAAAAATAACTGTTTTTATAAAGAAGTTGGTGTCAAAACAGGAAATTGAGATGATTTTTAATGCTTTCATTTCCTCTCGTCTTGACTAGTGGGATGTAATGTTCAACTGTATCAGCGACAACAAAAAAAATATCTTTGAAGTGGTTACCTTTTAATCTTAACAATCCAGATTTTAACCAGTCAAGGTTATGCACAGCCAATTGTTAAAGCCACACGCTCCACCTCTGAAGTCCTCAAGCCAAACCATCTACTTCCAATCCCATAAACCAGATATAAAACTCGCTCTTGACTCACTTCTAAAGCAGCTGAAGATACTCTTATTCAAAAAGTCTTTCTTTACGATTTTTTAAAATGTCATTGCATTATTGTTTTTGATTATTTGTATATATTGTCTTAATGTTAATTTCTTAAAGCTTGGATATCCAAAATCTAAAAGCTTTAACATAATGCGTTTTTTATATTCAAGAAATAACTGCATTTTGGCTCCTTGACATGGGTATAAGAAAAGGACGTGAAGTGTTAATTGAACTGCTTTAATTGAAACATGGCTATAATACAGGATGCTTACCACCGTCTTAGAACCAAGTTATTTGATTGGCTTAGCCTAATGAAGTCTGACAAAACTTGAGTAACTGCAAATACCGATAAAAGCTATTAGCATATTAAAATTAAAGAAAGATTTTTAGCTCCTTTAATTGCCTGTCAGGTTATGTGTATGTGTTTATAGCTGTATGTAAATGCGCTAATTTGTGTGCATGTGTGCATTCGCTCCGTGTGCGGGGTTTCCATAAGTGTTAGTTACATAACAGAAAAAGGAACGGCTTGCTTCCCTGAAGACGACAGCTGAGGAGATAAAAAAGCAAGACTTCAAAACATTTCCAAAATTATTCATGTTCTCTTCTCATGTCTAACTTGCAAGTCTTCCCGTCTGGAATTCCCACAGATCTTCAAGAAGCTCAAAACTGCAGATCACACGCTCCACTAAGTGTCTGGTGACAATTTCGACAATATGGTGTGAAACTGTGAAAGCTGGAACAACAGGCAACGGGGAAAAAAAAAAAAAAAAAAACTACGAATGGTTGTCAGCTGAGGCGCATATGGCGCAAATGAAGCGGTTTGCTTATAATGCACTTTTATTTTACCATGTTCAACAACAAACTTACCCGGCTTTCTAGCTTTTGTCATTATTTTATCAGACACAACAAAAAGGCCCCATTGGTATAGGCCAGTATAGTTCTCAAAGTGCTCGATAAATGCTACGTTTTCTAAGTAACATGGATCAAGGAATAGCTTTTTAAACAGCTCCAGATACAAGAGACTTGGACTTGACCACAATCTTGGCCTATGTCATAAAAGCTGAAACAAATCATTTCCATTCATTGGTGCTGCTTGATCCGTTGAAGAATGCAGTTTAATTACCGTATGTGTTTCATTTTTTACTCAGAAGTTGAACCTTACAGGTTTCCTTTTTCAAATGTAACAGGTCTGATCTTGCTTTATCGTAATCTCAAAGAAAACATGACACTTCTTGCTCATTTGAAATGCAGTACCATTAATCAACTTGTCATTGTAATTAATTGGATTTCTGTCACGCCCTGGCTGAGAGAATCTTCAACATATCTTTGATTCATCCGTACCCATCAAACGGTGTTTTTGTAAAGCAGCGGCATTATTCGGGACGTGTTAATGCAAATGGCCAGTAAGCCCTTAATGTGGTGTTCAGTTAAGTGCTCTATGCTTTGTTTACTCTCCTGGCAGAAGGAAAAAAATGAAGACTTTAATGCAGGCAGTGCCTTCATTTAGCAGCTCCTGTGTCTGGTCTGTGTTTCAGACCTTAGGGGGCGGCACCATCAACCTCTGTGCTTCATCAAGAAAAGCCATTAAGAGGAGCAGTAATATTAAAGCTGTTCGCTAAACTGATGTGAAATGCAATTAGGCTGACAGAGTCTGAAGCCGGAGCAGTTTATGTAAGCCTGTTAATATTCAGCATCATTCAAGGAAGGCCGTCCATGTGCTTTCTTTTTGGACAGACAGACGGATAGATCTGTCTATAAACGACTAGGGTTCCATAAAAAACGTATTTTTAGTTAACTTTGTACAAATTTCTCTTTTCATCACGTGCCTATAAAACAATCCACGCATTCCACTTATTCACACATATTTTTGGTTTCTGTAAGTCTAACATGGCTTTTTTTTCCCCCCAGTAGACGGGTGAAAACGGCCATCTTTACCAAGAGATAAAAGCGACTGTCGTATGGCTGGGGAATATTCGTCACTCTGCACATGACTGATATCTGTTTAGCTGCTAAACACTTGCTAACAAGGATGTAAAAGCTTGTGGGAATTTCTTTGACTCAATAGAAAACTGGCTTTCTTTGAACTCATATCAGGGGTTTTGGCTCTTTGATAGCGAGTAGAAGCAGCGTGAAAAGGTTACATGACGTCGCAGTGAAAATGTAAGTTGTATTTTAATATATCAATTTGAAATGTTTTGTTAATACCTTTCAATTATTTTTGCCCTGTGTGCTGGAATTGGAATGATTAATCATAGCAAAATAAAACAAAGAGAATGAACTTATACTTGTTTCAACATGCATCACATACTTTTGAAAGGCTTTTTGTGTGTTGAAAAGCCTGCAAAAATAAAAAAAAAATAATGCTGAGGTATTTTCAGTGCAACTACAGTTTGATTAATGTAACACAGTTGCAATGCTGCGGTTTTCATCCATTTTCAAAACGCAGTGAGTTTCTCTTAAAGTGGCTGCCCATAAATCCGCATTTCTACACCTACACACTCTTCTATAATCCGTGTAAAATCAAACAAAACTAGCAAACGCTGTACATGCAACAAAACTGCCAGAGACCGTAGAAGCTGTGCATGCTATTTAAGTCATATGTCTATGTTTTCATTGAACATATTTTGTGACTAAAAATACCTATGCAACAAGCATATACTCCCAAACACATGCATGTGGCATTGTGCATGATGATCCCCATGCAGCAAACAACGAGGGCTCATCCATATGTATAATATGAGTCTCCAATGGAAAAAAACACTTTGTAATGTAGCAGGATGGTATAGAAAAACAGTAACTGATGTTATACAGTAGTTCCTTTTATTTAATTACTTCAAACCTGAACCCGAATGTGGCGATCACCTAAAACATCTAAACATTCAGAGATGTAACAATGGTTCCTATATTCTCGATAATACGTAAACATAATATCTGCCTAATACCTAAACGTAACAGCTAATAACTGCTGGAGTCTCACTTTGCTGCAAAAACTGCCATCACGCATGTGTGATAAATGACAATCTGTGGAGGACTTTTGGCCAACTCCTTTATGCAGAATTGCTTTAATTCAGACATATTGGGAGCTTCAGGAGCACAAACGGCCTGTTTAAGGTCATACCATAGAATCTTATTTGGAGTCCGGATGTTGACAAGACAACTCCAATTCCTCCAGAAGTGGATTTGTTGAAGTGCTTTGGATCATTGTCCTTGCATAATCCAAGTGTGTTTGAACATGAGGTCACAAACTGATGGCTTTTTCCAGATTATCTGTTTAAGAACAGAATACACGGCTCCATCAAGTACAGCAAGTTGTCCAGGTCGTGAAGCAGCCCAAGAAAATCACACCACCACAATATTTTATTGTTGTTATGATGTTCATTTTCTGAAAGCCTTTTTTCCACAACATGTGGGAGAAACACCTCGTCCAAAAAGCTCGACTCTAGTTCATGGAATATGTACCCAAAAGTCTTGGTGATGATTAAGATGTCTTTTTTGGGGGGGAATATGGGAGGGGCTTTTGTGTTCTTTCTGGTCATCTCCATTTTTTTATTTATTAATTTTTGCCTTGAAGCTCTCTGGTGGATGCAATCTTTGCCCAGTCTTTCTTACCGTTGAATCATGAACAATGACCTTATCTGAGAAGTGCTAGGGAGAGGGATATCTGGGTTTCTCTCCTGGACCTTTTTCCCCCACGACTCAATCTCGGATAAGACAATGGATGGGTGGATGATGGATAGAAATGTAAATTGGACATTGGAAACTTCACTGACAACCAGAGCTGTAGCTGTTTATCTTTACCTGCCAGCCCTCTACCTCTGTGTTTGAAGTTCAGCGTTAAAACCTGATCTTTTTCCAACTCACAAGACTGCTAGTTACTGTTCTGGTACATATATGGTAATAAGTATTCATGAAATGTTTCTGTTGACCAAACCATTCATATTATATCCAACGCCAGGGCTCCTAGTTGAAAGTTAACTGTTATGGAGATACTGTAGATTGTATAGACAAGTGTATGCTGCAGGTTAAAAATAAATTGCTTTACATTTAGAGACAAATATATGCTAGCATATCAAATGTAGAGGTAAAACAGTATTAAGACCTTAGTTTAAAACTAAAGATCAGATATGTTTGCATGCACATTACTGAGAGGGAAAAATGTCCTGAACGCTATCCATCTAGTACTTTTTGATCCAACAAAGATAGATTTTATGTGTTAGGCCCGACTCATGGGGAATTCAGAAATCTCTGCTTCCTTCTCTGCTTTTCATATTTTGTCAGGTTACAACTCCACATTTCAGCATGACCTAGATAAATTAGCACAAAATTGTGAAGTGAAAGCAAAATGATGCACTGTTCTGTATTTCTTTACAAACAGGAAAGTCTGGCATCTATTTCTAATCACCCCCCTTTTACTGTGGCAGGTTTAAAAGAAAACCGGGCAAACAATTACCTTTACAAGTCCCTTCTATGATTTCATCTAAGTAAAATTACAGCTGTTGGATGAAGGCTTAGGGAAAAATTAGTGAACAACACTGACACTGCACATCACCCTGAACTTGCCACCCCAACTGTGAAACATGGGGGTGGAAGCATCATGCTGCAGGGTTGCTATTCTTCAGCAGTAACAGAGACGGTGTTGAGTTGAAGGGAAGATGGATTGAACTAAATACAGGAAAATCCTGGAAGAAAGCATGATATGGGCTGCAGATGGACTTGACGACATAGTTTCACCTTACAACATGACAACTAAACATACAGCGAGAGCTACAATAGATTGGTTAACAGTGTGCCAACAAATCAAACAAAGCGTTAAAACTCTATTAAGACATTGTGTAGAGCTCTAGATCACTATGGATCAATTCTAGGAGACTTGACAACTGATCTTTGATACTGTTACCCCAGCTGTGCCACTGGTGTAAAGAAAAAAAATCTAAGTTGAATACTAGCAATTCATTGACAAACTGAACATACTACTGCACCATTTATCTTGACAATTTGTTAATGGAGAAAACATAGACAGTTATGTGCTACAGGTCAGCGACACCAACAATGAAGTGTGGCCCCAAAACAAACCCTACTCATCATCTTAGACATGTTGTTTTCTTGACAGGACTGACTAGCCATGTTTCCATCCAATTCTCACGCAGATTTTGAGAGAACTTTTAAAATGTCGCAAAAAAAAAAAAAGTGAATCAGACGCGTTTCCATCAACTGGTTTGTGGCGAATTAACCAGGCGATGCAAATCGTAATGTTGTCATACGTTGAAACTAGGGCTGTGCCTTTATCATATCGTTTTATCATTTCTGTGAATGGTTTCTTATGATAAGAATTTGGATTTATCTTGACAACGACAAAGTGGTGTTTGAAAACTGCCAAAAAAGCCAATATTGTCAGGATTGTTCTTTTTACTCTTTTCTCCACTGTTGGTCTATTGAGAGCATCAATAAATTCAAAAATATAATTAAATGCAGTTACTGTGCAGTTTGGTGATAAAAATCACACTTCTTTATGTAAGTAGAGTACAGATGAAATATATTTTGAATTTTGTTTTAATATATGTAACATTTTCAAATGTTTTTAAATTACATGAGGATGTAAGTAGTCCTTTATCATCACTTCTATTTTTAACACAACATTACCACAATATATCGTGATGAAATTTAAAGTCCATATCGCCAACCCCTAGTTGACGGCGACTGTAATTAACAGGAAGTACAGGTTGCTAACTAGCACGGACCACAGATCAGTAATGGAGCGAGGTTTTAATGAATGCTATATTTTTCATGGATGAGACTAAGAAATGCTCGAGACTCTTCGTCGTTCCATACATAGCTGGTGTTTCTTCCAGCCCTGTTTGAGCGTTATGTGAATATCCGTTGATAAAAATGCGACTAATGACACGACCAAGGAAGTCAACACACTGCTTTAGATTAGGATTTAAAGGCTAATCTAACATTACGACTAATCCAATCCGTTTTCTGTGTTGATCAGTTGTGAGTTATTACCTTACCTTTACGTCAGTTCTGAAGAATTAGATTTGCAATTATATTTAGACTGTAAAACCAGTCAGTTACTTTAAATAAAAAGTACATAGATCAGGGACTTGCTTGCTGCCCAATTTGAATCTTTATTTAAATAAATTTGGGGTATTCTTAGATGATACATTGTCTCTCAGACAGTGTTCCAGTTAAATTGCCCCTGACCTCAGAATGTACACATAAACATATTATTTCAGTTAAATTAGACCATCTCATCAACACGCCTGTGTCGTACTAAACACAAATCCCCCTGGGTCTTTGGCAAGGACATTTAAATGCTGTCAAAAATATATGAAGCAGTCATCCTGCGCCAATAGCCATCCTTGCGTTTTTCCCCTTCATGTTGTACTAAACCTTCTTTTAGGTTTTCCTGACCTTGAACACAAGACAGATTAACTTTGGGTGCAATGTGTGAGAGATAAGCCTGGATTCGAGTCCTGCATTTAAGACTAGTTTGAGAGGGTTGAGCGACGAATAGCACCCAAAATAAAACACATGCAAGTGCGGGAGGATGAAGGAGAAACAATAATTAGCTTTGCTTCAGTGGTGAACGAATAAAGCAAGCTGTTCTATCAAAATCCAAAGGCTGAAATTAGAACTCAGCACTGTCTTGAAGGCCAAAAGAAATCGAAAGCAACAACACCCAAGCTTAAAATGACAACCTGCACTAAAGATATTGCTAGAAGTTAGAGAAAAACTAGTTTTCAGGACTGCGGAAGGTATAGGTAGAGATACAGAGGTTCAAGAAAGACAAGCAGCTGTTATTAATAGAAAGCACAAGGGCGAATGGAAAATTATGATAAGGAAAATGGGTTATTTGATGTTCTTCTAATATATATAAATCATTAAAAGGGTTTGCGTATTAACAATTTGCGTATTAACAATTTGGTTTTTGTGTTGTATTTAATACAGTCAAAAACCATTAAAAACAGAAAAGAAAAAATCCATCCTTCACATTGTTTAGCTATACTTTTTCTTTAGTTTCTGGTTTGATAAACATGTTTAGACATTTATGGTTTCTTTTAAAATGATTCATATCCCCTGAAGTTTTCCCACTTTTTTAAGGTCTCTACATATTTCATAGTATTTTATTCACGTTTATTTGATAGTCCAACACAAAGCTGCTCATAATTGCAAAGTGGGAAGAAAATTAGACATTTTTCTTTTTACAAGTAATAGTCACTAAGAAATTTAAATAAATAAAATCCACGATAAAGTCCAACGCAAAATATGTGCAGTCAGAAAATTGATAATTATACTCATCTGTGTATCATATCATCTACATTTGAGTCTGGCTGGTCTGCGAAGGTCTCCAAAGAGATTTATTAGAGAACTTTAGTGAAAAAACAGCATCATGAGGACCAACAGAGACATGTTGGAATAGGTGCCATGATTAGATAAAACCAAAGTTAAATAGTTTTGGCCTAAATGCAATGTTAAGCGTGACTGACAACTGGCATGTACAGGAACATGACCCTGAACGCAACACTCCACTTTGATACACGATGGTGGCAACATCATGCTACGGGGACACTTTGTTTCAGGAGGAACAAGGAGGACCCCGTATGAAGATGAATGGAGCTAAATATAAAGAAATCGTGACAGAAAACCTGTTTGAAGCTCCAAAAGACTCTAGACTGAGGTCAAGGGTCACTTTTCAGCAGGACGACACCCAGCCAGAGCTGCAATTCAAGAGGTTTAGATCAAAGCATGTTAAAATGCAAGAATAGCTAAATCCAACTGAGGACACATGGTAAGATGAAGAAGAATTTATGTTCACAGCCTCTCACAATCTAATCTGACATAGTGGTTCTGTGACGTGTGGACTCTGATTTTCTAACTACAAATACAGACCACATTAATTTTTTTATACCTAAAAAAAAGGTTTAAAACATTAAGCATTTTCTTTATAAATGGCAATTATGTGATATTTTGTGTTGAGCTATCACATAAAATCCTAGTAAAGAACATTGAACTTTGTGGTTGCACTAATATAAAATGTAAAACTGTTATAAAGGTTTATGAATATGTTTGTAAGGCACTGTATTTTCTGAATGTTCTTGAAATTCGAGTTTTATCGTTGGATGAAGGAATAAACTACAAGGTGATTTTGTTCTCACACTGATGACACCTTAAAATTTCACCTCGCTACTCCATAACCACACGGACCATTGTGATCAGGCTGAAAACAAAAGCAACACTTTTATAAGCGTTAACGGCAGAGATAGTAAACAACAAGCAGGTAGGTGGCTGATACGTTTGTTGCGTGTCGGTGCTGCTACCACCGCAATTAATCCTTTTCGATGTAGAAATACTTTTTTACCCCACTTTCTTCTGTCTCACACGCGGAGACAGCTGCAGACGCAGCATAGTGTGAGATGTGACAAGTAAGAGCCGCGTCTGTACGTGACTGTCTGTGTTTTCCTGCGTGCATGTCTACCTGTCTGCTTGACTTTGTGTCACTGAGAGAATTAGGATTAAGTTCTCTCATTCACACACCAGTCACATGTATGACTATGTGTCACTTGAGTGTGAACAGGCAGACTGCAGGGCTACTCCACCAGGCAAGCACTTCTTACTGGCCTGCTGACTCCAACAACTGAGGATGCTAACGACAATGATGATTCAGGGTGACGCAACAACTGACTGATTGATGCTCTTCCTAGAGGATTTTGTCTGTGTCTAGTAGGGCTGGGTGATAAATCGACTTAATCAATTAATTTGAATTTTCAATTTATTAAGATTTAATTATTGGAAAATTCCAATGCACGGACTGGGCTCCCATTAAGAGAATAGCATACAATGCTCAATATGTGTTTAGGAAAAATAATGTCAAAATATTGTGAAGAGGAAACTTTGTTTACCATAAGCTGAGGCACTTTCATTTATTCATTTACTTATTTTCGTTAATCAGTTTGGAGTTACCCAAGTGAAGGGAAGCCTGTTCTTAGCTCATTGTATAATACAACTGGCAGCAAATATTTTGTTATATTTTTATTGTTTACAATGGCAAGGTCTGCCATCTTGTTTTACAAGCATTTTTCACAGCTTGCATTTAGTTGTATTTGATCAGGTCAATTCCCAGACGAAATGCTTGAAATAAAAGTTTTTCAAATAATTTCTATAATTTATGTTTGTGAAACAAAAAGAAGGAAAATAATCAATTAATTGGATTTGGTATAATAAATTCACCGATTTTATTTTCAAGCCATATCTCCCAGCCCTGGGGTCTAGTGGAATTAGATATTTTTATTTACTGTGTAGAAAAATTGGCAAAATAGGTCCTAATGCCCTTTAAATTTCAGTTAACTGTCATTCAGTTTGTTTATAATTTACAGACATGTTAATTGACTTGATGAACTCTGAAAAGGAATGGCGTCACAAATTCTGCAAAATGACAAAAAAATTAAACAATATATCATGAAGCCCTTGGAACATATTCAGGAAGTCTGGAGCAGTGGTGACTGGTGATGAAAAATTTGGTGGTGGGGTGGGGGTGTCTTTGATTACAGGTGTCATTAATTTCAATCTGATTGGATGACGAATGACACAAAGCGCTAACTGCGCCTTGAGGAGGTTTCCTTAGGTAACCAATTAGAAACCCGCATGAAGTCACATGGAAGCAAAAAGTTTAATAAACCCTTGCCAATAAAAAAAAAATGAAAAGAACCATCTTAAATTCAGATCATATTTCTCCTGTTTTAGCTTCCCTTCATTGGCTTCCTGTTAAATCAAGAATAGAATTTAAAATTCTCCTTCGGACATAAAAAAGCCTTAATAATCAAGCTCCATCATATATCAGAGCTCTGATTACCCCGTATGTTCCTAACAGAGCACTTCGCTCTCAGACTGCAGGTCTGCTGGTGGTTCCTAGAGTCTCTAAAAGTAGAATGGGAGGCAGATCCTTTAGCTATCAGGCTCCTCCCCTGTGGAACCAACTCCCAGTTTTGGTCCGTGAGGCAGACACCCTGTCTACTTTTAAGACTAATCTTAAAACTTTCCGTTTTGACATAGCTTAGCGTGGTCAAGGTTACCCTGAGCTATCTCTGTCCTTATGCTGCTATAGGCTTCAAGATGCTGCTGGAGGACATCAAGATGTATTTCTCGCACTCTGCTGAGTTCTCCAGTTTTGCATTATTTGTTGTTATTTCAACTTTTAACCTTATGTTCTCTTTGTCTTTTTTCTCTTCATGGTAGCCATGTGCTCTGGCGTTATGTTTAGCTGTGACGCCATCGTGGTGGGCAGATCATCTACAATTACCATATAACCTAGAAAAGATTTCTGCATCAATCTTCTTTGCTCTTTTTGTCTCTGCTCTGTCTTCTCTAACCTCCATTCGGTCATGGGAGATGGTCGTTCACACTGAGCCTGGTTCTGCTGGAGGTTTCTTACTGTTAAATGAGAGTTTTCCTCTCCACTGTTGCTACATGCATTCTCGGTATGAGGGATTTTCCATTAGGTCAAATGAGTTTGAGACCCCTAGCAGATTGAAATCATAGGGTTGGGCTGAAAACAACTAAAATTTTGTGACATTGAACTTAGGGCCAATAAGTAAATATTCAGATTTTGGTGTTAACATTTGTTGTATATAGTTTACTATGCACATATTTATGTATGCATGCCACAGACCATAGCTAATGCACAAAGGCCTTAAGGACATCATTATGGGATTCCCTCACCACTGGTTGTGCCCACTTTTTTCCTCCCTTTTGAAATCCTGTTTTCCACTGACTAAAGATGACCAAAGAGGATTTGTTATGAGGCACATTATGTTTTACTATAGGATTACATTATTTTCAGTCGTGTCCAGCTCGCTATCCTGGAGTGTGAAACATTCGAGTTTGCTTGGGGGCCAATAATGGACAGTTTGGTATCACAACCAGAAATGTGCTATTTTTCCATCTATATAAAGCCATGCCTATCCGATCACCTATCGATGGAAGAAAAATGAAAATATCAAGACAAATTTCACATGTTGTGGACGTTCCTGAAAGTAACATCATATTACCCAGAGCTCCAGTTTGGTGACAAGTACCTTGTAAAGAATCCAACACCTTAAATCCAGCGCGGATGAAAGTACAGACAGATATATGTAAATTTGACCTGGATGGAGAAATAATACCACTGCACGAAACCTGGAGTAGGTCTTATGCTTTTTTTTTTACAAGGACATTTACAATAGCGTTTATTTGGGAGTACCGAAATGGTCCCATTAATGTCATGTCCGAACAGTAAGGATCAAAGTAGGTTTCCAACAGATTTCACAATCCTCCATTGACAGCCTGGATTGCAGAGGAGAAGCAGCTTTAGTATTATTGTGTTTGCAGAAAAACATAGCATTTCAAAAATATTAATTTTGGTCTCATTTGACCAAAGCATCTTATTTCACATGTTAGCTATGTCTCCTATGTGGCATCCTGAAAGGTTTTTATGGAATTGACGACTAATAATTGTCCTGTCAACAGATTCTCCCCCTCAGCTGTGTATTTGATTAATGTTCTTCTAGCCATCTCTTGGCAAGTCTGCAGTTGTGCCATTCTTTAAGCATTTCTAGGGGATTGGAGATGATTGAATCTTGGGATGTTGCTTCTTATAACAAGCGTGGCCAAGTCCAGTCCTCAAGAGCAACTTCTAGATGGATCTCCAACACCCCTGAATCAAATTGTTGAATTCCCTTATCATCATGTCATTCTGCTTGGCAGAGGGCTGGCAATGAGCCATTTGTTTGAGTTGGGTATGTTGGAGAAGGGATACTACATCTAAAAGTCGGTGGACGTTAGTTCTTGATGGGAGAATTTCATAATTTAACTCAGCTGTCAACTTCGCCGCAATTCAATCCCTGGCCTATTGAGGGTTTTTCCTGCTCTAATCGATGATTTTTATACCACTGTTCCATATCAAGCATCCATATCAAGCATCCGAGTCCTTCATTGAGTCCAAGGTGTGCCTATTTACCTATTTGCACTTTTTTTACTTTTTAGTAAAATATTCTGAAAGCCATGACTAATTTTTCTTCCATTTCCTACTTATGTGCCATTTTATGTCAGCCCAGTATATAAAACCCTACTAAAATACATAGAAATTTGTGGTTGCAATGTCACAAAAAGTGCAGGGGAAACAAATGCTAGGGGTATAAATACTTTGTATGCCATTGTAAAAATCTAGCGCACTCCTCTGAAAGGTCCAGTTACCCTCTAAGACCCTACGCACACACACACAGTAAACAAAGCCTGACTGGCTTGACACACAGAATTTCACCGAGTCCTTATCTAACAGCATCGGCGGAGAGCATTGTCGAAGCATAACAGGATATTGGGACTATTAATGCAAGTCAGATGGTGCAGATCACACCCACTAGTTGTGATCGTTCATGCGAATGGAATTGTGTAACATGCAAAATTTAAAAAAAAAAATCATTTTAGAAGAACGGCTGCCAGCAGAAAGCAAGAAAGCAGGGCTAACAATCATCCAGAAACATTCCAGCTTGGAGCTCACTGCAACCTGCAGGACTCAATGAATCCCACCCTCATCCTGAATGCATGAGGCATCTGAACGTATGTGCAGACACTGGAGCAAGTGGACTCCACAAAGGGGAAAATCGATATCCAACCCCCAACCCCCCACTATGTAAATGTGATCTGACTGAAGCCAGCATGCTCCGACTGAGAAATCCATCTTGTATGAGCAAACCAAATATCCATTCAGAGGGAGAAATTTCACCTCAGAGGGGATGCATTACATGTTTTCTTGCATTGGGTCTACAGTGGGGCAGTGTATGTAGAATTCCTACTTTTATGTGAGAATAAAGAGAACTATATTGCCACTAGAAGGATGCATATTGCAGATATTTAACATGTAATGGAATGGGAAAGTTATGTGAAAGGCATACATGCAGATTGTTGGGATTTAATGTGAGATCAATCAGAGTGAGGCACGCCAATATGACTCAGCACCTGTTTTTTTGCAGCTCTCTCTCCTCTCTGTCATTAGAAAAAAAGAAAAAAAAACACATATAGCAAACAATTATCTTTGCGCACTGGTTTTAATAACCTCATATTAAGGTATGTTTCTGGAATATGCTATTTAATATCTGAAGCCTGATAGTCATCCAACGCCAAGGCAGCCAGCCAAGTTCCTGCAGACACCGCAGTAGGTGAACTCTTTCCGAAGCCCAATGCAGACATTTTTTCCCCCTCTCTGTCCATAATTTCAGACCTTCACGCAGAACCAGTGCGTTTAATTGGACCGACAAGACGCAGGACAATTAGGTCAATCAGCAGGTCTCTCCCACCACAGAATCTAGGTTTCTAGATCTGTTGCTCAGCTGTCATCAGATTAAACCCGCAGAATAGCCCGTCTCAAAGCTGGACGGCACCACAGAACCAACACACCCACAAGAACCGAGATCCATTTCTGCTGTACGCGAACAATGCCTCCGTTTTCCCCCACCTCGTCCTAGAGGTCCAGCTCCTGAAAATATAATTTTATTGTCCGGCGGTAAGGTTACCTCTGACTGTCAATGTCGTTGGATTTTAAAGTGAGTTATGAAATGCGTGTTTTTCCCCCCTGCTGCATTATAACGCTGGTTGTGTGAAAAAGAAGTGCGGAATCTTTACCTGTTCGGCGCAGCGTCCTCCAGTAAAACACCGGCTCTGTCGGACACGGAGGCGCCGCAGCCTTTCGGTTACCGTAATACCGCAGCTAGGCGTGCCAGTACAAAGCGTTCCTGTCTACACCGGCTATTACGGGACCCGGGAGGAGCCTTTTGCTGGAAATTACCATGGGTAGTTTCAATTAAGACATTCGGTGTATTTTCATTTTCCGAGATATGAGAGGAAAAAAACGTAGAAGGCATAGAGTAAATCGTTAAATGATATGTAATTTATTGCTGTCAATCAATGGTGGCTGGTTCAGCTCGATGCAATAATCAAAATGTGATCCAATGTGCTGACTGGTCACCTTATAAACAATGTGGAGGCTGTGAAAGTAGCACTTCTTGATTCAACAGGTGCGTCATATCCATAAAGTCATGGTCAGTAAATGAAAGGAAATATAAATATATTCGTTTAATCTTTCTTTAGATGGTGATGAACAGGCTTGATCCCAAGAAATTAATAGGCAATCAATTGGTAGTAAGATAACTAATACCAAGAAAAAATAACAAACCATCATGTGGCAACAACTTCATAAATAAATACTGAATACAATAATTATATGATAAATATCAGTAAATATAATGTTACATTTTTTATTAATACCCCGATTTAATAAATATGTTTTGATTACGCTTACGATGTATTACTCCCAGCTTAATATAGATGGAAGTTTGTTTACATTTTTTTTAAAATGTATACAATTGTGCTTTACTAACAAAACATTTTGATATAGCCTATATGAAGCAGTATTTCTGTGGTCCCGCAGGAATATCTTTATACTTGCTAAAGATGGACATTCTTAAATCTGTTAAAAATTACAGCAAAAATGACAATTGCTTTTGCTATATGATTTAATGATTTTAAAACTGTTACAAACATATATTTTGATTCTAGCTAAATTATCTGAGGTGATGCAAGTCCTTGGCAAGCAAATAATCTGTTCAAACTTTGATATAATGGCGCCCCCTAGTGTGTACTGCAATAATTACATATGGAAAAAGCTGCTGGGCCTATTACTGATACATTTCTCTTAGTTGAGCCTTTCTGTTTTATCACTATTAAACAAGTATGTTCTGATATATTTTAGTTGGATCCATTAAACTTAATATGGATGAAGCACATGAAGTCGTTGGATGCATTTTTTTTTTATTTGTCCTTTGATTTTAGAAGCAACACTGTATGTCTCCGTTGTAGCAACAGTGGCGCCTTTTGCAAGGAGATTGAAGGATTAATTAAGTTGTGAAATGGGCTGACTTGATGAGAGTATTTAAAGGACATAGTCTCACTAAATCCTCCTGATCCATAAATGGGATCTTATTTCTAAAAAAATAAAGTGTTTGTACCGGTATTTTATCAGATTCACAAACCTGGATATAAACCAATTGTGTATAACTATAAAACTATTTAAATAAAACTGAGTTTATAACTCTCGAGGTCAAGTACCAAGTCCTTGGTATGAAAATAAATTCATTTAAATTAGAGAAGTGACCTCAGCCACCATCTGCACATCTGGCCTCTTACTGGTTGTGAACGAAATTATAAGAGGGCATTATGCATTCCAGACTAAAGCACAAGCTGTTTGGTACTAAATTTGGCCTGAAGAGCGGTGACTTTGAAACTTTTCACTTATGTACCTAACTCTGACATGAGCTCTCAGTATCTGATGCCAGTGTTAACTTTTATACATAAAATAAAAGGTACGTTGACTTCAGCATTCATTGGAAGCATAACAATCTGACCGGTTTGCCTTACATTTTAGCTGATAAAAAAATGTTTTGTCTTCTATTTTTTTAAACGGCATTTCCAGTTACAGTGAAATGCGGATATTTGGATCTGCTCATTACAAGTTGTCTACAGATTTTGCATTGCAATGTCCCATTGTTTTAGAGGCACGTATTTTCAGATTACAAGTCACACAAACTGTTTACTTTTACCTTCAGGTCGACGCTACAGAGCGTTATTTACTAAAACCAGTCGCTGCAGAGACAGATTCTTCGCCCATGCTGTTACTCTGACGAACATTTAACAATCAGCCGCAATTTGGACGGATTACCTAATGCATGGATTATTGGACAGATGGATGCTCAATGTGCATCTTCTTTATAAAAAAACAACATAAAAGCAACTTGTTCTTAGAAATTCAGATATTTAACATGTTGACAACCGGCAGGGAATAAGTATATATACTCTATATTTTTTCACACATAATTTAAATGTGGAAAATGCTTAAGCCAAATTTCATACCATTTCCATACCGTCATTAACATCAGTGAGATTTTATTATTACTGTGACATTTATACAAACTGCATCTCCTGTCCTACGAGGTATGAGTTACATCTGAGAACCTGAAAGAAACACTCAAAACCGCAGGCACATGAATCATGTGGTAAAGCATAAAATCAAAAAATTACAACATTTACTGTTTAAAATTTCTTTTTTTTTTTTATCAGGCAAAAAAATTACAGGTCATATAAAAATTAAAAAGCACACATAAAAACAATCAAAGTTTAGATAAAGAAATGTGTCTACTTAGGTTTTTAAATCTGTACATTTTCAAGAGACAAGTTTAAGAATAAATAGTGACAACGGCGAACTAAATAAAAATCTGATATTACAGACAGCCCCGTATTTACATTAAAACCTTAAACTGCAGATGGAGCCACAAACATCAGGTAAAACCACCGGGACACATCTCACAATACAAAATGTTTACATTTCCATCAAAGTATTGAGCTTGTTATATTAAATGAAAAAGGATCATTGGCTGTATCCAGTCTTCCTGTGGACTTCCTTTGGCTGGTGGTCCCTGAAGTAAGGAGAGCTGGAAAACAAAGATACACCTAATAACTGGACTGGTCGACATGCATATGGTTTCACATGTGTTGACTTTCCAACATTGATTCAAACTTTGTCTTTTTAAAGACTTAGATTACGGGACTTAGAACCAATTGTAATATGTAAATGTCAAATAAAATACCTTACTGCTGAGATTTGATTAAGTACTAATGAATAATAACCTAAAACACCGCCTCACTTGCCTGTAAAGAGGTAAGCTCAGCTGCCACTGGACGTGCAGCTCTTATTTTGTCCTGAAGAGGGCAGTGGAGTGCAGGCTGACTGAGTTGGGGATGAATGGGAGATGGAGGACTTTGATGAGAAAGACATACAGCTGGATTCTGTCCATCCAGACGGGATTTTCACTTCGTCAGAGAGCAGAGCGGCTTCCTCATGCTCATCCAGAGGAAAGACTCGGGACTCCCAAGGTGCCCGAGGCTATAGGAAATACAGAGCAAACAGTGTGTTTTTTTTTTTTTTCTGTTGTCTGTTCACTGACAACTACTAACCTTTTTATACAATTCATTAAACAAAATGGAAAAACAAACAGCATATGAAACTCTTTCCGCCTTTAAATAAATCTGCTGAACACTTTCTCCGGACTGGGCCGTTCGCTTAATTAATTCTTTGACGTCTGTTTCATTCATCGTGCTTTGTTCGGGTGCTGAAGTGCTTGAGGATTGGAAAGCCACGGAGCAAAGCATATCTGTGGTGATGAGAAAGCTGATTAAAAAAAAAAGCCTGGATAAGTAGCAGCTTGTTCCCTCTCCAATCACAGCAAAGGAGCAGAGAGTCCTACAATCAAAGCAGGATCAGGGGAAACAAGTGGAGACAAGTATCTGCGCAGACGCTCAAGAACCCATAGAGGCTTTACAGCTCGCCTAAGCCTCACTGGAAAAGCATGAGGATATTAGAGTCAATACTGCTCATTTATATTCTTTTACCCGTGCAAACGGATAAATAGTATGTTATCATTGAAAGGGATATTACAGACAACACATTTCAAGCAGTGTTAACCATTCAGGAGAGGATTAGGAGTTTAAAAGCAAACGGATCGTGGTTATTTAAAACAATCCCAACTTATTTGGCTAACAGTGGAACAGATTTGTTGGTGTCCTACTGATAAAAACTGGTATGAATACACTGATCGATTATCAATTTCACTGGAAGAATGACTAAACTACATATTAGTGACAGAAAGGAAACGGGTTGGTGTATCAATCAATAGAAAAAAAAAACCTCTTGGGAGGATTCGGTTTGAGGTTCGTGCTTTCTCAGTGGATTACTATCACATTCTCAGTTTGTCTGGAAGATTTAGCGTTTCAGGAACAGACTTTGAGATCATACCAGCCACTCCTCCGACCGCGGCTGCTCATCAGAATCCAGCTGAGCACAACTCCACTCCACAGAGCTCTCCTCGCCTGATGTGCACTTCCCGCCCCCACTGCTTGATAGCGTGCTGCCAGATCTGGAGAGGAGGAGAAGAGAAAAAACAAAAAAAAAGCAATCCCCATGGACTTCCATGAGAACATTTCTCCACCCTCGGCTTTCAGACACGTTGTTTTTGTATAAAGATGAACAAAACAAAGCATAGATGGCAGCATCGTCCTTTCGGCATGTTTGCACTCCTACATTTGCGAGCTAGCCTGTTTGGGTGCAGCCCACCTTGTAGAACGTCTGCAGCGCTTCCTCTTTTCCCAGGACGACCAGCGCCGCTTCTCCCTCTGCTCCAAAGCCCGGTGCCGCCGAGCGAACACTTCGTCGCCGAGATCCTCGATCTGAACACAACACAGAACGCGATGAAAGATGAGACCGACAGTTTATCCAAGAGTGACATCAATATGCTCGTGCCAAGAGTGAGCTTTACTTTCTTATCGTCTCCTGCCTTTGTAGCTGTCAAACCCTGGATGTCGACCACCCGCCAACTAAATAAAAGACAGATGCTGCCCATTATTGTTGAAATTGATGTGATCGTCTTTTTTCTAAATCTCTTTGAAAGAGCACCAGAAACCCTACAGTTGTCTCTTCAAACAATTCAAGTCAATACAATCATAACATGGTGGGTGAAAAAATAATACTAATATTACATTTAGAATGAATTTGAACAAACTGGTGAACAAAGACTCCTTTGACAGCGTTCATGTTGAATACCTGGGTGTCAGGATGTCTTTGTACGGCAGCTTCTCCACCTTAGACAGTGACACGGGAATGACAATGTCGTTGATGTTGTACACACGGCCTCTAGGGTGCCTGCCAAGAAAGCCCTAAAAAGAAACCAAGTATGTTAGCGTCTATGCAGAATTAATGCTACAGCAAACATTTACAAAGGTTCACATGTTACACATTGATAAAATTTCTTCTATTTGATCTTTTGTATGCATAAGCAGAGAACATTTACAAGTATTTAGTCTGAAACTAATCTGTGTTCTTGATAAGAGGACAATTATTCATTAGAGAGTTCCACTGAACAAACCGTACACACCTGCTAACTTTAATATAAATATATTCGGCTCATTTTTGCCTGTTAGGGCAGAGGTTGGGTAGTTTTAAACCACAAATGGGTTTGTTAGGTGTGATAAAAAACAAATAATAGTTCTATTATCGCAATTTTTAGGTAATACAATAAACAGTTTGATCAGACTTTAATGAACCAGAATTAAATAAGAAATGGTAATTATGTTGTATAATAATTAATAATAATAATAATAATAATAGTGTCAATGGGCTATGTAAGGGAGTTTATATTTCTTTCTACTTCCAGTTTTCTTGCTAAAATGTTTCAGTGTTATTGTTTGTTTTAGGTATTTTTTATTTAATAGTAATTTTGATTTTTGAAACCAAAGATGCCTTAAGAACAACAAAGTACTATAAATTTTTCTACAGTGATTTATGCAAAGTATCAGTTATCATTAAGTATTAAGTCACCCTTTCATCAGGAGTTAGCACAACATAGATATACAAAGAAATGCTCATAAAGTCAACACAGACATAACATCTGGTTTTATATATTTAGCATGAATTTTGTTTTCCTCTGTTGTGAAATCAGCCATCGAGGATAAAATCAGACTGCAACTGTAAAGCCACTGAAATGTGAGACTTTCACAGGCCCCCAAGGGGACTGTCCATCACAGCAGGGGGCGCCAACTCGGCTTTGTACCAAGCCCCCAGTATTTCTCTCTCTCTTTGCCTGTGAACCTTTGAAGAGAGAGGAGTTCTACACTGGGAAGACAAGCTGTGGGTCCGCAAGGGGTCAGAATACCCACTAACGGGACTGGATTGGAGCTAAGTCTGCAGTCTGTCTTTTGCGTAATCAGACAACGGAGTAAAGAATCTATCAATACCGAAACCAGCTTTGGGATTTTTATCAGATGGTTTCAGATTGAGCTGAGTGCGCTGCAGCCTCCAGAGAACGAACACGGCCATGCTGGAAAGGCCGTGCAGCGACCCCTGCAGCAGCGAGCTTCCTCGCCGGCTCCTTGAAAAGTTTTCAACCAGAGATCCTAGCCCGGGATTCACAGACCAGCCGGCCTGAACTGCTTTTTCCCCCGCCTGCCTGTCGCCACAATCAAAGAACCCGCTTCACCCTGCTTCAACTGCTTCCAACTGGATGCCCAAAGTCAACCAAACAGACAGAGCGCCTGAGGTTTGGCAGAGTTTGGCAGGCAAAGTTTAACATGGTTTATGTTCAATGTGTTTTTACAGTTTAGTTTTAAGGTTTGAGCGAGCTAGGTAAGCAAACAGCGCTAGCTCCCACTAGCGTTCTCAAAACAAGGCTTTGCTCATGTGGTTGGGTGTGATTTATGGTTATAACAAACTATATTTCCATAAGGGTTTTATACATCGATGGGACATTAATGTTTGTTTTTTCCGGTCCGCTCATTAAAACCAAATAGAGCTTAAAAGCCTTTTTAAATTAGTGCTGATTGTCTGTTAGCATAGCGCTATTAGCTTCCCGGATAACATTAGTGCTACGGCCCTAGTAAACGCAACTACGGTTCGTTTCGCTCCGCCATTGTTCGATAGTGCTACGAGCATAAGTACATCACTAATAGGTAAGATTATTGTTTATTTAAAGATGTTTTGTGTAACTTTAACATCAAGCTAATGCCAGATCACTACAACGCCCTGTAGCTTCCTAAGTTACCAATTCGAGTCTTAAATATTTCCAAATAATTACATTAGTAGAAATCAAGCGTCCTAAAGGTATTGATTTTACTGAGCAAATCATTCTTTGAAATGTTATTTTCTCAAATAATGTTTTGTTTAACTCAAGATTTGCATTGTGAATGGGTTGAACACACCAAATGTTGTTCTAAATTAGTTAAGCTAATTTGATCTCATTTCACGTTCTTTAAGATTAACTTTGGCTCGCTAACTTGGACCTGCAGTGAACCCAAGATTCACAGAATTATTCTTGTGATGGTTTTCAACTATTTTTATTTGTATGTTTGTTTTCTTTCCTTAGCTTCTTTTTTATCTTAATTTTGCTTAGTAGTTTTAGTTAAGTTTCACTTAATTCAGATAAACAGCATTATATAGTGATGTTGTCTGGATGTTCATTTGATTTCTGTTAATAAATTCTTGAACCTGGAGAGAAGTTCTCACTCCTTTATTCTATATGTGTGCAGAGTTTGCTGTTAAAATAATGCCAGTGCTCAAATCACCCTTTCAACTATTGTCCTAATATCAGCTCTTTGGGCTGATATTCACCAGACAATGCCTAACAGAGAGTTATTTATTAAAAATTAAATAACTTAAAACCATGCGTAATGGCACAACACCTCCTATCCTCTGGTAGTCTATAGTTAGACACTAGTCAAGCTGATTTATTTATGGGATTGACAAAAAATCTAACGAGGCTGAGCAGGTACCTGTGAGACCTGGCTGAGCGTGAACTGACTGAAGTTCTCCTCCAGGATGTCATCTGAACCGTCTCCAAGATCACATAGCTGGTACAGGACATCCTCATCATCTAGACACAAACACATACCAAACTCTCTAGAATTGAGGCTACATCTCCTGATAAGGGTGTTTCACTCTACTTAAAAAAAGATGACAGAAATATGATTAAAACAAATAGTCAATAACAAAATATGGCCATGAGCTAATTTCAACTCACTATTTCTGTGACACATTTTTTAAAGCAAAAATTCAACCCTAACCCCATCTCTATTTTACGTTACTTTTTTTTTCCATTTCAATAAATACTTTCTATATACTTTGGCATAGGCTTGTTAACAGTATCAAGATATACCTAGATGGCCATGAAAACACTCCTGCAGTTTAAACATCATTTTAATAAGATGCCAGAGAAAGTGTGACCTGATTTTTCTGTGGCTGGATAGAGCATAGACTACCATAGCATCTCCCCTCCCCCACCTGTTGCTGTGCAAACTCACTGTGTTTCACTTTGTTCTTGTGTACAAGAAAGACAAAACCAGCTGTTTTAGAAATATTTCTAGTCATGGAAAACATGAACAGTCGTGGTGTAGAAACTCAGGGAGGGCCACCGATTATTTTTTTTAAGAAATCGCTGTTTGTAAAACTACAGCTGGTAAGCTGCAAGGGGCATGTATATTACGCAGCCAACTATCTGTGCCTAGTATAGCCAACTGATAAACCAGCTAATAGCAGTTTGTTATACTTGTCTAGAAAAAAAGCAAAACCACTAAAAGTTGTAATCGTCTGGACAGTAGATACCTTTAAAATGACTTCTAGACTTCGATTTACACTGCTCAAAAAATTAAAGGAACCCTTTAAAGCACCTCAGATCTCAACTGTGAAAAAATAATCATGCTGGATAATCAAACTGATATGGGTAATGTGTTGGGAACACAATGGAGCCACATCACTTGATGTAAATGATCAACTCACAGAGGGCTTAATCTAAAGTCGTGGAGAGAGCGAAAGTGAAGAACTGACTAGGCAGGCTGATCCAATTTGCTGAAATGTCATTGCAGCAACTCAAAATGGTCCTCAGTTTGTATGGCCCCCACGTGCTTGTATGCTTGAGACTGTGCTGAGAGACACAGCAATCCTTCAGGCAATGGCAGACTGCCTGTGCAACCTCTGTAGGGTCCAGGTATCGCCTTATGCATTATATTGTTATAACAGAACTGGGAATAATTGTTATAAATTTTGGTTTCAATAATAGAATGTTGTGGGATTACTTTTTACTGAATTCTATCTTCCAGGGAGGACTTAATTTCAGCCCATGCTGTATTCAGACATGGAGTGAGCATAAAACACGTACTGGAAAGATACCTTTAGTCAGTCTGCAGAGCCGTCCTCGCTTCCTTTTCCTCTGATTGGACCGCCTGTGCTGACTCCAGGCAGATCCTGGCGACCTGATTGGTGACAGACCCAAAACTCCCCTTTTATTACGCTGTCGCGCATGCTGCTTGCATTTCCTACCTAGAAGTACACACACAGGGCATAAATTAGACTCATATTGTGGTTTTCTTGCTTCTCTCCTGATACATTTTTAAACCAGCAATGAATCCATTTTTATCTTTACTTTTTTTTTATCACAACACCAGATTTCCATCGGTTACCCCAATTTCCCCCCACAACACCAAATTCATGAGGGTTTAATCTTGTTTTTAAATCGATAAACTGACAATCTTAAAATCCATCTTCTCTCAGGATGCATGTTTTTATAGCTTAGCTCACATATTTAACTTCCAGCTGAGTTGGAACGGGAGAGCAGCGGCCGTCCCAGCTAGAAATATTTTTCAGCTGTTGGCTCCAGATGACGGGATCATTTTCTAGTTACCTCGGGGTAGCAAAAGTTGTTATCTTGTGACAACGAGGTAATTGCTGGAGCTCATAAAGTGATAATGGCGTAAAAACCTGCGGTTTTTGTCTTCTTTTCAGTTTAATTCTTCAGTATCCCTGCGTTTCAGGCAGGTTGATTGTTGTTTGTGCTCCGAAAGATCTTCCTGTGGCTGTAGAGTGGGAGAGGCCTGGACGCCGTGTTTATGAACAGCTTGTAAACTAAATGATCCATTCCAAATTGGCTATAACAGATTAATCTCTAATCAGAAAACGTCATGCTAGTCTTGCATAAAAACTCCAACAGAGAATTTTTTTTTAAATAAACAAACCTACTGCGGTCTTCATTTAGATGGTTCTAATACAAATCTAAATGCAGATCGCAGTGCAGTTGGTTCCTATTTTGGATACTTTTACTCTTTATTCTATAGATTTATGTGTATTTAGTAAAGATTGTTTGAGCCAATAGTGCATAATGATGTGTCGGAATTGATCGAAAGCTCAAATTATCCTATTCAACTTTGGCTACAATAACAGCATATTAATATTAGGCAGTAATTCTGGGTAATTAATCACTGACTTCCTTCCGCTGCTATTGACAACAGAATAAAATCATCAAAACTGACACAAGAGCTGTGCATGTGACATTTTCATCTATGTTCAATCAGCTTCCTTTGTGCCTACTTGTTGCACTCTTTCATCTCTGATTTTTCCTGTCTTTCTTCCTCTACTATACACTAGAATCAGCCACGTCGGTATTAAAATCCCACGGTGATGTTAGGATGTAAATGTAGACATAAGATGCTAATTTACAGATTGTAGAAAAGCACACAAACACACATCCTGACGCCGGTAATCTGCCCCAACAATTTCATGTCAGTTCGCAGCTCATTTGGATCCCTCATGCAGGTCCAGTGGGACACCTGACATGAAAGGGAACCAGTGTGGAGTTGGAGACTCTTGAGCATTTATTATTGTCTCTAAAATACGATCTGAGGGGAACTGTCAAGTTATTACTGTTATGCGATAATTATTATCTGGAGACAGTTTAGACCTTTGAATTGGATTTTCTTAAACCATACAGACATTTTGTCTAAATAGTTGATATATACAACTAGGTGCGTCAGAACTGTGGCATAATTACAGGATAATTATCTGAGCTAACCACAAACCTTTAAGAACAATTAGAAACATTACTTAAGTTTCTAATGTTTTTGCATGTTAATGTTAATGCATGTGCATTACTTTTATTTGGGATGTTTTTTCTTTTGAGAATTGAACACAGGCTCTTGAAGGGTAACTCACCCCCAAATCAACGTTTGTTTGCCAATAGACCCCAGAATTGGACAGTATCAGATGGAAGTCAGTCTGTCAATCATTTCTTTTAAAGAACTGGTTTCCTTGCTGCTCCCCTTGTCACAAGCCCATTGTCCAACATTTTTCATCTCGCCGCAGGTCATAGCTGAATTCATACAAACTCGTAGCAGCTGAGCAAACTCTTCACTGGTGGAAACTTCATTCTGTTGTACCCTCCTGAGCTGGAAACTGTCCAGGGCCATGTTGGACCCTTTTGGACACCCCAAGGCCTTCCTCACTGAAATCCATCATCTCACTTTAAAGTACAAGGTGATTTGTCCATGCATTTATTGCCTCAAGGTTTGGTTATTGTGATTCTTCATTATCAGGAGGTGCAAAACACGCATTAGAAAACTCTACAGCTTATCCAACATGCTGCAGCAAGAGTTCCGATGAGAATTTTATTTTATTCCAGTTTTAGCATCTCTTCATTAGCTGCCAATTAAATCCAGAATAGAGAGAATAAAATTATCCTCCTTATATATAAAACTCCCTATGATAAAAAAAATTGTTCCATTTGTTCCCAACAGAGCACTTCTATATCAGACTGCAGGTCCACTGGTGGTTCCTTGGGTTTCTAGGGGTAGAATGGGAGGCAGATCCTTTAGTTATCATTCTCCTTTCCTGTGGAACCAGCTCCCAGTTTTAATCCGTGAGGCAGACACCCTGTCTACTTTTAAGACTAGGCTTAAAACTTGCCTTTTTGACAAAGCTTATAGTTAGAATGGCTCATGTTATCCTGAGCTATCTCTGTAGTTATGCTGCTGGATGACATAATGACCAGTCTTCCTTATTCTGCTATTCCTTCTCTTACTTCTCTCCTTAAAGTTACTCTTTTCACGTATTGGCATTATAAATTAAAGTTGACTACAGTGTTGTATTACTAGGGTCAAATTTAAATCTATGTAATTCCCTTTTTATATCATTCTCTGTGATTTGACAATATATTCCTTTCTATAAATTTGATCTGTTTGTTTTGTCAAGTAATGCAACACATTTGTTTTGAATATGTACAATTTATATAAACTGAATTGTTAAATGGTTATTTATTATTTTTCCAGGTGTGATAGAGGCATGTTTATGCAAAGCAATGATGGTTGCACATTTTTCTTTAGAGATAAACATTACAACAAACAAGAACACAGCCAATCTGCTACTTCTTTTGTTTCAAAAGAGTTGTTACAGGTGCACATGAGTGTAGTAGGTTGTGCCATCTCAAAGTGAATAGCTACATAAGTTGTTCTTTACTTTAAGTGTCTAATGCTAAGATCTGAGATGTCCTGATTTTTTTCCAAGTCAAAGTAAAGAAGAGTAAAAGAACGGCTCTGCAGAAAAAAGAAGAGAGAACTAACTGAGATTTGAAAGTGGTTCCTCCAGAAAGACCTTACTGTTGTGCTTTGGTGTGGAGCTGTTTCGCCCATAGTTTGGTGAACAGGACAGTTTAGATTTGATGATTAAAGGTCTCTGAACCCATTCTTCTCTGCCAACAATCTTCCGAAAATGATGGCTTGTAGTATTGCCTGTGGAGAGAAGATACAATCTTTAGCAACTTGGAGAAAAATAATACAGTCACAGGTAGCAAAATCTTTGATAGGTTACTAATTCACTTTCAATACGCTGATTAAAGAGATACATTTTTTGAACAAACGTGGAAACATTCATTCTGCACTTTAATTAATCCATTTTTATTAACACTTCAGATTTACACTAGATCACAAATACATTCTGTATATTCTCTCTAAGTCAGCTCCTATGACCTTAAAATACCTCGCCATCTCACATGGAGAGAAGCAACAAACTTAAAGGACAAGCGCACCATGATGCGAATGTTTTACACTGTGTTAGACATCTAACAGGTCACAGTTCGAAGAAGAGGCTAAAATTAGCCTGAGACTGAATCACGCTGTTGCAACTTTTGCCTTGCTCTTCGGTGCTGTTTGAAGACACGCAGGCTTAGATAAATAACGCTCTACCATTGTCTACTGATGAATCTGACACTGTGGCTTTTATCATCCGATCTCCAGCTAAGCCAAGTTATTATGGACCTTCTGGACAGGATGAATGATTCTACTAACCTGGTCAGCCAGATTGATAATGTGTAGCACTCAGCGTTCTGCACATTATCAATCTGGGACTGCTCCTATCGAATGTGTTTGGGAAAAGGAGAGATATTCAGCAGAACTCTCCAAGCTGATTGGGCGAACTGACACCTAGTCCCACCTACCAAAGCTGGTTTCAGCCAATGACGGTATGAAATTAAAACATAAGCAGCAAGTGTCATGACAAACCCAAGTAGGTAGGCACTTCTTGCTCTTCTTCTTTCAAAGATGAAATTGTGGATTCTTACCAGATGTGATAGCAGCAGCTACATGTACTTCCTCCTGTGCTGCCACGTTTATATTGGTTCAGCTGTGGGTTTTGCAGCTTTTGCTTTCATCGCACCGATATGTCACATCTTAAACCGCAGTACACTGCAATGCAATTGGCCCACATCGTTTTTGGTTCAGACACAAACGATTGAAGCCGGACCGGTACAAGATGGATTCTCGTGTGTTTGTGAAAGTGCAAATACAGGGCAAAATCATCTTGCAGGCAAGGTTATGACACATTATATCCCACTAGAGTCACAGGACGACATATGGAAGTGGCTCAAATATCGGTGATTTGAAAATATCAGATTTGGCCCAGTTCTGAGTGTTCCCTCTGGTTCTAAAACATCTGACCTGGTCACTTGACCTTCAAAAAAATCTGATTTGGGCCACATTTGCCTGCAGTGGGAACGGGGCCTTTGAGTCTCAATACTGAGCGAACACCGGACATGCAGTGTGGTTGCCAAGGTAACATCAATTGAAAATAAAACAATTGCCATTGATTTCTTAGCAGTGAATTTGTCCGGTTTAACATTGATTAGGCACAATGTAAACATTCAACCACAACACCAAAGTGGATCTCTCTGACCGCATTCATTTTTCCTCCACTGCATGGCCAATTCTATAACAATGGTCGCCGTGTGAGCTCAGCAGCGCATTATTTGTCGCAGACTGTGATTCGCGGGAACCCAGAACTCACTTTTGTCCCGTGCACATGCAGACAGAAAAACAGACGTTTTAGACATCTACACTTTGGGCGAAGTTTTCAGAAATATCAGTTTTTCAGTGATGCAAGAAAGAGTTTTGGTGTGGATGAAAGGCTAAAATGTATAAAAAAATTATCTGTTCTCCCAGATATCTGGCTACGTGTGGATTAGACACTTAGAGTAGCGACCAATATCACATGAAGACAACCTTATACAACAAGTGACTGGTAAAATGAACCGAAAAGAGAATAATTCTGATATGAAATAAGGTTAAATCTTACCAGAGAAAAAAGGCACAGTAGGCCGAAGTCTCGACCTGGAGCTGCAGTCAGGTTCAGAGCACAAACAAACAGAATCACAAGAGCTACAAGTGGAGAAGAGAGTAAATTTGGAACTTCTTGATTTCTGGAATAAAAGAACAAAGAAAGGAGGGGGGGGGGAAAATACATTTTACCTTCTCATATTAGATGGTCACTAGAGCAGTGGGAACACCAAGATTCTTCAAATAGCAGTTAGCTTTCACATTCAGATTAGATCAGGGGTGTCAAACTCATTTTGGTTGAGGGGCCGCATACAGCTTAATCTGATCTCATTAGGGCCACACGAGTAAACTCATTGCAAGATTAAATAGAACTAATAAATGTGGACTTGTTGTTGATTTTTATATTAAATTAATTTCACTTTTACACAATATATTATGAATAACCTCAGCGTTTATAAGAAAAGTATGCGCAATTTCAACAATACTTTTACTCAGTTAAACATTTACTTAAGTGCATTATGCATAAGAAGTGATCACAGTGATCGTACAATGTTGAAAAACATTTATTCACATTTACATTTATTCACATTTTTTGGAACTTAAAAACACTGTCCTGCAGGACAAAATACATCAAACAAATAAAAATTAAGAAATGATTTAAATTTTTCCACACCTGAAGCTTAATCTGCTAATTAAAACGCAGCGCCCCTCGTGGACAATATAGGAACTGCGGATTTTCAATTAAACGGAGTACATGTTCTTTTTCAATAATTGTTTTATCATTCTCTTCCTTTTATCTCCTCTTTCTTTCACCTTTTGTTTTTTTCTTCTTGTTCTTCCTTTCCTCTCCTACTTTCCCATTGTAGTGTCCATATCATTTGAGATATTCCCTGCATGAATCATAATAAAACTATTCACATTCATAAATCAAGCGGAGCACTATGGCAAAAGCAGTACTGCTCCACTTGTGAAAGTCAAATCTGATGAGCTCTTTTTGGCATTAAGACAACAATTCTTATTGCCACATTGCCAGACAGGACACTGGAAAAAAAAAAAAAAAAAAAAAAAAAAATTTTTTTAGAATGATAATGCATTAGGCACCGGGCCGGACTAAATTGTTTGGCGGGTCGCATCTGGCCCGCGGGCCGTATGTTTGACACCCCTGGATTAGATATTCTAACTTTATGGCCGAGTCAAAACGTCACGAAACAAACAAAAAAACAGTGCATTTGCAGCAATATCGTTTCATTTCTTTGTCTTATAAAAGCACGAACAAATCAATGTGCATGTGAACTTTAGAATTTATACATAAATTAGAATATGAATTTCTACGAGGCTTGCTTGTCAGATTAAATGTACCTTCAGAAAAAAACAACCCTTAGGCTAGTTCTAAACATACTTTTCAATAAGCCCCAATACCTGCATGAAAATGTTGCTTTTATGGGTCTGATGCAATATTCTAATCTTAAATTATTTTTTATTAGCTGAAGGTGGAAATAAAATCATAATTGACAGAAATAAAGACTTTAAAACATCATCTGTGTTGATCTATATAATGCGTTATACAGATTCACAAACCCTTAGTGAATTGAGTTACTGAATTAAATGAGCTTTTCAATAATCTAATTTATTGAATATGACGGTATGCTGTATATTTTCACCAAGAAAAACTAAGAAAAGGAGGAGCCTGCGCTAAGCCTACCGGCGAACTGGCGGTGCCGCAGGAGGTCAAGGAGAACAACTTGCGTTTGTGGCACGCGACCATGGGACGGGTGCGGGCGCACACGCACGATGCATCGACTCTGAAGAGCCTTCTGCTTTTCAGTCTCCTCCCCTTTGAGGTCCCGGCTAGAAAAACATCATCTCCTCCATGAGTACTGCGGGAATGAGATCAGATGAGATCATGAAGATGCCGGGGTTATGACTCATGCACTAAAAAAGGCTCTTGCTTCAAGGTGCTGGTCAAACAGATGTGTCGCACCAATAAAAACATGAGCAAATGATGCCTGCGTTTAGCCTTTTGTTACTTCCTATTGAATAAGCAACAATATTGCAATTTCATTAACATGAGGCTTTTGTCTTCCCTGACAGTGAGGTGGAAAAAAGCCAACCAGGCAGTTAGACTAGACAAAGAACAACGCTGTGTGATTGCTTTTATTATAAGAAGATAGAACCCAGATCCTAAGTATTAGAACATCAGCACACAATAAACATTTAGCATATTTCCCAAGAAGATTTTAAAGTAAGTATTGGCAAAATGCTGTACATCTGAACCTCACTGATAAAAGTTTTTGTTGTGCAACATGTGATTCACACATCCTGACTAAGCCTTACAACAGGGAAAATTCCTTTCCTTGAACTCTTTCCACATTTTGTCACCTCACAACCGCAACATTAAGAGTGCTTTACTGGTAAATGGAAAGAAGCTGCCAGCAATTTGTTTTAATGTTGAGAAATGCAAAGCTGTAAAGTGTGCAGATGCTTTTTAGAACCAGCGTTTGGTGCAGGTGGAGACCATTTCTGAACAGCAGTCTTGGATTTAGGTCTGGACTTTTAACTGGGCCATAAATTTGCCGTCATCTATCTGATTCCACTGTATATTAGGGCTATGGCCATACGGGGAGGTTAACCTCAGCTGCAATCTAATTTCTTTGCAGCCTCTAACAGCTTTTCTTCCAGGACGGCCCTATACGATCACTATTTATCTCTCCATCAACACTCACCAGCAGGTCTGGTACTGCTGAAGAGCAGCATCCCAATCACATGGCACTGCCTCAACCATGTTTTACCGTAGGGAAGGTCTGTAGACCCACAACTTCAATGTTGGGCTCGCTGGATCACAGCACCTTCTACCACATTGCCCTGCCTGGCATCTTGCACACTGCGGTGGGGATTCTTATGCCGTTATCTTATTAGTTCAACCATGTTGCCGCTGTTCTATGAATGTTATAATTCAAAATCTAAATAAAAAAGATTTAATTTCAAGTCTTTCTCACAAATTAAAACGACTAATTCTCTGTTGTTACCTGAAAAACAACAAGTGGTGCTATTCAGTTCACCCGTGCCTTTTACCCTCACTATAAATGAGAGGTAAGAGGGCAGAAGGACCAGAAGACATTATTCATGTCAGGCTAGAGAAAAAGACGATGATGTTGTTTCACTGCTTTTCTTAAAAAAAGTTATAGCCCAGGTCTTAAATAGTAGAATACAAGCACAAATTAACATTTGAAATGTTTCTCTTGACCAAGTCACAAAAGAAATATTGAGCTAGGGATTAAAAACCCCACCACAGGCCTGCTGGTGTCAGCAAATTACGGTGGATTTCAGGTTGAGTGATTAAACTCTTTGATCTGCAACAGACAGTTAGATTACGGCTTAAAATCCTGACTCTGCAGCCACATGGTGCCTCACCCTCTGTTTCCACCACTGCTTGCCACAGCTTAGACATGCTATGTGTCCCGTACTTGCCTCTGTCTTCGTTAACATTTTTCTCCATTTAACATCTTCACTTAATATTGTCAGGGTTCAAACCCTCTGCGCTAGGATTGTCTTAAATATTCTGGGTTGCAGTGCAAATTTGGAGTCGTTGTTTGTGGTTAAAAAAAAGGATAACTTCAAAAAAGGTTTGATTTATTACAATGCTTATTTGATTCTTCCCACATTTTATCATAGAATACTATACAAGATACACCCTTTTTCACTGTTTATTTTGGAAAATAAGGCCATAAGGAGCTAAGACGTAGCTGCTGATCTGTGGCAATGATTCACTAATCACTAACAGGTGGACATATTTATGAAGACAGAAGCTTTGGCAGTGTACAGATCTGAAACATTAAGGTGTGCAATAATGCATCGAGCAGGGAAGCCATTAGATGCTGTTGTCGGTGGCAATTAGTCTGGTTTATAAAGCCATTTCCAAACTGCCTGGTTTATGTTCTTCCAGAGAGAACGATGATTCACAAGTGGAAAACAGCGCAGCTGCCAATCCGTTTAGGAGGGGTTGGGCCTGGAAGTTCAAACAAAAGTCAGAGAAATCCTGAAAAGTAAAAAGAAAATGTCCAGAAGAGGTTTTTCAACCATTTGCGGTTTGTTTAGTTTTAAATAAGTGACAAATGTACAGTAGTGAAACATAACGTGTTGTTTTTCATGAGGTTGTAGCTACTGAATGAAACTTTTTCTTAAACGTGTGTACTGATGAGTGTGAACTATGTTTTTAATCGGCTCCAATAGCTTCAACTGTACCTATTTTTAGATGATTGCTAGCTAAACAAGGGGAAGAGTTCAGAGAGGCCATGGAGAAAGACTTCCGTACGGCTTCGAAGCGATTCTGGTCCACCATCCGGCGTCTCAGGAGGGGGAAGCAGTGCAGTACAAACACTGTTTACAGTGGGGGTGGTGTGCTGCTGACCTCGACACGGGACGTCGTGCATCGGTGGGCGGAATACTTCGAAGACCTCCTTAATCCCACCAACACGTTTTCCATTGCGGAGGCAGAGCCTGGGGACTCTGGGTCGGGTTCTCCCATCTCTGGTGCTGAGGCCGCCGAGGTTGTTAAAAAGCTCCTCGGTGGCAAGGCTCCGGCGGTGGATGAGATTCGCCCTGAGTACCTTAAGGCTCTGGATGTTGTGGGGCTGCGTTGGTTAACGCGGCTCTGCAGCATCGCGTGGACATCGGGGGCAGTTCCCCTGGAATGGCAGACTGGGGTGGTGGTCCCCCTATTTAAAAAGGGGGACCGGAGGGTGTGTTCCAACTACAGAGGAATCACACTCTTAAGCCTCCCTGGTAAAGTCTATTCAGGGGTTCTGGAAAGGCGGGTCCGTCGGATAGTCGAATCTCGGATTCAGGAAGAGCAGTGTGGTTTTCGTCCTGGCCGTGGAACACTGGATCAGCTCTACACCCTCAGCAGGATTCTGGAGGGGGCATGGGAGTTTGCCCAACCAGTCTACATGTGTTTTGTGGATCTGGAGAAGGCATTTGACCGTGTCCCTCGAGGGATCCTGTGGCGGGTACTCCGGGATTATGGAGTACTGGACCCTTTAATAAGGGCTGTCAGGTCTCTGTACGACCGGTGTCAGAGTCTGGTCCGCATTGCCGGCAGTAAGTCAAACTCGTTTCCGGTGAGAGTTGGACTCTGCCAAGGTTGCCCTTTGTCACCGATTCTGTTCATAACTTTTATGGACAGAATTTCTAAGCGCAGCCAAGGTGTTGAGGGGATCCGTTTTGGTGGCCTTAGGATTGCGTCTCTGCTATTTGCGGATGACGTGGTCCTATTGGCTTCATCAGGGCGTGATCTACAGCTCTCACTATAGCGGTTCGCAGCCGAGTGCGAAGCGGCCGGGATGAAAATCAGTGCCTCCAAATCCGAGACCATGGTCTTGAACCGGAAAAGGGCAGAGTGCCTTCTCCGGGTTGGGGAGGATGTGCTGCCCCTAGTGGAGGAGTTCAAGTATCTTGGGGTCTTGTTCACGAATGAGGGGAAGATGGAGCGGGAGATCGACAGGCGGATTGGTGCGGCGTCTGCTGTGAAGCGGGCGCTGTACCGATCCGTTGTGGTGAAGAGAGAGCTGAGCCAAAAGGTGAAGCTCTCGATTTACCGGTCGATCTACGTTCCTACCCTCATCTATGGTCACGAGCTTTGGGTCGTGACCGAAAGAACGAGATCCCGGATACAAGCGGCCGAAATGAGTTTTCTCCGTAGTGTGTCTGGGCTCTCTCTTAGAGATAGGGTGAGGAGCTCAGTCATCCGGGGGGGACTCAGAGTAGAGCCGCTGCTCCTCCACGTCGAGAGGAGCCAGTTGAGGTGGCTCGTGCATCTGGTTAGGATGCCTCCTGGACGCCTCCCTGGTGAGGTATTCCGGGCACGTCCCACCGGGAGGAGGCCCAGGGGAAGACCCAGGACACGCTGGAGGGACTATGTCTCCCGGCTGGCCTGGGAACGCCTTGGGATTCCCCCGGAGGAGCTGGCCCAAGTGGCTGGGGAGAGGGACGTCTGGGCCTCCCTACTGAAGCTGCTACCCCCGCGACCCGACAACCGGATAAGCGGTAGAAGATGGATGGATGGATGGATGGATGGATGCTAGCTAAACAATAAGCCACTGAGTCACGCTTTTATAGCTGTATTTATATTGTTGTCAACACTAGAACCGAGACAAGAAGGGGACTTGTGGGGCACAACTGACCTCAAACCTGTAAAAAAATTTAAAAAAACTATGTAGCTTCACTCTTACATAAAGTGGTCAGAAAAGCCATGACATCCAGCGACATAATGGAAATTAATGAATCATTCTGCTGGGAACGATCAGTAATTATTTGTGTAGAGACATTACACTGTGTGTATGAGAAACTGAGAGGATTAGTTGCAAAAAAATACAGTAGAAGTGGACTTTTTTAGTTAAACAAAGTAAAATATATATATTGATGACATTTTTACACAGTTTTAAAAAACTTTCGTTTTCGATTAGCAGCTTTAGTGCAGTTAGCGTCTAAGTCTATGTATTTTTAGATAGTAAGCAGAGATTAACTATACTTGATGGTCCTATTGGTCCAGAAAGCTAAATTTTTGTTCCTTTAGCCTTCCTGTTGCTACTGAAGCTCCTTGTTACTTCCCTGTGGAGCTCTAAAGTTTTCTCATCATATGTTATACCGCTGTAACAGTCTGACATCGCTTTCTCTGCTCTTATTGTTTGTACAAAACACATAACTTCTGTCCTGATGAGGTTTTTGGGTTCCTTTTCAGAAAAGGGCTAAACCAAACTCTGACCTAGACCCCTAGCATGAGCCTGAAGCAGGCTGAATGTTCAGCTGCCAGGAACAGACACATTTCCTTAAAGTGTTCAAGACGCACTCGTACACACCTTGTGAAGGTCGGTCTTCCCTTTGAAGGCTGCTTAGAGAGAGGTGAAAGGCTCAGAGGAGGCATCAGGCTGTTTACAATCTGGCTGAGCTGGGCACTCTGCAGGGAAGAAAACACCAAAGTCGAGCAGTTAACCCACAGACAAAATGAAACTGGGGTTTTATTCAACTGAATGCAAACCCGTATCCCATATTTCGCTTTGACAGGCTGTGCACATTCAGATCAGGCTGCCGTAACACTATTACTGCCGAAGGAAATACGGAATCACTTTTTTAATGTATCCATATCCATATATATAGATATTCCATTTTAGAGAACGTTTAACAATGAAGTTACATTGAACTGCTTCCATTATACCGTGTCATATTAACATGCCCGTCTAAACCAGCCTCAGCCGCTGTAACAATTAATACACTCTTTCCCCCTCCTGAGATAATTAGAACCACCTGACACCATCAAGCAGAACCAATTTATTCCCTCCACCTGCAGCTTCTAATCTACCGTAACAGAACACGGCTCCAACAGCAAGCACTTTGTAACTGATGAGTCGAATCCTCTCAGCCTGACACTAGAACATAACATGGCAGACAAGAAAGCTTCTGTACTACTCAGCAAAAGAAGGAACGGACGAATCTTTTTGCTCTCTGTGTGTCTGTTGAGTTCCACCGTCCTACCTGTCTCTCTATGTTGTACAGGAGGCGCGTGGGACTGCATGGCTCTCCGTCTGCATCTGCATCCGAGGTCGTGCAGGACAGGCCGGCCATTTCTCTCATCAGGGTCTGCTGGATCTGCATGTCGGTCAGAGGCTGGGATTGCGCAAGCACCACCGTGCCCTAAAATGCACACCGAGAAACGTGTAGACACAAAGACATCTTTTTTACTTATTTAAATTCCCTTTTTTTTCCTAACACGCCACAGAATTTGTACTCAAGTCAGTAGAGATGCAAAGATTGAAATTTTATGGCAGCTTTCTGTTTTAGTAAAGCTTCGACTGGCTAAATGCAACTCTAGTTATTCGCATTTTTCTCCAAAAACAATAATGTTAGAGGATATAAGAGCAGCGTTCAACTTTTTTTTTACTTTCCTGCCTTGAATGATCACTACTTAAGGGGAGATGTCACACTGTGTGAAAGAAATTTCTGTAAAACATGGTTTGCCATTTAAAAAAAAAAAGCCAAATGAATAGAGTGCCGTTAGCATAAATGTCCTTTTCTGTTGTGCTACAACACGTGGTGCCTCGATTACTTGAATATACCGAGAGCTTTGCCTAATACAAATATGTGAAAGATCACGTCGGTTTAAACTTGATTATTATAAACATTACAGCTCAATATAGCACATTTTCAACAAGCAAATGACCCTAAGGTCATTTTTCAGATGTCCTACAAAAATACCATTTGCTTTGATTCTCTCACATCATCAAACGTCTGTCTGTCTGAAACAAAAATCCACCTTCCACCTGTCCATCTATGAAATAGGATGGCTGCTTTATTCTTGGAAAAAGTGTTTGTGTTTCTAGATAGACCCCATGAATGGATCAGAAGCAGACCCCAGATGTAAATAAATTAAAATTGCACAAAGTTACACTAAAAAAATATTCTAAACTCTGGCAGATCTAGATTTAAAGAGATTTTCATTCAGTCAAGAAGTAGGAAGGAAGAAGGTAGCCATCAAAATATAACCAGTTATATAAAGATACATGATAGAGCCCCCCAACACAACATTTCTGGGGGAAACACTGTAATGCATAGGTTAGCTGTAGGGAAAAGGGTCAAATTTCTGAGGTTCTTACTCCAGTTCTGTTCCCCGCCCGATTGCTCTGTGCATCTCTACTTTCAGTCATACCTTGGTCGAGCGTATGTGCTTGTGGAGCTCCACCAGTTGCTCTATTCTCCCATCCAGTTCGGACACGCGGAGCTGCAGCCAGATCCATCTGCTGCTTAGCTCCGCCCTCTCTTCCAGCCACTGCATCTTACCGCTGCTGCTACCGCTGACACAAGGCGAGACATAGATAGGTATATTAATCTCATTTCCCAGTGTGTCGGATTAACATCAGCTTCACGTGTAAAAGCAAGCAGCCATGCAGCCAACACAGTGTGTGTAATAAAACTGACGCGTGAAAAGGTTACGATGGGAGCACGTGTGTGTGTTCTTGTTTGTGCAGCGGAGCGAGAACATATTTTGTTCATTTTACTAGTAAAGTGAGGACTTTGATGTAAAGTGGGGACCTGTTGTCAGTCCTCACTTTTATTCTGGGTTAGGTTTAGCATTATGGTGTCAATTATGTTTATGTTAAGGTTAGAGCCAGGGTCACGGTTAGGCCAAAGAAAGGCTTGAAGGTGAATGGAAGTCTATGGCCCTCACTATGTATATTAAACAAGGATGTGTGTGTGTGTGTGTGTGTGTGTGTGTGTGTGTGTGTGTGTGTGTGTGTGTGTGTGTGTGTGTGTGTGTGTGTGTGTGTGTGTGTGTGTGTGTGTGTGTGTGTGTGTGTGTGTGTGTGGCTGAGTCCAACAGCGCAACGGTTGCCATGACAGTGCTCTTAGACCTTGGCTTGCAGGGACTCCCCCACTTCAAACAGTCCGATAGGGAAAGGTTAGGTTCCTCAGTGTAAAGCTACAGACTGCACACTCCCCCGTCCCCTTTGATATCAGAGGGCAGGTAATTTTTAGTTAAGTTAAACTCATTTTGTTTAAATGCCTAAACACATTTACACTCGCTGAGATTAAGTCATAAAGAAAAAAGAAAATATCAGTCACAGCCGGCCTTTCAGCTGTGTGTCAGTGAAGTCTTGTTCGTTAGGCAGTTAATTGCCCTTTCCCAAACACAGACAATGCCCAGTCTTGGCTTGCCCTTTTACTCTTTCCATCTGAGTAATGAGGAAATTCCAGGAATTTTTTACCAAGCACTGGCTGGAGCAGAAGAGGAGCGAACAAAGGAGGAATGACTTCATGGCTCCTCTTGCTGTGGATGTTCCCAGAACTGTAGCCTGTATTTATCACGATGACACTGAGACCATGTAAAATATTAGTTAGCATTCTGTGAATAGCCTCTCTCAGCCGAGGTTTAGTGACGTAAACATCAACCTGCATCAAAAAGGCTCTGTGTAATTTGATTGTCTTGGCGCACGCGACGGCAATGTGGGGTTTCATGCTGCATTCAGAAACAAAGATTGTCAAAGAATCTTCTAGTAATAATCTTTGGACCAACAGAGGAGAGATCAAAAGTTAGCACACAGCTTCAGCTGCTTCAGCTAGAAACCACTGATCAGGCCTGAAATCTGGGAGTAGTGATGGACTCAGACCTGAACCTCCAAAAACATTTAAAGACAGTTACAAGGTCGGCTTTCTATCACCTGAAGAACATTTCCAGGATTAAAGTACTAACGTCTCAGCAGGATCCGGAAAAACTAATCCATGCGTTTATTTTTAGTCGAATTGATTACTGCAACGGTGTTTTCACAGGTGTGCCTAAAAAGTGGATCAGACAGCTGCAGCTGATCCAGAACGCTGCTGCCCGCGTCCTCACTAAGACTAAGAAAGTAGAGAACATCACCCCAGTTCTAAAGTCATTACACTGGCTCCCTGTATCTCAGAGAATAGACTTTAAAATACTTCTGTTAGTCTATAAACCCCTGAATGGCTTAGCACCTAAATACATCACAGACTTGTTATCAGTGTATCAACCCTCCAGACCACTAAGGTCGTCTGGCTCCAGCCTACTCTGCATACCTAGAACACGAACTAAACAAGGAGAAGCAGCATTTAGTTCCTATGCTCCACATAAGTGAAGCATAGGAACTAAATGTTTAGGATTCCCTTTGACTGTTTTACTGAAACATCATTAGTTCAACTTTGTAGTCCAACTGTTTTTAATGTTTGCTTTTAGTTTCTATTCTCCCATGTTCTATTTTGTTTCTACATTTTATTCCTACTTGCTTTTATTCTGTTTTATTTTCCTATATTTTAATCATGTAAAGCACTTTGCATTGTCTTTTTGCTGAAATGTGCTATACAAATACATTTGTCTTGCCTTGCCTTCTAACCCTAAAGCACATACAGTACGAGATCCAGAGGACACCTTTAGTCAGAAACTCCACAGATACGACCTTAACGGATCAGGGGCAAGAAGAAAACCATTGTTAAAGGCAAATTATGAGAAATTTCCTTTACAACCCTCAGGAATCGTTTTGTTTCAGCTTAACAGGGCTGGTGCTGGTGTGTTGTGTCGGTTGTGAGGGCTCTTCGTCAAGCTAATAACGGCTAGCGTCATCTTATGTTGTCCGGGAGATTTATAGCTGCACTGGTGCACTTAAACAGCTTTACTGGCCTTCCTACGTCGCTCTCAACATCCATGTCGTACTGACCCGTTTAGTCTTTGGACAACTTTCAGCCGCGTACCGGCCCATAACGTTGAGACGCGCTGGCGAGAACCCTGGCCATGTAGGAGACACAGCAAACATGAGGAAGAAGACGCTCTGGTCAGATGAGACCAAAATGCAACCTTTTAATCTACGTGCAACATGCTATGTCTGGTGAAAAACTAAAAGTGCAACTCCACCTGAAGACACTTTCTCCACAGTGACACATGGTGGAGGCAGCGTTGCGCTGTTGGGATGCTTTTCTTCAGCAAGGACAGGAGAATGTTCAGAGTTGACGGGAAGATAGATGAATCTAAATAATTTGTGTTGGTCTGTCACATAAAATCAAAGTTTATGGCTGAAAGGTGACAAAATATGAAAACGTTCAAGAAGTATGAATACTATTGCAAGGGACTGTAACTAGTACAGTAAAAACAGTCATTAAGCCGCAGCTACTAGTGCAGAATATGACCAATGACACTCTTAAAGTTCAGTCCCTTCACTGCCTCAGCTGTTTGCACCGTGAATGCAGAGAGTTAAGTGTTTCCACATTTTTTAAAAGGACTGTAATGACCCACTTCCTTACAAGCAATAAGCAAACCACTTAGATGGGGAATCAAGCTTTAAAATCTGTCCAGTGGAGGTTTGCTGCGGAATCACAGGGAATTGCTCGGTACGAGACAAAGCTGTGGGGAGAAAGGGACTGGCTTAACGCTTTGAAGCTTGACAAACAAAAGAAAACAGAAACACACACCCACAACCCAAGTCACAAACCGAAAAAATACTTGTTTTCACTACCAAAACTGCACGTTGGGTGTGAGCTCTGCACACACTTGGGAAAACATGAGGAGAGCGGTTCATTTCTGAAGTTACTTTACGAAAAGTGGAGATTGGAAATAGGCCACAAAACCAACATCAGTGCATCTCTAATACAAAATAAATGCAACGGAGGTCTATTTGGTTTATAGCATTTTAACTGGTCAGAGTCAGCATGTCTCAGTCTATGGCTTTCTTTTTCCCTGGACTACAAATATAACATGGCAGAGGCCAGTTTCACTGAGCAACTCTCTAAAATGGGAAAGACAGGAACACACGCCTTTCAAAAAGGACAGATATGCATTAAGGTCAGACATTAGCTGAGAGAAAAGTTCTCATTTGCCTAAATGTACCTGAATCTAAGGTCAGAGTTAAAATGAAACAATTGCAACTGTGACAAAGAAGGCTGGACAACTATATCACCACAACACACAGCAGGGAGGATGATCAGAGAAATTATTTTTAAAAATCTCCAAAGTCGATGGTTTAGGAAAGAGTGACATCTTGAGGTTCAATATTAAATATATATGCATTTGCTTAAAGCTGCAGTAGGTAGCTTTTGTAAAAAAGTTAATGTTTTACATATTTGGTAAAACTGTCACTATGTCCTGGCAGTAAAATATAAGAACGGATAATCTGTGAAAAAATTAAATAAATTCAGGCTCTTCAGAACAAGCAGAAATACACTGCTCCTGGTCAGAAACAACCAATCACAACCACACATTCCTCCTGGCTCTGATTGGTTGTTAGGAGTGTCAATCAATCTTATGTAGGCTCAAAATGTGTTTTGAGGTCCATCTTCATTGCTAAATCTTTGTCTTTTTTAAGCCGTGCTGAACTGTTCCATTGAACATAAACCGTTAAACAACAATAGGTGCCGATTGTTCATTTCTCTGTGTTTTGTGCAAATAAACAGCACTGAAGCATCCTGTCTTATGAGCACTGAAAAGTAGTATGTACATGTACGACTGACTAAATGTCGCATAAATAATAGAGAACTGCCAAAAACAGTCAAAGAACAAAGTTTTACTCAATGTCGCTACGAGTAGAAGGCATCATAGATGTGTAGGTCGGCTATGATCCTGTTGCACCGACTTGTGATTTTGACTTAAAGTGGCCGTTCCAGTTGAAATTTCCGACTCGGAGGTTAAAAGTTCCGACTAACCGAGGACAAAGGGAGCGCAGCGTAAGTCCATGGTTTTCTCAAAACCTCCTACTGTAGCTTTGATGCTACTAGAACTTTAACCCGGGGCCGGGAGCTTTAGGTGGATCCGGAATGACACCCAGAGTAAAGGACAAGGGAATAGGCGAAAATTACAGCAAACTATTGTGAGAACCTTGTCAAAGGCCAGCCCAAATAAAAACATTCGAAAAGAAACTCTACCACAAACTAAAGAAATGTATACAAACTTCTGAATATTAAGAAAGTTTAAAAAAAATCCCCTCATTATTCTGGCCTTAAACAAAAAATAAATAAAAAACAATTTTGGTAATATTAACTGACCTCAAACAAGAAAAGTTTCAGTCTGAAGTAATGCCAGACTGTGAGATAGAAATGGTTATATCTTTTTATACAGTGTATGTAAGCGTGGTTTCAACTATACGCTTTACTGATTGTCTATAAATAAACTAATATGAAAGGCTGCCAGGCTAACTCCAGTCAGGGAGGAGGAAAACCAAATCCAGCACTAGACAGCTAAAAACAACCTTAATAATCTCAAAAATGTAAGCATAACTCCAATTCAAATCAAGTTTTGCCACGTTTTTAATCAACCTGTGGTTTACAGGATATACAGGATGTCAAGTTTTCGCAGGGACTAAGTAATAACAGCCCCTCTGGCAATCAAACCAAACACAGACACGCACATTCTCAGCCAGAGAAAAGGGGGAGAGCTTAGACGTGATGGCAGAGCCTGGGCGGACCACGGCTGGCCCGCTGGCAAGCCCGTGTTTTTTTCCTACCCTGTGGGTAGAGAGGGAGCTGGCACGTCAGACGGATCTGTTATGATTGCCGCGTGGAAAGAAACAACTATGTGTGAGCGCCTTGCTACAAAAAAAAAAAAAAACAGAACAAAAAAACGTCAGAACACCCACCACAGCGGAGAGCACAAAACTTGTACTTATGACAGCCACCATGTAAATGTCTCCGAGGGCCAAGCTAAACATGCATGCAGGCTGCAGCACAGATCTCCAACACTTTTACTATGACAGCAAAATAAGGCCGGATTTGTGTCAGCCTCCATGTACTTGTAGCTGTGCATGTTTCAGCGTTTCCCTAAACAAACTCTGCTTCACATCCTTTACTCACTGGCTGCCGCCCATCGCCTCAAATCAAGTGAGACACCACCGATGTGTACTTTCCACTAGTCTGAGCTGGAAGCACCGCCACCCTTCTTCAGCACGAGTAGTTAGCTTCACATCTGACACTGAAATGATCTAATTTTATGCCTCAAAGGGTTTCCAGCGTCTCGGGTCTCAAGCTGGTTTATTTAGCTGCGCGGACCAGCTGCACAAGCAAGATACTCGCAGTGGCGCTTTTCCACAGAACGGAGCTCTACCCAGAAGGTGTCGTCCTTTCACTGGAAAGTCCTCCCCTCAAACGGCGTGCTTTTTTCGACACACTCTGCTGGTCAGAAGTTTACGTATATACCCACGACAAGACAGGTTGCTGATTTTTGTTGTCGTTTTTTCACTGAGGAACGATTACGTGTAGACATCCGTACCAGTGGGGTTAAGGTTCGTTCCCGAAGTCGCATGCTGATCTATCCATTCCAAAACCAGTACTGGTCCAGATGTTCAGAGCAAACAACCGACATTTTACCACTGAACGCTGGAAAATGCTGGGACGCCAGTGCCGCTGCCCACAGCGATGGGAGTTTCACATCGACATTAAAGCAGAGGCTACCGACACCTTAAAGCACAACTAAACAAGAACTCTGTGTCAGCTGTCGACGGCAGCGGCGGCATCGTGGTGAGGGGCTGTTTCACCACCACTGGCACTGCTCGGCTGCACAAAACGGAAGGATTAATGGAGGAGGAGGACTTTCTCTGAGTTGTTCACCTCAAATCCACAGCTAGTCCAGGACTGAGCAAGCTCCACAGTCCAAAGTGGCATTACCGCCGACGCTCCTACCCGACAAAATCTGTCTCGAAAAGAAAACGTCAAACCTACATAACACGTGGCGTCAAACCTATACTTGCTTAATGGTCGAATAACCACGCTGTTATTTCTATCTTTAGCTTTCAGAACAAGCAAGAATTTTAGACCTTTTCAACAACAAAAACAAATACAACAAAACCAAATACAAATTACTGATTAGAAAGTTTCATATTCATAATAAGTTCATGGGGGGAAAGCATGTAGTTTGCGGCCTGATGACAAAAGAAAAATCCAATCTCATTGATTCTGTTGTAAAAATGTGAGGTAGATGTTGCAAAAAACCCACATTTAAGCATCCACATAACACACTTTTATTGTCTTATGCTTAGTAGCACTGTTCTGTTCTAGGCCTGTAACATTTACGTTAACAGAAGCTGACGGGGGGGGGGGGGGGGGGGGGGGGGTCTTAAGAGCCCCGTGCAGCTCCGGACCCACAGGTTGCACACCGCTAAGCTAAATGGTCGACACTCGAACACAAACACACATCAAAGGTAGTTTTAGGATTTCTTGACTAGCGCTTCACCTGTTACGGGACATTTGACCGAATCTTACCGCGGCTGAGCCTGTATCTATAATTTTGATCCTGTGTGGAATAAAGAAAAGTCACAGTAAATTCAAACTCGTGCACCTAAGCTGTTTTTAAAATCCGTAGCAGTGTTGTACAATCATCCCCGCCTGGAAAAAAGAACAGTTCAACTGAATCATTCAAAGCCCAGGACGTTCCTGCCGATGACCAAAGCATGTAGGCTGTAGTCCGGCACCACGCAGCAACGTTCCAAATCAGGACCTTATTAACAATAATACATGTTAACTTTATAAATGAACTGTGCATGCTGGTACTTACGAAGGTAAAAGCATGTCCTCCTCTGACTCGTCATCAGAGCTGCTGCTGCCTGTGGCCTCTGAGTCCAAGGCCTCCTGCAGCCCCCTCAGCACCATGTGGTTGGACTCGCAGAAATCTGCCACCTCTGCGAAGAGGGGCGAGGCCGTGATCGACTCGTCCCAAGAAAAACAGGAGCTGCTGCAGGTCTGCGGAGGCGTAACAGAGTCCAGGCTGGACTCCAGGGGCACATCTTCGGGCTGAAGATGGTTCCTCAGCCCCTCCAGCTGCTGGCTGCAGTGCTTCAAGGCGTGCTCGCCCAGCAGGGCTCGGAGTCTCCTCTGCAGCCTACAAGCTCTGCCTTGGAGCGCCTCATGCCTGGAGAGCTGCTCCCTGGCTGCGTCCTCCGGCGGGCGCCTTGGCTGCAGCCGGTGGGGGTTCACAAAGCCGGACCCAGGCTGCCTTAAACCTGCAGGGGGACCGAGCGTCCTCTCCCACTCCTCGTACATCACAGTGGGCTGGGTTGCATACGTGGACGAGAGATTCGGAAATGTTGTCTCGCCGTGGGAATAGGAGGGACAGACGCTGGGAAGGATAAGAGAGGAGGGGCGCACGTCACCGCCATCTGGCCCACATTGGTGCCGAGCACTTGGTCCATGCAGCAGGATAGCCTCTTGGCTATTGTGCTCTGGGAGAGCAATTACAAACATGCCTGTTGCACCTGGGAAGACTGTGGCCACTTGACGAGACTCTCTCTGGCACTTACTGAAGCGGGGGAGGCCGACGAGAGAGCCCAGGGCAGGCTGGGCCAGCATCTCACCCCGACCGCCGGAGGTAGGGCCACGTGTGAAAGGCTCAGGGTGCGCGGGGCGATCCACGGGGTCCAGGTAGCCGAGTGAGCACAGATTCACGCGGATTTTCTGCAGATCCCCACCGTCGGTGGATCTCCCAGGCGGCTCGAGCTCAACAGCGGACGTGACGGGGCCGGCGTCCGAGTCCACTCTGACGGAGGAAGGCGGAGAGGAGAGGTGGATGCCGTGGTCATTTTGCAGGACCCTGGTCAGGGCCGGGGCCATGCCCTTTATCCGAGGGAGGCAGCGGGCTTCACGGGGCGCGCCCTACAGGATCTGACGGAGGAAAACACACTTGTCGTTAACGTCGCACATTGATAAACAAACCATTCTGGGCAAAAAGGAAATCTTGTCATGTCACAGTTTTACAGCAGACTCAGTAAAGCTAAACCGCTGGGCATAAACATGCAGGGATCCAAAGCACTTTCAAATAAAACGGTTTTATTTCTGGATTTTCTTTTTTTTTAAATAACGTGCAGATGTGAAGGTGGCAGTACTGATGTCACTGTATCACAGAAGGCATGCAGTCCTTAACTGGAGTCATGTTTTATGATCTGTAAACCCGTTTTACATCCCACCAAAGAACTGCACATCAGACGCTGGAAAACAGCTCGCTGAGCCGATAACAGAGGTGGAGAAAAAAAAAAACACCCAACTCTCTCTAATCGTTGTTTTTAGGGATTTTAACAGTGCAGACCTCTCAGATTGACAGTACCCCACCGAAGGCACAAACAGCCTGGACCACTGTTACACAGTCTTAATAGAGGCTCTGACCACTGTCCGCCTCGTATCATTCTAACTTACAGGCAACAACTGGAAACCTCTAAGCATGCTTTTAGGACCATTAGGAAGCGAGCTGATGAGTCCAAACAATCAAATGTTTTTTTTTTTTCTCATCTTACTGATCATTTTTCTCAAACTCTGTACGCACACGTAGGGCTGAATGATAATTCAATAACAAAACATATCGATCGATAGACATGTGGTGTGATAGGATAAAAAAAAAGGTCAAAATAAGTTCAACAGAATCACAGTTTTACTTCCTTTTGCATTCTAGCCTATCATGTAGGTTAATTCTACAGTCATTACATCCTCCCAACCAATCAGAAACGCAGACCCAGGAATGCTCCGTCATCAAGCTCCGCCCCCTTCAAAGAGTTCAGAGAGAACGGGTTATTTTACTTTTTTTGTAAAAACGTACACTTTTGGTAAAACGTTGGTAGACTAAAGGGTTGCGTTTGAATTCAGTGGTTGTGAGTTATCTAAATATAGGTCATTATGCAACAGCATAAAAAGACCAAGGCTGCACTTAAAAAACAGATGTTTAGAATATTTTCTATGTAGCTATTAGATTTAATAGCTACATTCAGCTGGTCTCCATTACTGGGTCGGTTGTATGAACACGTCCGCGGTGTGTTTGTGTGAGGTGGTTCTAACAAGTCCACAACTAGTTCACGTTCCCCAAACTGGTGGAAAGGCTCTGCTTAACAATTGTGTCTTTGTTGAGGTTATCCCTGCTGCTTATGCACCTTTTTTTTTTCCTCCAAACCTTTTTCCTGCAACTCAACTTTCTATAATATGCTTGGCTACACCACCCTGTAAACTTCCAACAGTGCTAGCAGTGATCTTTTGTGGCTTACCCTCCTTGTGGTGGATGACGATGGAAGTCTACTAGTCAAATGTCAAATTAGCAAACTTTGTAAACAATAGCATGGACATAAAGTTCCTGTATTAAAGGTGCATAGCCATGTTATTTGATTTTTTTTTATTTATACATCAGTAGCTCACTCTGGTTGCATACAAAGTTCTTATTAAAGATTATCGTGTCCTGCTGGCGTATTAATTGTTATTTTGGTGTTTTATGCTCTGTTTTTGCTCAATTTCTTATTAAATAAAGCCTTTCGGGTTTATTTATGATATTAATGAAAGTACAACATTGAACATGCGCGGCAGGGGTTAAAACAAGGAAGCGGCTAACGGCTATTAGCATCTCTCAGCGATACAATGAAGAAAGGTCCAAGATCCAATGAAAAAAGCTACAAAAATATAAGATTCCAAGAGGAAAAAAACTGAAATGTCGCTGGGAATACAGTATGACCATTGGTGGATCACTGAAGCAGACGCTAAACCTGCCAAGGCTCAGATCTGAGGCTGATGTGAGGCTCTTAAAGTCGCTGTAGATAGGTGTATTTAATTAATAACGGCTGGTCTTCCATCACGCCGAGCTGCCACTTTATTGCGAGGCATTGCAGAGGGTCAGGCTCGGTCTGACATTATTTACAATTGATTTATATATTAAGCAAACTGGCATTATGATAGTTTTGCGATACTGTCACTAGATGTCGCCACATCTGTTTATATTTGTTAATCGCGCCCGAGAGCAAATTATTTTTCAGCTCACAAAGGACTATCAAAACACTATCAAGATGGAGGCTTGTGTATATAACCCTATTTTATCATGATCAAACGTTTTTTGTCTTTTTTATAAGCATATTACATGGCTATATACCTTTAATTATCCTTTTTTAATTGGTCTTTTGTAATGCTTTTACTTTCTAAGAAACTGTGTAAACCCAATTTTGTGTTGTTGTTTTTTTATTACGTGATTACGTGATCAAAACTGACCATAATAAACCCTTGAAATCTATCAAATATCAGTGTGTATTCAATACAACATATGAGTTTCAGTTTTTGAATTGAGTTACAGAAACAAATTAAAGGAGTCATCACCTGGATATCGGAGGTTTTCATGTTTCATGTTGGTTTTGGTCCTCAGTTAAAATGTTACAGAAAACCAGAAGTTTGAAAGTGACTTTTTTGTGAGAGAGAGAGAGAGAGAGAGAGAGAGAGAGAGAGAGAGAGAGAGAGAGAGAGAGAGAGAGAGAGAGAGAGAGAGAGAGAGAGAGACACTCATGGCAGCAGCGACACTGGGAAACGATGGTAAACAAACCATGGCACATGAACGTGCGCTCACACAAGGCAAATTCTCGTGCGTACCCTCGTGAGAAATAAAAAAAAGGTATGAAAAATGGTCAGAAAGAGCTCTATTTAAAACAGTTTTTCTCCTAAAAATTACTAAACACAAATTTAAAGCCATTTTCAGAAGGATAGCATATGTAAAATATCGGGTTATGACCCCTTTTAACTTTTCAGTGTTATCCAAAGTTATTATGATGCACCTGTGTTTGTGTACCATCTTTCAAAAGGTTGTCGCCCTACATGCCCCCCTCCCCGAGCACCTGTCCCTTTAAGTTGTCTGCACGCCCCTGCCCAGGATCCAATGGCAACCAAACAACGTAGATAAACTGCTGTAAAAGTCGTCTACGGTGGTTAACGGTTACGGAACATTTATCCTAAGACGATTTGAGGTCAAAACGAATTAAACAGACTTTTTTCTGCACCTTGTATCGTTCGGCGGGGCTATTTGTTTCCTATTTCTATCTGGGACATCAGTAAATCTCTCCCTTTCCTTCACGCTGCGTCACTCTTCCCCTCAAACGCCCGAACTGACGGTCTAACTGTTGCTGAGATTAGACGTTGGAGACGTTCAACCCCTGAAGCGATCAAACCGAGCGTTACTGGAGATTCCACAGTCAATAAACACACGCAGCCGTCCCATCTGATCCACGGACCCACGCATCTCGGCCAACATTCTAACTTCTCAAAGTGCGGTTAAAGTGTTCGGCTGCTCACCTGACCGCTGATCGGACATGGCATGTTTCGGAGTCTACACAGCAGATGATTCCCGTAGCGTTTGTGTCCGGCGTGTCCTGCTAAAAAGGTCTGTCTTTTCTGAACAGCATAGTGGTTAAATAGGAAATATGAAAAAGAAAAACGTTTTTTTTCCACCCTTGAGGAGATCTGTCCCGCCCTCCTCCCTCCTTTCAGCATCCGCTTCTGGGATCTCCTCTCACCAACTGCCGACAGAGGCAGGGTTCTGATGATCTGGGAGATGAAGGGGGGGCTGCGTCAGACCTCTGCTGCCTTCACGGTCTGTTCTAAAGCTCGGAACTGACAGTACTGACCGCGACTCTTGGTCGGTTAACAAAAAAAGAAGGTTGTATGCAAATAAATAAATAAATAAAAAGATTGAGTGGACAAGTTGGAGCGAAAACAAAAGAGACGTCCCACTCGGCGTTTGATATATACCAATTTTATTTGTTAACTGGTTGTTCAATTAAGGTTTGAAATACCGGACCAAGAAATGGGACACTAATTTTAGAAGACTTTTATCTTCTTACAATAAACAGCATCCGTGTGTGTGTCTCATGTAAGCAGTAATCAACACCAAATGCAAACAAATAGGCTACTGACGTATTTATCAGTTTATTTATAAAGTGTTATATTCTTGTTTTTATTAGCCTATTTGGGACAGTAGCAACAGTAGCAAAGGTATTTTGCCTCCACTTTTGTTTAAACAGCTAGAACTCACTGACAGAGATTTTCTAAGTGTTCTCACCAAACATACAAGATAATATGTTAAAATAGACAATAGCCAATCCAATACATACAGTAAATTAGAAGAGAAAAGCACAAGACACCACCAATACTTTTATATGTATTTTTTCAAACTCTTCATCAAAGGGTAAAGAATGAAGTGGAATTTGTTTGATAATTGTTAGCAAATGAAACAACCATAGTTCAGTGTAATGGTAGACTAAGGTCTGTAGAGCATATTAATAGCCTGAACTTTACTTTATTGTGTTCAACGAAAAATTTACCTTTATTAAATTGTAACGATTAAAGCAAAGTTATGATAATGAAGAAGAAAAACCACTTCCTTATAATATTTTGCATTTAAAATGGCATGTATTTTTACATGTATGTTTATGAGATAAAAGACATGTTCTTACTTACGGTGCAACATTGCCAAAATGCAAATTTATATTATATATATATATATATATATATATATATATATATATATATATATATATATATATATATATATAAGAAAGAAAATTTGTTTTTTTATTTTTATTTCGTCTATTTCACATAGACACTTGAGACATCTTTTTCTCGTTAGCATCATAATGTGAACCTTAGTGGATAAACAATAAAATTATACAGTGAAATATTTCTGGTACAGCAGTAATTGCTTACACAAGGTTTACCACAATGTGACAAGTTCGAATATGCTTTTCTCATGTATCCTTTTGGGATATAATTCCTGATATTTCCAGGTGACATTAAAGGTGACATCTTAGATTACTGAACATGTGCTTGCATCAAAGATAGAAACAAATTGCAAGCTGTGAGAAGTTAAATATTGCATATGAATCATGAACATTTGCACATAAAACCATCGAAGTAAGAATTAAATTAATTTGATTACATAAAACCACCCATTGGAAAATAGATAGCTATACATTAAAATATTCTGTGGGGAAAAAAACAATAACATTGCCATGGTTGTTAAGTATAATTCCTCTAAATGTGCAATTTTCCTGCAGGTCGACTGTGTTTTACACAAGTACTCCTTATCTCTGCTGCAAGCTTCTGCACCACTGACCCGCTCTGCCCCATACATCTGCTGCCCTCTGCCTGAAGCAGACTGACCAGCTCCCAGATTCAACGTAGTGCCTAACATGTAGAGGCTGACGGCTGTTGATCGTACGTAAGGACTTATGAAAGTTGACAGGTCATGCTGAGCAGCAAACGTGTACTCCCACCATACAAGGAATAATAGAAGAGACACTGAAGGATGCCAGTGACGGTGACCCTCACCTGGCTACTGAGCCCTGTGCTGGAAAGGGACAGGCCATTTACAAGCATATGGCGAATGTGCCTGCTCAGGTAGAGCACGGTAGCGCCACTAGACGCCATCATCACAACGAAAGAGATATAAAAACGAGACCTCTGTAGGGTAACCCTAATGAGAGCTATGTCCACACGCTGGTTCTGAAAATCTCCAGGAGGGACATAAAAGGATGCATGTCCCACAGTAGAAGTCGCGTTGAGCTCGTAGTCGTTAAGATTTAAAACTATAACCAGCAAGGTGCAAATGCTTTCGCCGAGCAGAACGAAGAAGATGATCCGTTTGATATTCTTCTTAGTCCAGATGAAGAGGGCTCCGTGTGCCGGAACAATCTGGGTGTAGTAGAAAAAGTTCAGCCAGACAGAGGAGGAAACGCTGATGGACAGACAGACCGAGCGAGACGAAAAGAGAGAGTTCAGTGACGCCTTTCTGTTCGTTATTTTCCTGACTAAAAAAACACTCCAAAAACCGCGAAGATATAAACGACAGTACTGCCAACCAGGGAGCTCAGAAGAAGCTTCAGAGGTTGCTTGATCCTTTCTCCGTGGAGCGGCCGCACCATGCAGAAGATGTAAAACACATTAATGATGAAGCTGATTATACTGAGAGGCCCGTTGATGAGGGCCCAGCTTAGGTAGTCCATCGTTCTGGTACGTGTTTCTTCTGCATCCGAGTGTAAGGTTTCTTCTTTAAAAGTCCTGTGGACTGCAGTTCAGTTCACATGTTGTGCAGTGGAAACTTTCTCTAATATTTACATATCATGCAAACAGATTATGAAAATTACGCACATCAGTTTGAAAGTAGCTGTGAAAAAGAGTGTCTTCTTCGACATTTCCATGACTTTCGTTGCATTGTCCTCGTTCTCACCCTTGATGTTCCACTCTTATGCATGTCATATGTCGACAAATGTAGATTTTCGATTTAAAAAAATTACCAATATAATATTAATTTCCTTCAATTTAACACATATTTATTCAGAAATATTTTACTTCTTTCAGCATAGGCTTCCAGGTAAAGCAATGTACACGTTGCACAATAAACGATCAGGAATAATGCTGCAGGAAAGCACTTTAGGGGAAACGTGCAGGTGCGTCACTAGATCAGCCTTTTTTTGCTGATGTTTAGAAGTGTACACAGATGTCCTGATATTTTACATCAGAATTTGCAATCGCCATAAAGGCTGGCAATTTCACATGAGGCAAAATGGACCCAATTCATGATAGTACCGCCTCTATGCTTCACACATCGACGAGGTTTTAATCACTGACTGCAGCAATTTCCTTCTTTTTTTTTTCTCGAAAGATAATAAGCATCAAAGATTACGATGGTGGAATTTAAGTTTACCTTTCGTAAACACGCAAGAAAATACATTTACATTTAGCTCCAGTGTAAAAGTCACTTCAAGTGTTTTAACTAAAATTAGGAATAAAACACAGGCAAACAAAATAAATTTTTTAGTGTTTTTATTTAAATAGACACTTCTGACTAAAACGCCAGCATTAACACATCGTATAAACATACAAGACAAAACGAAACAAAAACACACATACATACAAATAATAATCCATGGCAGGAACAGTTAATTATGATACATCTCTACATTCAAACACATATGCGTTCTAAAATTTCTGGTAATTATTATTTTGCGCACAAACACACACACACCATCTCACCTTCATTTTTTGCACACACAACCTGTTTCACACACTTAAAGCCACAGGTGTATCCCTTAGAAATCAGCCAGTGTGTACGATAGAGATATCCAGCATGCTACATGTGGACAACTTGGGTATCCCTGGAATAAATAACAGCTAGCATCCGGTTACAAAGTCATTATTTAGTCACTGTCAGCATAAATCCGCACTTTGGACACTTTGTAGTTACTTGTTAAGCTCCAAAAATGTTTTCTCTTTAAGACGTATCAAAACAGACCTGTTACAGCAGTGGTGACAGCCTATATTTAACGTGTGTAGGTGCTGCACTTTTCCTGTCTTTAGATGTTTTGGACCATCTTGTTGCTGCCTGTCCAACCAAAGCTTCTGTCAAAATTCCTAGGAAGCACAATTTCAATATATTACCTCTGGTCTTATATTTCCCTGTGCATCAACGCAGCGCTTTGTTGCCAGACGGCAATAACTGACAACACAAGTGGTGGACAGGACACCCAAAATGTAATGGACCATTAGCCTCTGCATTAAAACAAAGAATAAAACGCTCCATTTACAGTAAAAAAAAAAAAAAGAAAGAAAGAAAAAGCCCTCCAGGCCTGTAGGAGTTGAGTTAAATGAACACCGAAATGGTCACAGGGAAACAGATTTACCTTGAAAAAATCTTGTAATTAAAATGCAGCCACACGCAGACATTTACAGGCTTCTGGGCTCAGCCCTGATTTCAGAAGGCCAAAGGACCGTACTCGTTAATGCCCCCATGGTGACAAGAAAGCTATCGTGGCGCAGTACAACAGTGAGAGTCAGAGGATGAGTGCGGTTCCGCAGTAAGGTGCTCAAAAGTAGTCTCTCCTCCGGGAATCGTCGCTTATGAAAGAGGGGTTCAGCTGCGCGGGGTAGATGCACGAGTGGCGCGATCCCGGCAGGCCGGTGAACGGATACAGGCCATTTCTGTCCAGGTCGGCGTTACGCAAAGCAGGCTGCGGGAAACGACACAGGAAAATGTTTTAGATGACTGATCTGGTTTTAATTATCAACTGCAAAGAAAAGAAAACATCTTTTGGACATTTTGACCGCATTAATAAACAAACACACAACCAATAAGCAAGCATTACAAGCTTACAGTGGCTGCGAAAAGTATTCAACCCCCCTTGGCTTTTTTTTTTTTACCTATTTTGTTACATTTGAACCTGTACTGTGAATGTTTTTAATTAAATTTTTTTATCTACACAACATAGTCATTGTGTCAGGATACCCAGGGGTGTGATTACTTATGGCAACTCCCTGGGGATCCAGCAGTCTGAAGGCTTCTGTTATAATAATACATCTTCAAAGTTGCAGACATGTTCTGTAACTGAATTTGTGCAAACTCTTCCAGGTTGTGAGGCAACAAAAAATGGAAAAATGCCAACTGGGTGAATACTTTTGCAAAGCACTTTAAGCGTTGACCCTGTAGATCTGTAAAACAATACAATGAGTTCCAGGCTTTAGGTAGCAAGACAGTTCAAATCATGGCGCTCCCTTCCCCGTGCCTTAGGTATGAAAAAAATTGTTTTTGCAAAACTAGACTTCTCCATCCGTCTTCCCTTAGAGATGCTATTTAAAAAAACACACCTGTTAATTAGAAAAGCATCTTTGTAAAACTAACTTCCTTTATTGTGTCTGTAGAGATTGTTTCCATTTTGCCTGATTTATTTTTTAAATTCTTTCTCATTTGTGTGCACTGCTCTGTTTTAGACTATATTCCCGCTTCTTGAACAAAGGTCAACACATAATTCATAAGTAATCAAAGGAGAAACCAGGTAGCTGCAGAAGATCTTTTAACACCGCAAAACGAACATGAAAAGTCTACTTACAGAATAGTAAATGTCAGTCATCTGCAGCAGGTTTTTTGTGCTGCCATTCTCCTGCATCTCTATGGTCTCCCTGCCCCACTCCATGGATATGCGGTTGTTCTTGGGGAAGTCTGCGTACGGCGACATCTGCATGTCTCCACTCTTGAAGATGATCTTGTTGATGTCGTTTTTGTCTTTCCTGAAAGGGTGAATACTGCAAATATGAAGCTGGCAGCACACTTTATCAACAATATCAGCCAGAATAAATCTAAAATTAAACTTAGAAACACTTTAGATCCTCTGACAAAGAGAGCCATCTTACTTGCGGCAAGTGACAATGAGAGCGATGACGAGGATGAGGAGGAGAGCGCCTCCTGCAGGTGACACCACCACTGCAATCAGCTTGTAAACTGTGATGTTAGATAGAAAAAAAAATATTGCAGTTACCAAACAAATAAACACATATAACTGTGTTACAAGCATGAAAATCGTGCAGGCTGAATAATAGTGATCGGTAAGTGTTGCTTACAATTGGAACAATTGAATCCTCCAAATCCAAATGTGCACCTGAAAAGCACAAACAAAGACCATTATCGACTCTTAACTTGAATTTTACTGATTTGACAGTGCAAATAAACAGAGGTTTGACTCACGGGACACACGTGCCATTTTCCAGCTTGTATCCATCCCTGCATTCTGAAATAAGACAGAATAGGCTTAGAATCCAACGGCGAGCTTCTGTGTTCCTTCTTCGAGTGAGCAAGCGATCGATCCGTCATTATTCTGCAATAAGAAAAAGAGCTTACCCAGGCAGGACAAGTCCTCTGGGTTGTGCTTGTAATATCCCTGGAGACACTGGCAGTAGGCCGTGCCGCTGGTGTCAGTGCAGGATGAGCGCTCGGCATCACATGGCGTTTTCTGGGCTTCACATAGGCTCTCCACTGAAACACAATTAGGAGTGATTGTAAATTTCAACTTAAAAGTGTCTGTCTAAATCCTGTATGCCTGTAATGGATATTTTAGTGTTAAAAGTAAGTTTTTGGAATATATTTGTTTCAGGAGGCGCTCTGAATGCCGTCTGTTGAAAATGCTAAAAACACTTGAAAGAACTTTGCATAAACTGACTTTAAATTAAATGAAATATCTCCTGAAAAGCATTGCTGCTCCTTCTTTTAAGCGTCTATAGCAGTGTCACGACACCAACCGCGAAGACTGCTGTGCCGGTGAGAAGTTTACATTAAAGTGGTTAACGTGTTAAGCTTTCTTCTTGCCTTTGTGGTCAAATAGCTCAATGTCTGCTGTGTGTGATCATAAAACTTTTCTCCAGGGGGAATCTGGCTCGCCCAGAATAGCAGCTGTAAACTATAACCATGCTTTGAGATGCTGATTTTCAACCGGGTTCTTCATTCTTGGTCAGCATCCTCTAGGTCCAGGTTAATGCTAAACTCACTTCACTGTGGACGGTGACAATGTCGTTTAGTATCTGGAAAGATTGTGATAAGCATTGAGCCTTGATGGCAGCGGCCCTCAAACTGAGGTCCCCGGACCACTGGGGGGTCCGCGAACCACGGGTTGGGGGTCCATGAAACGCATGTTGCTGGGCCTGAGGAGGCACTGCTGAGGATGCGTTGGGGTTGAGCTAAGTAACACAATGGACAATTATTTAACTCCGTCCACTACATCAAGTAAAGTCAAAGTCAAATCAGCTAAAATTGGGAAGTATGACAACAATTACATCGAGTTTGGCTTTATCGAGAATGAGGATCTAATCTCCACCAAATCGCTAATATTAGGTGTATTTATATATATTTTTAAAAACATATGTAATTCCTAATGTATTTAACAGTACAAAAGGCTGTTTAAAAATACTATCAGCATGAGTAATCTAAAGGGATCCTTAGAAAAGTTTTACCGCTGCTAAGGGCTCCCTGGCCATGAAAAGATTGAGGACCCCTGGTCTAGAAAATCTTTTATTCCTAGCTATAAATGAGAGCTTTCTGGGAAGCCTGTGCTGCATTTAGCCAAGGTTGGTGCTTGGGTGCGGCCCAAGTCTGCTTTTCAGTAAAAAGTGGCTCTATGGGTTTGGCCCTAATCACTATTGAAAATGGAAGCAATAAAAACACCACTAATATCAGAAAAATATGTTCCATGTACCAAACGTTTTTCATTTCTGAAGATGTGTCCAAAATAAACCATGGAAAGTGTCCATCAGCATCAGCTCTATTTGTTGCAGGGTCAAACTTGAACCATTCTTGCAATGCAGTCGGGGGCCACTGCACTTTGGAAACCTCTGGATTAGAGCAAAAGATTTGGATAAAGTGCCCCCTTGTGGCTACACATAAACACACAGCATCGTTTAAAAAAACGGCCCAGAGTGAAATTCAAAATACACCGATCAGACATAGACAGAGGGGAGAAAGAGAAGTCTGTTGACGATTATGTTGATGCTGGCTAATAAACCCACTGTGGTAGGAGAGCTGATGCTGCAGCACCATCCTGCAGTGAGTCAGTGAGGAGCTGCAGTTGTTTAGAGACATCTGGATGCTGTTGTACACTTCAGCAGTCGTCACATCGGTGGAGACGGAAAACATGTTGACAGCCAGGATGCGAACGCCGCCCTGCTCCCTACGGGGGGAATGATTGATTTGTTAAAATCAGTGACAAATGAATAACATTTTATTAAAACTCTAAGTAAGAAGCTTTAAAAGAATGGAAATGTAAAAGTTACAGACTGCCGCAGACTTACTTCCTACTCAGGGTTGAGCGGCTGTAACCTTGGAGGACCGACAACGACACGTTGAGCTGCAGGGAAGAACATAACACACGCACAACGTGCATTAAAACATCAAACATATGACGATATAAGCAGCGATGCTGTGTGTTAACGCCCAGCGCCTTGCAAAACTGTATCTACACCCTACGAGGCGTTGTGAGGCTCACCAGCTGTATGATCTCCCTCTGAATCTCATGCATGGCCGAGCTTTTTATACGATCGTGTCTGTTAAAAGTGAAAGTCCCCAGGAATGTCTTTGCTGTGAAAGAAAAGTCAGCAGTGAGCAAACCGAAGAGGCTTTAAGGGGAACACTGAACAGCACTTGCTTGGGTTCCAGCATCACCTCTGGTGCACGTGCGTCCGTCCTCCAGATCGTAGCCGAGCGGACACTCGCAGCTGAAGGAGCCCTTGGTGTTGACGCACGTGGAGCCCGTCGGGCAGGGGTCCTGCTCACACTCATCCAGATCTGAACGCAAACGGTTGCGAGAAACACAACATAAGAGGCACTTCGTCGGATCTCTGACTGTCGGTCATTTTCTTCACGTGAGCGCGAGCTCACCCTGGTCGCAGGTCGGTCCTGTCCAGGCCTTCTGACACTGACAGGTGTACTCGGGTCCTTTGTAGCTCAAGCACATCCCTCCGTTCACGCATGGGTTCGACACGCAGGGGTTTCCTGGAATTCAGAGAGGCCGTAAGGTGTTTTGGCATCAAAAAGAATGTTTGGTCCGTTATCTGTTAGACCACAGGTGTCAAACTCAAGGCCCGTGGGCCAAATCCGGCCCGTCAAGGTAAATTATCTGGCCCTCAAGAGCCAAAAAAAAGGCATATCATGTCATAAAGTAGAGGCATATATCCTTTTAAAGTGTATAAAGTGGCTAAAACTATGCCTCCTGTAGTGAATGTTTATTTTTTTAACTGTGTAGTAACAGCATCCTGCCACAAGATGCCAGTTTCCCCACAACACATTAAAACAACCCAGAAATGTCCAAAAGGAGAAAAAGTGATGCAGAATGATGAATTTAAAGTGTAACTCACCCCAATATCAACTTTTTTTGCAGATAAACTGTATAAACTGGGCCTAAGGGTGCTACTTTTATGTTACTGTTCATTTTTTATACTTCTATGTCAACTGGAATGAAATTACGAAATGAAAAATATCGTCTATACACATGCATCCGGCCCTTTTAATGACTTCATGAGCTTAACACCCCTGTGTTAGACCGTCTGCAAGATGACACAAAAGCTACCAGTTTGATTTTCAGGACATTTCTAATACAATACTTCAGTATCAAATCAGAGTGAAATGTAATAGTCTTCCAAGCAGTTTCTCCAATTCTACGTCTCAGGTACAGCAGGAGTCCAATACTTGGTTACGATTGCCTGGCAGCATGTTAATCTGGTTCAGATCTTATTTGGGAGATTGAACCTACTTTACATCATCTGACAGAAAGAAATAAATACACATGGGGGTTTGTCAATGCTCAAAAATTGGGAGACCTAGCCCACCTAACCCATTTTACAATATCTGTGCTGATTATGTGCAAGTTCTGATAGACCAGCAGTCACTAAACCAGTGTGTCCAAAATAATCCACGATTGGATGGGTCAAAGTTTCCTTTAGTTTAATTAACAAAAGACAACGGTAACTGTTTTTGGTCCAAAAAAATGCAAGGTTAGAAATCGAGACTGTCTGGGGGTAAAGACCACAGAACATGCAAAAAAAAAAAAAAAGAAATCCAGGTTTCATCATGGACTCAGGGCTCGGTTTTAACTCTGGTACTAAATCAAGTTAACTTTTTGTTTGTTTGTTTCTCCTATGCTGTTTGTTGGACATTTGAATGTTTTATGTTGAGGGTGTTTGTTCTGATATAAGTTCCCCATGTCCAGAAATGTGTCCCAAGGAGTTGAAATAATTTATTACAAAAAAATGAAATAATCAGTCAGTCATCTGGAGATCATCCCAAATCATGTAGCCAGGGTCCCAGCCAAGACCAAGAAATGTCTCATGAAAGGAGAAATGATGTAGAAGAATAGAATTGAACGTCTCGTTGATGTCAGTCAGGGATGAACCATGTAGAGTCCTCATCACTCAGCAATAAAGGAGGTACAGTTTAGTTTATTTGTTCTTAAGATTTCCATAAAAACTTAAAAACCTGAGACATGCTGGCTCCTAAATCTGGAATGAAAACATTATTGCTTACTGCGACTATTCCACACAGGTCAGAGTTGGTTTTATCAGTTCCTTTCAAGTCTTAGCCTTCTATTTGTTCTCAATTAGCATTTCAAGTTTCTTTCTTTCATTGTGATGCTCAAATTCACAACTGTTCTTTTGATGTTTGTTTTTCTGTGCATTTAATGTGTTTCTTTTATCTCAGTTTTACTTTCCTGTAAACTTTCACGCACATCCCGTGCTTTACAGATATGTGCCTTGTCTGACTGGCTTTTGTGTGGACTTTTCAGTAAAGCACTAATGCAACCAACCAGAACATTTATAAACAGCAGCACAACTTATTAACGCAACCGCCTCTGCACGCAACTCAAAACATTGTCTTTCACAACCAGACACCCGTCTGATTGAAATAATTAGAGTTTTTAAACAATTGTGTCTGGGTTGCTTGTTGACTTGTCTGTGACCACCTCCATCAAATCTATGAAGGCAGCTTGCTAAATATTGGTGTCTTTGCGACATTAAGCAGTGGTTGCATTCTTGCAGAACGATTAAAAATAAAAAGCAAATAAATATTCTCATGATAAGTAAAAGTTTTAAGCTCTCAATGTGAATAGGTTTTGTTTGCCTAATTTTTCCCCCCAGAAACTGTTGGAGAGTTCAGTAAATAATGACAAGCCTAGATTTTATATAAGAACAGTTGTGTTTAAAAGTATGGTTTTAAAACCTTGCTTTTAGTTGTGGTGTGTTATACAGAGTTATATAATTACAGTGTGTCCTGTGTAACACTTATTAGGAATACTCTGACCAAAAAAAAGTACGCAAGAAATACAATATTTGGCGCAGCTGCCCAATTTCCCAATACTTAGCCAAATTGGCTGCAATGTGTGCATTCACCACAAGGGGTCCCTAAAGTCCTACAAAATCCACCAGTCAATAGGTGAAAAATGAATCACTGACTTTAAGAGTTAAAATAGACAGTTAATTAAATCTGAAATCTGATTGGAATTACCAAAGTTAAGATTTAAACAAATGTATATATCTTATCTTATTGCATTTACAAAATATATAAACTATTAAAACTAAATGATACAAGATGATTATTCTTGAGGGAAAGTTTTACCTACAGTTTGTCACACCCTAGAAAATATAAACTTATCCGTCACCAGGCACTTTGAAAAACTGTTTTTTGTTTTTTTTTTATGTGGGATATTTACAGTTTTGATGTGACCCCGTCTGGGACAACAACACCGGATTTTCCGTTCAGCCAGTGAGGAGAAGAACGTACAGACATGCAGGGGGAAAAGTCCCAAATGAGAACCTAAAAATAACTACGTTTCGGTGTGAAACGGGTCACCAACTCACTCTGTGGCGCTCTGGCGGTTTGGAGCTCGGTGGGCGGCGTTGTCATGACCATCTCCGTGGCTCCTCCCTCTGTCTGTCTTCTGGTGGGGGGCACAGCCTCCGTGCTCCTGGCCAGAGTGCTGTGACTGTAGGTGGTTTTGACGTGCTGAGCTGGTGTTGTGGCGAGTCTTTGGGTCCCTGCGCTCGTCTCTGTCTGCACGGTCGCTGCTTCTGTGGGAACGAGCATTTTAGTCGGAGGCCCCTGCGTTTGGCTGGGCGACGCGTGGACTGTGGGGAGCGCAGCAGCGGTCTGCGGAGTCGGGGTGTGGACTGTGGAGGAGGGTGAAGCGGACGTGAGGGGGGCCGCCGTGGTGGACGCTGACGTATAACTACTAGAGGCGCTGCTCGGCGTTGTCGCCGGCGTCGCTGTTAGGGGGAGTCCAGCGGGGGTCGTGGTGGAGGCTGGAGAAGCAGTTGATGCGAAGGTGTTTTCCTCTGTTGTCTGTGACCTGTTAAAATGAGGAGGAAATTGATTAAATCTCAAAATTGTTATTATTTTTCTGCTTATTTGCTAGTTTATCTCTGGATTAACTGGACATCTGTAAATACATACAGTGTCTAGCAAAGTTTTCCACTCTTTGCCACATTACAAGCACACCTTTCAGATTGTTTTATGGGGACTTGACGAGACGGCTCAGCAGAAAACAAGTGGATACTTATCAAGAGAAAGGAAGACTATACATTTGTAGTTTACAAACGTTTTTCCACACAAAGGTCTGAAAGCTGTGGCATGCGTTTTGTCATTGCCTCTTGAGTCAATGCGTGTTAAAACGAACTTTCGCTGCAAGCCTTTAGGGGTGTGTTTCTTCCAGCTTTTGCAAACAAGCTGGAGCTTGGCCAGGTTTCATAGAGGGTGCCGTTAAAAAATATATTTTTTTAAGTTATGCCAGAAATTCTCAATTTGATCTAGGTCTGGACTTTGACATACTCCAACACATAAATACACTGATCTAAACTATCCCATTGTAGCTTTAGCTGTGTATTCAGGGCTGCTGTCTTTCTGGAAGGTGAACTTCAGCCTCAGTGATAATAATCACTATTATTAAAAGTGCCTTTCAAAGCACTCGTGGACACTGTACAGAACGAGCAGCATAATAACAATAAAGCTAAAACAACAAACAATAAAAGTTGCAGTGAACAGGCAATCACAGAGAGTATGCACTTTCGAACAGATGGGCTTTGAGTTTAGACTTGAGCTGCTCGAGGGTGTCGGTGTTGCAGATGTCTGGGGGGAGAGAATTTTAAAGTTTGAGAGCAGAGCAGGAAAAAAAAAAAAAAACCTCTGCTCCCCGTGGTGCTGAGGCGGGGAGGAGGAACAGTGAAGTGAACGGAGGAGGATATATGGTAATAATGTGAGAAGCTGAATTCGGAGCCACTTGTAGCTTTTGTGAAGGAAATTTTGAGGAAGGCCAAAGAAAAGAGAGTTAGTTAGAAGTAGTTCATGTGGGAGGTGACAAGGCTAAGGACAAGAACTGCTGCAGAGTGGGTTGAAAGGGAGGCACGAAGGTGATTAATATAGATGAAAACAGGCAGAATGGGTGATTTTATTGATGTGAGAGGTAAAGGGTGGAGTGCTATCGAGGATTCCAGATTACACTATACATAAATTAAGCTCAAGTTATTTTATTTAGACATATATTTTCTAATGGGTGCACACTTTAGTTAATATCTGTCTGAATGGTTTAGTTACACTTGTTCTTTTTTTTTTTTTTGACGTCCTGCAAATACAAATCAGCTGGAGGCGGAAGCCAGAAACATACCGCTACTCCAAAAGACTGAGGGGGGAGGAACTTTATTTTATTGGAGTTGACCTTAGTTATTTTATTTTAATATTCACTTATTTGTGCTAAGTTAAAGATGATTTTGCTTTATCTGTTTGTTAGTTTTTGTGTTCATATTTTTGGTTTGTTGTTCCTCTGTTATGTTGTGCCTCCCTCATGTGGAAAGTTTAGGTTACTCCACCCCTATTTAAGCCGCCTCTGTTCTTTGTCTGGAGGTCCGTTTGTTACTGTTTAGTTGAGTTGGGCCCAAATCCATGCTAATTTTTATTGGAGTTATTTTGTGTTGAAGTTCGACCCTTTTGTTAACCATATATATCAATATTTGAAGTTTTTCTAATTTTTGGAACCTATCTTGTGTCTTTTTTTTAAGGCGGGTCCCTTACAATAGCCAATGGCTGCATGTTTACCTCTCTGTGACGGTGCCTGCCGTCGTGGTGAGGAAGACTCCAGTAACCGTCCCTGGCATGTGTGTCGGGGACTGATTCATTTCGGATGAACTGCCGACTGTTGAGGACACTGTGGTCAGACCTAAACTCGCGCTCTCCTCGCTAGTTTGGGATGGGAGCCCCTTGGTGCCCTCCTGGTTCTGAGTGCTGAGGCTGTGGGTCCCGGTCGTCATCTCTGTGGAGGATCCAACACTGCTGCCAGAATCCTGCTCTGCCCCAGAGGCATTTACGGGACCCCCCGCACGTGAAGTGAGAGGAGGAGTGGAGGAAACGGGTGTTTCTGACTGATCCGTGCCAGGCTCTGTCACACGGAGAGATGGTGTGGACTCTGTGATCTCCTCAGACGTCACAGAAAGCTGAGGCTTGGTGGCATTGGGTCGTCCGGTTAATCCCGGGGTTCCGCTGGCCCCTGCTGGCCCTCCAGTCTCTGAAAAAGCCCCGGTCACCTGCTGCTCTGTGGTTTTCCCCCCATTAGTCCTTGTCGCCGGGGCGCTCTGAGTATAAGCCTCGGTCTCCGCGGGCCTGGGAGGGATGCCCCAGGTGGACGGAGGCTGAGGGGAGCTTGAGTCCTCGGTGAAGGCCGATGAGGTGCTGTTGTTGGAGGAGGTCACAGAGAGCAGGGTCCTCTCCCCGGCACGGCTGACGGTTGTTGTGTAGGTGCTCCCGGCGAGCGTGCCGCTCCGCGACGCTGAAGACGCGGCGGCCCCGAAACGGAACGTGGTGTCCCGGCTGTCCTGGGGCAGGGTTTTGTTCTCTGGAAACAGCCAGGGCTTGTCCTCTGTGGACGCGGAGTGGGAAATCACCGGCATCTGGTTTGTGTTTGTAAAGATACTGCTGCTGCTACTGCTGCCATCGCTGCTGCTGCTCATATTGTCCCTGATACTGCTGTCGCTGCTGCTGATGCTGTCGCTGCTGCTGATGCTGTCGCTGCTGTCGCTGCTGCTGGTGCTCAGGTTGTCCCCGATGCTGCTGCTGCTGCTCAGGTTGTCCCCGATGCTGCTGCTGCTGATACTGCTGCTGCTGCTCAGGTTGTCCCTGATGCTGATGCTGCTGCTGCTGATACTGCTGCTGCTGCTCAGGTTGTCCCTGATGCTGATGCTGCTGCTGCTGATACTGCTGCTGATACTGCTGCTGCTCAGGTTGTCCCCGATGCTGCTGCTGCTGCTGCTCAGGTTGTCCCTGATGCTGATGCTGCTGCTGCTGATGCTGCTGCTGCTGATACTGCTGCTGCTGCTCAGGTTGTCCCTGATGCTGATGCTGCTGCTCATGTTGTCCCTGATGCTGATGTTGTCGTTGCTGCTACTACTGACATCCGTGGTGGTTATAAGGGAGGAGGTAAGCGGCTCTGTGGACATATTTGTGGCCTCTGGAAACCTGCTGCTTGTTTCTGTGAAAATGTCTCTCTGCTCCGGTTCTGCAAATACAAGGGGGGAAAAAATGTAAAGACCAAAGTTTCATTTACTCTCCACTTGTATTATTTCAGTTTCAAAGTCTGCCTGTTGATACAGTAGGACATCCACACATAAGGGTTTGATAATCAGAGTAAGAGCAAACGGGCTTAATTCGAAGGCAAGCGGACTTTCGTTCGATTTTTCCGGAGGCTTTTCGACACCTATCCAGGAGTCTTTGTCGGTTCTGATGGCTCGCACTTGAGCAACCTGCAGTTGGTGCGTTGCTGTGTTTGCTGTTTTTAAGGACATGGAGGCCCATCCGCCTGGGTGCATTCTAAGTCAGATGCAAATCAGTGACCCACCCGTCACTGTCCTGGGACGTTAGAGGCTCAGTTTTGCTCAGTTTTCAGAAAAACTGCGCAAAAGTCCGGTTGTCTCCTATTTAAGCCTGTTTGCTGTAGCGACGATCCGGATAACTGAGAATTTGCACAGGTTGTATCAGAGTGATTTAGAAGGCAGCCTAAGGAAAATAAAATGTTTTCTTTTCATTGGTCAGGTAAGCACTTTCAGAAATTAGATGATTCAAGTTAAAGCTGATAAACGACAATGGATGGATGGCTGCACGGATGCATTAATGCACATATGAAATGACAGATGGACTGGTGACAAAGTGGAAAGATGGGATGATCGGAGATGGACAGACTGACAAGATGGATGAATTAATGGACAGACTGATAGACGGATGACTGGAGTGGTCACATGGATGTTGAATGAATGGATAGATAAGTGGACAATTTAATCAGTAATGCATGTAGAGTAAGACAAATAAACCCATATACAAAATTTAAAAGTGGTTTGATTGGAGCAACAATTTTTTGTTGGGAAATTCAGATAACGATCTCATTGTCATGAAGACTAAGACTATATTTTTCCATCCTTTATTTCTCTCTTTTACATTCTCCACTTTTCAAGAAACATAAACACACTGAAATGAATTGACATAAATAACTGACTCAACAAGCACTTTGCAGTTCCCAGTAGAGGGCGCTAACCCGGCAGCCCAGAACCTGTGAAGGGCCGCAGACAGTGAGAAGATGCTGTCAGGGTGAACAAAGCTGGCTGTATGGGCAGGACTTTTTGGGTGGAGAGCCACTGGCAGCCAGTTTGTCTACTCCTAACAATGGCTTGAAGTCCTAAATATGGAAGTGACTGTCTCTGCTGGGAATCTGCCATTTCCTTCCTAAAGCTGAGTGAGCACAGGGCGATTGGCAGAAAACGGCAGAGCATGGATCTGGGCGTGGATTCATTGTCCAAAGCTCGGTCTCTTTTAGCCTGGTTGGAAATGGCTCGGTCACACATAAACTCCCTGAGCTCTACCAGAAATGAAAAGAATGAGGCCGTTAAGACAGCATTGCTGATCTGCAGACATTTTTGTGGCATTTTTTTTTTTTGTATTTGATAGCTGAGAGTCAGGGGCGGAATGAAGAGGAATGGTATGCGGCCAAGGTCCCCACCTAGAAGCATTGTTCTATGCTGTTAAATTACACGGCTCCTAGCATTCCCCTCATAATATACCCTGACATTATGGTGTTTACAGCGTAGGGGCATGCACTGTATTGTGACTTTGTTTTTTTAGAACAGGCGTGTCCAAAGTGCCGCTTGGGGGTCATTTCTCGGCCCCCGTATTGATTTTGTATGGCCCTCCCCAACTGAATTTCAAGAAATATTTTGGCGAGATCCAAACGTTTCTGGCACAACTTCACCAACTTTCAAGGTGCACGAAGAGGGTAAATGAACTGGTAGACGAAAACTTCAGCAACGCTTGTGTGTTTCTCCTGTGTCTCTGCTCTGTCTCCTCTAACCCCCAGTCAGTCGAGGCAGATGACCGTTCATACTGAGTCTGGTTCTGCTGGAGGTTTTCCTTCCCGTTAATGAGGAGTTTTTCTTTCCACTGTCGCTTCATGCTTGCTCAGTATGAGGGATTGCTGCAAAGCCATCAACAATGCAGACGACACTCCCTGTGGCTCTACGCTTCTCCAGGAGTGAATGCTGCTTGTCAAGACTTTGATGCAATCAACTGGGTTCCTTTAGATAGGAAATTCTTTGACCAATCTGTATAATCTGACCCAATCTGAATTCCTGAAGAAGGACACAAGGTCTGTCAACAACGTCTGCCCCTGAACCTTCAAGTGTTGCTGAAGTTTTCATCTACCAGGAAATGTTTTGCCCACCTGTGGATGATGCAGATGGAAACCTTTTTAACTTTTAATAACGGCAATGGTGTTACAGACAGGTTAAAATTTTAGATGTTGAAAATGTTAGCTGCAACGCAAAAGGATTTGTCTTTTAATAACCGAACTTTTCCCATTCTCTTTAATTTCGTATTAAATAGGATCACAGCTATCCAATGACTTTTACTCAATGCAGACTTTTGTGAACTAAACCCTGTTTTGAATCCATTTAATAAAATTAGCTAAATACAGCAAGCGTTTTCAAAGAAAGACGGATCCAAACCCTGTTCTCATATTGCTAGACCAAAAATAATTTGTCTTTTTAATCAAGCCCATAATAATTTGCAAAGTGGATGACTATCTTTTTTAATAAAGCAAATGAGCAAACCCCTTTTTTAATCTGCAATGATTTAGACATCCCCTTCCTACAGAAAATCTGACTAATTTGTTTAATTAAAATTATCATATTTCATAGACCAGGTAATAAAAATTCACAGAATTATTTTGGTTATTTTTTTATCCTTTTTAATATTTTTTTGGCCTTTGAATACATTAGAATTGACGATTTTGCCGCACATAAGGAAAAGTTTGGAAGATGAGCTGCACACCTATTTTTTGTTATGGATATGTAATTATCTAATTGTATTCAGGTTTTTAATTAGCTGAATGTAATATCACATTATTTCAAATGTCTCCCAAATGTTTCTCAATGATTGCCCCCTCTGATAAAGATGTGTAACAATCCTTAAATTAAATTGACATTTTATTGCTCCTGCATATTTCTAACCTTTAATTTGAATATGCTTAGATCCCGACTAATTACTGGTGCTATAATTAGTGTTTTTTTTTACTGGATAATTTATTTCCTATTTTACGTTTTTAGGTCAATCAGAGGAATGTTTAACGTTTAATTAGTAATCTGAGACCTCCTTGTTTGTGATGTGACACGGGGCCCCATTTTAATTAGCCACTCTTCAAAATGGGAGAGACAAGAGAACATAGCATTCAGGTGTAGGTCAGGATTGTCTTCTTAATTGGCAAACTTGCCTAAACCTGCCCATATCTGCAATCAAGATAAACTTGGTTTCCACCATCTAATCATTGCTTTATCACCAATCACAGCGAGCAGGATGGTGACTTGACTGTTTAGGAACTAGAACCAAATTGTAATGTATAAAAATGACATATATACACTCATGAATTTCTCTGTGTAAATTACATGTTTGTTTTTTTAGTAAAGTGCCTTGAGATGACAGTCGTTGTTAATTGGCGCCATATACATAAACTAATCTAAAGCGGTAAAACCAAATCTCGAAAAGGTCTAGATTTAGAGAATGAGCTGCATCAAATTCGTCAGTGTGAGATCGTGCTTCAACAGTAAAAGATTGATCTAATTAAAGTTCTTTTTTTTTTTTCCCTCTCCACACATTTATTCCCCGGGATAAAAACAAAACATGGTTAGTTTTCTGGTCTGAGTGCGAGTTTTCCTCCGTTTATCTCTCAGGTCTTGCATGGTCTGACATCCTCTTATCTGGCCTCTCTCCAGGACCGGGACGACGGCTCTGATGCAGTTAGCACTGCTGCCACAAACATTGAATCAGTCTGCATCCAAAGCTCATAGAAACGGACCCTTCAGCAGCACAACAGCCTGTCCAACGGGAGTCTATGGGGAAGACACGGGGGCGACCAGACAGTTTTTTTCTACTTTTATTCCTCTGCATGTGTCACTCTTAATAATTCACGTTTTTTTTTGTCTCTCTGGATCCATTGAAGCCTGCAAACCCCCCACACTGGAACTTGGTGCCGGCAGAAAGTGATGGACACTCCCAGATGATTCTGCTGTTTATCTCTGAGCTGTTAACAGAGTTGTCAGTAAATGTCTCTTCGCATACGATATGTTTCAGAAACTGTGGTCCACTCGGGTTTAGCAAATCCATCTTCTTCATCGATACTTTAAAACTGCTGTTAATGAACAAGGATATCTAACTTGTGCAGACATTTTGTTGCCAGGTAGTTTAGTTGTGACCAGAAGGCTGCTTTTTTTTTTATTTTATTTTTTTAAATCTAACGGTTTTCTGTAATAAGATCTTGACCTTAAAGCTACGTGTTAGTCATATTAGTCTTCAGCTTGCCTGCAGCATACAGACCTTCAGGCACAGCTCATCAGAGTGAGGGCATCTGTGTTATGAAACTGTTTGGGACGGCTCCCACTTGGACTGTGTGGAACTGCATGAATCAAACAGGGTGTTGGTGGGAATGTCGGAAATATGGAGCCAAACCGACACTGTACTGGGTAAATAAAACCAAAAAGACATCATCCCAATATCCTTTTCCACCAAGAGCCCAAATATTCACCAAAATGGCTGTAAAATAAAGATCCTATTGAGAGACATCATCCAAAATCCAACACCAGGAAACTCTTCTGCTTCTTCCCTTCATCATCATTATGTCTCCATCACTGAAACTTTAACAGTAGGTGTGGACATAGGGGGCCTGTAAAGTCCATCTGACTGGACAGATATATTGTCGACATGCAGAGCGAGCCAATAGCTCTCGAAATATAATAGCTTATCAAATATTGCACCCAAACTGTCCTTTGTTATTCAGATTTTGCCCAAATCGACATTGCAAAGGCGCAGCTCTATAGTTACATGGTTTTATAGATATAAATATAATACATCCATGGGGTGTGCTCCCATGGTGCAGGGGTAGTGAGCCCGACCCATGTTAAGGCCTCCATACATGATGTACGGAGGCCTTAAAAACAGAAAAAGATAAAAATATAATACATCCACAGTAGAGAAGCTGCTTTTTTATGTAGTTTGGGATCAGATGAAACTGTCTAACTTTAAATGGAACGAAGCATTACCTGTTTTAGCTTAGTTGGGAATTATCAAACTAATTTCGATTTGCAGAATGATGAGGGAGATGTTTTTTAAAAAGTTTTCTCAAAGTGAGATGTCTTTTTTAGTATTTGGCAGAAGGCTGTAAGACTTGAGTCAAACATTTTGTGCGTCCCTCCACAAGCTGCTAGCAGCAGTTTGCTGGAAGTTTGGCTCATTCCTCCAGACAGAACAGGCGTACCAACCTGACTCAGGCCTGCAGGCCGCCTTCCTCGCACGTCTTTTTTTCCTCTGCCCACAAATTCTCCACAGACCTGAGAACACGGAGGACCACTCTGAAATGTTGAGTCTTTTAACTAATTTACTGCTAAATGCTTTAGGTCATTAGTCGTGTAAGATCCATTTGTGCCTAAACTGTAACTTCCTGGCTGGTATCTTGAGATGTTGCTTCAGCGTTGATCCACATACTGTCTTTTCTTGTGATGACATCCGTTTTGTAACGAGCCCCGTCCCTCTTGCACCAAAGCACCATGACAGAACGATGCTGCCGACCCCGTGGTTAACACATTCGATCTTGTTTGGCAACTTGCAAGACACCCTCTTTTTCTCCAAACGTAACAGCGGTGATCAGAACCAAACACTTCAGTTCACTACACAGGCCTCCAAAAAAAAAAAAAAAAAAGGTATTTGTCTCCAAGTGCATTTGTTCAACAAAATCCAACTTTAGTGTAGCTTTAGGAGTACAAGTCTCTTCGTTTCTTAGTGACCTTTCACTGTGGATGACTCTCTCTAACCAACTTCAGCATCTTCATAAGGTCTTTTGCACATTCCGTACCAAAACAAATTCATCTCTAAGACACAGAACCCGTGTCCTTCCCAAACGCTATGACGGCCGGACCTTCCCGATGCTGCTTACGCTTGTTTGAACAGATGGACGTGGCTCCTTCAGACTCATGGAGGTTCACTGGTTTCCTTTGATTTTTCCAATGATGTCACAGAGAAGGCGGCGTGCCGTGAAACGCATCCACAAGTGTGCCTTCCTTTAACTCAAATGCCTCGAATCGATCCATCAGACGTTTACAAAGCCGTGGCAACATTACGTGGACTTTCCCAAATCGTTTAACGGCATAATAATCTCTCTGCATTCGAAGACAGTAACAAAAAAAAGGTGCTATTATTCTAGCATTTAGGGAAATGAAATACATTTGGTACTCCTAGCTGAACTAAAGCAGGAAATATTGTACTGCTCCCATATTGACGAGCATTGTGAATATTTACATTGATTCCCTGCATATATTTAAATGTAAGGCTCCCTTCTTCTTCACAGTAGTGTTGCAGATTTTATCTCTAAATGAGATAAATTCGCTCTCCAAAGAAGTAATAAACCTAAACAGGTTTGTGACGATCACATGGAGTCTCCTAAAACCAGCTGACCAGAAAAATGTTTTGTTACTGTGAACTGGAGGATAGCAGACTAAGAGTCCCTGGGTTTTTCATGAAGGAAATGTGTCCCCAGATCCCTCCAAAGCATCTAAAATGTGATACGACTACACTTCATGGACTTTTATAAAGCAAAACTATACACCAGCGTGTTCTGAGCCGTGTCTCTGCTAACAAACAAAGCACATCAACCGCAGGAAGAAAGAAGATGCTGCCCAGAGTGGAGTCATCTGAGGATGCCTGATGTCATAACTGAGTTTAATCTCTATCTGTGTTTTAAATGTATTGGGAAAACTGCATTAAGGATATTTAAATTAGCTGAATGGGTCTAGTTTAATAAATATACATAACGTCATCTGTCGGCTCTCTGTTACCGTACACTGAAAAGCAAATGTATAGCTTTTAACGGATAAAATTGCTAAGAGTTTGCATACATTTTACTTTGATAGCTTAAATTACACTTGAAAAAATATTTTTTTTGTAATGTGAAATTAATTCTAACCACTCTTTTAAGACCATTTTCCTCACCTTACTAAGTAGAAACATGAAACAAGAATGAGTTTTGGTTTTGAAGTTGCTGAAATAGTAACTGTTTCCAATCTATTTAAGACAAGAAATGTTCCCTAACAAAAGCCAAGGTGCACCGATCAGTGGCAGCAGCAGCCAGGGTGAAGAACCCCAGCTTGCTTGCAGCTTTGACCCCAGTGCTGCTGCTAAACTGGGTAAACCTGGATCCAAACTGAAACAGAAATGCTCTCAGCCACAAGTCCTTTTGACTCATTTGATGTTTTCCTTCATAAAACAACGCAGACGTATCAGCCGTGCCGCTCTCTGTTGGACGCCGCACACGTCCATTGACAATAACAGGCGACTAAAACAACAAAACCCATTGTGATCAAGATGTTCACGTAGGATTTATTAAAATAATGCCGCTCGCTTAACCAAAAACAATGTATCTGTGACCCAATATACTTGAGTAAAATGTAAATAATCTTTGATGGCTAGTATGTTATAGCATCTAAAAGTCCCATTTTTTCAGTGCAGGCGAACTAAAAAAAGATTCAGTGGGAGTCAATTATCAAATCTTCATCCTGATGATCCTCAGTTGAGATTAAGGACGTGGCTGTTTACTGTGTTATAAAAGGTTTTGCCATTTTAATAACTTCATAGGATTATTTTTCATATGCTGTAAATGTATCCTTACTTTAGTCTCTAGTCTAAATACCCCCTCTGTGGGACAATAAAGGACATTTATATTTTATTCTATTCTAAGTCATAATCAACTGTGTAACAGAACATTATTTTTGTTTTTCCTATTTGTAACTAAAAATGAATGAAGCCTACAAAGAATTCCTGACTAAACAGTATAAATTTGGTATCAAATGCTATCAATAACATTCCCTGTTTTAGTTTTAGGATTATTTCACAAAACAGTGAATAAATCTGGAAGAACGTTCGCGTGTTTAGTGCTATGTGTTGTTTTCGGCATAAAAGGCAGTTTTAAACGCATTGTCTTTCATTCGTGAAAAGCCACGACTCTTTCTTTTTACTTGTTTAAATGCGTAAAACAACTTCATTGTAACTTCCAACTAAAGCATCAGCCTGGAATCAATAAGCTCTGCTCCAGCATCTCCAAGCTTTGGATCATTTAAACCCCAAACAATAAAACCCTATTTATTTATTTTTTGCACCCAGTTCTCTGCAGGGCAAGTTTTCTACCATCCACCAGGCCTCTCGTTCAGCGGTCTTACCGGGGGCCCCGGTGGTGGCGCCGTGCGTCTCAGCCGTGTGCGTGAGCAGGAGGTCCCTCTGTGATGGGGACAAACTCTCGCTGGAGTATGAAGTTGAACTTTCGCCGATGTCCGAGCTGCTGGGCCCATCCGTGCCCGCTGAACGATAGTAAAACCCGTCCGATGCCGGATTGGTGCGGTTGTAGCCGGGGGTCCCTGCCCAGAGGGGCCCCGGCAGACCCAGACCCAGCAGCAGCAGATTCAAAAAGCACGTTTCCATGACTTGTTCGAGACCCCCGCGATAGTTGGCCGCAGATCGATTCCGCAAACGCGCGTGGATGCCCGGGAGTCCTCCGCCGGGGACACCATGAGACAAAGCGCTCCTGCTTGCTGCGTGGAGCTCGGCTGGAGAGACGGGTGACTCCTGGTGGAGGTCCGGAGGAGATCCGTGGCTCGGCTGGCGGGCAGCGGAAGATAACAGAGCCGAGGCGGCAGCCTGTTATCACGGCGGAGGAGCCCGGGCTCCTCCTCCTCCTCCTCCTCCACATACACACCAACAGCTTTATGTGAAGTCTGATGACTGAGCTGCCTGCAGGTGTCAGAAGTAATGCCTTCAAAATGTCTCCTTATAAGTGATGGACGTGGCTGCTTCCAGACAAAAATTAAGAGTTACAACTGTATCTGGACTGTTAGATTTAAGATAAAATGTGAAAAAAAAATATTAAAGCATCCCGGTTTTCAAGCTGTAAAGGGATAGTGGGGTTCTGTAAGAACCTTATAAGCAGTTCAGTTTTTTTTCAGTGTCCTGTCTAGCAATGTGGCAATAAGAATTGATGTCTTAATGCCAAATAGAGCTCGACAGATTTTACTTTCACAAGTGGAGCAGTACGGCTTTCGCCATAGTCCGCCTTATTTATGCACGTAAATAGTTTTATTGTGATTCCTGCGGGGAGAATTTCAAATTATGTGGACACTACATTGGGAAAGTAGGAAAGTAAAGGAAGAACAAGAAGAGAAAAAAAAGAAAGAGAAGAGGTGAAAGAAAGAAGAGATAAAAGGGAAAGAATGATAAAACGTCTTCCGTCTGCTTCATCACCTGGAAAGAGAGATGTAAAAAGAACAGCACAACCAACAGACATAGTGTAACAGATACAATAGAGTAACACCTTGATACCATTGCTAAATCATATGTATTATTATTTAAGCTGACATGTGTGAAGTGATACCTGAAAAAAGAAAGTGAAAAAAATTAAAAAAATAAAATTACGGGCTTTCTGTATAAGTGAACACTTAGAACCTGGAACCTAGCACCTGTGGGTGTTTGTGAGAGTGCACTTGTGTATGTGAAATTTATCCAGAAGGAAATTGCTCAATAGTGGTTGTGAAGAACCAAAGGCCCGCCTTCCCTGAGCACTGAGGCAGGCGCCAGGGGACCCATAACCCCGGACTCCCAAACGGGCCCCCAAAGCACAAAGCAGAGCGCCCAAGAGGGGCCAACACAGGAAATCTGCAACCCCCCCCCCCTCCCAAGGAAAGAGGAGAGACGACCCCCAGGAAATCCCCCAGCCACCGCAATGCCGAAGCCCCCAGGAGCCGCGGGGGCAAGCCCGTGGGCTCCGCCGGCAGCCAGCTACGCTGAAGTGGTCCCGGCCATGGGCCCCGAGGCCCGCTCGGCCCCAGAGGCGCCTCGCCCCCGTGGCGGGGGTCCCGGCCGAGCCCCGGGGGGCCAGGCCCCGCGAAGCAGCCACTAGGAATGGGCCGGCACCCACCCGGGAACCCGCCCCAAATCCGAGGGCCGCCAATGCACCAGCGGGCCAAGGCGCCAGCCAGCGGAGGGGGGCAGGACGTGGGGGGATGGGCTCCGCACCTAGCGGAGACTTGAGATGCCCTTGGGAGAGGGAGCGGACCGGACCAAAACCTCGCAAAAAAAAAAAAAAAAAAAAAAACTCATTCATACCATCCCACCCTAGTGCCCCACTCACCACACACATACTTACAAAACAAAAAAAAAAAAATCGACGCTGTACACACATTACCACATAACACTCACATCCAGCAATCCCAAGTGGGGGGGGGGGGGGGGGGGGGGGGGGCACCACAATCCAACTATCCACCTGCCTGTGCCCGACCCCCGATCCCGCCCCCGGACCAGGCCCCCCAGGGAGGGGGCCAACATGAGCCGTACGGGCCACCCAACCAGAACCCCCCTCACCCCCTAAATACCTAATAAACCCACTCCCTCCCCCACCTTACCCTAGCCACCCCTCCCCCCCACCCCTTTTTGGGGAGAGCAGAGGCGTCAGCCCCAGTCCCAGCAAGCCTCCTCCAGGCCCCAGACTCCGTGCTGCAATCGGAGAACGGGGGTGTGCAAAAGACCCCGATCCTCCCTACGCCCGCTCAGATGTTGTGTTGTTGCATGTTGGTCTCAAGTGTGTTTAAAACTGGGAGCGCCGAAGGGGGTGCCCGGCACAGTCCACCCCCCCCTCCGGAAGGTAGCTGGTGCCGGCGCACCCCCTCCAAGCAAGCAGTTACTATCCTACCTGCATAGGGCAGCTTTCCCCGGCGTCATCTTTTAGCACTAAACCAGATTAAGTTGGACCTGGTGGCTAAAGCTAACAGCGAACCAAAGTTAAGAACTGTTAAAACGACTCCAGCCTTTCCTGCATGAAGTCATCTAAAACCAAACAAAAAAAATGTTGTGGCTGCTACTTCCTTGATGATGGCTAAACTAAAAACAAAAAGGTAATTAAACATCAACACCCTTTTAAATTCTATTTTACATATCTTGCCATGTTGGCTTAAAGCCCAAAAAACTTTGGTCCAGCAAAACTGACTAGTGTAGACAAACTATGTCATGTAGATGCACATGTTTTTAATATTTCCGTCCATCCAAGTTTGTTTTACAGTACATTGCAATCATACCCTTGACATTTTTCATATTACAGCCACAATCATCTATTTATTTTAGAGGGTTTTACATGATAGCACAAAGTAAAATCCAGCGAAATCAATTGCCTTCAAGAGTCTCTTAATGTTTACATTTTCTGGAAGGAGGATGATGAGGGTTCCCTGACATGCCTTCACCTCACATGCTTAATGAGCCAAGGTATTCAACTTTAGTGACTCTGATCACTAAAGATGTGCTCATTCTTAAGTGTGACGGCTTGTTTAAAGTGGAAATTAAGCAAGGAAATTAGAGGCTGAATGAACTCCACTCAGGATGCTGCGAAATCTTGGATCTGTGCATTCTCTGTAGGCCATCTCTAGGTCATGGGTCTGAAAGTTGTGACTCTGGAGCCGTAAGTGGCTCTTTGGACCTTCCGCAGTGGCTCTTAATAACTTTGGCTACAAATTATATTTAAATGTAATAATGATAATAAATGCAGGTTTTAGCAGTTTTGTTTTTTTTGCTTTTAATTTTCACAACAGAATGATGCTAAAAGTGCCAAAAATATTTAATTTTAAATCAATATTTTTTCATTATGTTGGAAACTGATTTTTTTTTTTACATCACTATCCACAAATATCAACATCCAATCCATCCTCTTTTTTTAAACCTCAAAATAGACATAAAAGGCGTCTCTTTTACAATGACAACATATTTCCTACAGCAGATCTTTATCAAAAATTATAACTTGTCTTTTTTCATAAGGCCAGGCAACATTTGCAGCTCTTAAGTTTAATTCAAGTGGACTGTAGGCAAAATGGCTCTTTAGATTGTAAAGGTTGCAGGCCCCTGGGCTAGGTGAACTGTCTAGTTTTATAAATATAGCAGGATAATGACCGTAAACATGCAGTCGTAGCATCAATATATTTTTATGAAAATTATTATATGTTAGAACTGATTGACCAGTACTTAATGTTGTGGTGAGATTCCTGAAAGTTTCTGGTAAAACAGTATGATTATATAAACTCTAAAACAATAAAATTAGATTATCTCACTGCTGCAACTGTCTTGTGATTCACTAATAGTTACATAGCCAAAGATTGCTCACCTCTGCGATTTGGAAATTGTGTTTTTTTAAATTGTGATTATATTGCAAATGCGATTAATTGTGCAGCCCTACTTACAAGCATATCGATGTGTTTGAATGTGTCAAAATCCAGGCGTAGATCTAATCACCAGTCTTTGGAGAGGCTCTATTCATCCACTCTGACTGACCTGCCACTATGTTTCAGTTTCTAGATGTGCAAAGCATGGCAATACACACCCAAAAAGTCTTGCAGCTGCAATTGTAGCAAAAGGATGTTCGACAAAGTGTTAACCTAGATACAAATACATGCCACACTTCTCAGATTTGTATTTGTAAAACTACCTGAGGGCCGTGTATATTTTTCCCTCTACTTAACAATTATGCCCCTCTTTGTGTTGGCCCGTCACATGAAATCCTGATAAACTGCACTGAACGTGATGGTTGTAACGTGACAAAATGAGAAAAAAAAAGGTTGGTAATCAGGAACAGGCTCTAAGGAGAATAACAAATATAAAATAGACACCCTACAGTCCTGTGTCCACACAGTCCACACTTAACAGCGACAGGGTCCTGACAGTATGTCGGGTGTTTAAGGTTAAAAGTGTCAAGAATATTAGCGGCCTAAGATGGTTTTCCAACCTCTTCAGGCAGAAAAGCAACAGAGACGTTATCTGACGCATAGAGGCCAAAACACGGTGTGGTTTAAAGGTGTGCAGAACCGAGGTGTCAGAAAGAGACAGCGCCTCAGCTGCAACAACGCGGTGCTCCTAGCAAGGAAGCTGCAGTACTAAGCAGAAGTAGAACTCAGAAGTACAGGAACCAAACATTTACTCTCCAGATGTCAGATCATAAGGTGTCATTGTGCTTACAGATCATCATGCAGCTGCTGCAGTTGAGACCGAATGTGACAGGAAGAAGGAAGAGGTGATGCAATATCCCTCTGCAGCTCACCGTCTACCTTCACCACATCAGCATTGTGAGCAGAAAAGTGGAATATCATCTAAAAACTAAGCATGTCTGCCATTGTGTGTGCTCATAACGTGTAAACAAATGCTGCCGGTTGTGATTTGGAATTTATTTATGTAAATGTTACACACTAATCCATGTGCCTTGGGTAAATTAAGGTGTTTTGGTGCAGATTTTTTCATTTTTGTAAGAAATAAGTGGTCTCTCAGTAAGATTTTTGTGCTCCTTGTAAAGTCTGAAAAACCAACTGGATTTTCAAAAACATAATGAGTCGTGATCCAAACAGCGAGTGTATATATTTAATCAAACTTTTGTAACGTATTTGTTTGTAATGCCACAAATAACATGGGAAAATAACACAAATTCTGACAAAATAAGTTTCTATGTTAACTTAATGTCAAATCAAATTAACAAATGCGACTTTGAGCCCCTAATTACCTCTTGCTCCCACATACAAACGCTCACCTTTTGTGCAACTCTAAGAAAAGCTCAGCTTTCCTTGATGCCTAACCCAGAAACGACGCGAGCCACTTAACAGTCTTTGCTGCATAGGAAACGTGTGCAGAACGCAGCAGCATGAGGCACAATTCGTGCCTTGAGGTTTTTAGGCGTGACATGGAACTAAGCCAGAGTTCAAGTGTGTCACTGGCACGGCGGTTGCACCATCGTGTCGGCCTGGATGAACGAAGACTGGTGAAAACGGTGGCGAGAGGCAAAGTCGGTGTTTTCCTCCGTCAGTTGCTTGGTTTTGAGCCCGATTCCTGACAGAGATGGAGTCACTACCATCTCATCCCGGGGTGAGCCTCTCTTCCTGGAAGATCAGGAAAAATACGAGACAGATTTATAAACTTGAAAGGATTCTGGAAGAAAGCAATAAGTAAAATCACTAATATCTTTAAGTATTCATTGATATAATCTCTGATATGCAGCTTCATTTTACACTCCTTGAAAATCTGTTTAAAAAGCCCCCAAATAAACTGGTATTTGGTTTGTTCTCGTCTGCAAGTCAATGTTCTTCTTAGGTCACCTTCTTAGTGATGGTGTTGATTACTTGGCATGTCTCAGATCCATACAAGAGCAGTACTGATGAGCTTTTTGGGCACAACCGACTTTGCAGTCCAATCTCTGTAATCTCAATCTCTAATAGTACTTTCAAAGTGCTGCTGAAAATCTGCGTTTTACTATAGAGGGACAAGGTGGGCATAAACGACTATTTCCTTATTTATGATGCCCAACACAGATCAATTATACTTAAAAAGGCATGTTCTCTTGTCTTTCTTGGGGGTATGAATAATTGTGGCACGGATAACTTCTTAACATTGGGGAGTTTATGCTTTGCTTTAATGTGAAATGGATGGACGGGACAACATTTGCAGACTGGTAGACTGAAGTGGTGGTACCAATCAGCCAGAAGAAAGGGAACTGGGGATTGTGTTTCAAGTATCAAGGGATCTCACTTCTCTTGCAAAATAGGCTCTGATCGATTGTTAAACCTCGGATACCAGGAGGACCAATTGTGCTGGAAGATTGGGCCAGATCCCTACCGTTGTGGAACGGCATACAGAGAGACGGGACGTTGGTTGTCCGCTCCACATTTGTTTTGTGGATCTTCAGAAGACTTATGATGGTGTTCCCCAAGGCACTTTGTAAGGGGTACTGTGAGAGTACAGGGTAGAGGACTGTGGTGCCAAATTTCAGGCCTTCATGGCAGGTGTCCTGCAACTGTTAGAGATGTCCCTGGTCCAAGACGCCTGAATCTAATGGCTGAATTAGCTCCTCAGTATGCAGTCAAGTTCTTCAGTCTTACCGATGACCTGCGCCTGTATTCACAAAGAATACTCAGACTAAAAGTATCGCTTAGTGACGCCAATTTTAGGAAAAATCTTAGAAATTCCTGAATTCTAAGATTAAAAAAAATAATAATTTGGCATACGGAAAACAAAATATAAAAGTATGATTTATAACACCATGCACACAGCACACAATTTCCCTTGATAGATCACAACTACACCTGAACGTTGAGGTACCAGCTTCCGTCTCATGTTCTGGCCGCTACACGCCCGCATTCAGCCATAAACAGGCAACATAAAGCTCCTCATGGATGTCAATGTGTTTTTAAATTATTCAGCTGATTGTTTTGTTTTTATGGTGAAATGGCAATCACCTGGAAAAAGTAAAGAAACTGTGGGGGAAAAAAAAAAATCACACTGTCCCCTGTAGGTTACAGCAGAATGCAACGCTCAGACTCTAAAGTGGCATACTGGCCAGTCATCAGTCAATTAAAGTTAACTGATGCACACCTTGTTAAAATTTATCTGTCAATCTGTGGGACACGTCACCCTGGGGATCATCGAGGAGAGGATGTGATGGTAGAAAACCCAGATAAAATGTTGTGTGGACTTTTATTTAAGATTTAAGATGGATTATGTGCATTTTTTTTATCAAGTCTGATATATCAAGTCTGATATGGAGGGAAATTGAACATTGGGGAGGAATCATCATGCAGTTTGACCATCTGCACTGCCAGTTTCCTGTCTCCAAAATGAGCGTACACGTGGGTCAGAGTTGCCGTGAGGATCACACATTTTCCCGTCAAGTTTTCTTTTTTTTTTAGATCCTAACTTTTGCCTTGAAAGGGACACATGGCAAGTTCCAGGCCCCATTTTGCATGTATGCAAGTTTTATAAATTAGGCCCTTGGACTTTCAGTGTACATCCCAGAGTTTCATTATTAAGTGAGAGTCAACTCCTCTACGTCTAGAGCTGCGGTTTTCAAAAGGAAAGAGGACTGTTCATTCTGGGTGGGAACAAACTTGGTAGGTTACCAATACGCATGTTGGGAAATAGGGCAAGGAGCTGAGAGCTTGGAGTAGAGCTGGTGGTCCTCCCCATCGAAAGGAGTCAGTTATGTGGGCCAGGCATCTGAATAGGATGCCTCCTGGGCTCCTCCCTTTCAAGACATCCCAGGCACATCCCAAAAGCAGGAGACCCAGGCCAGACCCGGAACAGGTTCAAGGGATCAAATGTCCCTTTTGGTCTGGGAACACTTCGGGATCCATCAGAATGAGGTGGGAGGGTTGATGGACGGCTGGGAAGTACTGCACCAAAAGGTACAATTATTTAAGGACTATTTTACACTACTTTCCTGAGGTACCAATACATGTGGAAGCAGAGTAAGGCTTGATAGAAATGTTCAAAAGAATAGCCCACTCCTGTTTATGAAACAATTATTAGCAATTTATCAACTAAATGTAAGTCACTGAAAACCAAGGCTGTATAAAAAGGCTTTACTTAACAATATCCACTACATTGAAAGTTTTAAGATGTCATTTTATTTTGGTTATAAAACCTGTAGTAACATCTAAAATATCTAATGTTTTATGAGCCAAAAGAGACTTTCCTTAAACAAATGAGTGATAAGTTTGGCTAAAAACATACTATATTGCTGAAATCCTCTATATAACACAAAACAAATACCATCTGCTTTAATCCAGTTTTACCTTCCCATAGACCTAGGAGTAAACATTTGCAAACAAACAATGAAACTATACAATACCTCCATAGGGTACCAAGGATTGACTTCAGCCATCTGAAAAAGCTGAACTGAGCTGCAATTCCTGCAAATAAATCAAAATAAGAATGGCTCAACTTTGGCTTCAGGGAAACACAGTTCCAGTATTTACTGAACTTCCAACTGCTGGTACAGCTCAGAGACCAGCACAGTTTCATCATCCACCTGTGGGAAAAATCTTGACACTGGAGCTCGGAATTGTGTGGAGTCAGTGAGCCCGCATGTGTCGTCCTGCACAGATGCAGATATGTGAGAAATCCTAAGCCACAACAGCTGCAAGGCTGCTGTGTGGGGAGAGTGCAGGGGAAACCTAAAAACGAGGCTATGACTATAGATAAATATTCACTGAACACAGAATAACCGCATTTAAAAGCTTCCAGTTTTCATCAAGTGAAAAATGTGCTTAGAGATTCACGTTACATGCATTTCTAATTTCAAGCAACATATCAAAAAAAGAAAAAAGAAATGATTTTAGGTCAACTCAAAACCAAATGGCTCATCTGAAATTTCTGTCTACCAAAGGAATGGCAGCCCAGCTAACAGATGTGTAAAAAAAACACAAAAATTTTATTAATCTATAATAGCAAGAGTGGAGTCTCTCATTTTAGGAACATCTAACCTTTAATTTGAGAACATTAATTCAAAATCTTCAAGTGAGGCACTTTAGTGATATTCATGCTTTACATTTTCCAGCTGATCAGTTTATAGGAAACCTCATTATGAAAAAATGCCTTTTATGTCTGCTTGGGTAACAAAAAATAATGTTAAACAGAGGTTATGAAAGAGAACCCATATTTATCTTGACCGTAAACACAGTGAAGACCAGGTTACTGGTGCTTTTGTTAAAAAAAAAAAAAAAAGGAAAAACAGCTGTTTCTTAACCTACGATTTATTTCCCTCCACTGAATAAATGTACCAAATTAAAAGTGCAGGTTTTTCTATGTAAGGTTACCACAGCAATAAAATATTTATTTACTTTAAAAGAGCCATGACAACAAATTTCCTTTTTCTGAGGTTTTGGGGGTTTATTATGATCTGATCGGCACTGATCAGGCTGCGTGAATGTCAAAAGTGAATACCAAAAGGATCTGCTCAGGGGCGGTCAGCTTTGTTGCTTTGCTCAAAATCGGTCAGATCAGTAAACAGGTTGAATTCTACGTAATTCATGTTGTCCAATCAGAGCCCACCATCGAGCAATTAGCCTCCCCCCATCCCCTCGGCCGATGCAGCGGGTGTAAGTCGCGCTAGCATGTCTGACTGCTCCACTGGAGAGGAGGAAGGCGGAGGACCGGAAGCCCCGGATCAGCCTCCTTGTATCGGCTCAAACAGGAAGCAGTCACTGCACAAGCTGTGGAGCGCGAATATCCAATATTCAACCTAAAACTAACTTCACCACGGTTCCTAAGCAGGAGTGCTGATATGTCCGAGGGTGCTCAAAATGCATGAAGGCTCCGCTCACTCCCGAAGCACAGAAGAGTGACTGAAGTGCTTCTGTACCGACACAGAAGGTGGCGACGACAGCGTTGTCATTGCCCGTAAGCTTATTTCATTTCTAAATGCTGCCAAATGTAAGGAAGGTGTGTTTGTAACTAGGGGCGGGCGATATGAAGAAAATCTAATATCACGATATCTTCGGGCTATATCACAATACACAATATATATACATCACGATATGTTCAAATAACCTTGAAAAACAAATGTTTTCAGCCACAGAGTGCCTAAAGTTAAATTGGTATATCTCAAATTAACATGTACATTTTTTTTGTTTGAAATTTTTTTTACATGTGTCTCGGCTGTGCTAGCAGCTTTAACCAGCCGTAAAAATTATTTTTAATGAAGTGTTGCCTCGAGAAGGGAAGTGTAGATAGAGGGGGAAAGTGATGTGGGGAGCCAATCCATATCTGGATTGGCTACAACCATCCAGATATAGTTGTAGCCAATCAGAGTGGAATCAACTAGGTAGAGCCCTATATCATTACCACAACCAACCCTTTTACTGAGGAGGGATCTTTGGCCTGAAAAAACAACAAGCTGATGCACTGTTTATGAAATTTACATGTGCAGCAATATCAACTACGTCAGATGGTTTATACAGTGATGTCATGGCACCTTTAAAGCTGATTACACATTTTTACGTGACACACGTTACATACCTAAAGAGCAGTATTACCAAATGACAGAGTCACACATACAGTCATATTCAATAAATTAAGGAAAAAAGTACCTTTTGAAAATAACAACCTTTAAGCAGGTATTAAACCTACTTTTTATTTAGATCACATTTCTGTATTGAAATTATATGTTTTATCGGTTTCATGTAATATTTCTTATCTTAAAACTAGTGTTTTCATTATATATCAGCAAATAAATATAAATTATTAATACAAATGAGGGCTTTAAAACATCCATCTGTGAATAATTAATCTATATAATGTGCTTACGTTAATTAATTGGGTTTCTGAAACAAATGCACTGTTTTATAATATTGTAATTCATTGAATATGACTGTAAATCTGAATTGTTTCTACCAGTAAATGAGATAAATTACCTAGAGGTAGACCAGGACTAGCTCTCCCAATGTAGAAGAAGATCAGCAATGCAACCAGGATGTTGGCTAAAGCATAAACCCACTGGATGATAAACATAATCAATATGGAACTCACTGCCTGAAAAAGAAAAGAAATATGTTCAGATTATTCCTCATTAATCATAAAGGCATCTGAAAACAAGCCATGGGAAGAGGAAAACCAAAATTAGCTGCATGCAATGTGTAATTTACCCCAATGAGAGCAATCCAGTGGTTACACAGCTTTGTGTAGAAGGCATCTCGCATAGGTTGGATTTCAACGTGCTGCTGCTCTGGATTTTCTCCATTACCGGAAAGATTTTTTGAAGGGTCAATAAAAAGACAATACAACTCACTTCAGTGTTCAAACGTACTCTCTGTATTAGTCACCTGCACTGTGATCGTGACTTTCTGCGGAGGAATCTTGCTGTGCGTAACCCATTCTTGTGTGACGGATGACTTCAGGTTGATCTCCGGACCTGAACTCTTCCTCTCCGCTCTGCTCCTTGTTTCCTTCTCCTTCTGGAGCTGAGCTTTGCTCCCCTTCGTTCTCGTCTGAGAACATGTTGCTGTTCAGATCCAGACCAAAGCTGTCCATCAGCCTCTGCTTAGTTGTAGCCTTCCTACCCTGAGATCTGCTGCACTGATCTTGTTTCAAGAGCATTTTCTCTGGTCCGGGATCAAGGTTGGAGACAGGGGGGAAGATCTGGTCCATGTCCCTGTTGAACTCCAGCAGAGTGCCCTTTCCCCGCGGACTCTCGCCTCCGCTGCCGTAGTTGGGGAGAGGGGATTCAATCAGAGGCCTGGAGCTTTGCTTGGTCGACCGGCGCCTGCTCCTCCCCGAAACGAACGTCTTCGTTTTCTGTTTCGTCTGGAGCAGGAAGGTCATGGCTACGCAGAAGTAGGAGTAGTCAATGAAGCTGTAGGTGAGCATGAAGTTAATGGTGACGATTGGCGCCAGCACGTTGACCTGACCAATGAAAATGAAGGCCATGGTCAGCAAGCTGGTCAGACAGATGGCCGCCACGGGGGTCCGGTTTGGGCCTTTCTGCCAACAAGACAAAACGGGGCCGTGTGGTTAGTTATACTTAACAACCAATCACTTCAAACCCTCCGGATTAGCCCCATGGGTGTTTACTAAACGGTGAAAAGTGTAAATGAAACAGTAAGTCATATAACGCTAAACCCAGGGTAAAAATTAACTTTTTTTGTTGTGAACTGGTTAACAAAAAAGACAAAACAAACAAGAGTTTGAGGTTGTTAAGTTGGCAAACAAGCCAGTTAATTTGGCTTATTAATTTGAATATATTACTTTATTAATTTCCTTTTGGAAGTATTTTTGAATTAAATTTATTTGATTTAAACTGAAATAACCCAGAGAAACACGTGTTTCAGTATATAAAACAGTAGATGGAGACTTGCTTTTTATCAATATCTTGTAAATTACTATAGATTATTTTTTTGAGATATCTAGGTTTTAAATTTAAGCAGACAACAGGCCTATGCTTTCTAAGATTTTACGAAAATTATACCATTTATAAATGTAAAGAAACCAGTCCAAAGAAATATTGATAAGTATTGATCTAATAGAATGTGGCATTAATATATCATCAGATAATACAAATAATGCCATTCTGTTGTGCTTTACGTTTTAAATGCCAGTCCTTAGAGGGATTTTTTAATGTCTTCCTCAGATCTACAAATATAACAAAACTAAAGTTAAAATTGTGTTAAAATACGCTGCAGTTACAACCAACTGCTGTTTACTCTATGTGGATTGTTGTTAAATAACACATTTATGGTGTTGTCTAAATTTGGGTTTTACTTCCCCTTTAACTTTGAAGAAAAAGCCAAACAGGCTGCGCAAACTATTTAATTGTGCAGGACTAAATCTATCTCCAAGCAGCAACCTCTGGCGTGAACTCCCCCCCCGTCTTGTTGCACAGTTACAGGAGGACTGCTATGCGCCTGGCGGGCCTCCAGAGCACACAGCAGAGCTGGGTTCTGCCCGTCGTCCTTCCTGCGTTTGTTCTCAGGCTTTGATTTGGGCCAAGATGTCTCAGGCCTCATTCCAGCCTGCTGAGAGAGGTCGAGCAGCGCTGCCATACAGGGAAGCCCGGGGTCAGAGAGGTCACGACGTCAACGTGACCGGCCACCGAGTGTGCAGCTGCAGCAGCGTCGGCGGCGGCGTGTTGTAACGCTGTGCTGCTGAGGTCAGTCCACTCACTTCTACTTTACGGAGCCCAAACACTATAATTAGGCAGCTCTGGAACCGTTTCCTGCTGAGTCTGAGTACCACACCCCCTCCCATACATCCAGGCTACCCACTTAAGTTACAATATGCCATTCACTGCAGGTAACACGCTCAATGGGTGTTGTTGAAAGTTGAATTTCCGTTTGTGTGAAACTGTAATGATACGGACTACTTGCAAAACTAGGTTTAGTTTAAAGCCTTAATGATTTTGCACGTTTTTATTTCCCTGGTAGACGACTGCACCTAGAAATAAATCTATTATAACCTCATATTAAAGTTTTCATTGTCACTGTACAGTTCCTTTTGGCAACAACTTGTTTTTCATACTTAAATCCTTATTGTGGAAAGATGAACACACCTTCCAAGTTGAGTCCATACAATATTTAATCTAAGGTATTCCCTTTAATTGGGGATAGAGCCAAAGAGTACATGCACACTTTTAGAGGTCAATAAACAATGGGACTAATATTAACGAATAAATATAGTACAGACATGGTAACATGAGGTATTTGAAGATCATCAAAATAAATTTATTTTTCTTTAAATTATTCCTTTCTGTGGCAGAACGACTGCAAAAAGCATCTTTCTTCAATAAAGATAAAAAATAGGCACTAAAGTTTGAATTTATTTCATATATTACAGATTTAACCTTTTTTTCCCCCCTCAACATATAAAGTCTTGTGAATACAGTTCTAAATGACAGAAGATCGTCACTTTAAACAGACATAGGTGGGTCTCAAAAGTGTACACACAGTCAATTTGTCAGGTTTGACTGATGCTAAAGAAAATTATCATAATTCATTTTCTAACTGTTTTTACCTCATTTCCTGTATCATTTAACTGAAAATATTAAACAAATTAAAGAGAAATTACAAAAAAGTAAAGTTGCCACAACCTGATTACTGATCTTAAGGAAACAACCTTCTGCATGGAACATGTTGTATAATGACTGGAAATTAAGGGTCTTAGAGCTTTAAAATTAATCCCAGCTCAATTCCACTATATGTACATTTCTCTTATTTTTGTCTATGTGTTTCATATTCCTATGATTTTTAAGGGTGTTGTGTGTAACTATGCAACGTAATTGTACTGGTGCTGCCTGTCTTGGCCAGGATTCCCTTAAAAGAAGAGAGGTTTTTAACCTTAGTGGGATCTTCCTCGTAAAATAAAGATTTAATAATAATAGTAATGTTAAATATGAATTCCACCTGCCTTTAAAGTTTACATAAACAGTGAAGCTCTTATAAAACTATAAACGTCAATTGTAGATTAAAGTAACTGCTCCATCAGCACACCAAGTTGATAAAATGAGCATTAATAGGATTACATGAGACTGCGTAATTGTAAGGAAAATAAGATTTCTAAAAAATAGGCTGTAAGGCAAGTGTTGCTTTACAAACTCCAATCAGCAATTCAAGCTCTCTAAACATACTAGATAATTTATAGGTTGTGCTTCTTTAAGAACAGTCAGATTTCAGGTAAACAAATTAACCACTGATGACACACCAGTGATTTTCTCTTCGTTTTGTGCGCAAAATATTCATATTTTGTGCACAACAGTCAACTCACTTGTGTATAAACAGGCATTTGCACTAGATGATCTTAACTGATGCCAGTCTGATTGTAGCTATTTTTTTTTATGTCTTTCATTTAACCTTCTAACCACCCACCCCTCTTCCTAGGAAGGCCAGGGAGGGGATGACCCTCTCCTGGGCGATGCACTGGAGGATCCTGGGTGCCCCGTACAAGCCGCCCATGCAGGAAGCCAGGGAGGAGATGTAAAGGCCCAGCAGAAAGAGGAAACCCACCAAGGAGACCTGGAGGAAGACAGAAAACAAACACAGGGTGAAAAAGGATGAGGTGGGGTTGAGATCTCATGAAAGCTACGCCCAAGTCAGTTCCGCTGCAGTCGGCCTCTTGCAAAAACAATGGGAACTGATCACTAATGGAGAAGTCGAGGCCTTCAGCACTTCGTTCGCGTCAAATCAAAGGCGTTTTGCTGTCTTTGAAATGAGAAGTGTATGTATTTGTTTACAATCAGTCATATTTTGCTCTGTAAGTGTTCTAAACCTTGTCATGTTACAAACACAAAGTTATATGTGTCTTATTGGGATTTCGCGCGACAGACCAACACGGCAGCGTGGCACCGTGAAACTGAAGGAAAAGCCTTAAGAGTTTCAAAAATATTTTATAAATAAAAATGTGAAAAGTGTGTCACGCATATAAATAAATCCCCATTAAATCAACAAGTGGTAGGGCACCCTGGTAATGCAACTTCAGCTTTCCTGGTCTAGACGCTGAACATGTTGCCCGTTCTTCTTTCCCAAATGGCTGAACCTCAGGTTCTCAGTTTTACATTTCCTGCTTCTGCTGAACAAAAGCTGTGGGAAAGCTTCCCCACGTTTCACAGTGGGGGTGGTGTGTTCAGGGTGACGTGCACCGTTACCTTTCCACCACAAAAAGCATTTTGCAGGTGGACCAAAAAGTTGAGTTTTGATCTCACCACAGCCATTTTTTTTCCACAGGTTGGCCTTGTTTCCTATAGTACTTGTTACAAAATGAAACCAGCAATGGCTTTCTTTTTGAGTTTCCTCCATAATTTGCAGCTGATAGCTTGAACAGAGCCCTCTGAAATATTCAAAGCTTCAGGGATGTTTTTTTTTTTTTAACTAAACCCTGGTTTAAACTTCTCAGCGGTATCCCTGAACTGTCTGCTGTGGTCCTTGGTCTCTGTGATGCTGTTGGCTCGCTACTGTTATCTAACAAACCTTCACAGAACAGTTTTATTTATTCTGAGAATAAATCAAACACAACTGGAGTCATTTAGAGAATACCGAGGTAGCTTGTGAATTTGCTGGGTGTTACAACTCATAAGTCTCTCAACGACGCCACCATTTAGAGAGAAACCACTCAAAAAAATAAACGAAAACACAGATAATGGTCAAAAAGGAACATTTGCCAATCAGAGAAATGGAAAAATTTTTTCAAAAGCTTTACCCATTTTGAATGTACACAGAGTTGGGGGCTGAACCGACCACAACAAATGAAAGAGAGCCATGGTGTGAACCCCCCCCCGTGCCTCCTCTGCTGGAACGCCTCGCTCATACGGCTGCATGGAAACAGAGCGGGGTTTACCTTCTCTGCTATCAAGAAGTCATAGCGCAGAGCTTCTCTGGTGCAGATGGCCCCCAGGAGGAAGACAAAGACCAGATACAGGAACCACCTGCAGGTCACAGACAGTACACCATACCAAATCATAAACAGCTCCTCTCTCTCTTTATTAATACAAAAAGTCAGCCAGAACAAAGTTACTAGCGTGTATCTCTCCATTGAAACAGGAAAGGTTTGACACCACATTGGGGAAATTTTTGGAGATTCCTCCGGTGGACAACAAATACCACTATTATACATTATGTATATCCTACATATATATCATAATAAACTAGAATATGATTGCTAAGCCAACTTATCTCAGGAATTCAATTTAAAAAGTGTCACTCACAGTAAAGATTCTTTACACGGAGAGCAATACATTTAAAAACAATAATTCATGTTCATTGTGATGGTTATGGCTTAAAACTAATACCATCCCAATGCTCAGAAATTTATCTATAACAGAATTGTTGGCCTGGGCTCCTTTAGCAGAAATTACAGCATCGACAGGAAGTAGTATGGAGGCGATCAACCAGTGGCACAACTGAAATGTTAAGGAAGCCCTGGGTGCTTTGATATCGGCCTTCAGATCATTTCAAATGTTGGCTCTGCTGGCTCTGATCTTCCTCTTGGCCTAACCACATAGATCCTCTGTGGGCTTTAGGTCAGGCCAGACAGTGACACCGCTGCCATCAAAGCAGGTGCTGCTACTTTTAACAGTGTTAGCAGGTGCCAGGCCTCGCTAGAAAATGAAATCAGCATCTCTATAAAGCTCGTCAGCAAAATCAAGCATGGTGTGCTCTAAAACTCCCAAGTAGACAGCTGCTTTGACTGTGACCATCAATGTGGAACAATACCAGCAGATGAGACGGCTCTCCAAATCTTCACTGGCTTTTAAAACTCGGATTCTGAGCCTTTCCACTCCCTCCAAGTTCTGGCGGGTTGATTTACAAACGAAAAGCCAAATAGAGTTTCATGTGAAACAAAGACGATGGACCACTGACCTACGGCCCATCAGCCCAAGCAAGATGCTTCTGACTTCATCTGCGGTCCAGAAATCATTTATCATAATGAATCCATTAGCTGTACTTAATACTCTTCTGGTGGAGGCTGGCATCGACCGTCAGCTGGAGAACTGACAGTCGGCCGTCTTCTCCATTTTTTGTAGGACTTAGCATGGCTATAACATAACATTTCTGCATATCAAACTTTTTACTAATCTTATGTAATTTTCTGAAAAGCCTAATTCTGGGTTTCCATTAGCTGTAAACCATCATCTTCAAAATCAACACCTGAAATATGTCACTCTGCGTGTCATGAATCTGTAAAAGATTCACTTTTAAGATTGAATTACTGAACCACACCCACTTTTTAATGACATTCTAACCTATTTGGGCACCTGGACAATTAAAGCACAAGTGAACTATGTTTATTTGCATGTTAATCTTTCGGCAGGGTTCATTCGGTCGCTGCCGTACGAAGTGCAAACCGCTGCCATGGTTCCCACGGGGATGTTTTGCTCGGGCCGCTGCAGGTCTGAGCTCATGTTGAATCCTGCCATGACCCCTAAGCATGAACACATACACACACACACACACACACACACACCATAAATGTTCACCAAATAAACAATACCGAATGCGGGTATACTCAAGGAACTCGTCGACAGAAGGGTGGGGTTGGTAGAGCACGCACCTGTAGCAGCAGGGAAGAAGACCCCAAACACCGTGAAGAAGTTTTCTCCGGGGCTATAATCCGGTACGGTGTTACTGACGAGAAGCTCGGCTGAGTAGCCAACGAAGCCATGCTCTGAAAGAAGCAACAAACAAAAACGCGTCACTAAAGAAGCTTAAAGCACATGAAACCATCGTTTTGTCAGGCCGAGATCCAGCCTACGGATGCAGCACAGATCCTAATATTCAGAAATAACTCAACATCATACAGGACTAATAAAGCAAGGTTTATCTAATGCACAGACCAAACTAAGCTGAAGAGAAAACAGCTGTCTGGCTACTTAGAAAAGAGTGAATCCGGCTAAGAGACTGCTGCATTGACTTAAAAAAAGGAAAATAATATTCCATCTTATGATGAACCTTACCAACCCACACACAGACACACAAAAAAAAAAAACATGCCAACCAACAACCTACTGTAGATTAGACTTCAGAAGAAGATGAAGCTTGTTCTGACCGAATGACATTACTTTTACACGCATAACCTACGTAATCATTACTGTAGACCACGTAAACCCTGTCCCTGATGCCTCTTTCAGCAGGACGACGCTCCCTGCTACAAAGTAAAAATGAATCCTGAATTTGTGAGGAGCGCAACAATGGCTTCCAGGTGTTGACTTTGCCTCGAAATTCACCTCTGATGGAGCATGTGAAGGATACGCTGCAGAACCAAGTCAGATTAGTGGAGGCCACACCCTGCAGCTTACAGGACTCAAAGGATCTTGGTGCCAGATGCACATCTTCAGCGGCTCTAGATACCAGTGGCAGGGTTGTTATGGCAGCAAAAAAACGTTTCCTTCTTCGACAAGAGACGGAAGATCCAAACACTTTATTCACAATTAGCTTAAATCCTCCCCAGTTCCTTAGGAAATCAGTTTGAGAATGAATGAGTAACCAATATCCAAACTAAGATCCGAGTAGACGGCAAAGATGTTTCTTAAATCCAGCCTGCAGCAATTTGTTTTAAAATTAATTACATGTGTTAAATTCTATCAGAGTCTACAAAAGAATAATTCATTTCCTTGTACATCTTTTACAATGATCCAATAAAGATATTAAGATCCCATAACAAAATTGTGAAAATCTAAACATACAACACATTCACAGTCATTTATTAAGGGAAATTAACTGTCCTGACAAACCTTGCCCTTTGTGGGGGGGGGGGAAAGTCCCCATCTTTGAATCTCACACACACACACACACACACACACACAATAATAATAATAATAATAATAACTAAAACAAAATAAAGGTTTTAGCATGGCCTAGTCAAAGTCCAGCCTTAAATCCAATTGAGAACTTAAACAGGCCATTCATGTTTGAAACCCAGTGTGCCTGAATGGAAACCATTCTACAAAGAAGAGTGGACAAAAATGTCCCCACAACAATGTATAAAACTTACAGCTGGCTATTTTCCCAGGCCTGATACAAGTTGTCGTCTCAAACAATGGTGAAACCAGTTATTTTCTCACATAGGGTGGTACAGGTTTTAAAAGCTTTTTCCCTTAGCAAAAAAAAAAAAAAAATATCTTTAACAGGACGGAATCTTGATGAAGAAATGTTTTTAAACTTGAGAAAATTGTTTAATTTCATGACGTGTTTCTGAGTTTGTATCTTAACTAAAAGACTGAAATCCAGAAAGTGTTCAAGGAGGTAATAAAAAGAGATTTTGCATGCTAAACTATTACTTTTTCTGTCCTTTTTAAAAAAAAAAAAAACTAAACACGTTTTGAAGTAAACATCACATTCTCTTGGACGGATACCGTGTTTGACATTGCAAATATAGACAGGTTATTTTGATAAACCACTGCTTAAACGTCCAGATATTTGCGTCACATCTTCGGCCATTCGGTCTGTTGCGACGCGGCTTCATCAGGAGAGGTCAAAATAAATGGCAACAACAGGTAGTGCAGCTCTTTCCAGGCAGGGCGGGCCTGTTCAGTCTGGACCGGACTGTCAAACGAGTGACCGGAGGTTGTTCCGCGTAGGAGGAGGAGGGGGGGTGGGGGGGGCTCCGTTAAATCCACACAGCCTGAAGAACCTGCCTGTGTTACAACACCGGACGTTTCCCCCTATGGTTATCTTGCGATGGGAAAGAATGTGTTCTCTCAGATTAATGACATGTTTATCCGAAAGGAAGTCGCCACCCTTTTCAGAAGCTTAGCAGCTTCCAGGTTTTGGGGAAAGAATCAAAGTTAGCGAGAGAGGGAAGTGAGCATGCTTTCTTTTTTTTTTTTCTTTTTTTTTTCTAGGAAATGTCTTTGTTTTACGGATTTATGATCTCGATGAGCTTTAACAAGCTGTGAACTCAGTGGCTCACTCTGTGACCCACTGAGTTCACACTCCAGGACCTAACAAATCCAGTGTGTCCGTGTCCACAACAGCAGCTCCCCACCCATATTACAACATCCCACTCCAACATCCAAGAGAGTCCGGCCGCCTGCTCTGGCTACCGAAGGCTCTTTGAAAGGGCGTTTACGAGTTAAAACTCTCTAACCTCAAACACCGAAAGCTTACTTATACCGTCAGGCCAGGTGTTGGTTCGAATTTTATCTTCAACTCTGAAGCATGCCAGAAAAAAACAACAATAGCGTCAGAAGAAGAAGAAGAAGAAATAATCAAAGCTACTAACATCACATGAGGCACAAGGCAACTGATTGGAGTATTTTTCATGTTATTTTGCCACCTTATTAACACTTTTTAAAACCAAAATGCCCTTTGAAGATGTTTGCTTGTATTTATTATGGCTGAAAACCCGTTGCTCTCATTTTATGCGAGGCAAATTGGAGGGAAAAGTTTAAGACAAAAACAGTATTCAAACTCTGCCTCAAACACGTTGGGTTACAACCCTTTGGACAAATGGAGATTCAGAATATGCTTTGAAATCTTTAATATTTAAATTATTTATTTATTTTAATGTACCTGTATTGGTTTCCTCAGAAAACAGCCAATGAAAACCAAACCCTGTATGTGGCGCTTTGAAGGTTACATTAGCCTCAGTTAACTTAAAAAAAGGGGGTTCTCCCACACCGTAAAAGTTTTCCACCTTATTTCCTTCAGTGTGTTCAGCTCTCTACCTCTGACTAAATCCGCTTTTATTGACAGGTCTTCATTTGTTTTGTTTTTCTGATGAGTTTAACAGATTTCAGACAGACGAGAAAAGATACCTTTTTTAGTGTGAAATTATGAACCATGTTTTCAGGTCAAATCTGATGAGATAGTCGCACTTCTTCTGTGACGAGCATGTGTGAGGGGTTCATCACCGGGTGCAGCATTCCTCGGATGCACGCTGGAATGTGTAGTCGGATTACACGAGCATCCAAGGCCTCTCCCTCTGCTGAGCTGACCTCCTACCATCCCACCCTGACAAGTTTGGACTGCGCAGAGTACACAGCAGGCTGTGATTTTACCGAGGTGGAGCAGGTCCCAGTGGGACGACTGAAAACTATACATTACAGTTTGGACCACAAAACAATAATAAAGAAAAATGATGTGGCGGTCTCTGGAGTGAACGCTTAGATCTCTGCTCTGTCCATCTCAGTTTCTCATCTTCCAAAAATGTGGGTGAGTCTGGTTAACACCCAAAACCCCAGACCCAAGGAGCCCATTACAGCTTCCTGCACTGTAGGGGGAACAGGCTTCAACTGGGACAGGGTGAGGCGTGCTGAGCTGTAATTCATCTCTGGACCGCAGTCAGAGGAGTTTGTGGTTGAACTCATTGGTCGCAGAGACAATATGCTGGCAGCTTTATTTACCAAACACAAGTCATTTAGTGCACTTAAAGAGGGAAATGGATTCTCCCACAATCTCTTATGACAGAATAATTATAGCATAAACCCTAGGTCCAACTCTACCTGTAAGGTTTGACTTGGTAAATGACCATGAGTAGATGCAGCGCAATAATCAACAGCATTTAATTCAGTTTCTATCAAATATTCAGAATTTAAAGACTAAAAAAAAAAAAAAAAAAAATTCAATGGTAAAAAAATATTTAAAATCAACACCTTGGATCCATCTGAAACAACGACTCAATATTTTGTGCTATTTAGACAGAGGTTTATCATTAAAACAGAAAAAGATGATGTATGAAGGTATTACGCCATTTGTCACCTTACAAACACAAACTTCAATGTATTATATTGAGATCTTAAGCGACACAGCAACACAAAATAGCACAGCCTTGTAAAGCAAAAGGAAAAGGCAGTGTTGGGCAAGCTACTTGTCCAGTGTAGTGAGCTAAGCTATTAGCTACTCAACAATAAATTAAGCTTCACTACACAAAAGCTACCACCTATAGAAATATAGCAAGCTAAGTTACACAAATGTGTTAAAAGTAGCTTAACTACATCAGAAGCTACTTAACGTTGTACCAACCTAATGTCAGATCAATTCAAAATGAGTCTGATACACTGGTTAAAACATTTATTAAAGATCAGCCAATGACCTAACACAGTGTAGACATTGCTTTATGAGCAGCATAATAAAATACAAACTGAAGTAATTACTGCTAGAAATAAAATGTGCGGTGGCGTTAATAACGTTTGGTGGCGTTTTTTGCATATTATATTATCAGGAGGTTGTCTTTTATGTGCTCAGCCACTAGATTTAAAGGTGTTTTACCCAATAAGAACACTGCAGCACCAGACACAACTAAGAGGTCCCTGACTGTTGGGGAAAGGCAGAAAGAAGATGCACCATAAGCTTTTTCATATTTCTTTTGTCATTTTAAACATGAAACTACCAAAGCACAAGCCAAGTAGTAGAACTAAATGTTGAAAAGAAATTAAAAGCTAAATAAAATAAACCAGGTCATTTAATAAAGCTGCATTTTCTGTATGCTTTGTATTTATATTCACATGATAATATTGTCAGAATTAATAACATTTCTGTTAAAGATTTCATTTATCTTCTGCACCAAGGGCATAAGTAGGGAGAACAAGCAGAGTGAGTTTAGTGTAATATCAGACTTTATTATTGAACTAAGCAGGATTTAGACAGGATCAGAAAGGAAAGTGCATCTTCTTTCTGCCTTTCCTCAACGATCAGGGACCTCTTAGTTGTGTCTGGTGCTGCAGTGTTCTTATTGGGTAAAACACCTTTAAATCTAGTGGCTGAGCACATAAAAGACAACCTCCTGATAATATAATATGCAAAAAAACGCCACCAAACGTTATTAACGCTACCGCACGTATTTTACGCGAGCGCGCGTTTTCTACGTCACCGCGCGTTCTGGCTGGAAACGCGCGGTGACGTAAAAAACGCACGCTCGCGTAAAATACTGGTTGGAACTGCGCGTTATTGTACGGACGATAATTGGCCTCATCGGCTTGCCATAACAGACAGGAGAGGCAGAGTAGAAGCTCACGCACGAACATGTCCAACCAACAACTCTGATGGATTGTTCACTCTGAATGTTGTTTCAAAATAGCAAACCTGGTTTCATTTCTTAGGTATGTCCTGGATTTTGTAGCGTTTGTGGACGCTACGTCGCTACTTGATCAAAAAAATAACGTCACTACAGGAAAGTTACTTGATTCATAAAGCAGCGACGCTACGGTCAAGCTACTGGAAAATGTAGTTTAACTAATAGCTTCGCTACATGTAGCGGCGCTACTGCCCATCACTGGGAAAAGGGTACATGGTTTTCACAAATAAAAAACCGGAACAGTGTGCCATGCATTTGTATTAACCCCCTTTGTACAGATACTTGTACTAAATGGTTATGGAGTTTATTTAGAGTATCAGTGGAATTAATGTTAAGTACAAATGCATGCCACACTTTTAGGATTTTTATTTGTATTAAAAAAAAAAAAAAAAACATTTTAAAAACCATACGTCATTTTCTTTCCACTCTTCGATTATGCGCCTGTTTTGGTTGCTGTAATGTGACAAAATCACTGAGCTATATTATACACTGGAGTGCTAATCGCCGCCTGTTAGAACGAGTCACTTTGAAGCCACCAGCCGCCATATTGGTACTCCCTATTTCCCCCCAGTAACTAGGGAATATGTGCGCTACAGTATCGAATAACGAGGATTTTCTCATGTTCAGGGGGGGCTTAAAACTTTTAAAATGTCAAATGCCATATTCTTTTATATTATGTTCTAAAACTATCAAGTACTGAGAAAGTCATGTGCTGAAATATTTAGCATTTTATTTATTTAACTATGTATATATAACATTTATAAATACATGAATAACAATATACAAAAACATATATTTACATATATGTATACATATATATACGTATATACATGTACACATACTTATATATACATATATATATATTTAATATGAATAACATGTAAAATATTTCAGCACCTAATTTCCTAGTAGTTGATAGTGTTAGAACATCCACTGACTGTAGAATTACCTGTGAAACGTTTTTCACTCAGCCAGAAAACTGCTTGTTATTGCAAGCAAATCCTATGGGATTCTGTGAGAGTAGGGAGTTGCAAGATGGCGGCCAGTGACTTCAGTTTTTCGGCAAAATCAGCACTCCAGTGTATTATATAGCTCAGTGGACAAAATGCAGAACAATTTCAGGGGTGTGAATACTTTTGCAAAGCACCATAGTTGCGTACGATCTACCAAATTATTTGCATCTTGTCAGTGTAAATCCCACTCTGATTTAAAACGTTTGACTTTTGCTTAGGACATTACTCTGCTGACATGACCTGCCTCTGGGAAGGTGGCGGCTTGGGCAGATTCGTCAAACTACCTTAAACAGCGGCACTTGCCAAGCGGACATGTTATCAAACCATGACCACATCGTTTTGGCGGTGGCTCCCATTTCCTTTAGGATGTGCGCCGCCGCTCAGTGAGTTTAGTCTAATCTGGGCCGTCTCACTTTATTAGGGGACCTGTTGGTCCTCTGCCAATAATGAAATCATCCCCACAACACACAAAGCAGCTTTTTAATTGAAAAAACCTGGAGTAGTTGTTGCGGCTGGTTCTCCCACGGTTCCTCACAGCTGCAATGTGTGTCTCTACCAACTGTCTTTATAAAACAAACTAAAGGGTTAGGAGGTTGCGATCAACAGACGTGACAAACAAGTAACAGGTTTTGTTGCCGCCTCAGATAATAAAGGTGGGCTTCGTGCGATCTGACCCGTTCCTGATCACATAGTCATAAGTTCATGTTTAGGTGTGTGGGAAAAGCTTTCCTCACTGACTGGTCTGAATCCTGGAACACGTTTCTCTTCCCACTGCACAGGAAGTTGATAAGCACTGAGAACAGGAAATGTAGGGAAGGACTTCCTGCACTACAACAAAAGGATACAATCTATTCAACTAAAGAAAACTCCTAACCCACACATTACAATCTCAAACTTCACTAAAAAAAAATAATAAAAGTTAAAAAAAGAAAGGCTTTACATTGTTATTACAGAGTGGCTGAAAGACAGAAAGAAAGTGTATCACTAAAGAAGAAAAACAACCCTTGGGCGCAAGTAAGCTTATTTCAATTAAACTGCACAAATGACACTGCAGCACCACCTACTGGTCTGGAAAGGCTCCTGTCTAAAGTGAACCTAGTGATACAAATGTTTCCAAACCTTTGCGTTTTTTTCCTCCTAGAAAGTTTAAAAAAAAGGGAAAAGAAGTCCCCATCCTCCAGACTGAAAGGTGTAAATAAGTGTAAGTTTTAACACCTAGTAACCGTTCTATTTATCTATCTATTTATTCGTATGATTCTGCTTGTACATTATGTCAGTTTTTAAACTTCAAATGCAATTTAAATTTGTTGACTCTGGAAATGCTGCAACACATTTGACAGAAAGTGTTTCTTCTGTTTGTATTCTGTTAATTTTATTTTATGAATATCAACCTGGGGAGACCAGATTCCTCACAATTAATGCTGTCGTGTATAAACGAAACTGTCAGATCCAGAGATAAAACAGCAACCTCCCTTCTCTGCTCGTCACTTTGGTCCCGCTCTTTGCTAGGGACATGTTTTCTTTGACCATATCTGGATTAAGATCGTGATTTCAAGCATTACTTGCGAACTGAAACGCTCAGTCAGTGGCTCCCACATGTGAAAAACATGTTTACCATTGGCATAGTCACAAATTAAAACCTATGTTCAATGTATGAACATTAATAGCAGAAAGAGTATCTGTATAATATGATTGAACTTGATTTTGTAAAGTGCCTTGAGATGACATGTTTCATGATTTGGCGCTATATAAATAAAATTGAATTGAATTGAATTGAAAGTGTTGCATTTTGTTCATGCTCACTTGTTTTGCAAAGGCTAAGAAACTGGTAGAAATATTTGCAGTCACTCTGAATCCGGCTTCAGGCCCTTTCTATTTCTATTTGTTTCCATGTTGGCATTAATGTAATTTCTTCAGGTGGAGGTTCTATGTAATACAGAAACAGAGTTATGCATATTTATGAGGTATAAATAGAAAAGGATAAATGGTTTTCATTTTCTTTACAAATAAAAAGCTGAAGACCAATCCTGGATACAGATTCAGATTTGTTTTACAAGTGAACTTTGATTGAACCATTCAAACATATGAATATGCTTTGACCGAAATAATTTCATTGCATCTCCGGCTGAATGTCTAGTAGCTATTCTGCTGGAAGGTGAAGCTTCACGCCAATCTCGAGACTTCTGAGGCCACTAGTAGGTTTTTCCTCCCTGTGTTTACGCTCATCCATCTTCCCATCAACTCTGACCAGCTTCCCCGTTTCTAATGACAAATGCATGGTGACCCTGCCACCATCGTGTTTAAAAGCAGAGATTCAGAATCACATGTAGTGTTAGTTTTCCACCATACATAGCATTTGGACGTAGAACATCTCACCAGAACCGCTTTTGCCACGTTTGCAGTCACCCCTACGTGGATTAAGGCAAACTGAACCTGGGACTTCTCAGGGCTTTCTGTTATCCCACTGTTCAGTAAAGTCCAGGTAAGTGGCGAGCACCAGTGTCAGCTGTTCTGTCAACTAGGTTTCCAGTCAGGGTTGTGGATCTCATCAGCTGTTCTAGAACTACCGTGCCAGGCCTGTCGGTTTAGATGGATGGCTGGGTTTGCAGCTCTGCCATGCAGCTTCCATTTGTGAAATCAGACAAGGGACTGAACCATGTTTTTTGAGATGCTTAAAATATTCCTGGATCAGTACTTCTGTCTTCTCAAACCCCGAGTCGGTCGTGACAGATGACCATTCACACTGAGCCTGGTTCTGCTGGAGGTCTTTTCTTCCTGTTAAAGGGGAGTTTTCCACTCTACCATCGCTACATGCACGCTCGGTATGAGGGATTGCTGCAAAGCCATCAACAATGCAGACGACTGTCCCCTGTGGCTCTGCGCTCTTTCAGGAAGAGTGAATGCTGCTTGTCAAAACTTGATGCAACCTGCTAGGTTTCCTTAGATAGAAAACTTTTTAACCAATCTATATGATTTGATTGAATTGAGTTTGTAAAGTGCCTTGAGATGACGTGTTGGGAATTGGCGCTATATAAATACAATTTAATTGAATTAAAGCTTGGGCTTTTGTTTTATAACCTAGCCCTGCTTTAAACCGCTCCACAACTTTAAACCTAATGTGGTTGGTGTATCCCTTGGTCCAAAAGATGCTGTGAGTTCACTAAAATACTTCAAAGTTCAGTGTATACTGATACACAAACTTTATACTTTATGCATTTGGTGACTTCTAGAGACAAGTGGAGGAGGGTGAACATAAATGCATATTACTATTTTTCTAGCAGCTACTTTGTGTTGGTCTATCACATAAAAACGCTATAAACTCCACTAATATTTGTGGTTGTAACATATGAAAGTATAATAAAACGGTTATGGATATTTTTTATTTTTACTTTCACTTTAAAAACACATTTTTTTTAAAGGAATGAGTCAGAGCAAACAGTCGCGACTAATGGGCCTTACCTGGGTCGAGGTGAGTGAAGGTGCCAATAACAAAGTCCAGAGTGGAGACTGCCAGCACGGCCAGCAGCAGCAGCTGGAGTCTGACTATCCACTTCACACCTGCCAGGTTGATTCCAAGCAACGCCAGCAGGACAGCTGCCGACATGCAGCGCACCGCCCACTGGCTCTGCAGACCCAACAGCTCGGCCACGGACTCAGAGAAGCCCGTGATGTACATGGCCCCGGCAACGCACTGCATGGAAGGAGGCGGGCGGAGAGCAGTTACCCCCAAAAGAATCCTTTACTTACAAGCGTGACTACAGTAACAACTTACCTGTCCGAACACGTAGAGGAGGCCAACAGTACCCCCCACCCTGCCTCCCAAGACGGTGGAGATCATCGAGTAGATTCCTCCGCTCCCAACACCACAGTGCTCGCACACTCCAATCCCAGACATTACCGTCACTAAAGCAACCAAAACCACCATGGAGACGAGGAGCAACCCCAACAGCACGCCTGTGTTACCCTGATGGTGAAATTATGACATATATAACATGTACAAAACATCTGATCCCTAACTAATAAACACTTTATGCAATGTTTTTTTTCCCTGTCGCGTATGTATATTGTAATGTTGTTGATCAAATTTAGCAAATCATTTTTATTTACAAACGTGCATGGTGCAGGTTATCAGCAGAAGTATAACGGGGGCCAGAATGAACGAAAAAGTTAATTAAATGTCCCCAGTTTTCTTTTTAGATGCTCACATTCCTCCTATTTTAGCTTCAGATTATGACGCATATCAGCAGCTCTAATATAAAACAAACTGCAGACAGGACATGGTGAGCAGGTGCAGAGCCATCAGTCACGCTTATCTACACCGTTTCCCATTAAACGCAAACAGCCGTGTCATTTCTAATTGATAAGACGCATGCCACTCTGAATAAAAAACCTTGTCTTCAAGTTGGAAAACTGCGTCTGAGCTGTCATGGAAGATCTTCGGCCATGTAGCTGTTAATATCAATGTGTCTTTGTAGCTGCATCTAATCACTAAACATGTTTAAACAGTAATCTTTGAAATTGTCAGCTGTAAAATCTCTCATAAGTGGTAACATCATTGTTACAAAATGCTTGCTGGCGGGCCAGCTGTACACCAACTGCTTTTAGACATGCTGAGAAAGATTAATCCAAATATTTGTTCGACATAGAGGCCTATATCCAAACTTTCTGTGCCCAAAGATATGAAAAGTTTTTTTTTAATCAACTTTAAAAGGTTTTTAATCATTTTTTTAACCGTTGACTGCTGCCTTTAAACAGCCTTTGACACAATTGAATACATAATTGCTGGTCCACAAGATGTAGCCCTAGCTTAGCTTAAGTCTGTCAGGGAGGTGTTTTTTCTGTATCCACTGGGAAATGCTCCTCTTCTTTAGTTCCTATTTGTTGCGGTGTACCCCAAGGGTCTATTTTTGGTCCTACTCTTGTTTCATGCATAATTTTTTGGGGGACAAACACTATTTCCTTTTATTAATATGCTAACAACACCTAAATTAATTTCACTTGTATAAGGGCTGTTTCTGTCTCAGAGTGGCTTCTTTTTAACTGTCTACAGAATGTAATAGATTGGGATATTCCATTCAAATCTATTTTGTTTATAAAACACATAAAAAAATAACCAAAGTGTTCTACAGTACTACACATATAACCATAAAATAGAAGAAAAACAGTAAGAAAAAAAAAAGAAACTACTACAAAGACTGAGTTGATTAAAATAAAAACAAACCAACTCACAGCGTTTTAAAAAAAGGCACCAAGTGTGTTTTTAAAAGAGATAAAAATTGCAAGAGAAGAATTTTGTCTTAAAAGCCAAAAGATGGGTGTTAAAATCAAATTTTTGGCACTCTGGTAGATATGTGCTTGTTTGCGTGTACCGGGTAAAAGACGAGCTGCACCATTATGAATGAAATGAAGGCATGAAAAAGAGGCCCTGCTGATCCCAGCATAAGGGCTTGGAAGAGGGGTTTTTGAATTAATGTTAGGGCTGACTAAAATCCCCTCTGTTTTCAGGAAATTGCATGCTGGAACCTATCAGCATTTCCTGGCCATTCATGATTGGATGTTGTCAAGGCACTTTAGAAGAAGAGGTTGGATGAAACATGGATTGTTGGGCTTTAAAAGGAAATAAACGAGGCTGTCATCTGCACAGCAGTGAAAAGAAATGCCATGATTTCACAAAATTAGCCGGGAGAAGATACAATGAAAAGACAAAAGGGACCAGAAGTCAACCTTGAGGGACTCCACAGGGACCTGTCCAGGATGTACCCTGTCTCTCACCCAATGACCACTGGAGATAGGTGCCCAGCTCTACATTACTTATAGTTAGTCCAAAATACTGCAACGTGTCTTAACAGGTGTTAGACTGTAAGATCCCATCACAGATTAACAGATTTACACTGGCTGTCCTGACTTCTCTGCAATGACTTTAAGATAATTCTTCTACCTTTTAAATCTTTAAAAGGTTTTGACAATTTTATCCTTCTTGTTGATTTCAATGTTCTATTTTATTGTACTTTTTCTACTGTTTTCAATTATCTTGAAAAAAGATCATCACGGTCAACATTGTTGTTTTTAAAGCTGCTATAGGCATACAAGTTTCATCCTAATAATGCTGCAACCTTTGCGCACTTACCACCAGGTATCCGGTGCGCAGGAATAGAACCACCCCAAAGATATTGATCATGCAGGTGGTGAAAACACCGTCCCAGGTCCCAAAAAGTACCGGCTCCCACACAAACAGCTTGATTCTCCACCATGGCTGGCTAGGCTGGTGGAAACCCTGCACATAAAATATAGTTTAGATGCGATTATTTATGAAACATCTGTCCATCTTCTAAAACATTTGCTTTGCTGACAGACATGATGTCTTATTGTAACTTATTGTAAATTATGCAACAGACCAATACCGATTAGCACATCCTTGTAATATGGAAGTAAACAACACAATTAAAAAAAAAAAAACATTTATAGTAAGAATCTTTTAAGGTGAGCAGGATGACAAACCTGGCTGTCAGAGGACTGGCCAAGAAGCCCAATGTAACTATAGAGGAGCTGCAGAGATCCACCGCTCAGCTGGGATAATATGTTGAGGACTAATAATAATGCACTCAACAAATCTGGCCTTTATGGCAGAGTGGCAAGAAGACAGCAGCTTGTAGAAGGAGGTACTCTGTTCCAATAAAATATTTTTTATTCAAGTTTTACTTTTGCAAGATGCTATTTGTGGTGGGAGACTTTCACTGCACGTCAACACAAGTAGGCCATTTCCATGGTGGCAGCATAATGCTGTGGGGATGCATTTATTGGACAGGGAACCTGGTCAGAGGTTCTCAGGAAATGGATTGTGCTAAATACAGAGAAATATTGAGAGAAAACCTCTTATTAGTTGCAAAAAAATTAGGACTGAATTGGAGGTTCGCCTTCCAGCAGGACAACAACCATAAACATAAAGCAAGAGATGGTTTAAATCAAGCCATACTCATGTGTTGGAATGGCCCAAAGTGCAGGCCTTCAACTGCGGCAAGTCTTAAAAACAGATTTTCACAAATGGTCTCAACCTTGACTAAACTTAATCTATTTAGCAAAGAATTACCCCTGACTAAAAAAAAACATGTGCAAAGCTGGAAGAAAACACCAAAGAAAGCTGATTCAGCAAACTAATGAGCCAGGCATCCTGATTCAAATACATATTACAATCTTCAGATAATAAATACAGCAATAGACAAACACACAGACACCAAAAGAAACCTTCCACGTCACAGTTACGCACTAATTGTTCTGGCAACATAAAACGACAATAAAACACTGCAGTTTGTGGATCTTGAATTGATAAAAAAAAAATACCATACCTGTGCATCTTCATGGAACAGATCGTGAACATGTGTGTCAGCGGATCTCTCCTTCAGCAGCTTGGTCCCATCTCCCTCCTGGCTGCAGGTGTGCACATGCCAGCCGACCGGCAGGGTCCCCATTGCCACCAGAAAAGCTCCTTGGTCGACATGAAACGAAATCCTTGCGGGTTTTTTTTTTTCTTTTCTTATCCAAACATATGAACAACCGAGGAAATAACGCGACTGTGCGTGGGAGCTGACAGGAGGCCACCGGTGCCGCCGCAGCCTTTCCCCGTGAAACGGCAACAGGTGCAGCAGGAGGTCTCCCGGATGCGTCTGGGCGTGCGCTCTGACGTCACAGCTTTACCTGAAAATTCAGCGAAAAGCGACACTTTGGCTGCACGTCTTAGCGTTAAAGTAAAAAAGACACATCAAAACGTTAAAGTTTAAAAACAATTAACTATTGTGTAAGACATGCTAAAAAGCAGATATTCTGACTGACCTAATCTTATTTACAGTAGTAAAAGCGCCAAAGGTAGAACGCTAATTTCCTGACGTACATGTATCGTTCCTAATTGTTTTACCTGCGCTTAAACTCACCTTAAGTTGACTCTCCCGCCGCTTTTCTAGATATAGTCCAGCCAAATCTTACCTTTCGCATTTCTATTTCGCATGGCGCTCATAAATAGCCAAATTAGAAATCCTGAGTGATGAATCCAGCCAGTGTGTGACAGCGTGTGTGAAAATGTCAGCCGGACTGCAGGTAGTGCCTTTAGGGACCGCTGCTTACATTTGCAGGGTGTGTAGGTAACATGTGTACAAGGTTCCCGTGTTAGTCTTGGCATTAAGCCCGGCAGTACAAGGTTGATTGATGATTAAAAGCCTGAAAAACCCTTAAGTTTAATTCATTTAAAGATATCACTGGTGCATTTTTAAACTAATGTTATGAAATTTGGATTTCTGTGTCAGGGTTTCACAAAAAACAACAGAGAATTAGATGAATGCGTTCCTGGTGAAAAAAACAAACATTTTGACAACAGCAGCGACATAAAGCAACTCTTCAAGCTCCCATTCTGTGAATAAATTTATTCATAAGGACAGTACACACAACGATCAAAACAATTCAATCAGTTTGCCTACAAATCATAATATTTAGCAAAGCTCTAATTAGACGGGGTTAACTTGACTGATTAATCAGTTACAATTAAAGCTGCACATTATATGAAAAACAAAAGTTCATCCGACCCAACAAGTCAGCGGACCATGCAAAATAAGCTAATGTCTCGTTGACCTCAAAAGGTGAAGCAGGACGCTTCCTTGTCCAAATTCTTTTAAAAGGTAGAAAACTTTGCGGAGTTTGGATTCCCGTTGCGTAAATGAAAGGGCTCAACGGGAGCTAGTAAAGACATAACCGACGGTAGCAAGAATGCATCTGTGTGATTGACGTATCAGTGCTTTAAATGACGTGTTTCAAAAAATATTATTTATAAAAAAAATTTATAATACATATCTTTTTACACAAAACACGTTTTTTTCTTCTTCTTCTCTCTAGCTTATACAAGGACACTTAAGGCCAGAAGACGGACAGGTAGACAAAAAGAGAAAGGAAAACAAACTTTAGAGCTGCTGATATAGGAAATGAGCGACTGTTGCGCATGGGGAGTTTCCCAAAAGCAGAACAGGATTCAAATTACAAAACCCGTCTGCACTGTGCTTTTAAAGGTTGCCTACAATTCATCAGGCCGCCTCCAAAGAACTAGAAACCGCCTTAACTTTCAGTCATAGTCCGGCCTAAATCTACTTTAACTGCTCGGGTTAAAAAAAAAGTCTGCTGCTGAGGCCCAGTCATCCTGCAGAATTATTTTAGCCGTCCACGACTCAAACACCGTCGTCGATGATTCGGATCTCCTTTTAAAAACAACTGGCGTATGTACAAAACTCTCAAAAAGCCGCGTCTTTGTCTGGCAGTGCGTCCGTCTCATTGCGACATCCATGAAATGCTTGGAAAAGGCCTTCCACTGACAAGAAGCGTCGCTTGCACGCACCTTTTTCTCTCTGTCTCTCTTTCTTTCGTGTGTGTGTGTGTGTGTGATAAAACAGTACTTTGTAGAACATAAAAAAATATATACAACATATTTACAGCAGGATATTTTCTATACATTCTTGAGGAAAATCAAAACCATCGTGAAAAAGCAAAAGAATCGGACGATTAACGCGGCGCCGGCTGTCCCTGATTGTCGGTGGAGATGCAACAAGAGGGACGATGGTGCACACGCAACTGATAAAGACGCCACATTTATGTACAATCAACAGCGTGACTGAGTGCACCGGGGAACAAACTCATAAGTCACCCATGGTTTCGATAGGACCCGAAAGATGTCCCCCCCCCCCCTTTTTTTTAGCTAAATGTGTGGAGCCGATAAAAGCCAGGAAACGGTGAATAAAATGCTGTTTCCTTTCAATAGTTTGAGACACCGAATTGATTTTTCTTTCAACAAACAACAAAACATGAAAGGCAAAATTAAATAAAGCTCTAAGTTCATCAGGATACAACTGAAAAAAAAAAAAAAAAACAGTCGATAGCTTATGTTATTGTGACAATTGCGCGAGAGGAACATAGCACAGATTGAGTAAAAACGCCACCAAAAAAAGAAAAAAATTAGCAGGAATGAGTTAAATGAAGTGCTGAAAAAAACGAAACAGAAAGGCACAGAAGCAATAATTTACTAAACCATTCACCAACCTCCTCATCTCTGCTTGTGCTGCACAAACACGACGACGTTAACTGAAATAAAGCGGCTGCGGCCGATTCCCAAAACGACGTAACGCTAAAAAGAAAAGAAAAAAATACCTGCGACCTCTTAGGTGAGGCAAAGAGTGTCAAATGAACTCCCGGTTTCCATTAGGTCTGAGAAAGGTAGCTGTCGACGGTGACTGTTCATCCTATACTCCCTGTAGAAAGAATGTGCAAACGGAGCGCGACCCTAAAGTGACCCAACGCCACCAAAGCCCAGTTTCAAAGCAAAACGAGAATTATCCTGCAGCCATTTTTCACGTATGCAGCTCCACGAGGCCCAGATCGTCTAATAAAGTGAGACAAAAACTTGTTTTTAAATCAAAGTTTTAGCACAGACTAGCTTTCTTATGAGTGTGGGGGGAAAATTTGATTTTAAAAACCAGAATTTTTACATTTGGCCGTCAAACGCGCCAAATTGGACTTAATGTTAAACAGGAAATGAAGATGGCCAACTGCATACGATCAGTCCTGCGTCGTTAGTTACACACATCCATGGTAGGTGAGAATAAAGTGACTTCAACATAAAGAGTATTTTAAGAGCTAGCCTAGAATAAATGAGTTTTTTTTTTTTTTTTTTACATAAACATCAAGGGGAGGTAGGCAAAGAAAGAGGCGTACGAACCATCAGCCGTGTTATTATGAACCAAGACAGCTAAAACGAGAGAGAAACCATAAATCCGGTTACAGTAAAATACAGGCGCATCTCAGTAAATTAGAAAATGACCAAAAAAAAAAAAGTTAATTTTAGTAAATCAGCTCCAAAAGGGAAGCTCTTTATGATGATATTTAATGCTTTCATTTCTTTTAATTTAGGTAATTATGGGTTATAATCAGAATCTCATGCAAGACCAATGCAAAGGATTTTTAATGCAGAGATGTCGTGGCCATGTTGTAAACTCTGGGGAAGACTGCTGACCTGACATCCTCCACAAGAAGAGTAGACCAACCATAGTAACGGAAAGTTGAGTGGAAGGAAAAAATGTGATAAAAAAAAAAAAAAGGCTTTGGAAAGATGGTAAAGAAAAGCCTGTCCAAGACTCGGGGTGGGGATTAACACGCTGAAGTATCCAGGACACGAATGCTACAAGTGCTGCATGTCCTGTATTAAGCCACTGTTGCTACCATTTTTATTATTTTATTATTATAATATCATAGCACTGCTTCAGGTAAAATATAATTGGCTGATTGGTGTAGAGCGGGGAGCAAAAAGGGAAGTGAGCAAGTGCCGGGTGCATGTACCGTACTTTCAAAAAGGCTGAAATTCCTTCATTAAAAATCCTTTTTTAACCAGTTCTACGTAATAATCCAGTAAGTTAATGCGGTTTACACTGAGTCATGATCATTACACAGAAATAAGCCCCTAAAAATGTAGCACTCCATGACAGATCCATCTACCTTGAAATCTAGTTCCTGAACTGAATCGCAGAAGCCAGTCAACTTTTCAGGGCAATTTCAAAGTACTGAGATGCTCCTGTATGTTGCTGAAAATCCAAACGGCGCGAGGCGTCCGCTTAGCCTCCAGCCCCCCCAGACATCCAGCAAAGCACCGAAAAAATAACAACAATCAACGGAGCTTAAAGATCTACTGTCTGAAAGTCATAACTTAACTGGCTGACTGATGCATAAAAAAAGTGGCAATATTGCATTAAGCAGCAAGAGTTGATTATTGTTCGAGCAAGGCAAACCGACACCCGCGTTAAACGTAAACTCTCTGGCGGCGAAAAACACGAGAATAATTACACTTTGGTCACTTAACCTCCTAGTGTACATTCCAGAAAACTGCTTTGATTCAGATAGAAATGCTTTACATAGTACGAGCTCACGAGGGGTTCGAGTAGAACCCAAACAGAAATGAAGATTTTTCAAACCACTTTAAAACAAAAAAGAAAAAGAAAGAACAGAAAACATGATTGCGTTGTGAATAGTTTTGGCAAAAAAAAAAAAAAAAAAAAAAAAAAAAGAGAAAACAAGACGGATGAAATAAAGTGCTGCTAAAACGAACAGATGAGTCCTCTCCCCGCGTTTCCTTCAGCCGAACGACTCGCTGGTTGAAACGTCGGGGGACGAGTTCAACTGAACCCTGGCCTCAGTGACTCGGACTAAAGGGAACTCTGAGAAGTCGGCGCCGTGGCCCCGGACGCCCGCTTGTCCGTTGGCGGCGGCGAACTGCGAGGACGGCGCCGATCTCGCCGCCTGGAAATGTGACTTGAAGTTCTGATCGAAGGGGCCGATCTGGAAAGTCTGCAGTATGCCCGGCGTGGAGTCGGGCTTCTTGGAGGGCGACACCTGCTCCAGGAAGTCCTCGTCGGCCGGGGACACGGCCGAGGGCGGCGTGGTCTCGTCGCCCGAAAACGAAAACGAGTGCTGGGAGTCTCCCACCAGTAACCCGAAGTGAGGCTTCTCCAGAGTGGACCTCAGCGGAGAGCTCATCCCTGATTTGAACCTGCTGGGGGAGGAGAACTGTTTCTCGTTGGAGAACAGGGGCTGTCCGGCGAGCGTGGGGTTTTCGGAGACCAGGCTGAGGCTCTGGCTGGTCAGGTAGCTGTCGTTCTGGCTGGTCCGCTCCAGGGCCTGCTGGAGGAATTTAGAGTATTCCTGCAGGAGGCTGACCTTCTCCGCCGGCGGCGGAGCCTGGGCGCCGGAGGAGCCGATGCTCTCCACGGGGCTGCCGTCTGAAACGTCGGAGGAGTTTATGGATATGCTCGACGTCACTTCGGTGTCGGCCACGGTGAAGGAGATGTCGGACTGCCCGTTGGACTTGTTGGAGTAGTGCTCCAGCAGCGTCTGGAGCACCTCGTCGGGCAGGACGCTTTTCTCGTGAGGCGCCTTGATCTCGCCGCCGATGGGCTGGGGCTCCAGGATGGTGGCGGGCACGGTCTCGTCGATGACCGTCGACACCACGGTCTGCGCGACGGACGGCTGGGGGGGGATGCCGCCCGCGCTCAGGCCGTAGTCCCGGCTGCTGTTGGCCATCGCGGCGTGGAGGTAGCGCTTCTTTTTCAGGAACTGCATGGCGTCGTCGTAGTTCGTGCTGCTGGCGGCCGGTTTGGCCGCTGCCCCCTGAAGAGTCTCGACCGCTTCCAGGTCGGCGTTGGCCGCCACGTCTAAAAGGCCCTGCTTGTCCACGATCTCAAAGGTGTACTGGGCGACCTTGTCGGGCTCCTCATAGGAGGACAGGGAGGAAGACAAGCAGGGAGGCGTTTGCTCGCTGGGCTCTTTAAGGCTCCTCTTGGGGACTTTCTTCAGGACGATCTTTGGCGGCGTCGTGTCCTCTGACGACGCGTCTCCATCTTCGTGCTGGCTGGCCGTTTCCTCGGGAAGCTCCACCGAGTAGTCGGGGATCACATACTCGTGTTTCACCTTGGACGACACGGCGAACATGCACGGCGTTGCCATCTTGTCCCGGCTCTGCCCCTCCTTCTCTTCGCCGTCTTCCGCAGCGAACGCCTCCGTCAGGACGGCGCCGCAGGAGCCGGCGCTCTTCTCCGCACACTTCTGCCGCTTCTTCTTGGGCAGGCAGCACTCTTTGGGAGGGAAGGGAGACCCCGAGGAATCCGCGTCGCACAAAGGCCCCGCTTTACCAGCGGCCTTGTTCGCCTTCCTCTCTCTGTTTTCGTGACACATTCGCCTGTGCTTCAAAACCCGGTCCGTTCTGGAGAAGTACTGTGGACGGAAAACAGAATTTGAACCATTTTTTTTTTTTTTTGCAGTCCAAAAAAATGCTTTATAAATATGCCAAACTGCGCCATTCAAACATTTTAAAGAAGAATAAAATGAAGACTAACTGATGTTTTCATAAAAAGCATTTGTTTTTTTTTTAAATCAGGAGGATTAATGATTGACGTCCCGATAAACTTTTACATAGAACAAGCAAAGCTTAATACTATAAGCAGATGTGAAATCAAATGTCAAATCCAAGACACACCTGAGCTAAATTTCAATAGTAGCTTTTTAAAATAATAATTCAAATTAATGTCCTTATAATAATACAAATTTCTATTGAATGTCAACATAGAAGTGAAGGGGCTTGTAAACCCCAGCAGAGCATTATGGGTTGTGTAGTATCAGCAGTGAAAGCGCTGTATCCTGATTGGTCACCTCTAGTAGAGGTTTGGATTTATCCTGTGGGCCAAAGTTTAACGCCTGAGAGTAAAAACCAACAGCTTTACCAAAACTACTCAACATCCTCACACCTTTTCCACATTTTATCAAATTACTACCACAGATTTTATTTTAGGTTTTATGCGACAGACCAACTGAAAGTAGCCGTTAATTGTGAAGAGGAAGGAAAAGGATGCAGGATTCGCTTCTTTTCCCCCCCCCCATAATAAAAATCTGAAAAGTGCAGCATTCATTGCATCCAGCCCTGTTTATATTGAAACCAGTAAAAACTGACAAAAGAAAGTCACTGTTGTTGAAAAAAAAAAAAAAAAATCAACAATAAAAAAAAAAACATAAAAGATCATATCGAAGGGAACACAGCAAACATGTGGAAGGTGTTATACGCTGAAAAGGCAAAAAAATTAACTTTTTTCTACATGCAAAACGTTGTGTGGTTGGAAAAATTCATGCTGCACACCCCATGGTGAAACATAGTGGTGATGATATTCATGCTAACGTGATAGTTATCCTGGCAGAGACAGGGAACCTGGACAGGAAGATGGATGGTGCTAAAAACTGGGAAATACTGGTGGATAAAAAAAAAAAAAAAACAGACAAAAACAAACAAGCAAAAATAATGGTCAGATGGTCATAGTAACATGACAAAAATGGGGAAAAAGTGACTGTGGGTATAAACAGGATAGTGGAAAAGCTAACTGAACTATAGCGCTGAGTTTAGCTACAGCAGCTGGATGTGAATTTGACTGACAGATCCCAGTCGGTCAGGCCTTGTATGTTGTTGGGTTGATTCAAAAACAACTAATTGATTGTTTGGCCTATTTGTACTATAGCACAAAATCAACTCACTGCAGTGAAAACAATGTTGCTGTCACTAAAATTAGATTTTCCCAAACATATGATGAACCTGTGCAACATCCCCACATCACTGATTTACCAACAACTTGGTAAGACTGAAGAAAGACCGATAAAGAGCAATTTCCTGCTTTTTTTGGCTAAGATTTTCTATAACGTAGAAAAGATTCCTGGATCAATGTGTGCTTCTGTGCGTGTTTGCCTCTCTTATCGTGTCTCTGCTCTGTCTTCTCTAACCCCCAGTCGGTCGAGGCAGATGACTGTTCACACTGAGCCTGGTTCTGCTGGAGGTTTTTCCTCCCTGTTAAAGGGGAGTTTTCCTCTCCACTGTCGCTTCATGCTTGCTCAGTATGAGGGATTGCTGACCCTGTATTCATTTGGCTGTTCTATTAGCAACTCAAACGCCTAAATAATCAATAAGTTGGACAAAAGTTTAAATTTGGGAAAATTAAAGATCAAGGATGTTATTTCAATATATATACAGTTGTGGTCAAAAGTGTACATACACTTGTAAAAAAATCATAATGTTATGGCTGTCTTGAGTCTTCAATAAGTTCTACAACTCTTATTTTTCTGTGATAGAGTGATCGGAACACATACATGTTTGTCACAAAAAACAGTCATAAAGTTTGGTTCTTTCATAAATTTATTATGGGTCTGCTGAAAATGTCACCAAATCTGCTGGGTCAAAAATATACATACAGCAACATTAGTATTTGGTTACATGTCCCTTGGCCATTTTCACGGCAACTAGGCGCTTTTGGTAGCCATCCACAAGGTCCTGGCAAGCTTCAGGTCGAATGTTTGACCGCTCTTCTTGACAGAATTGGTGCAGTTCAGCTAAATGTGATGGTTTTCTTGCATGAACCTGTTTCTTTAGCACTGTCCACATGTTCTCAATGGGGTTTAAGTCAGGACTTTGGGAAGGCCATTCTAAAACCTTAATTCTAGCCTGGTTTAGCCATTCCTTTACCACTTTTGATGTGTGTTTTGGGTCATTGTCTTGTTGGAACACCCAACTGCGCCCAAGACCCAACCTTCGGGCTGATGGTTTTAAGTTTTCCTGCAGAATTTGGAGGTAATCCTCCTTCTTCATTATCCCATTTACTTTCTGCAAAGAACCAGTTCCACTGGCAGCAAAACATCCCCAGAGCATAATACTACCACCACCATGCTTGACAGTAGGCATGGTGTTCCTGGGATTAAAGGCCTCACCTTTTCTCCTCCAAACATATTGCTGGGTGTTGTGGCCAAACAGCTCAATTTTTGTTTCGTCTGACCAGAGAACTTTCCTCCAGAAGGTTTTATCTTTGTCCATGTGATCAGCAGCAAACTTCAGCCGAGTCATAAGGTGCCTTTTCTGGAGCAAGGGCTTCTTTCTTGCACGGCAGCCTCTCAGTCCATGCCGATGTAAAACACGCTTGACTGTGGAGATTGACACCTGTGTTCCATCAGCTTCCAAATCCTTGCAGACCTGCTTCTTGGTGATTCTTGGTTGACTCTTGACCATCCTGACCAATCTCCTCTCGGCAGCATGTGATAGCTTGCGTTTTCTTCCTGATCGTGGCAGTGACACAACTGTTCCATGCACTTTATACTTGCGTATAATTGTCTGCACAGTTGCTCTTGGGACCTGTAGCTGCTTTGAAATGGCTCCAAGTGACTTCCCTGACTTGTTCAAGTCAATAATTCGCTTTTTCAGATCCACACTGAGTTCCTTTGACTTTCCCATTGTAGCTTTTGTAGCTGAGTCTAATCACTGGGTCAAATGAGCCCTATTTAAATGGGCTCATGAGAAGTCAACAGCTGTAGTCAATCAGAATCACTTAGAAGAAGGGAAGAGGCCATGACATGAAGCTAATTTGATTGACACAACTCGCTACATCACCAAAGTTGACAAATTTTGTTGCTGTATGTATATTTTTGACCCAGCAGATTTGGTGACATTTTCAGCAGACCCATAATAAATTTATGAAAGAACCAAACTTTATGACTGTTTTTTGTGACAAACATGTATGTGTTCCGATCACTCTATCACAGAAAAATAAGAGTTGTAGAACTTATTGAAGACTCAAGACAGCCATAACATTATGATTTTTTTACAAGTGTATGTACACTTTTGACCACAACTGTATAAAGAATTGAATAAGAAATTCAAATTCTTATCTTTGAGATAATGAAATAAAGGAGTTTGCAAACCCAAAAGATTTTCTTATTTCATCCAAAATTATAAAAAAAACAAAAATATGTAAAAAGACCCATAGGAACCCTGATAAGAACTAAACTCCAGCGTTGATGATCTACTTTTGATCCTGAATGTAAAACTTTGCTCTTTTGTTTTAAACGCATCGTACCTGGTGACAGTAGTCACACTGGTAGGGCTTCTCTCCACTGTGAGTTCTCTTATGTCTCTCCATGTGATACTTCTGGATAAACCTCATCCCACACTCATCGCAGCGAAAAGGCTTCTCACCTGAGGGAAAACACACACACAAAAAAGATGACGACCAAAAGGAGAAAATAATCCCCATCCGTGTCTATTCCAATAACCCGCCGCTCACCGGTGTGGATCTTCTCGTGTCTCTGCAGGAGATACTTCTGGATGAAACGCATGTCACACTGGCTGCACTGAAAGGGCTTCTCGCCTACAGATTTAAGGACAAACACGATAAACGGCAACACCATGAATGACGCAGACTTAAAACTTTATGTGACATCTATCCATCTTTATGTGGATTTGCCGTTTTCTATGCTTTAAAAATCACAGAGAGCTGCATAGTTTTGAGTTTGACTGATTTTACTTTTTGTTTCCCTGAAGGTTTGGTCCTGGCCTTTATTCATTAGTAGCTGACCAGGAAGAAGGGCAGACAGAAGGGGAAGACATGCAGTAAAGTGGGCCAGACCTGTTTTAGGCACCTTTGAGATCTGTTTTAGGCGGAGAACGCCGCAGCGGAGGACAAGATCGGCATGTAATGCGATGATAAATGATCACAGGTCATAAAAGGAGACAACGACTTCGCTCGTTATTACTGAAGCCCCAGTTCACGCACGATCTGCTCCACTGTCTGATTAAAGTACACGCAGGACAGACTACACATCCGACCTTAGAAAGGACATGGTCGTAAACGTGTGGCTGACGTAAAAGACAAAAAAAGAAGAAACTTAGCTAAACTGCTAACCAGTCACAAAAAAAAAAAAAAAAAAAAAACAGAACAAGCTGCTTCGTGGCAGCTGCTGCTATCATATCAGAAGTCAATTTTCAGGAATAAGGTGGATAAAAATAAAAACATGACATTTCAGAGAATGATTAATTGGGAGTCATTTGTACCCGTGTGAATGAAGACATGTCTCTGCAGATGGTAGTTCGTTCTGAACGCAGCATTGCAGTGGACACAAACATGACACTTTGGGTTGGGTACGGCCACAGAGCCGTCGTCATTCATGCCGAGGATCTGAAACGGCAGCGAGGAGAAGACGGGGACGTTGTTTTCATTTATGCAGTCAAAGCTAAAGACAAAAAAAAAACGGATTGCTGCCATAAACTGATGTGTACCTTTGCCGGCGAGCGCTGCTTCCTCTTCTTTTTCTTGGGGTACACAGTCATGTCCTTAATTGCCTTTTTGTCCTTCTTCAGATGGGCCGCGGGGTCAGGCAGCTTCAGCTCCTGCTTGATGCTCAGCTGTGAAAGCAGGACCGTTCGCAGTCAGGACATTTAATGTGGCAGATGACCTACTTTATGAGATAGCAGGCAAGCTGCCGGCTTATACAGGTCTGGCAGGTGGAAGCGGGCAAAACAAGGAGAAGGACACCTCAGTATGAGGATGCCTCGGGATCCTGTCTGTAGTCTAGAGGGCAACCTGGAGTCATGCTGAGAAACGACACCACAGCTGGCCTCCCAGGACGTCTGCATATTCTCTGAGCGGCTGAATACATGTCACAAGTCGCCGACGGGCTCGTGTCGGTTTCTCAGCCTCTGCAGAATGTTTTAGGCTTTTGTTATCTTCAGAGATTCCAGGGCAGCGGATAAAAGGGAGAGCTTTAAGAGGTCAAACGACGTTCTCAAGTCGTTCATATTCATTACAGCAGGTTTGACCTCCTGTTTCCTTCCATCGGAGTAAAGCACATTAAGTGAAAGAAGTGTTTCCCCCAAGAACTTCATTTCCCAGAGCCCTCTGTTTTACACCGGCTTTCGTTTGTGCTCGTTTCCACTGATGGTGCAGCCAGGCTGCTTGTGCCAGTTGCGTTAGACACTGAAATCCTCCGACAAGTGGAAACGGAAGCATTACTTGTGTTGGTAAAAACGACTGCGTACGAAACTGCTCATTACAGGATTGATCTGAGATTATTTCAAGCCAGCTGTGGTTTAAAAGATAAGAGAGCTAACTCTAAATGTTGTGGAAGTGTGTAGCTATGAAGGATTTTCCATGAAGCGTCATCTTGTTCAAGCAGGGGCTGTGCAGGAGAGGAAATAAAGGCTCCCCGCTTCACAAATAATCAGCAGTAAAACTCAAATTTGCAAAAATGCACAGAAATCTGCTTGTTTTTAAAGCTAAGTAGAGTATAGTAGAGTAGAGCTTGACGATAATTCAATAACAATATATATATTGATCTATAGACGTAAATCGATAACAGAAAGAAAAAGGGTCAGTAAAAAGTTCAATAGAATAAAAGTTTTTCTTCCTTTTGAATTCTAGGCATTTAGGTTAATACTACAGTCATTAATCCTCCCAACCAATCACAAGCGCAGACCCAGGAGATGCATCATCAAGCTCCGCCCCCTTCAAAGAGCCACCTGTGCCTTTTTCTTTTTTACAAACTTGCAGTTTTGGTAAAAAGTTGGTTGAATAAAGGGTTGAGTTTGAATTCAGTGTTTGTGTCTTTATCTAAAAATAGGTCCGGGGTCGTATTATCGTCCATTTATCGTTACCATGGAGAACAGCTCAATATATCGCGATATTGATTATAGGCCGCATTGCCCAGCCCTAACTAATATTATCGCAGATCTCAACTTTTCCTAATATCGTGTAAGCCCTAGTTTAAATACTGAGTTTGCAAACTAAAATACTACAAAACCTTTTGTGTATAACATAGTTATGAGCATATGAACTGTCAAAGAGTTTGTACTAGGAGACAATTGAAGCAAAATTGTGGAAATATTCAACCAATAAGGAATGTTTAACATCCCCCTCAACCCTAAAACTCCGCCCTTTTGGGGTAACGTTGTGGTTCCTGCAGTGGACAGGCAACTTCATTTTGACCTATCAGGACATTGTTTACTGCACCGACAGGATCTCAAAAGAGGATCTCCAAACACAGTGTACCCAACCGGACCCACTGAAAAAGCAAACTCACAGGCATATGAAGCGAGTAGGGAAACTTGTTGGTGAGTTTTAGGGGGAAATGCACTCCAACGTCGCCGCCTCCTTCCTCTTCTAATCCGTCTCCCCCGTTCTTCGTCACCTCCTCCTGCATCATCAGCTGCTGCGGAGGGACCAGGTCGTGAGTGACCAGCGAGCTCCCAGTCAAGTCCTCGTCATCTTCGTCGTCGTCGTCGTCCTCAGCCAGCAGGGGCTGGTTCGCCAGCGATCGCTCCCCGAGGGTCATCACCACCAGTCCTCCGGCGCCCAGGCAGATTCTCCCCCCTGCGTCGATTCCTCCGCTGCTGCACTTCAGCAGCATCCCATCCAACTTGTCCTCAGTGTTCATCTTACATCGAGTACGCCTACAGTGTGCAAAAAAGAGCAATTAGTCATATTTTTATGATTATATTACATTTAAATGCACAGTGATGGCACATGATCTTGTACTTGATTATTTATTGTATTTTACAGTGGCAGTTTTTAATTGTATTTGATCTTTTTAGCACGTGTAGTCCAAGACAATTTCCCCCCATGGGGACAATAAAGTATAACCTGTCTGTAGTGGAGATACAACAGACAGGTAGCTGCTTGGCAATGATGCGTGTTGCTCTAATTTCAAGTATTTCCAATAGTTGTTATGATCGCACGGAGTTGGATATCTAACGTCAACAATGTCTTGTTTCCAGGAAAAGTGTCAACTTTTGTAACCAGGTCAGCTATTCCTTCTCTAATCACATCTTAAAAACAGCTAAATCTATGATGCAGGCATCTGAAAAGCACCACAGGCAGCTTTAAAAGATGAGAGTTTACCAACTTGATATGCAGAAACACAACGATGGCTAGTTGGTTAAGATAGCAAACATACTTTAGCTACAACACATCGGATCAAAGGCAGCAAAATACCGATCGATAAAAATGGTTGACGTTGCTAAAAGACTACACAAGGACACATTTGACTGAGCAGCTTGCGTTTCAACACAAGGTCCCATGTAAAGGATGACAGTTAGCGTTAGCATCGGCTTGTGTTCAGCCTCGGCCAAGCTAGCTAGCGTAGCATTTGTCAACGTTTATTAATTGTTTTATGTTACTGGATCACAGGAAATTAAACACGGGCCCGGGAGGACATTTCTACCGAGACGACAAGAAAGCCCCCGACAGCCGTCAATGTAAACAGACTCACTGTGTCACTCGGCTAAAACGGCCTGAGACCCCCGGTTAGCCGACTAGCTCGCCGCGCTCATCAATCCGCTACATTGCGTCGGTTTCGACCTGCGGCGGAAACAGGAAGAGAGGGCGACGGTCACTTCAGAATAAAAGCACATTCACCACCGTCTCCTGGGAGTTGCAGACGTTTCTTATTTTAAAAGTCGATGTGCTTCTAACATCTTGACACCTGAGAGATTTGGTCCAAACCATAGGCTTTTAGACACCTGAATGAGATCTGGAAAAAAAAAAAGTTTAAAAAAAATGAACGTTTGATCAGTTGTAAACCTAATGTACGGATCTGTCGGGAGAAAGAAAAATAAATATTTTGAAGAGAAACTGATCATTTGGAATGTGTGGAAAAGCTTACGTTTAGATTAAAATTCTCAGGTCTTAAGAGGTTAAAAATCACGTTATAAAATCACTGGTTGCTAAGTGCAGATTCCTAAAAGCTCCCCAAATACTGCAGTGTTTGTATGGATGTAAAATATGTAATTAAGCCTAATACAGGCCTGAGATAACTTGTAAAGCCTTAAAAAAACTCCTCTCACATATCTTACTTTATAGCAAAGAAACTAACAAGGACTACGAATACAGACAATATATTAAAAACCGAAGCGTCAGACTTTGTGAGCTAAAAGGAGGAAATGTGTACAGTGGAAACTAAATGGAGAAATACTTATCTTTACACCATAAATGCTAACAAAATAATTAATAGGACACTTTCATTACAAATAAACCAGTTCAGCTGGCTAAAAAGACTCTAGCTTCTGTGTTTGTCCTTATTAATAGCATCTTTGGTTAAGTTCACGTTATTGTGAAAAATATCCAAAGTGGAGATGGGTTTATTTTATTGAGCGCTTCTTTTGGGTCCACAAGATAGTTCTGACATGTGCATACAACTATATATTACCAGTGACCCATGGAGGTTTTCAAAAGAATACCGATGATAGTAAAATGTTGAGTTAATACGGAGCTTAGAGAAATAAATAGCGGGAAAAAACATACATTGACCACAATACAATGACATAAATATAATTAATACACAAGGTTCCTGCACATGTTTTATGTATTTCATTTAATTTATGTTTGTTTGTTTGTTTGTTTCTGTACGGATGGATGGATCTGCAGAAAGCTGGACACTGGACAAACAGATGGATGAATGGATGAATGCCCAGAGCCGAGAACATGACATAAAGATTTGGCTGAGTAGTCCAAAGTTGTCACAGCGCACGCATTTTACCGGATATTTCCACTTACACAAATGCCGTGAAATCGCACCGAGACGCGTCTTTTAATCTGAACGACGTCACAGGAAGACGCGCTTTTGCGTTGAAAGGCTTGACAACATCTTCTCTGGCCCGTCTGAGGCTAGGCAACTAGCCTGCTAGCGGTCTATACATTTAAAGCCTAACTTCAAAATAATTGTCCTAATGCCAATAGCGCCCTCGCATGTGTGCTATTTCTTATACAGACTCCAGCTGTCGGTGTGCAACACATTGGTTGAATCCTCTGCCTAAAACTAATGAGCAGAACTTGGCATCTCCACAGCTCTGCTAGCTCGCCACTACGACAGACGATCAGCAGGCTTGCTCTAAATGCCAAGGGCTCCTAAACGACACGCCGGCTTTAGATGAGCGGTGTTTCTATTTACCTGTGCGCGTTAAGGCCGTTTATTTGTCATCACTGCAGGGCGCAACTCCAAAGGGCTGCGCTGAGTTAACACCATCCAGTTTGATAGAGATATGTGATGTGTTTGTCGCCATCTAGTGGAGGATAATGGTTGGTGCACTCATTATGCTGCTTTCTGATCTACCCAGATGTTTTAATTACGTAGACGGGATCACCGATCCGTTATTTTGAGTCGCTGGTGGCAGTGTTATTTTAGCTCAAACATGAAATTAAGAAGAAAAAAACTTAAGGACAGATCTCTCTTTGTAGGAATATTGGAATATAAAACACCTTAACACGTGCAGTGTTTGAATATAATTTGTGTTCGGCTGATCACATTCCTAGCACTGTTGCTATGCAGCAAGACGGTCCTGGGTTCGAGTCCTACCCTTACTCTGGGTCTTTCTGCATGGAGTTTGCATGTTATCCCTGTGCATGCGTGGGTTCTCTCCGGGTACTCTGGCTTCCTACCACAGTCCAAATTGGTCTCTCTAAATTCTCCTTAGGCGTGAGTGTGTGCGGATGTTTGTTTGTCCTGTTTGTCTGTTGTCCTGCGATAGACTGACGACCTGTCCAGGGTGTACCCTGCTTCTCGCCCATTGACAGCTAGGCACCAGCACCCCTCGCGACCCCATGAGGGATAGGCGTGTTAGAAAATGGATGGATGGATGATCAAATTCCTTTAAAAGCAAATATCCGTGTGTGTAGGCTGTAAAGTATTTAAAAAGTAAGTTAAATGCGCTTCATTTTTTCTCCATCTGAATGCACATTTCTGCCTAAATCAAAGCTGGAAACATTCCATCCAAATTGAATTTTGTTTTTGCCTAACTTCTCAAATCTTTTTAAACCTCAAGCAGGATTGCTCTACATTTAAGTCCACCCATCAACTCTGCCAGTTTCACTGTCCCTACTGGGACCCCCCCCCCCCCTAAAACATTCCCACAGCATGATGCTGCCACCACCGTGTTACAGTGGAGGCTTTGGGTATGGTGTTATCTTTTTTCCATATATGTTTTGCTTGTAAACCAAAATGGTTTGATTCTGGTTTTAAAGCCCCTTCTTGCACATGTTACCTGTAGACTGTTACAAGCTGCGAATGAGGCTTCTTGTGCATTTCTTTCAAAAACAGCATTGTTTTCTTCGCACTTTTCCATCAAAGTCAGATTTGGGGAGTGCGCATCATGCGTGATGCTGTTTGTTCACAAACTCCAAAGCCTCCATAGAAATGTGGTATTCAGATTAAATCAGAGGAGCATTCTATTTAGAAAATTGTTGAATTCTCAGGGCAATGGGATGCACAAGATTGTAACACCCCTAAGTAAAAATGCATACCACACTTTGAGGCTTTTACCTTTAAGAACGTTTTACTGCATCAAACAATTAACATGAGAAAAATTGAGAGAATTCAAGCAACGCTGACATGTCTGAAAGGCATGCTGTCGGTGTAGTGCATTATATAGTTGGAGTTTGGTCACATGATGTTCTTTTAAATCTCTTATCAATAAAACTTAACATTGTTTGACTTATTTTCTTCCAAAGCTTGAGCATTTTCTTGACTTTTGCTAAATTACAGGAACAAAACAGGTTTAGGAAATTCAATAATCCGTGTGCATAGAGACTCAAAACATCTTGAGGTCCAATAGGGGCCTTCAGAGCCTAACGGTTACCTCATCCATGCCATACCCAATTAGTTTCCTGGAAACGCGTTGCTATAATTGCGTAACAAATCAATAATAAGAACACTCGAGAAAAAAAAGCGCTCAAGTGTAAAGTATTTGAATTTCATAAGCACTCGTCTAATTCTCCTTGGGTTGACACGTTAGCTCAAAGAGCCGATGTGGAGGGTAGAGTGATCAAATGATACCCGGTCACGCCAGCCAGCTCTCTCACACACAAAACACGCGCAGACGCCGCTGTGAGGAATACTAATCAACCTGTTTGCCGTCAAGTACAGCAGGCAGCTCGGTGCGCAACTTAGGACTTTTCCATTCAGCACGCACTGACAGCTCCCCTGCCAGCGTCTCGCGAACAAAATGGGAATTTCACCGTACCACCGCCTTTCTCTTTTGACTGAACCGTGAGTGGGGTCGTTTCCACTTCAGTCTCCTTGGATCGTTTGGTGTGATGTGAGACAAGGCGCCGGAAAGATTGGATCTGAGAAGAGACAGCTCACTACTCCACCACCTCTAGCGAGGGAAGCCCCCCACGCGTTGCGCGCCTGGATCATCGGGTTTATATATATATATATATATTTCTATACACGTTCTCGCACCCGGTTGCGCGTGTGCGTGCGCGCGCGCGGTGCACTTACACGTGTGCGTTCAAAAAGCCCTCGGACTCCGTCCTCAACAGTTGCCACCAGAAAGAGGGAGAGCGAGGGAGACGGCAGACTGAGGACCGGACGGACGCCGCTCTGCCCGGCTCTGCTCCTGACATGCAGTCGCTCATTTCTCCGGTGACCAAAGCCATCCTAGTTGCGCTCTTCATCTTCGCCATCCTGCTGATTCTCTATGTGATCCTGTGGTACATCTGTAGGGACGTGGACTGCGACCACGGAATTTGAGGATTCCGTTAAAGCGGGGGAAATAACGGGAAAACCCCCCCAATGGGGCGCACAGAGAAACCCAAAGAGTCCTGTCTCATCCCGTAAGTGCTGTCCTGTCCTATTTGTGTATGTTTGTATGTATTCTTTACTTAAGCCGTGCGTAATTTCTGTCTGTCTATACATATTTGTGTGTGTGTGTGTGTGTGCCTGTGTTAACGTGCACACGCGCATTCCTCTCGCGCGTAATGTGAAAAGGTGATAAACCGGCGTGCGCCCGGTGATTCCCGCCCCGCTTAACTTGACAGCAAGCGTCCATCACCGACGCCTTGTACGTTGGGACACGCTGTTAAAACGGACAAGGAAAAAAGAAAATCAAAGGTGATACAATGTCACGAAGGGGGGGCATTTGTGTGTGTGGGCTCACTCAGAGAAGTACGCGGAGAGCGCCAGTGACATTGCGGTAAAAGACGTTCACGTCCCTTAAGGTCAAGAACAACAGTGTTTACCTCGTGTTCCCAACACCCACCCACCCCTCCAGCTTGGTTTATACATACCCGCAGCGTTAGTTCGCGTTCAGCTCATCTCGGTCTCTGAGGACGTCTGCACCCTGGCATCGCACGTCCAGCGAGATAACGGGATTATCTCCCCCGGTTCCATGTGCGTCTCCTTCCTAATCTGTGTTGTGCCATGTTTTGCGCCCTTATCGCGAATGCTCCGCTAATGCCCGTTTTATTTTTACGCATAGCGCAGATTCATTCCCACTTGGCGTCTGTGAGCTGGTTTCGGTTCACCGTGTCCAGTCGTTCACTTTCGAAACCCGCACCTGCACACGCAAACAAGCGCACTGCACCGATCAAAGGGTTTCTCTGTTACCCCCAAAATACGGCAGCTGTCACATAACCCATAATTTTATAAAAGTGACATGGGTGCCAGGTTTCTCTTTTTTTCTGCTGTTGTCATTAGAAAACCCAACTAATTTTACTCATCCCCAAGTAAGGATAGCAAGGACAAATCAAGGGCATGCTTTCTTTTAAAAACATAAATTCAAGCATTCGTGTGAGAATGTATCTGAGAATATGAATCCTTGGGGCATACACTGGTTATCTTGTGTATTTGGGGGGGGGGGGGGAATCCCGTGTGAAACGTATATTTGACATGTAATTACTGAGTTATAATGACTGGCTGCAGCTCACTGTACTTAACCTGCTTTAATTTTTTCATGTTAACGCCACAAACCCATGCGAGGATTGCAACAGCCAGGCATCTTTCTGTGCCCAGGGGAGGGGTGGGGGGTGGGGGGTGGGGGGGTTCTTGGCTTGAACATTTTAAAGATGTCTTATTTTGGAGTGCTTTCCATTCTGTGCTGGTTGCAGCCGTTGGAAAGAGATCCTACAGTCTCCGTAAAATGTTAGAAGGACTTGCCTGCGGTGACAAGGAGAAGCGAGTCCGGTTGGGCCACTACAGTATTTCTGCCACACTTGGGAATGCAACAAGCCGGGCTCGCCCCTTCAACACGCATATAGGCACACACTTGATTCCCATGCTGCATGGGTGACCGCTGTGCGCCTGTTCGGTAACGACATGATGAGGCAGCAGGAGCAGGGAGGTGTGTGACAACTGCTGCAGCTGTTAATGTCTAATCTGGTGTCCTGGACAGTTGTCTGAGTGTGTTAAGAAACGGTAGGTTGGGGGGGGGGGGGGGGAGCTCTGTTTGGGTGACTGTAGATGGCTGTTCAGTTTGTTAAAAAAGAACGGCAGCGTGTGTGTGACTGTGTGGGAGGGAGGTTAAACACTGACATGCTCCAGAATTACTGATAAAAGTGGAGCAGGAAGGGCTCAGCGGGACTCAGCATGAGCGTCAGCTGTGTGTACATTGTGCATGGATTTGTACCTACACCGGCATCAAATTCCATCAAGTTTATTGAAAATGTAATTTATCATTAAGTACATATGTGGCATCTAAACTCTTTGTGCACTGTGATCTATACAAAACGGATATTTTACAAATTGTCACCTTGAACGATGACAGTTTTCAGCAATTTATATGGGATTTAATGATGACATAAAGCCGTGCATGACTTCATAGTGGAAGGATAATGACACATGATGTTCACAATGTGTAAAAAAGAAAATACAATACGATCTGAAAAGTGTAGTGTGCGTTTTTACTTATATGTGGACGAAGGTGCTTTGGTCGACCAAATGTAAAAGTTTTGCATTACACGAAAATTTGCATACATATGTAGCCAAAAACTAATACAGTACAGTACCCCAAATAGACAATCCCCAGTGGAAAACATGATGGTGGCAGCATCATGCTGGGTTGAAAGTAATATGGACGGTGCTTAAAGTAGGGCAAATATGGAAAACAAAAATCAGCAAGAGATCAAAAAAAGACTTGAGTCCTCAGACATGCAGCCAGACGTACAAACGAAAGGTTTTAGATCAAAGTATAGTCACATGGATGAATGGTCTAGTCAAAGTAAACAAAAAAATCCAAACAAGAATATGGAGCAAGACTTGAAAGTCGCTGTTTCCAGGCACTCTCGGCCCAATCTAAGACTGATATGAGTATAAAACTGGCAGGGACATACCTCCTAAAACCTGTGACTGTAATTAAAGTGAATAGTAGCTCTACAATACTTTTTAAACAACATATATATTTTCCTTCCACTTTACAACTAAGGACAACTTTATACAAGTCTGTCACAAAAAATCCCAATCCCAAATCCCAAAAACATTAGGTTTGTGACTTATTTGTGACTACATGTGAAAAAGTACAAGAGGTCTAAATACTTTTTTAAGGCCCTGCAAGCAACAGGATTCTACTTTACAACTTTTACATATCTCTATCTAATATCCTCTTTTGTTTTATTCTCATCTTTATGGTTTTATCCAAAATATTGATCAGCCGTGTAGGAATCATTCCTTGGGAAAGAGAATTTACCTAAAGGTATTTACAGTTTTCTTGCATCGCAACTCGCAGACGGAAACATTTTAATTTTATTGACCAATAACGTATTCCAAAGCATGTAAAGTCACAGTAAAGCTGTATAAAGTTTTGTTTTAATTTTGAGTTACTGCAACACGTTTGGTAACCAGTGACACCTGCTGGATTTGCTTTGGAGCTCCACTGACTGGGAAAAGAAATGGGTCTGGAAACCTGTTATGGTGCCAGCGGTTGTTGCCGAAGCACAAAATTAAAATCTGGGTCTACCAGCTAGTAAAAGTTTAATCTAAACTTTCTGGGATTTCAGTATCCCCAGACCAATAAATGAGAAGGACTCTGGAAAAAAAATGCCCCACGGTGCACCCAGATGTTGCACGGAAGTAGCAGCGTCATGCTGCTGAGATTATGGACAGATAATGAGAAATGGGTGAGAATCGAAGTAATGTTGGTTTTTGTTAGGCACGTTGTTATTAAAAACCCTGAAGATTTGGATGTAGGTTTATGCTTTAGCAAAACAACAAAGCTTGGTGACAAAATAACATTCAAGTTATGTAAGCAGACTTTAAAGCTTCAGCTTCAGGCAATTATCAGAGGTTTCTTATAAACATATTAAGAATTCGGTCGTAAAGATCAGGATTTTCTTCTCGGGGTGATGAGCTGATGCTTTTGCTCTCACGTCAGAGCTCACATGCTACATGGAAAAAAAAAACACAAACAGTTTTATGATATTTTTCACTTTTTTGGCACTGACTGTTTCTTTATTTTTGGTCATTTATCATCATGCAATAAAAGAAAGCCCCACACCCCTAAATATCTTTGGAAAACCTATAAGGTTGTGGTTTATTATTTATTGAATTAAATGCTTCCTTACTTTAGCTACGTCACTTCTAAACTATGGATAACTGAGTTTGTTCATCTGAGACGCCAACATACGTTGTAGTTTTTGATTATTAGTTAGTACCTTTACACGGCATTGTACGTTTGTATAATGGGTCTTGGCGATTTTTGAATATAGTTAACATAATATATTGAAATTCTTTTCATTAAAATTTTGACAAACTGAAAAACTGATGAGTCCAGTTTATCACAATTTTACCCAAACATGCACACTGATTTAAGAATATGATGGACTTTTAATATTTAGTTTGGATGAACGCACAAAAAAAACTACATTGTCCGTGTTCAGGATCACAAATATTCATGCATCAGGTTTGCATTACAGCCATTCATTTCTATGAATCACTGTTGAATGGTACAAATACTTAAACATCCCCAAATCAAGGAAGTAAACACAAGAAAATAGAAATTATATTTCCAAAACGGAAGAATCCCACTTTATTTGTTATCCTTTCCTATTTCGGGAAAACTCTTGTGTTTGGCTGCGTTCACAGCTAGGTCACGCTGTTCCGCGTAGCCTCTTTGTCTTTTTCCCTCCCCACCATCATATCCCTTATGCGGACAAGCAGCTTTCTCGCACTTCTTTCCGACCAGCAGCCGACACTGAATCGCAACCCCGCTCATATCATCCCTGAAAGCAGTGAATCGGGGTCAAGATGACCCAGCATCACATATGTTTTGTCCTCACACGCAGGGCCTTAAACATGTGCTCAAGAAGATAAAGCTCTTCAACACTCACAACTGCACACACACCTCAAAGCCATAAAAATAGATTGTGAGTGACTCAGCCGTTATGTAAAGTCCATCTCTGATAGGGCCGCCCGGGGCTGTTTATGTCAGTTTAGCTTGATGGCGCGAGAACTGAGGTGACACATGTCTGCTGTGTCCGAGTTTCGCTACACACTCACTCACGCATCCATACACGCACTCTTCCCTGGAATATGCCTGGGAGCCACAACTCAGTCTTTGCTCTTCCTTCCTCTCTGAGTCTCTGTTTGGGCCCCCCGATGGACAAAGATGTGATACAGTCAGCGTAATGGACTCCCTCCAGCCCAAACACTGCACATAATAAGCATTAGAGAGGACTGGGACGGAGACTTTGAGTTAGACATGAATCATATCCACAGCCCCTTTGGCCAGGTAGCTAGCCCAATGGGAAAACTTAAAGGGAGCATAGGACTTGCAACCAGAGCGTTATGGATATTTTTATCTAAAACCTATCTGCTGAACACACAGTTTCATTTTGTCATTACTCACCAAACGCAGATGATCACGATCGCTCGATTAAAGTTTTATCATCTGGTAAAAAAAAAAAAATGTGCCGAAGATTAAGAGACATTTAAGGTATCGAGCTTTGAATATAAGCGTGTGATATGCCCTATGGGTGTTTAGACATTTGCCCAAGGACTTCTGCGAATGTCAATACACTTTCTAGAACCAGTTGGGGGTTTTTGTTTTCTTAAATGTGAACAACATTTTTCGGCGGGATTATTGGAAATGGTTCTGTGGAAGTGTCTGTGGAAACCTGTCACGCTAAGAGTTTCAGGGGTCTAAAAGGACTGCAGTATGGAACCAAGAAAGCAGCATAATTACTGTATATTTGAAAAAAAACAAGTCGAAACTGAACAAAAGACAAAAAAAACAAAACAAAAACAAAAAGTTATGACCTAACCCTAACCCTGCATGAGTGCTGCCAGCTGTTGGAGAGCTACAGTTCATTGAGGGAACCAGCATTCTGAAGCACAGCATATGTCTGTGCCGTGTTTAGGTATAAACCAAATTGGTTGTCAGACGTCAGGACAAACTCCTTCAACCTATTTAGTAAAATCCTTTCTAGGACCTTTGACAGACTACTAGCTAGGGTTGAAGCAGAGCACAATCCAATCCCTTTAGAAACTCTGCTGCATTTCAACATGACAACAACTCCAAACACTCCCCAAGTGAAAGTTCCACACCTTCAGTGTTAGGCCAGAAAAAAAAATATATATAAAAAAATATATATATATATATATTTATATATATATATATATATGTATGTATATTTTGAAGATCAACATTTGACATTCGGTTTCAACATTCATTTATTTTTTCAATTTAAATGTCTTTTTCAAATATACAATAATTGTAGCCTGTTCTTGGCTCCATGCTCCAGGTCACTTCTCAAGTTCGTGCCCTTGTTTTGTACCTAAGTTACACTTTTTCATTTCTATTGTTTACCCAGTAACCAGACAAGTTTGTTCCTGTATGGTTAAACCATCATATATCATTGTATTTTTTTTTACATATGGTCAATTCTTCTGAATAAGTATGAGGAAAAATACTCATCAAAATCTTATTTAATTTTCACTTTAATTGCTGAAACATTTCTAAAAACATGCATTATACCCTGTCTCCCTGTTTGTTTTAGTTCTGATCCCTGCTTGTGGGGCAGCTGTGGCCCAGTAGGTAGAGTAGTTGTCTTGCGATCTAAAAGTCGTGGGTTAGATTTCAGCTTCCTCCTGTCACATGTTGTTGTTCCCCTGGGCAAGGCACTCAATCCCAAGTCGACTTGATCTCTCTATCGTGCGCTCATGTTTGTGAGTGCGACTGTGTAAAGCATTTTTAGTGGTCAGTATTACTAGAAAAAGCATTACATAAACTAAATTAATTTACCATAGTCACCATTCTCTTGTGCCAGTTTACTCTTAAGTAATGGAACTAATCAAACCAAAACAGCTATCGAGTTCAGTTGTTAAAGGTGGTACAAAATGGCCCTCTGTTATATATATACAGTATATATATATATATATTATATATACAGGACTGTCTCAGAAAATTAGAATATTGTGATAAAGTTCTTTATTTTCTGTAATGCAATTAAAAAACATGCAATGTCATACATTCTGGATTCATTACAAATCAACTGAAATATCGCAAGCCTTTTATTGTTTTAATATCGCTGATTATGGCGTACAGCTGAAGAAAACTCAAAAATCCTATCTCAAAATATTAGAATATTTCCTCAGACCAAGTAAAAAAAAAATTATAACAGCAAAACAAAATCAAACATTTGAAAATGTCCATTAATGCACTCAGTACTTGGTTGGGAATCCTTTTGCACAGATTACTGCATCAATGCGGCGTGGCATGGAGGCAATCAGCCTGTGGCATTGCTGAGGTGTTATGGATGCCCAGGATGCTTCAACAGCGGCCTTTAGCTCATTTGCATTGTTGGGTCTGGTGTCTTTCAGCTTCTTCTTCACAATACCCCACAAATTCTCGATGGGGTTCAGGTCAGGGGAATTGGCAGGCCAATCAAGGACAGTAATGCCATGGTCAGTACACCAGTTACTGCTGGTTTTGGCACTGTGGGCAGGTGCCAGATCTTGGTTGTGCAGCGTTTCCTGCCACATTTCCCCCTTCCAACACACTTTTTGTGAATGTGCTTTGAAACTGCACTCTGTGAACAGCCTGCTCTTTGAGAAATGTCTTTTTGTGTCTTACCCTCCTGATGGAGGGTGTCAATGATGGTCTTCTGGACAGCAGTCAGATCAGCAGTCTTCCCCATACTTGTGATTTAGTTTACTGAACCAAGCTGAGTGTTTTTCAAGGCTCAGGAAACCCTTGCAGGTGTTTCGAGTTAATTAGACGATTCAAGTGATTAGTTGAATAGCCTACTAGTATACTTTTTCACGATATTCAGATTTTCTGAGACAGTCCTGTATATACATACATGAGAAAAGGTGCCCATGGACATTCATAGTTCATAGGGAAGCCACACATTATCTGGAGCTGTATTTGAATGTTCTGATTCTCTAGTTTTCAATAAGACAAAGTGCTTATGCATCCATTAGAAGTAAAAAGAAAGACTAGGTGTATTACTTTAATCGAGAAATGTAAATAAAACTAAAGAAATGTGTATTTCTTAATTTTTTCCTTTAGACCACACAGCTTTTGGTGGAGGCAGTGTTATGTTGTGGGTCGGCATCTACCTTACTGGAAAAACAAGGCTTGTCATCAGAATCATCATGAGGTCCTGCCACCAGTGGCAAATCCATATCTCCACCCTAGGGAACCGAACTCTGTCCCCCTAAATTGTTGACCTCACAGAGCGGGGCTTATCAGAGTCTAACTCCAGACGTTGGTCGCGGAAAGGATGAATTGTTCTCTCTGCGGTCCTGATCTAAACCTCAATGAACACTTGTAGAATAAACTTAAGGCTGGTTTTTACGCCAGAGCGACCAGTGCAACCATGGCTGGTCTCCCACATGCTATTGATGCCCCTGCTTGTTAAGTGAATAATTAGTTTAATTGCCAGAGCTGGGTGGAGTAGCCAAACATTGTACTCAAGTAAGAGTTGCACTACTTCAACATATTTTTGCTGAAGTAAAAATAAAAAGTACAGTGCAGTAAAACTGCTCCTAAAAGTACATTTTGTTCAAAACATTTCCTGTGTACATGTAACCTAGCTTTTACTCACCTCTGTTAATTACCAACATCTCTTTCTTCTTTAAACCAACTATCCAATCCAAAATAAGAGTATATTGCAGAATAAGCTGTTTGGCATTGGCCGTGAGGATCTGGCAAGATTTCTTATTAGCCTCAACCAACACATTCAACTTTGTAGTTCAACTCACAAAGGCAGAAATGACAACATAAGATGTATTAAAAATTGAATTGCTACAACAAGAAAGAATTAATCACACACACACACACACACACACACACACACACACACACACACACACACACACACACACACACACACACACACACACACACACACACACAATATCCTTACTTTTTTGTGCTAAGTTTATATAGGCTTAATGATGAGTAAGCTATTTTGTTGTGCCGTTCAAACCTGTAGTTTTTCATCTACTATAAAGTGCATGAATATAGGATGGTGTACACTGGTTAAAACACACTTTAATAGGACTGAGCTGACCCAGAGTGGTAACACAAACGTTAACACCAATATATATTTTTTTTCTTTTAAAGAATACCCAAAGTTTAGAGAAATTCCCCAGACCTCATAACTTAAAGGAGCAATAAGCTAAATTTCAATATTTTAGATAGAAAAAAATAAAAAATACTGATATGAAGAACTAAAGGTAATATTTCAGATGGAGTATGGTATGATGTCACACCGCAGCTCTCTGCGTTGTTCTCCAGTCTCTTGTTTACATAGCCGGGCTGTCCCGTGTGTGTACATGCACGTGTGTGTACATGCACGTGTATGCACGTACGTGCATGTGAACAGCTGCCACTCAGGGCTTAGCCCCTCCCTGCCCTAAAATGCCACCATCAGAGCAGCGGAGCGTTTGAGCAACATGGTGGAGAGCACCCCCAGCAGATCAAAATGTTTTCTTGCTAACAGCATTTTAGAGTTATGAGTTACTTACTTCTTCACTTGAAATGTTCCTCTGAAAGGTGATGCTGTTTTACTGTGTTTTTGTCGTTTACAAATATGCCCATAGGAGGTGACGCATGAGAAGGGAAAGGATGGGCTGGGTTTTGGTCAACAGACAGTGCTCAAGCACCACGTAGTTGTGAAATATCGCTCATTGCTCCTTTAAATGGCTCTTTTTCCATGCCAACCTGAGAACTTTAAGAAAATGTGTCCTGTAACCAAATTAAAAACCTTTGTTATCAACAAGTAAAAAAAAACAGCTGTATTCTGATAGAAAGAGAGATAAATTTATGTGTATTATTTAGTATACTTAAAATATTTCATGTGAAACAGTGAAAGTAGTGATAAAGGTTGTGCACTCGGCTACATCGGTCAAAAAAGATTTTAACACACACTGTGGCCCAGGCCAACCAAGGAAGCTAATGCTAAGTTAAACAGCTGATTATTGGGAACATCTTTGTTGCTAAAAATGCCTAAGTACATTAATGTCCACAAAGTCATTAAGTAGTGTGTTTGGGCTCTATGAAATGTGCACAACGGTCATTGTTTGAGTCGAATTATACTGTTTTGAAAGATCTGAGTTTAGCCAGCTGTTCGGCACTAATATACTTTACAAATAATCAGACGAGCCAGTTTGAAATCAGACTGAATGTTACTCTGACATGATCACAAACCTAAAAATGTGTCCGTGCGTGAAGCTGCACAACTGGGCTGAAGCTGTTTTTTCTGGGTGAAACACGGAAAAAGATGAAGGCCTTCAAGCTGAAGGCTCACCCATAAACACACTGCCATATAAATTCCCAGTGTTCACCTAATCCTAGAGTGAGAGACGGGAGGGACGAGAGCAGAAGATGAAAGGATTTTTCTTACAGTCCTGTCTCAATGACAACAGGTTTCAGACAGAAAGAGGAGCGCACATACACACAAACAGAGACTAACAGAGTGTTAAATTGAATGTGTTAAATACTGTGTGTGCACTTTTGCATCACTTTTTTAATGTGTGTATGTGTGTGTGTGTGTTCGAGTGTGTCGTTGAGAGTTAATGACAGACTTAATTGGTGCAAGAAAATATTCCTCCCACTGCTCCTCATTCTACATCTACTAATAGAAAGACATCCGCTCCCTGATGACATTTAGAAAAAAGAAATGTGTTGGGATGTGCTTGATGAAGTACCCCGTAGATTTTTGATGTCCAGAATCAAAAACAATGGGGAAATACACAACTTGTACGCAAAATAGAATCATAGGACGAGCTGAAGATTACATACCATCCTCCTAAAACAAGTGTTGCCCGGTTTTTTGTTTCTTTTTTTGTGTCCATCTTTATTTTTGTTTTATTTATAAGCTATATGTCATGAATTGAGGACATCTTTGAAGATGGATAATTGCCTTGCCCCAGGCGTATTTCAAGAAACTGTGGAAAGGTCTTGGATACATCCGACATTTCTGAAGCAGTTTTTTTTTTTCCAGCCTGAAACCCGAAAGGAAAAACATACAGTTTAAAGAAAGCGTACGCCCGCTGAAGGCAGGTGGAACGTATTTAATCTTTATCAGGTACATACCGGTATGAACATTTCTAAACATACATGTCAAAAATAGTGGCTCAGAACATTCAGTTAGTAAACAACTCAGGAGAGTAGAAATATTATATTATTATTCTAGTGAACAAATTGTCACAGAAAAAGTCCAGCCCTGCTTGTTTTTTATCAAGAGAAAGACATAAAAGGTCTTAATGCCTTCATACCAACAGACATCTGTGAAAGTTTCAAATAAATTCAATTAAATTTATAATATGATGCCAAATTACAACAAATTAGATCTCCGGGCACTTTAAAAGACAAACAGCTCCATTACTTATCCAATTAGAATTATTTCCAAATCAGATTCTTATCAGTTCAGTCATTCCAATATCAGATTAATTTACAGAGAATCCAGTTCAACACAAATTTTGTTCCTGCACAATCAAATTCAATCGATCGTTTAATGCAGATCAGTCAAAGCCTTTCTATAAAAGGAGGCCTTCTGCATCAAATCAACTTTGCAGCAATCCCTCCTCTTGGGCAAGCATGCGGTAACAGTGGAAAAGAAAGACTCACTCTTGTGCCAACAGAGTTGTGCAAGAGTTGGGGAGGTTGTCCTTTTATTGACAGGTTGCTGGTTCCATCTCCCGCTCCAACCATCTCAGCTGTTGTGTCCTTGGGCAAGACACTTCACCCGCATTTACTGCTGGCGGTGGTCGGCTGGATGGCAGCCTGGCCTCTGTCAGCCCCAGGGCAGCGGTGGCTACTAACATAGCTGTGCGTGAATGAATGGGTGAATGACTGACTCGTCGGACTTGATAAAGCGCTATACAAGTACAAGCCATTTAACAGAAAGAAACCTCTAGCACAAGCAGGCTCAATGTGAGTGATCATCTTCCATCTGGTGAAAAAAGAAAGTATATGCTGCAAAACACTACAGTACTGTTCCAAAATAGTACACAGAGTTAATGGCAGCATCAGATCCACCAATGATTTTGTCAAGGAAAGACACAGCAAAACACATAAGCACAGCAAGAACAACAAAGAGACACAATGACAACTAAAGCTCTAGAAAATAGTTTCTTAATGGCAAGATGTCTGTTAATCCCATCACTGTAGTCAGCAAAATTCAAAATAACTTCCTCAGTTTTGCAAAACTTAAGCACTGGCCAAGTGATACTTTCTGTAGGACAGTAAGGTAAAGAAAGTACACACATTTAAATGGTGATGTTATCAGTAGCTAATAGTTTCTTTGCCTGTAATAGAAAGATGTCATACTGTTATCTCTGATGGAAACCGGAGCTCTGTCAATGGCTTCTTTCAGCAAAGAAACTTCTAAATATTGAAACATTGACTGAGGAGTACTTTATATAGGTAAGAAAATCTTAAATGACAGCAACTCTCCCAATGCCTTTGCCAAGGAATGAGACACAACTAAACACAGAAACACTAAGCATGGAGAATTTTCGTTTACAAGGAAAAATAAATAGTATGCAGTTTATGGCAGCAATGGCTTTGTGAAAGGAAAGAGACGTAACCAGACACTAAATCAGTGGCCCAGGGGTACCTTCAAAGAAAAGAAAACTAAGAGAAAATTAAGAGAAAAATCATAACACAAAGTTTATGACATGCATAATGCAAAGAGCATAGTGGGAAAAAGATCTTGAACTATAAACAATGTGCTGTATAATGTATAATGGAGGTTCCAAGGCTGCATTTAAGCAAAATGTTGATAGACTCCCACATGCAAGAAAATCCGTTTCACTTTCAGAGTTTACAAGTTGGCCTTTGGCTTGTCTCCCTCTGAAAAAGCTATGAAGGCAGCAGCTTCAGATGATGCAAAACCTTCCAAATCGGCTCTCTGGGAGTCCACTGCCTTTTCCAACCCACGTGTTCCAGTGAGCACTCAGACATCTGAGGAGCAGAGATATCTCGACCTGGATTCCCTCTCCTGGGATTCCTACCCATCTCTCCATTTACTAAGCTTTTTTTTTTCTGATAGACTTCCCTTGTGTTAGCCAAGATACTAAATAAAACCAGAACTGCTTTGGGTCGATTTAACCCTTGAGACACTATTTGATTTAATTTAGTTAATTTATATGGTGCCAATTCACCACACGTCATCTCAAGGCACTTGACAAAGTAAATTATATCAAATCATACAAACATCTATCTATTGTATATATCCTCTTATCCATATGGGAACACAAGGTTGAGGGTTGCATATCTCCAGCAGTCAATGGGTGAGAGGCGAGGAACACCCTGGACAGGTCGCCAGTCCATCACAGGGCAACACAGAGACACAGCCATGCACACACACACACACACACACACACACACACACACACACACACACACACACACACACACACACACACACACACACACACACACACACACACACACACACACACACACACACACACCTAAGGGCAATTTGGGCAATGTTAGGTTAATTGGTCCTAAGGAAGTACCCAGAGTAAACTGATGCATGTACAGGGAGAATATGCAAACTCTACGGAGAAAGACCCCAAGCTGTAGTTTGAATTCAAACCCTTCTTGCTTCAAGGCAGCAGCCCATCATAATCGCAAAAAGTTTTCATTGTAAGGAAACCCATCAGATTTGATAATGGGTTATATAAAACCAACTTTAAGAGTGTGTAAAAATAGTTTTTTAAATATACAATATTTAATTAATCATAAAAGAAGCAACAAAATACATGTAAATATCCACACGTAACGACATATGTAAATGAAAGAACATTATCTTCCTGTAAGTGGAAGACAACATGGATTATTGTTTGGATTATGGTACTATAGAGATATTAGCCATGTTTGCATCAATGATTTTTATGCACATTTTTAAGTATCGCATTAGAAAAGGTTTATGTAAACGGCAAAATTCAAAATAACTTTCATAGTTTTGGAAAAACGTTTTTATGTTCGCTTGAGGTGGTTTTTGGTTTTCCGAAAAAGAGTTAATCTGCAAGACCGGCGATAGAATAGAATGGCCTTTATTGTCCTTGTACAGGGTACAACGAAATTGGAGTGCAAGTCCCTTTGGTGCAAAATACAAAGAGCATAGGAAGCAACACTAGCATAAAATAAAGACAATAATATGTACCTACAGATAGGTACACAGTAGCACTGTGAGTCAGTGCAGGTGCAAGTCAAAGATTATAAACATGAAATTAAGCGGTTAATATCACTTTAGTGTATTTGGATATTGCACAAAAATGTCTAAGTTATTGCACATGATCAATATGATCTGTACATTGATTTTGTGATTGTTGGCTACAGTGATAGTTCTCGGAAAGAAGCTATCCCTGAGTTTGTTGGTCCTGGTTTTGTGTACGGTGTCGTCGATCCGACGATAACAGGTCACATAGGTGGTTACTAGGGTGGGAGGAGTCCTTGATGATATTGCCAGCTCTGCTGAGGTAGCGAGAGTGGGCAATGTCCTCTAGGCTAGGCAGAGAGCAGCCAGTGATCTTCTGGGCTGTGTTGATAACCGTCTGCAGCAGTACCATGCTGTGATGCAGTACACCAGGATCCTCACTAGGTTCGTTCTATAGAAGGTCACTAGCAGCCTCCGCTCCAGGTTGCTCCTCCTGAGCATTCTCAGGAAGTGGAGACGCTGCTGAGCCTTCCTCACCACCGCTGTGGTATTTGCAGTCCAGGAGAGGTCATCAGATATCTGCACGCCCAGGAATCTCATGGAGTGGAGCCTTTCCATACAGTCCCCATAGATGTAGAGTGGGACCGGATCCGTTCTGCCCTTCCTGAAGTCCAAAATTAGTTATTTTGTTTTTGTGGTGTTCAATTCAAATCAATTAAATTTTATTTCTATAGTGTCAATTCATGAAACATGTCATCTCAAGGCACTTTCCAAAATTGAATTCAATCAGATTATACAGATTGGGTCAGATTATACAGATTGGTCAAAAAAATTTCCTATCTAAGGGAACCCAGTTGATTGCATAAAGTCTTGACAAGCAGTATTCACTCCTCCTGAAGAAGCGTAGAGCCACAGTGGACAGTCGTCTGCATTGTCCATGGCTTTGCAGCAATCCGTCATACTAAGCAAGCATGAAGCGACAGTGGAAAGAAAAACTCCCCTTTAACGGAAAGGAAAAACCTCCAGCAGAACCAGAACCAGGCTCAGTATGAACGCTCATCTGCCTCGACCGACTGGGGGGTTAAAGAAGACAGAGCAGAGACACAACAAGAGAGACAAAAAAGCACAGAAGCACACATTGATCCAGTAATCTGTTCTACATTAGATGGTAATAGCGGGTGATCTGTCTTCCCTGGATGATGTCACAGCTAACAGAACGCCAGACCAGGTGTACCTACTATGAAGAAAAAAAGAGAGAGAACAAAAAGTTAAAAGCTGAAATGACGACAAGCAATGCAAAATGGAGAACAGTAGGAGAACTCAGTAGAGTGAGAGAAATAGACCCTGAAGTCCTCCAGTAGCCTAAGCCTATAGCAGCATAACTATAGAGGTAGCTCAGGGTAACATAAGCCACTCTAACTATAAGCTTTGTCAAAAAGGAAAGTTTTAAGCTTAGTCTTAAAAGTAGACACTGTGTCAGTCGAAGGTTGTTTACTGTACACCACACAGTCAGTCTGTTGACCTCATCTCTGTAGTCAGACTCATCCCCCTGAGATCGGGGGGATGAGTGGTGTCATCCGCAAACTTTGTGATGGTGTTCGAGAGATGGGTTGGAGAGCAGTCGGATGTGTAGAGCGTGAAGAGGAGGGGACTCAAAACACATCCTTGTGAAGAGCCTTTACTGAGTGTGATGGTGCAGGGCAGGTCGAGGCCGAGTCTGACAGACTGCGGATGATTTGTCACAAAGTCCTTGATCCAGAGGCAGATGGCGGCAGAGAGACCTAGGTGAGAGAGTTTCTGGACCAGGATCTCCGGGATGATGTGATTAAATGCTGAGCTGATGTCCAGGAAAATGCAAAAGTTCTTATTTAACAACATTTACCTCACACTACTGATCAGCTGTTGACATATCCCTGGATATTGTCATAACGCAAGACGACAATGTCATGTTTGTTTTAAGGCCTTTGATCCACATGCAAGAAGAAGTCTCAGGATAAGGAGAAGGTTTAACAATGTATTAAATGGATCCACAAGGGCTGGCCCGAGCCCGGGGCGGACAGGAACAAACTGGAGAGAAGGAGTGGAGATGAGACACTGGGTAATAAACAAGCAGACGTGTATTGATCAAGGCAAGCTTACTGGTGGAAAAGATGGGAGGGCTGGGGAAGAGTGAGCTGAGTTCAGGGTGAGGGGTTGAGAACCACGGTGACGTCAGAGGGCGGGCAGGTAATTGAGCAGGAGAATTAAAGCTGCCGATCGTGGAACTAAAGCCAAGACAAGGCAAGTTTGTTTGTAAAGTCAATTCAAAGTGCTGCACATGAACAGAAAATAGAAAACATTACAGAAGAAAGTCAACATTAACATTCAAAGGCAACGCTAAACAAATAGGTTTTTACCTTGATTTAAAGGAACTTTAAAGTCTTCTGGGAGTTTGTTCCAGATAAGTGGAGAATGAGAACTGACTGCTGCTTCTCCTTGCTTGTTTCTGAGTATGCAGAGTAGACTTGAGCCATAAGACCTGAGTGGTCGGGAGGGTTGATACACTGATAGACTAACAGAAGTATTTTAAAGTCTATTGTCTGAGATCCAGGGAGCCAGTGTAAGGACTTTAGAACTGGGGTGATGTGCTCTAATTTCTTAGTCTTAGTGAGGACGCGGGGAGCAGCGTTCTGGATAAACTGCAGCTGTCTGATCGACTTTTTTGCAGACCTGTGAAACAATGTTGCAGTTATTGATTTGACGAAAGTACATGGATTAGTTTTTCCAGATCCTGCTGAGATCCTGATTGGTCTTTTAATCCTGGAAACATTCTTCAGGTGATAGAAGGCCGACTCTGTAATTGTGTTTAGATACCTTTGAAGGTTCAGGTCTGAGTCCATCCCTACACACAGATTTCCGGCCTGATCAGTGGTTGCTAGCTGAAGCAACTGAAGCTTTTGATCGCCCTTCCATTGGTCCAAAAACTGTTACTTCAGTTTTGTTTTTATTCAACTGTAGACAATTTTGGCACATCCATGCATTGACTTCTTCTAAGCATTTACTCAGCGCTTGAATGGGTTCATAGTCACCTGGTGTCATGGTGAGGTAGAGCTGTGAGTTGTCTGCATAGTTATGGTAACTGATGTTGTTGGTTTCATGATCTGAGTAAGAGGGAGCACACTGAATAGGAGGGGACCATGGATGGACACTTGGGGAACCCCACATGCTATCTCTTTTATATGTTTCTACCAGCTTTGCAGACTGACATTTCTAAGTCTGGACACAGACTGGCTAATTTTAACACATGAATTTGCTTTGATCTTAATTGTTCCATCATAGCTTTGGCTGTATTTACAGCTGGCAGAAATATTTCTTCAAAGATTGCTCCGGATTTAGTTCCATCCATCTTGCGATCAACTCTGTCTTATTTCCTTGTCCCTGCTGAAGTAAAGCTTTTCACCTGAATGCTACTGCCACCATCAGGTTTCACTGTGTGGGTGCTACTGCATTCAGGATTATGTGTATTGTGTGTTTTCTGCAACACATCAGTAGGCTTTCTAGTCTGACCACAGCACCTTCTTCAATATTTTTGCTATGCCCCCCACATGGCTTGCAGAAAACTCTAAACAGGCCCTCTTTTGACTTTCATTAAAACTAAGATGGCAACCTTTTTTTTGCAAAGCACGTGGACAGTAGTTGTTCTGATTTAGCATGGGCTTCTTGGGTTCTTCCCTGGCTAAATTAAAGCCCTACTTGCGCCTAGCCGTGTGTTCTTTCCATTTGTAGATTATGGATTGCACAATCCCCTTTGAGATGTTCAAAATTTGGGATATTGTTGTTTTTAATTCTTCTTAGACTTCTCCCTGATTGAAGCTGTTCTCTAACAATCTCTGTGGCCACTGTGTTGGTATTAAACTGAAATAGCACACAAACCAATTAGGTGACTAGTAAAGGCAATTGGTTTTGAGGTGTCAAAGGGGGCTGAATACTTTTACACAACATGCCTTTCATATTTTCGTTTGAAAAAACAGAAAAAAAGAAAATGTGTATTGTTGTCCTTTCATTTCAATATAATGCATTCCTTTGTGTTAGTATATTACATAAAATCCCAATAAATGATGTTGAGGTTTTTGACCGTAACGTGAAAAAAATTGGAAAAGTTGCAGAGGTTTGAATCATTTTAGAAAACATTGTAATAAAGTAATAAAATCAGTAACACAATCAGGAATGTTTGTTTTTTAAACACTGAATCACTGATAAAAACAGCTTTCCTCCTGTTGTTTCTGTTTTAGGCACACGGTATAAGAAATTCTGACATGAAAGCTCACAGACTTTGTACTTTAGGTTGCAAACCAGGAAATCCCTGGGGATGTGTATTCCCTGCATGTACACATGCACAGGCACAGTATCATTATTGGCTAAACAATGAGCATCTTTGTCTGTCAAAGCCTGAGCTTTTTAAGCCTAACCTTTATTCTCTGCCTCTCAAGCGGCGGAAGCTTCAGAAGGAAAAGCTATGCAAGATGCAGCTCAAACTGGCAGAAAAGACGGCATTGATTCGCTCAGGCTGTTACCCTCCAAAGATCAAATTGCCCATGACAAACCGACTAAATTCCCTTTCTTCCAGATATGACACTTCAACTCCCTTCTCACCTGGGTGACAGCTATTGTGTTAAAAAGAACAATACATCAAAAGTCCCTAAAAAAAGTTCTCAAACATGTTCTTCTCTTAGCCGCATATGTGAGTCATGAGGTTAAAAATTACATTTTAACTGTCAGAACACACATGCAGATCCAGACGTCCCACTGAGCTGTTGTCAGCCCGGATCTCTAAGTTAGACAAATTGTGCTTTGCAGTCAGCCTGTAGCTGTCATATAAGACTGGGTGGCTGTCGGGTTAAAGCTATTTTGATGGTGTTCACATGTTATTTACATCACGCACCCTCCTGTCACGTACTGTTCCCAGCTTGTCTCCCATGTGTCTTCATCCTTTCTGTGCGCGTGCGTGTCTGTGTGCTCCCTGATGTCCTATCATCCCAAATAATCATCCCGCCGTCATGCGTGAGATGCGATTTCCTTTAAACAATGGCGGGCCAGTTCGCTTTGCTGACCCCTCTGAACCTCTCAGGCTACAGAACAAACACTCGCATGTGGCGCACGAAGAAAAAGAGCGACGCGCCCGCTTTTGCCCTCCTAAAACGTCCGTGCACTCAGCGGTGCACGGATGTTTAAATGCACACATAGCCTCCATCTGCAGAGTCACGATGACACGCTCTCTTTATGTTGCTGCTTATTTATCTGCCTTCCAGAGCAGACTTTAATAACTGAGGCTAACAACTTGTCAGTGATGGTGTTCTGCCCCAAACCAAACTATTGGATTGTGGGCAAGACACATCGTAATAATGATTATTTCCCTGTCAGGGGGAGAGAAAAAAAAAAAAAAAAAGGCTGCTTCATACGCCGAAAGCCCCAAGCCTGTCTTTAGTGGAAATGATTGTAATTAAATTGAAATGAGGGAGAGCTTGGTTGACCTGCATTGAATGCCAGCGATCATTTAGCTGCCTCCTTGTTAGCCAAACGTGGCCGTTCACTTCAGCAGACTGCTTGTTCAGTTTCGGTTTTGTTCCCATTAAGAGTTGTTGTTAGGTCACTGTGAGGCATACAAAAGACTGCAATAAAGTAAAATGTCTCCTGAACTATCCACCCTCCACATCTATTTAAACCCTTGGTGAGATGTGTCTAAAAACTATACAATAGATTGCTGTGACAGAGATTTCTCTAAAATGAGATGCTATAACAAGTTGCAGATGTTTTTAAAAACTTTCTTTTACTGTCCTCCTGAATCCAAGTTAACCCTGCTCGATTGTGGATGGAGGTTAGATAAATGTGGGCCCTCATCCAGCCTGGCTTGTCATGGGCCCGTTAAGATTGCGGGTTATTACTCTGACTGTAGATACCGGTGAGTTTTGGCAACACCAGTTAACCAGGTTTCAAATTTTACATCTCAAATAGAAAAATAGCATGACTTATCATCAAACAGGTTACTTTAATACACTAAAGGCGAGCAAGTGGTGCAATTGTAATACTAAACAGCGCACATTTAGACTTAGACTTAGACTTTCTTTATTGTCATTTTGTATGCACAGAGTGCATACAGAACGAAATTTCGTTTCCATACAGCTCAGAAAAATTGCAGTAACTCTACAGGATACCTTGTAGTGAATTTCAGTACAGGATACAAATGCAGTAATAAATTGCAGTCAGTTACAGGATAAGTTTCAATTGACTTCCGGATAAAGTGCAGCAGTGAACAGTAGGCAGTTGAAATGTAAACAAATGTAACAAATATGCAGTAAGTTTCCAGTAAAGTGCAGCAGTGATTTAACAGTAGACAGTTGCAGTGTAAACAATTATGCAGTAAGTTTCCGGATAAAGTGCAGTAGTGATATCGGAGACTAAGAGTTGAGCAGCATTTATAATGCTGGATAAGGATACGATACAAATGTGCAAATCAGCGAGTGTGGTACACAGTCCATTTTATACTTCAGCAGTTCAACAGTCTGATGGCAGCAGGGAAAAAGCTTTTGCAGAACCTGGTGGTCCTGCAGCGGATGCTGTGGAACCTCTTCCCAGAGGGCAGCAGGGAGAACAGTCCATGGTGGGGGTGTGAGGGGTCCCTGATGATGTTTCGGGCTCGAGACACACAGCGCTGCGATGAAATGTCTTTAACAGAGGGAAGAGGAGCCCCGATGATCCCTTCTGCTGTCCTCACCACTCTCCTCACGTTCTTCCAGTCGGAGGCACTGCAGCCTCCACACCACACAGAGAGACAGCTGGTCAGAATGCTCTCTATGGTGCTTCTGTAGAAGGTCGTGAGGATGGGCGGGGGCAGGCGGGCTCTCCTCATCCTCCGCAGAAAGTACAGTCACATTTGTATTAAAGGTATTTTAAAACGTTAACATGTTAATTGTTGCCCTTCTGGAACAATCCCAAACATTGGTTTTTCTTTGCAGACACAATCGGTTACAGTTTACTGATTTCCCAACACATTTGTGTTCTCATTGTGACCTGTGATAGTTGCCAATTCCCAGATCCGAGACACTCAGATCAAATAAAATAAATAACACATGTAAACTGCAAAATGCAATGTTAGATTTATTTTAAAGCTGTTCAGTTAATACGTATTTTCACATATGTTATCGTTGTATATGGGGTTTTCCCTAAAAACAAATGTGCTCAAGGAGTTACTTCTTTGATAGTGATATTGTTTATTTTTTTTAATGAGCAGACTAAAATGACAGAAATAAATGTGTTTTGATTTAGTTCAGTTCAGAGTAAAAAGATAATGTAGTGACATTTAAATGCATGTAGCTTTACGATGTACATTCACTCTACATATAATATAATTATTATATTACATATAATATTATAATTATCCTTTGTTTCAGACATTATTTGTACTTTTTTTGTACTTTTTAACTAAATGGCTTTTGCAAAGGCGGAGTTCAGAAAAGTCATATAATTATAGCCCATAACAGTGGATAGAAATATGGAAAAGTGACAAATATATTCAAGTGGCAGAAACGGATGCAAGCAACACTTCGGCTTCTGTGTTTAGTTACTCAGGATAGTCAGACACCTTGGTCTGGAAGTTTATTTGTCTTAACTTTGCAAATTAATCAGTTTCATTTTTCACCAGCTGTCCAAAGAAAAGAGAAAAAAAACTTATTTGATGTAGGATTGCAGAGAGTGGCACAGGGAATTTTAAAGGATGAAGGAATTTAAATAAAAAGGTTATTGCTGTTAAAAATGATAAAGGTGAACAAATGATGGCTTCCACATTAAGGTAATGATCCTTAGCTCACATCATCAACCATAATCAACCTTGTAGGGAAACCATTATAAATGTTATCCATGGATGGATAAAACAGACTTTAACACCACTGGTGGGGAGATTTAATAAAAGCAGTGCAAGATAGCAAATACATTTTGCAGAAGTGGGAACATTGTGCAGGGAGCGCAAGATAAATCTTCCAAATGGGCTGAGAGATTCTTACATTACTTTAAAAAGCTTTTTCAAATGAGGAGATCTGCAGAAGAGGATGATGACTTCCTGCTCTTTTCCTTTTCTGTTACTTAACAAGGAAAAGTGACGAGCAAAACTCACTTGGAAATCAGGTCATCACACATCTCCTTGTTTTATTAAAAACATCGTAAGAAATTTTCACCTAACTTTTGCAAACAGTTTCTCTATTTAGATTTTAATATAGATGCATCAGCATCTATATGAAGGTATTCGATTGGTCTCCTGGACTAATGTGTATATATATATATATATATATATATATATATATATAATAATGCAATACAAGACAGCATATGTATGCGGTCTTGTACAAAAAAATGTCGATTTTATTTGTGCAGAATTGAAATTAAAGGTTTGAAATTAAAGTTGAAGCAGCAACAATGCATTTTTAACTAGATTGAATTAGATTTTTTGAAAGACATGTATTTAGGATATTTCCATGTTTTTCAAGATAAATCTGGATAAGGTGAACAAAAGTTACAATCCGGTCTAATAAAAGGTTTAAGGGTTTCCGAAAAGCAAAAACAAACAAATGTCATTGATTCACACTGACTCTCTTGTGCACACTGGCTAAAGGAAATGTGTTTTGAACAATTTAAAATAAGTGGTTGCCTTCTGTTGTTATAAAACAGTAAGTACATTGTTTCAGGGAGTATGATTAATTAATTTACACTTGCCACATTTGTCACAAGTGATTTAAAATACACACTGATTTCCACTCAGAACAAGGTGTGTCCTTTTAAAGCTATAATTGGTAATCCTGTTCAGAAACACTTTTGGTTATACTGGGTAACGTCGTCCTTCCATTGTGAAAGTAGTTAATACATTAAAGGAGATATACAAAATTGATCTCTGTGGGAGCTGCAGGCCTGTAAAAACTCTTTCTTCGCACCGAAAGGCAGGGATTTGTCAGAGTTTTGGTCCTGCCCTCAACCCCCTCTATGCCACATGCCAATCATTCTGATGCACTCACGAAACGGCAATGTGCGTGCACTTTCCTAGTTAGTTCCTGTTTGCTGGCTGCGCACTTCTAGTGTTTATGTTGATTTCTGTAATGAAAACCGGGGATGTCTTTGATTTTGTTAAGCAGGGGGGGGGGGGGGGGGGTTACAATGCCACAAAATCAACGGCAACAGGAAGGCGAGTTCAGCTCAGCTCTTCTACTACATCGGGACAACGGCAGGACTGTGTAAATACCTCTTGTTGCGCTAAACTTTGTTACTCCATCATGATACACTGAAATCGGGGACATTGCCGGAGACAGGTCATCCAAAACAGGGACTGTCCCCGGAAATCGGGGACGAATGGTTGCCCTAGTTTATGTATCTGGTTAGCTTAGTGGTCAGCTTCGGTGTTAGCCGTTCATTGTAGCTCCGCTGCTCTCAACATATACTTTGAACATGGCTGACAGTCACAAATTATTTTATTATTTTATTTTTAGTTAAATTATTATAGGGCTTATTGCCGACACACAAACACTGTGAGAGAAACAATGGACTTGATCCAAGAAAACAAGCCAAAACCCTACCAAGCAAACCGCTACACTGTAATACAGACACCGCTACTAATACAATTTCCTTTTTTTTGAGTCTCACGTGAACTCGGCCACCTTTCCTTTGATGCCCCAAAATAAAAACCCAGTGCAAAAAATGGCCCTCATGAGACCCGTCATTAGTAATAGAGCCATTGGTTGCAATTTTATCCGAGAATAAATTCAGCTGTTCGCCTCAGAGGTTTGTTAGAAAGCATTTGTGAACATACGTCATCATGAAGACCAAAGAAGGGATAAAGTTGTGGATACAGTTAAAGAAGCGTTTGGTTATTAAACGATATCCAAAGCTTTGAACATCTCTCAGAGAGCTCTTCAGTCTGTCGTCTGAAAATGGAAAGAGCATGGCACGACTGCAAACCTAAAAAGGCATTTCTGTCCACCTAAACTTACAGGTCAGGAGGTAGAATCCCCCCACTTTACATCTGAACACTAAGGGTTTGTCAAATAAAAGTCCAACAAAGTTTGTGGCTGTGATGTGACAAAATGGGAAAATGCTTAAAGGGGGTAAATACTTTTGCAAGGCACCGTGCTTGCTGAGAGTTAACCGTTTTTTTTTTTTTTTTTTATCATCCCGGCATTCAGGAAAAAACAGCTGGCAGTCTCAAATGATCCCAGGAGAGGAAAAGCTAACTACCAGACCATCAGTCAGTCAAAAGCCTAACACAGCACTGTGGACAGAGGCTCCTTCAGCTCCAGACACACGCTCTTCAAGCCTGTCTGGGGAAATTATGGATCAGACCGGAGTGTGAAATGGCTGTTGCTTCTGAAGTATGTGACCTCTCTGGCAGCATTTAATGAGGTAGTCAGTGGGTTGAAGGAAGCAATATGCAGGATCTACAGAGAAGGTACATCAAACAGAAGCAACGGCTTCTCCATCCGTGGCATACCTTTGGACCTGTCCAGACAAGTTTTTTTTTTTTTTTTTTTTTTTTAGACTCTTCAATGAAAATAAAAAGTAAAGTTAACCAGGGGTTTCAAATTTGACATGTCACACAGCACGGAAAGGAGGTGAGGATGCACAATTTCATGTTGGAATGTGTCCCACTGGCTCGTTTCGCTCTGCCTTTGTAGATTGATTTCTCTGCTGCTGTGTGTGTGGCACACACTCCGGCAAGGATGTGGGCTGCTCTTCGGTTTCGTCTCCTACCTGCTGTCAAGCTGTACCTGCTAGGCTTTAAGGTCCTGCTGGCTCAGCTGTTAAGCAAACCTTTACGGCTGCCAGGTTAGTTCATTTCCCCTCTCAGTTAGTTTGTTTGGTTCACCCAGACAGGTTAAGTGCTTGCGTCGTTCCCCAGCAACGTAGTGATAGTGATCGGGAGTACGTATGTGAATACGGGAGTTACTCTACCCTTTGAAACCCAGTGAGCCGTTAGCTTTGTCATTTCGTTACGGGCTGACACTCAGCGTCGATGCTAATGTAGCCAAGCTAGCTAAGTTAAGAAAAAAAGTGCAAAAACGCAGCTCTAAAGAGCCTTTTTTGGATTTTATGTAGCCGAATTTGCCCGAGTGGCCCACTTACCACATTAAACATTAAAGTTTCCGTTCCGAAGCGTTTACTTTTGTTCCATAGTGATGTGCGTTTAAATAGTAACTTTTTGTAATGCAGTTTGGTGTAGAGAAACGAGTCCTGCAACGAGCCCGCGTTTATCCAAGAAAGTGATTGACTTAATTCAGCATTGATTAATTTATTTTGCTCATTTACAGGATTTATGTTTGATGGGAGCTCTTGTACCTTTTTTTTTCTAAATTCATAATCGCAGTTTTTTTTATTGGTGAAATTTAATCTGTGTACTGTGAATACTTGCATGTTTTACTGTATTACCATTGTAGCTTCAAATCTTTGAGTTGCACAAATATCTCAATATTTGATGTTGAATTAATTGAATTATTTTCATTTACTGGACTGGAGTCAAAACAACACCGATGCTCTTTACAGGAAGGGTCAGAGGCAGAGCAGAATCCACCTGGCTAAGGAGGCTGACATCTTTCAGTGTAGACCCTTTTTGATTCTTTGGTGGCCATGTTTTATGAAGCTTATCTGCAGCTGAGAAGGAAGCATGTTCCAGGATGCCCTCTCGACCAAGTACTGGCGATGGGCGGACAAAAGTAACATCACTCTTGGACAGTGTGTCCAGCCGCCTACATGGAACTGTTGCAGAGCTATTGCTGCATCCTAGTTGCACATCCGCGCATTATCGCAGATCCTTCCTCCTTGGAGCTGTTAGACTTTGTAACCATCACTGCTTCCCAACATGCTTAGTGTTTAGATTATTTTTCATTCTTCTAAATAGTCACATTTTGTTGATTACTCTTCTGCAAGTTTCTTTATTTTATTCTAAGCATGCCATTGTTAATAAATGTTCAGTATTTTTCTTTCTGCATGCATGGAGCTAATTACAAGCCATTACCTGAAGAAAACCTGTTGGAGGATGGAGAAGACTTTAAAAAGGGACAATATCATGCTTTTCAGTTCTTCCTTTTTCATATTGAAATCCTTCAGTTGTGGTCAATTTAAAGTGGAACTGTAATCCTTTGGTCTGAATTCTTAATTTACCCCACATTTTGGCCCCTTTTAACCCATTTTTTGTTGAATTTATTTTTTTAACCTTTGTATCTGCATGGTTCTATTTGCCTTTCATTTTGCTGCTGGCACAGCCGAATTTCCCCACTGAGGGACAATACCAATTATTTCTATACTATTTTATATAATATATGTACAGCAGATTCATTGTAATTTTTTCCAACAACAAAAGCGGTAGCTACTTTGTTCTCGTATCCTGTTATTTTTTGTTACATTATGCTAGCCACAGGTTGTTGGTTTTTTCAAGAGTTTACCTTTACTACTGATGTATAGGTTTGTTCAAAATCTGGATAAATGATTTTTTTAAAGTGCTGTTGCCTTGTAATTCCTTTCATTAAAAATGTATTCTGCTATGAAACAGACCCACTCAGTCTCAGGAAAATCTATGAATTGCACAATTGTGATTTTATTGCTAAACATTAGCGTTAGTAACTCAGCCATTAAAATATTTTATACATAGAGTCCATCCACCTGGCCAAGTTTGTTTTCTATATGGACAATTAAAGTATTCTACAAAATATTGCATCCAAGCACTCCTTGGTGATTGCAATATCGTACACACTGATATTGCAATAAGGATTGTTATTAGTTGAATATATTTGTTAGATATTGTGCAGCTCTGCTATGGATGCATAAACATGAATCTTTACTAACTGGCATTGATGAACCGATCTGAAATTTATGGAACAAGATTAATCTTGAATAATTTGGGCTGAAAATGTTTCTATATAAATAGATCAAAATCTGACCTGCTTGTTGTGCAAAGCTGCTTTGACATAATGTGAATCGGTGGGTTTTACAGGCTGTCAACAGCTTAGGCTAATGACAAGGAATTCTTCAATGAAATTAGATTCTCTCTGATATGTGTCCTCTTCTGACTCCGCTAGTGATGCCCAGACAAGATGGCAAGGTTGCCATAGTGACAGGAGGAGGCAGGGGAATCGGCTATGAGGTGGTCCGGCACTTGGCGAGACTGGGAGCACATGTTATTATAGGTACAGTATCAAACACCTCATCACTGACCTGCAAACTCAAGTAAAGATTCAAACAGATATACAGAGAGATTTCCCCAGAGTATGGATTGCATTGCTTTGATCTTAATAAAAATATTTCTAATTTTGATTTTGATTTATATTCTAAGTTGTTAAACCTTTTTGTGGTTCAGCGTTCATTTAAAGAGGGATTTTAGCATTAAGAGAATCCGCATGACAACAAAATGAATAAAAAAAAATACTATAGAAAGTGAAGAATCAAGAATACAGAGAAATGTTTTAGAAGGCAAGATGGATTTCTTAATATAAGCGTGTTCTATTTTTCCAGGCGTATTGTCATTGTCTTATGTTAGCTATATGTTTTATAGCAGGTTAAACAGGTTAAAAACTGGTGAATTCATATTGTTTTGATCTCAGAATAAAGTGTAAAGGCACAGTGAGCATGAACATTTTACATTTTCTTACATTTTGTGAAATGAGGACAAATTAGTCCTTTTGTCTAAATATACAGGACGCTGAGAATGCCCTTGATTACTGCAAAGACACAATCATTACGTTTCAACGGTCTGACTACGGATTGGGTAAACTGTTGCCAACATGCTTGATTTAATGGTCGCTCAGTGAATTTTCAACAATCGAGACGCAAAGCAGTGCAAACAAAAGTTCAACAAAAATAGAAAAATCAAACTTTTGGTGTGGTTTCTCTAATTTTCCAAATTCAGAAGCTGGAAGTTTCAATTTCACATTTCCTACTGAATACTGTTTTATTACTGAATCACCAGACTCCTTCCACCTGGAGAGCTTTTGTGCATTATCCAGGAGCCACTTTACTGCACAGGTCTGATCTTCTAAAGTCTTCTGTATTAAAAATAAACCAGGAAACATCACAAATACTACCGAATCTGAAAACCTTAAACAAACCACAGGTGAATGAAGTAACTGCGCTCCCAGAGCTTCATCAGCTTCTACACAAAAGTGGAAATCGAAAGTGATTTTGACTCGTCTACCACCTGGCGGCTTGTCATTTGGTTACTTTAGCGTTCCCCATCTGCCCTCAGGTGTCTTCCCAACCTGAGTCGGTTCAATATGTGACTCACAGCAAGATTGCTCCTGAAAGAGGGATCAGGAGCCGCTCCCCATAGCCTCGCTTCACACAAGGAAAATGTGTGTGGATGAGAATAAGATTGTCCGTTAAATAGTTTTCTGTTTCGGTTGGTGTACTGTAATGTGAGCTTGATGTGGCATGTGCTATATTTTTTAGCTCTCAGGCGTTGCGTTGTGTTCTGTATTACATTTAGGTCATTACGGGCAATTTGTGTCCAAATTTAAATTAGCATTGGAGTGCGAAGTGGTTGCACTGACCTCTTAACAGCCACACAAGTTGAAGCAATCAAAATAGCACTTATATAAGATAAGTACTCATTATATGTCCTAATATTCTTTGAGTGCTCAAACAAAAAATCTGAAAGAGATACTGACTGCAAAAAAGAAACTGGAATCGGTGTGTGGACGGTGAACTTAATTTTAATTTTCCCAAACAAGTAATAAATATTGAATTCCCTGCAGCGGTTTGTAGTATTTTTTGCAAAGAGACAACAAAGAGACTTCACATGTTTACAGTGGAAGTATATCAGTTCAACCCACTGTTGTGTCCAGATGCTACAGTAGAAAGTCGGAGTCTGAGGGCTCTTCGCTAGAATTATAGTTCTACAATAATGAGATTTGCCTCATGTAAGAGCGTAGCGCAGATGAATAAATAAATCATACAATAAGTCAGTCAAGTGTCTATTGTGGCTTCAGACAACCCTTTGTGTTTATAGACTAATGCCACAGCTGATGACTGCGCATGGATCTCCATTGCAAATCCCCCAACTGAATTCATGAAGTGTGAATATTTATGGTAAAGTGGATCCCGCTCTGATAATGGAGTGGATGCATATTTCAGGTGGAGTGTTAGCATAGTGCTTGTGTAAGGAGTAGGAGGAATGTTTGAGTTTTCAGCCTCTGCTCTTTCAAATAATAGATGACGGATATCAGGACTAAAATCTCAGTACGGCGCCTCGCAGAGAAAGGATTTGGACTCCGTTGAACTTTTTAAAATTCTGTCCCGTTACAGCCGCAAATGCACTCTTATTGGGATTTTGCGTCACACACCAATGCAGTGGGGCATAAATGTGAAGTGAAAGCAAAAAGGTTACAATTTCTTTACCAATAAAGTTGAAGAGAGCGGTGTACGTTTGCATTCTAGTTGGTAAACTGAGCCACCCATGTGTATGTTTATGTCAGTACAAAGCCATCTATACCGATAATTATCAACAAATTCTAAACATATTTGAAGTGCAGCCCTGGCCGTTTTATGCTTTTGCTTAGCGACCTATTTTAGACACAGTACACACTAACACTGAATTCAAACTCAACCCTTTGTTCAACCAACTTTTTACCAAAACTACAAGTTTTTAAAAGAAGAACGTGTGCTCTCTGAACCCTTTGAAGAGAGGAGAGCTTGGAGACGGAGGTTCCTGGGTCTGCGTTTGTGATCGGTTGCAAGGACGTAATGACTGCAATATTAACCTACATGGCTAAAATGCATAAGGAAGGGAAACTTTTATTCTGTTGAACTTTTTATTGACCCTTTTTTCTATCGATATACATCTATCGATCGATATATATATCGTTATTGAAATATCGCTCAGCCCTACTCTGGCCAAAAAGTTCTGTTTTTGGTTACATGCAGACAAATGGTTGCTCAGGATTTTATTTGAACAGTTTGGTCCAGAAACGGTTCGGCAGATGTTTTATGCAGCGTAACGCCCGTCTTTAAACGTGCCAGTGATCATGTGATTTAGAAAAATAAATAAAAATAAAGACTGAAAGAGTTTAACCTTGTCCTGCTTGCCACCTGTGTGTTTGTGTGACCCTTGTGGCATTTCATACAGAGGAGCCGCATGTGTGAGCCTCGAGTGAACCGCAGTGCATCAGGGCAAATAATGTTGTGCCCTTGAAAAGCCCAGCATTATAATCCAAGATTAGTGTGTCAGTGTTCATGTCCAGAGAGGAAATGAGAATGTGTGTCTTGCCTTGTAGTGAAACGGTTAGTGTGTGCGTCTATCCATGTGTTTGTTCATCAATCTGCAGCAGATTGTTACAACAAATACATGTTCAGATATTCCATCCATCCATCCATTTTCTAACACGCCTTTCCCTTGTGGGGCCGGGAGGGGTGCTGGTGCCTATCTCCATGTTCAGATATTTTCATGGGGTAAGATTTTGTTAAATGACTTTAAACTTTATTGACTGATTATTTTCTTCAGTCTGTAGGCTACTGTAAAGAGACATGTTGTAATTTTAAAGAAAACAAACATGATTACAGTATTATGGAGAACTTATAGTGAAGCATGTAGCATTCATCTCGCTCCTTCTGTCGTTGTCTTTGCATCTTTTCACTTTGTGTTACTTTGAAATTTCATCTTATACTCCAATCCAAAATGTTTCCAGGTGCAGGTCCGGTCAAGCTTCATTCAGTTACAAGATAAACATGTTACTTAAAGATTACTTAAGAGTAGTTGTTATTTTATTTTTAATTCGAATTTTTTTTCTTCTTCTGTGAACCCCATTTTAAAAAAAAAAATAGATATTTATAGTAGACAAATACTGATACCATGAGTTTGAGTTTTGGTCCTTTGTTACAATACTCCACTGTGTTCAAACTTCAGCACAAATTACTTAGCAAACCAAGATTAAAATGTTTATTTCATGTTAATTTAATAAAAAAATGTATATGAAACTTTTAAAATTTTATACAGACGCGGACAAATTAAATGATGTTGTCGTCCATCCATCCATCCACACACCCACTTTCTTTCTTTCTTTCTTTCTTTCTTTCTTTCTTTCTTTCTTTCTTTCTTTCTTTCAGGACAATTTTATTTTGCTGTGTTTCTAATTTCATACTTTTAAGGAAGGTTTTTGAAAAAAAAAAATATTTTATTTTTAAGGCTGAAACTAATTGTTGAAGTAATCCAATTTAGTAATCTAATAATCCTTAACTGGAGTATACTGACTTTAAAACATGCCATTTGCTGACAAAACAATCCACTCAGATCAATCATTAAGCCAGAACTCTATAACAATATATTCGTTTTTCATTTATAATGAAAAACCTTCTTTGTCTCTAAATAGGGTCCATCCAGAACTCCTGAAGTGGCATAGATTTAGTTTCACCTTGTTAATAAAAAACCCTATTAAGCACCCATTGCCTGCCGAAGCACTCATTGATCCTGGATCCTGAATTGTCTTCTCTAACTCCCAGTCGATCGTGGCAGATGACCTTTCACACTGAGCCTGGTTCTGCTGGTGGTTTTTCTTTTCATTAAAGGGGAGTTTTCCTCTCCACTGTCACTTCATGCATGCTCAGTATGAGGGATTGCTGCAAAAACAACTACAACACAGACGACTGTCCGCTGTGGCTCTTCACTCTTTCAGGAGTGAATGCTGCTTGTCAAGACTCGATGCAATCTGCTGGGTTTCCTTAGACAGGAAACTTTTTCACCAATCTGTATATGATTGCTTGATAACTTAGTAATCAAGCTGACTTGTTGTGTGTATTAAATTGAGTTTTGTTTAATGTTGCCATTTACAATCCATTCAAAATGTGTAATGAATTTTTTTTAAGTTCAAAACTCTTGATTATAGGGGTATGATAATGATCCTGTTTTAGATCAACATAAAACATTTTTTATAGACTAATCGATTACTAAAATAATCTATAGCTGCAGTCCCAGGCTTTTTTCTTCTTCTAAAAAAACATAAAACATTTCAAAAGTCAGGATGAGTGCTCTGAACTTATCTCGTTTTGTTAAGGTTATAGATTTCAAAAACTGCACATCTGCAGTGCTTTTTTTCTGTTTCCCTAAAGTTTTTTCTACTTGCGCCCTCTGGTCTGACCTTTTTGAGGACATAGTGTGCACGATGCCAAGATATGCCAGGTGTTTGACTAATAGCTCCTTGGAACCTTGTATCCTGGATTAAAAGCACTATTTTATGCCTGTCAAACTGGGTTATCTCGGACATCTTTCAACTGAAGGAATATGAAGAAATTATTTGCATTAGCCAAATTTTTACCTAATTCCTAATAATGAAGGGACTGGTGATAAATTCATATGAAATCAGTCGTTTATTAGGCCTAAACTGAAAAGGAGTTTTAAAAAATGTCTCACATTAAAAGAAAACCCTTTTTTATGCTTTTTAATTTTTTTTATTTAAAGAGTACTTTTTCCCTTTACCTTTTGATACTCTTGCAATACTGACCAAATATAAAGTCAAGAATACTCCCAAAGCCCATATAAAGCCCAAAATGCTTTACTAAAATCAAACATCCACAAATCACACTGAAGCTATGCTTTTCATTAAAACCCTCTATTATTTATTTGTCCTTTTTTTTTTTTTTAAATCAAGGCTACAGTCTTTGACAACATTTTAGCAATTTAACTGAGGGGATTATTACAACCGTTAACAGATACATTTTCCTCAACAACGGACAGCTTTTATCCAGAACTTGTGTCATTTGAAGGACCCCTCTTGGAAATATGTTTTTGCAAAATGAAGATATAGAGGACTTGCATAACAGAAACACTGCATGGTTTTCTCTTTTAAAAAGCCTTGAAGGCCTTGTCAGAGATAATATTCATCCGTGTCTCTGTGAATCTCTATTTTAGGTGGAAGGGATGAGCAGGAGGGTCTTGCTGCCATCAAAAGGATTTGTGGAGACCACAAGGAGGCCAAAGGTATCACTCTAAACAAATCTGCATCCACATAAAACACTTCAAGAGAAGCATACTTGAGTTAGCAGTACGACTTTTGTGGAAAAGCAGAGTAAAGACTGTCTGAGCTTTGTTTTTACAGCCCGGACACCTGTTTGCATAACTGCATAAGTAGAAGCTCTCATTAAGCTATTCTTAACTTAACGGAGTCCATAACGCATCCTGATGAACAAAGGGGCGCAAAAAGAAATGGAGCCGGAATAAGCAAAAGGATACAAATACCAAAACTTTAGCCTTTCATCTGCAACATGAGGAAAGCATTCAAATAGGTGCTCCGTATTGATGAATTCGTAAACAGAGGTGGTTTTCCATCAAAAGAGGAGCTATACTGAGGCAGAGAAGAAGATAAATGAAAGAAATGTGTGGCTAAAGAGGAGGCGGGAGAAGGAATGGTGCTGCAGAGATGATGGAGATGAGACAAGACAATTGATAGCAGAAATTTATCACTCCATCGACTAAAGCTTACAGGGCTCTCTGTGACTCCAGTGTTGAGAAATTAAATCGGCCGACCTTCACAGCACCATCCGTTCCAGCGGTGTCATGACAAAGAGCTGTCACAAGTTATTCTTCTCCCTGCAGAAGAGACCTTGAGTTTGAAACACATGTTTCCCTCACAGTATCCATCAAAATTAACTCTAGGAAGTTGTACTTATTTTTTTGTTTTACATTGAAAACAAATAACGTAATACCTTTAAATTCATTTAAATACATCACACTTTATGTACCCTCGTTAGATTAGCCAACTATCTAAATGCGTCTTTTTTGTTCCTTCAATTGACGAGAGGCACCAATCAGAATCTTGAAACTTGTTTCCTATGTCCAATTTATTTCCAAGGGGAATCTGCTTATATGGATTGTAGCCAACTCCAGATTTCAGAAACAGCATTCAGTATATTTTCTTCTAGCTTTCCTTCTGAGTGGTTGTTATTTACACCTGCACATAGAATTAAGCAGCAATAGAAACAAAACAAGCATAGAGATATTTTTTTAAAACTGTCTTTAGCATCACAGTAGTGCAGCTAAACGTCTTAAAACACCCGGCTCTGTATTCCCAAGAAAATCTACTTAACTAACTCTGATACTCCAAAAGACTGACATTTCCAAATCTAGCATGTTTCATGACATGCTGAGGCTGAGAGCTCACAAGGATAAAACAGAGCAATACATTAAAATATTAAGCCTTTCTGTTATCTGCTTAAAGTGTCGCTCTTTCTCAGAGCCTAAATAAACCTCAGACGTGTTTTGACACGTCGAGGAAATTACAGTTACTTTAGAATAGCTTCAAAGTTCAGAGATTCCTTTGAGTTTATGTTTAAAACCGCACAGATATTGAAAAAGACTCACTTTGATTTTTTTTTTCCTCCTCAGTCACAACATTCTCAATGGAGAGTGTTGTGTTTAATGCACCTGGTAGTGCTTATTACGGAGAGCCATTTCATTCAGAATTAAATGAATTAGTAAATCAGTAAATACTTTTATTGGTAGATTATTAATAAATATACCATGAAATAAATGTCTCCATTAAGTAAAATAAAATACATATTTAAATATTGTTTTTTAGCTTTCTTTTATTTGTTTATTTTTTGTATGTATTTATTTATTTCAAGAAGTATTTATTTAATTATTATTTCAAGACATATTTAATTATTTATTTCAGGATATATATTTATTTAAAGATCTGTTTATATATTTAAATATCTATTTATTTCAAGATTGATTTATTTCAAAATTTATATATCCTTGTGAGTATATTTATTCATTTCAAAATCTAATTTTATTTTGTGACACTTCTATTTAGTGAAGTTACTTTACATATCTCATATACTTTTTAAATCTGTTTTTATTTCAGGCTCTTTCTATTTTGTGTTTGTATACTCAAATGAGGGGGCGGAGCTCTCTGTCTGTTTAGTCAGAGCTTCAGCTCAAGCGGCGGTGGGTGTACCATGATGCTGAATGACTGGGATGGGAAGGTTCACTGGGCTTATGCTTTGACCGTAGTTGTAGAACTGCGGCGGTCCAGTTGAAGTTTGGGGACAAACAAACTGACAAAATAACACTTTACAGACTAGTAGTCGGATTTAGCATGATGGCTAATTTCTAGGCTAGTGAGCAGAATCAACTGGTGAGCTGTTGTTGCCTGTGACTGCAGTTTATTGACAGTCTAGACCAGGGGCTCCCAAAGTGGGGATCGCGAGATGATTTATTGCTGATTTGCTAAAAAGATTTTGTATTCCATTGTCTGGGATGAAATATACCAAAAGAATAACTTTACAAGATGCTCCACATTCCTCGTTTTAACACAGGGGATAAGGCTGCACATGTATTGGTAAGAGTTCTTACAAAAATACTACTTCAGTCTCGTAATTTTATGACTTTATTCTCCCGCCACAAAAAACAAAACAAATTTACCCATCAAAAGGGGGTCACCTGTCACCGGCACTGTAACTTTGGGGGTTGCAGGCTGAAATGTTTGGGAACCCCTGGTATAGACATTATCTCGACATTGTAACGGTGGCAGAGTCGACATGAACAGTGTAGCTGAATAAAATCAAATAAACCGGTCATATTAAAAACTTATGTACCTTAGCCTTATGTAGTGTGTTAGCTGCAGTTCCTTCGGAGTGGGTGAAATCCTCGCTCCTACTTGGGTAAGTTGATTCGCTCCGCAAAGCTCTGACCAGACCAGAAAACTTGGTTGCTTTATTTACTGGATAAATCTACATCTTTTCTTTTTTTCGGTTTTGTTATTTGGTTATACATAAGCAACAACTATTTTCAGTGCATTTTTATGGTTCACCACCCACCATTTTCTTGCCTTGAATTTCAGTCTTGGGGTTTTCAATGTCCATTTCTCTGTTTGAATCAAAGAACCCTGATAAGAAATCATTGTAATAAGAGACTCCAAAACCAAAAAAGAAAAATATTGTTCTTTGATTACCTAAGAAATTGAGTTATCTATGGGTGGGTTAGAATAACAGCGAATATAACTTTTTATTGTTAGAAGGAAGCTGCAGAACAAGTGAAACAATAGTAGTGTGTCTAAAATCCAGCAGTTAGATTAGAAAAGTACAAAAACAAAACAAAAAAACAAAACTTAAGTTTCATTCTTTATTTGCAGCTTTTTGATTTAAAATAAAAATAAAATAAATAAAATGAGTCCTGATTTAAATTTAAGGCCAGCCGTGTATTTGAAAACCCTCAGGATTTTTTGTTCATCGCTGTGTTGCATCGCCTCTTCTTGCAAATTGCAGAATAATATTTTAATTTCAACTTTAAAAAGCTCCTTTTTTTATTTATTTGTGTATGGTGGAAGAATAGTTGTAAATATTGCAGTGCCGTTTATCGAGCGTGGCTTTGGTGCGTGTGTCTTGGCCTTGTGGCAGAGAGCTGACCCGCCGGGTCGGCTGGGTTGCAGGTACCTAGACAGCAGGTGGTGTCATTGAAGTCGATTTCCCTGGATGCGGCCATGGTGGAATTGATTGCTTCTTTTGTAATTGGCAGACATTGAGACATAAGGGACACAGGGTTGACTACAGCCAGCTGCTTGTGCGCTGAATGAGAATGTGTTGAATGTGTGTGGCTGTGTGTGTGTGCGGTGCTTGTGTCCGAGTGTGTAGACTGAAACAATAATGGGTTCTCATTAGTATGTGAGGCGACAGCCTTAAACATCTCTGTCCAAAAGCCCTTTGGCACCCTTACCAGTTTGTGCGCATTTGTCTGTTAGGAGAAATAAGCGACAGTTTATAATAGACATGTGGGCTTCAGAGGTAGTTTCATCTGATCACTTCATGGTGTCACGAGTGGGGGGGGGGGGGGGGGGGAATCCACTTCAGTGCTGGCTGGTTGTGTGGGTTTTATAGAACTGAGAATGCAATTAATTAGAGTCGGTGTGAAAACATCTCTTTGGTTTTTATAATTGCTAGCACTCATTTTTCTAGTAAACATCACCAACATATATCATTTATTCTAAAGCATCAGTCTTGTTAATAATTCAGGTCTTCGCCAGGGAAAGGGCTATTTCAAAGCAGTGTGTGTGTGTGTATATATATATATATATATATATATATATATATATATATATATATATATATATATATATATATATATACACACACACACACACACAAGTGTCTGTATACATGTATCTGCAACAAAAAATAGATGGCACTCCCTTTGAAATGCAGTTTTTCATGCTAAGCTCAGAGAATAGAAAGTGTTATCTTTTGTACTTTTTCTGTCTAATTTAATTTAAAAGAGTCTTAAAATAAAGTTGAATTACAGATACAGCCTCTTTTACACTTATTTGTACTCTGATATAGATTAAAAAAGCTTTAACGAGTTCTGTGTGAAAAAAGCTTATTTTGCTTTTTGTTACCAGCTGTTGATATATATTATATACAGTTTTAAAGTTACTTGTATTCCATATTAAATAATGGTGAGATGTTTTTTTTTATATATCTACTGTAACTAAGTTAGTCATTGTTTTCTTCCAGGCAGGTCTGCTCCTTTGCTTTGATGAAGATAGTAAAACATGCAAGACATAAAGCACACACTGTTATCATTGCTTTCAGGAACATACAAACTTAAAGCAATTCTGATGCCCTATTTTGGCTCATTTTATGTTGCGACCATAACAATCTGTTTAGCATTTTGTGTTAGCTAATAGTCTGTGTGATCGAATTAGATATAGGCCATAAAGGCCATTTTCATGCACTTTCAAAAGGCTTTATTTTTTCTGACCTACAACTTTTCTTTGGTTGTTTTTTTTTTTTTCATCATAGTAAGCAAATGTCCAATACCCCTTAATTCTTCTAACATTTTGTGAGAGAACTACAAACTTTTAAAGATTTACCCAACACAAAGCAGCACAGTTCCTCACGCTTTCAGTTCCCCGCTCCGCTAACATCCACGCATATCCATGTTTTAGAATGGCCCGGTCAAAGTCCAGACTTCAGTCAAACTGTGAATATGCGTCAATAACTGAAAATTGAAGCCGCCAGTCGTTTTCCTGCTGATCTGACTGAGCTTGAGTTATTTTGCAAGGATGAATGGGCAACATTATCAGGCTCAAATGTTTAGAGGAAGACACCAAAAGACTTGTAGATGTACAAAAAAGTATACAACATTTTTTTTATTGGTTTATCATAAAATCCCAGCAAAATCCACTGAAGTTTGTGGCGTTAATGTGACAAAATGTGAAAAAGATCAGGGGATATTACTACTTTCCCAAAGCAGTTTAAGTTAAGTGATGTTTTAAATATCTGTGTGTTTTATGACAGGAGGTTTCAGGTGTTACCACATGCAGAAATATAAACTCTTTGTTCCATCTGGCAACAAGGTTTTAGTGGATCACCTCTTTTAAAAAAAAAAGCCTCTGTCCCCAGAAAACCCTCAAACAGCCCTCCAGGTACACAAAAATGACTTTATTCCACGATTGGGTGCTAGTCCGTGAAGTCTGGGCATTTTACCTTAAATTATGAGCTTGGACGTAAACACTCGTGCACAAACACACCGGCCGTTTCTGTATGTTTGCCACAGGCGGTGCTGTCTGTCCGCTAACTTTAGTCACGGTGCACTTGAAAGCAGCACAACGTGCCTCAAACCATAGGCCTTAACATAGGCATTAACAGTGTGAAGCAAGGCGAGCTGTTTAAGTGTGTGTGTGGTTAACACATTAAGTTTCTTTCAGCCTTTACCTAACTCCGAAATGGCGCTTATTATTGCATGGTTCTCCGAGATCACACAGATTGTAAGCTGCTTCTCTTTGTTCACGCGTAGGAAAGTGTACACATGTTTGAATTCCCAGCTGTCTTTACACTGGTGGGTAGACGTACGCGCTGCAGCTGACTGAAGCACCAGCCAGACGCCTCTCCCTTACATCAGCTGAATAAAGAACATCTGTGGAGGAGCTGACACTGGCATGCTGCCCAGAGCTAATACTCTTGGATTCCACTGTTTTATCAGACTGCTCAAAGTGAATCTATTTATATTGCTGTCTCCGGGAGCTCGCTCGGTCGGAGGTAACGCTTCATTCATTGTGTATTTTTATTTATTTATTTATTTATTTATTTATTTCTCATCCCTGAATCAAAAAATGCTTTTCAGATTGGTAATTAATCGAGAAACCTTATTGCTTTCATTCAGGTCAAACCGTGCTATATTAAGACTAGAAATCAATCACCAAATCAGGTCAGAGGATAACGCTAAATCATCCCATTCGCACAGGGGTATTTACTGTCACCTTTAGCGCATGTGAGTAATGCAGCATCTCTGGTCTCTTGGCAGCCAGGGGAGGATTTTAATGTGTTTAACAGCAATGCATTTTAATATCAGATTTAGCTGTAATCCTGCTTAATCATATCTAGTGTGGTCTCAGCAAGCATGTTAAAGCCAGGTGGAAATGGGGATTTCTGAGAAGCGAGCTGCACTCCTGTCATTTTCTTTATTCCAACTGGTCTGCTCTTTAAGAAATATATCACTGAAATAATGAAAGGAGCAAGTGAAAAACAAATCATCATAGTAGCCACTCACTGGTCACTTATTTAGTTCTTGATTTTCAAAGTGGTGGCGGTAGTAAATGGTTTCTCTGGGGGGGGAGTTGTTCAGCAGAGCGTGGTGTAGGAGGAAAGGTTCTGGTTTAACCTCAAACTGAGCTTGCAACTTTTAGCAACTTCATACAAATTCTACTTACCACACTACCGGAAACCCGGATTTCCACATATGAGAAATACAGTATGATTTTTTTAAGACAAAACTAGCCATTAGTATAAAAATATGACATGATTACAGTTTTGTAATAATATTTTTCTACAATGTCAAACTGGGTGGTATTTCTGAATACTTACCTTGATCCTTTGATGTGCTCTTCTGAATTCATAATTTTGTTGGATATCGTAATATCCTAAAATGTTTACTCATTTTCTTTTGATCAGGAAAGATTACGGTAACGGCCCTTTCTCTATAAAGTTGATGCAATGTTGTATTGAACATTGAACTTGTGTACATTAGTTTTTCTCTATCAGAATGTTATTTCTATTTACCTGAATTGTTAAGCTGTTACTAAAACACAAGTTTACATTAAAAAAATTCAAATACACAGTAAAAAAGTGTATTTGGAAAAAGTTGCAAAAAAGTTGATTTTGGGTTGAGTTACACTTATAAATAATAAAATAATATTAAACCTTTTATTTTCAGTTGCTGCTCTCTAACGCTGTAGCATGTGGCTGCTCCAGATGTGAATAAGCAATGGCCGCACATGAACTGGAGGCTGGAAATCATGTTTTTAGTGCTTTTTAGAAAAAAATCAGAAATTGGTTACAAAGTTCTGATGGGTAGAAGTCTTTAAATATATCTCTCTTCTCAATCCAGCTAAAGGCTGTTCAGTTTGGTAATATGTTTGTGGACAGGCTGGTTGAATATAGGAATAGGTATCTGGAGGAAGTGAAAAAAAATCCTTCGGCTTAAAAAATTAAAACTGAATTTTTTAACACCACATTATGGCAGATTTTATCTGCTAACTTTTGTTTAAATTGCAAGGAATAATAGTGCTCCTCTCGAACGTTTCTGTCATAGCAAGGAGAAACGACTAAAGATGGCTCCACTTTTTCCAACTTTTTTATTTTAAGTTCAACCGATGGAGCCATTAATTTAGATTTGGATCCTGTGTGACCACCTCAGTGTGTGACCACGTTGTTAGTCTGCTGAGACACCCATGGCTGTTTCATTAAAGTAAAAATGTAATCTCTGCTGAGCAGTGGTGCGATCTTTGTCTTATGACCCCTGACAAAAAACGGCCTAATGAGGACGTCTGGCAGTTTGCAGTTTTAATCACTACTCCCTTTATATTCTCCTATTTACATTACATATCTCAACAAAATATGAAAAAAACAACTAACAGTTTCTCATCTGGTTACTCCATCACTCAGAGATCTGTTTTCTGACAGTAGGTTGGGATGTATTGCTTGCAGAACGAACTGATTTTATGAATTTAACTCAGTATTTTTTGGCACCACATTAAAATGCAAAAAGTAACTTCTGTTATGAGAACTAGATCTAAAAGCTTAATTATAACCTTGAGTGAGATTCAAGGTACCTATTTTGCGAGAGAAGTTAACTTTTGACTTTGAATTTCCTAATTACATCAAACAAAAAATATAAAAGTGCAGTCTTAAAGCCTTTTGTCATCAGCAGTGGGTATAAAACAACACAGTAGACCCACAGCCGATCCCAGCAAGCTTTGTAGGTTTGGTGAGGACTGGAGAGGTGCAGCCATCATGACCCAAACACACGGGCTGGTTTCTGATATGAATGTAAACTGAGGTTAGAAAATGTTAGAGTTTTATAAACTGCTAAAACCAAAACAATTTAACCTTTCCTAGTGTTCAAAGTCATTAAAAATGTCTGAGAAAATGCCAAAGTGACTTCAGTTTTTCCAGCTGTATGGATTTTAAAGTAATGCAGCACTCCCCAACCTGTTCAAGCACACTGCTTTTCAGCTTACTGAAACACACTCATATGTAGTCTGGAAATTAAACAAACACCACACTCGGTCTCATTCGATGGTGCCGTTTTAACAGCCACCATATTCTGTGCAATTAACACTTGAAAAATACTACTAAATTTAGTGGGTATATGTTCTAGATTTTGAATGTAGTCTATTAAAACTGAAATAATTAATAAATGATGTAGATAGCAACCTTTTTTTATACCAGTGCGTTGCGATTTTGTATCCACATACCTAAACAAGATGTATTCGTTAAATTCTTTTTTTTGTAAAGTATTTTCATGAATTCATAGATAAGTAGTTTTAAAACCGTTCACATTTCTGATCCCTAATCTGTTTGGGCCAACTATTATGAAATATGATAAATTATAACCCCTTATCAAAACAACTCTGAGTAACCTCCTGTTGTAAATCTAATTTGTTTTGAACAACATAGTCATATTTCTTTACAGTAAACTATAAGAACAATGTAGAAATTTTTTTTTCAACCATTTGCCAAAAACTGTGTATAAAAATTGTCCCCTGGATGGTATGAAACATCCTGTTGCAAATTGATCTATTTTGTTTCTGAAAGTGTTGGGTTTTAAACAATAAAGCTACAGAGGTACTGAAAGGGGCAGAGACCAGTATCCGAGATATCTTCATAGATTTACCGAACTCAAAGCAGCAGAAGTATCTTCCAAGCTTAAGAACCTTTTTTGCGAAATTGAGAAACTTATTTTGAATATTGCGGTTTCCATCAACCTTTTCTAATGCGACATTTCAAAATGCTCATAAAAAATAAAAATAAAAACGTTGATGGAAACATGGCTATAGAAACTGATCCAAAGCCACCTGCAGCTTGAATTGCTGCAAAATATGGTTCTACAATGTACCGATTTTGGGGGGAGGGTGAACAGTTATGCACACTGAAGTTTTCTATTATTTGGTCCTTATTTGTCGTTTGCTTCACATTGAAAATGTTATACATCTTCAAAGTCATAGACGTGTTCGGGAAAAGAAATGCAAGGGGGTGAATCCTTTTGAAAGGCCTGTAATTATTGTAACAGTAGTAATGTGTTGTGTTACTTTAGCAGCAGTAGGAACAACTGTGTGAATGAAGGCAGATGACAGAATACGTCTTTGTTTAGACTTGTTGCATCAGTCCTGTGAAACAGTTGTCTTTTTACTCCAGGGTTATCATACTGTGTAAATGTCTTTCACTTACACGGTCAATGCTATATTTCACAGACATGCATATAGAAATGTCCCTGTTTTCGGGAAAGGTAAACGCGTCCAAAGAAGAGAGGCAAACACGTGCTCAGAGCCGTTCAAACACACGCACGCTGTTTTTTTTTGTGAACTTATTTTCTCCCGGTACCCTTTCAATCTCTCCGTCTCACACGTGCCATCGGAACGAGGTGAATGGCATGGCCTGCAGATAAGTCTGCTATCACATCTTGATCAGGGACAGCCGCACTCTCACTGTCTCTGCAGCCCTTTTTTTTTGTCAGTCCCATCAAATCTCCTCTGTTCCCTCTCAGTCCTCTCTCTGTCTTTGTCCATTATATTTGAACCTCTTCAGACATACACGGGTTACAGAGAGGTCTAATATTATATTATTGCCTTCTGTTTGAAAGTCACGATCTTCTGTTTATCTTTTTCGTCCCTTTTATAGGAAACAAAAACAAAAGATTAGCCCAAGACTTTTATATAATCTGGGTTTGGGATATAAAGGAGCCTGGATTAAATCCTTTAAAATGACTTCACTATAAAAAGGCTCAAACGCTGTGAATATTTTGAAGGTTCTAAGCGGTTTGAGGCACACTTGTCAAACTGAATGAACTCTTAGTTCCTCTGTTAACATTTTTATCATATTGAGGCAATATTCTGCCTACCGCTGTGAGGTACATATTATATTTCAATGTCATGTTGCCATGCACATCATGGGACCATTTAAAATAAGAGGCAGCACATGCCATCTTTTAAAGATTCTTCTAACTGCTATTATAAGCGTTTGTGTAACTCTGTCAGCTAAAGTAGAAAAGAGGATCAGCAGTGGAAATACTTTTTTTTTTTTTTTTTTTATAAGAGAACACCAGCCAGATGAAGAAAATATTTAATTGTGCTAAATTATTTCTGACTCTCTTCTAACAAAGAGAGTTACACTGCAACAAGAATCAAACAAGGTACAATATAGTGATTACATTTGTGCTTATTATGCTTGAAATGTAACTGTAATAAATCTAGAGGTGTATCCGGACCATTTCCTGATGAGATGAGTTTTCATTTTGCTGCGGTAGTTTTGAAATGACTCCACATTGATGACTGTAATGGAACGGCCATTTGCTGCCAGAGAGCTTGTGGAGAACGTCCCTGTCGCCCATCAATGTTTTCGTTCATTGAAATGGTCGATGAAAAAGAAAAGCAACCAATCAAGGCTGGAATGCGGACCTTTAAGAAATATTAGACCATCTGCTCAGTTTAAAAGTCGGATTGCGGCTAAAAATGAAACCATACCAGTTCTCTCTTTTTGTTTTTCAACTTGCTAGGCATCTATGTTTGTTCTTTTAGGCAATTGAATAAGACATGTGTGCTAATTATCAGCTTATATTGCCAGCATTAGGGGGTTAAGAAAGTCAAGTATATTTACAAATGATGTAGCTAGAAAAAATTATAATTATTGTGATTTATTTACTTTATTCTAGGCTGTCACGCCAATTGTGTAATTCTTTAAGTACAACAAAGAAAAGCTCTGACTGTATGTATTCTTTCTGCTTGAGCTCTTTAGCAACAATAACGGGCTTGTAGCTGACTAACTGAGACAGACACACACTGATCATATGTCCAGATCTTCATCTGAGATTCCTCTACAAAAGTATCTACCAAATATATAATAGCATCCCACGTTTTCTATTTTCCCAAATTTCAAAAATTGTGCCAAACTGTGCCAAAAATGGCACAAAAACAATAGGAGTCCACCAGGATTTCTTTCAATCTAAACATGTATACCTTCTCAATTGCTTGTTATGTGGACACCAAACAGATGTAACCAAGATGTTGCAGTTATAATTTATTGTGTTTATTTCTTTCTCTACAGCAAAAATAAAAAGTTTGTATGTAAACATCTGGGGTTTTTTTAGGCAAAATGTATTTTTTGGGCATTTAAATCTCATTTACTCAGGCCCAGAATAATTTTAATTATTCATTTTCTCAACCACATCATCCTCCAGGACCTTTATATTAGTTGATAACAAGATTAGCAGTTTAGGCATTGTGCAAGTTGAGAAATGCCTTATAAAGTATCTGCATGCATATGCATGCATATTATTTTGGGAAAATGACCCTCTGGTTTAGTCAAGATGTAACTGAGCAGACAAAACGGGCATCTTTTAAAAAACAGTTACCAGGTTCCAAAGCTCTGTCTCTGCACCTCGCTTAAAATGTACAAATACGATCCACCAGTTTATAGGACACAGACATTTGTACAAATGAAAAGCCAGTAAAACAACTCTTTTGCAACTTAATCTTTGTGAGAGAGAAAACTTGGAATTTGATTATTTATTCATTAATGTACCGTTATCATGCAGGAAACTTTCTGGAACTGAAATGTTGTCATTTATATTAGGTCCAGAGGTGATTTACAAACTTTTTTTTTTAACTTATTTCTTTATTTTTTTTTATTTAAATTTTTCTGTTTGCTTATTTTTTTCTGTCTGTCGTTTTAAGATGTATCTAAAAACTTTAAGCTTCACACATATACATGCCTGCAGTTCATTTTTGGTTAACTTTTATGTTTACTCTTCAAAAATTCAAGAAGAGTTTGCTGACTTGTGTCTAGAAAAAAGAGAATGTGAAATGCGCTTCGACCCTGTCCAAACAACAGTCAGCGTGGCTCCTAAGTAGTGTGCTCTTACCTTTATCTTATCATACTTTGGAGCGCAGATAGAAATGTGTTAAGCTGCGACGGGTTCAGAAAGAATTAGTAAATGAAGATATGAAATAATGGACTGAGGCATAGCAGTGGGAACAGTGTGGTGGGAAGAACCCACTAATACACCCTTTGATGTTTCTACTGGCAAAAGTGCTTGCAAGAATAATCCGTTTGCAATAGCTCACATTGTGTGTGTGTGTGTGTGTGTGTGTTTTGTCTGTTCCAGTGGAGTTTGAGAAATTGGACCTCGCTTCATTGCAGTCTATCCACCAATTTGCTGAAAGGTTCAAGAAGAGGGACCTGCCACTGAATATCTTGGTAAATAATGGTAGGTGAGAGAAATGTGGTCTCAACGTGTTTGTGTAGGAGTCATTGCATTAAAGTGCCTTACAAACATACTCATAGCTGTTTTTGTCACGTTATAGCCACAGAATTCAACGCATTTAGTAGGTTTTTATGTGATAGATCGGCATAATGTAGTTCAGCGGGGTGACGGAAAAAAGCCAGAAATAAGTGAGGTGTGAAGCTAGAAGCACCTAGCAAAGGTTCTGCAGCTGTAATTGCAGAGAAAACTAAAAATACAAATTCCCCACGTGCTTTACAATTTATTTACAAAAAACAAACAAAACATGTTTCATTTTCTTCCCCCTTCTTAATCATGCACTACGTGTTTTTGGTCTAGCGCTTAAAATCCCGACACAATGCACTGAAGGTTGTTCAGCTCTGCGAATGCGTCTGCAAGGCTCTGCATGTTCACCAGTTTATGTCTCCAGCACAAGTTTTAAATCCTCAGCACTGCAGCGTAATTTTGATCCAGCAACAGTGCCAGAATGACACTTCTGTGCAGAGGATTTAGATCTCTGCTGCGGGGTTTAGAGAAACATTTTACATACTTACAAATTGAACTCAAGCACCTCTTCCCTCTGTATTAAACTCCACTTTAGAGGCTGATAGGGCATATGATATGCGGATTTTTAAGCTACTGAATAATTCAGTTTTGCTTGCTGTGTTTTGTATCCCCCCTCGGTTCGTCATTGCAGAGGCGGACTTTGAGCTGTCGGCCTGAGTTGGGCTTTTCTAACAGAGAAGAGAGAGGCAAAATAACTTTAAGCAATAACCGAGTGGATAGGTTTTAATTTATGAGATTTTTGTCATCATCTTTTGGTCAAAATTACTAATGGTTTTGGAAATGAAAATCCACTGACAGTCTATTGATGCTGAAAGTCCCATTATCTTATTTCAAACTTGCCAAGGTCTTAACTTCCTGTCAGTGATTACTAATTACAGTTGGAAGCTTTTTTTTTGTACCGGCATAAAATGCTCTGTTTAGGTATGCAGACACGCAGCTATGACATAAATTTTAATGGTTTCTCTGGATCATGTTTATTCCAGAGAGAGACAGTCTTAGACGCTGGGTGACTGATGAAGCACAGACCTCATATTAAATCAAGGGGTTGTTTACCCATGAATGATAGGGTTCATCGATGCACCGTATGGAAAAGAGCGGCTCGTAATTCTGTCTTTCATAGGGTTTTGCTGGTCATCGAAGTTATCCGCAGGCCCTTTTATGCTCCACCGATGAAGCAGTCGGCTTTTGGGAAGGTTGCCAGTGTTTGTCACCCTTGTTGTTTGCGGGCGTAACACAACGTCTGCACTCGTTGACATTTTAAATCAGTGTCAGGTTGGTCGGTGAGATTGCTCGCAGCATAAAGAATTTGTGACCGTGAAAGGAGGTGGGAGTGACGACGGAAAGCTAACAACTAAATCAACGTGTCAGAAGCAATCGCTTCTTGTTCGTCAACTTGGATCGCCCCTAAACAAGCAACATGTTTCACAACAAGTTCAGTTTTAGTGGCCGAGATGTCCAGGCGCTCCCTGGCTAGGACGCCAGTCCATCACGGATTTTACAAGTTCTACTTGTAAAATCGTTATTAGATCTTTTTTAAGTTAAAATGTGCTTTCCTTGGAAGAAAGCCGGACGTTATTTTACAGGTTTTCAAGTTTATTTGACGACTCGCTGTCCTGACACAGCTTTCATTCCCCAGTGGTGTGACTGCACTGTCAGGGATAAACCCTAACAAGAATTTACACTTAACACAAGCCACTCCGAAAAATCAATGCGGCTCCAATTTAAATTAATTGCTTCAATCGGTAACAAGTAATTGAATTAAGTTGATCCAACTTAATTAATTTAGTTTATAAGTTGTCAAGTTTAACCACAGCAAAAAAAAACGGATCTAAGAATAAGTAAAGTTTTCTTAAAATTAGTGTATTTGTCCTAGATTTGAGCAGATAAAAAAGATCTGCCAATGGAAGGAGTATTTTTCCCCCTAAGAAAAGATTATTAGATATCCTGCACGTGACATAAGATGATGGAGATGAGTTGTTCCCAGTGCAAAAGTCTTATTCCATTGGCAGATCATCTTATTTACCTGCTAAAATCCAGGACAAATACACTAATTCTAAAAAAAACTTTACTTAGAATTGAAAGGGGAACGTTTTTCCTCTCTTTTGTTCAAGCTTACTTCCAAGTCTCATTAAACTCGGTTGTATGTGTTTTTTTACGCATGTGTTGCAAGTAATAACAGATGATGTTGGCTTTTGCTTATCTCAAGCCGGTGTGATGCTGGTTCCTGAGGGCCGAACTGAGGATGGGTTTGAGCAGCACTTTGGTGTAAACTACCTGGGTCACTTTCTGTTGACCTGGCTCCTCCTGGACACTCTGAAGGATTCTGGGAAGTCCGGTCCCGTCTCCTGTGTGGTCAGTGTTTCGTCATCGGCTCACTCCATCGGGAAAATCACACTGAATGACTTAAATAGCTGGTGGGTATGCAATTCTTCCGCGTTCATGTTTTCTGTCCAGTGCCTTGCTAAAGTCTTCTTACCCCTTGGATTTTTACACATTTTATCGCGTTACAGCCGAAATTGAAATGTATTTTATGTGATGGGCCTTCACACATTTTGTAAAATGGAACCAAAATGTAAAGGTTTTTTTCAGTGTTTTTGTAGGAATAAAAATCTGAAAAGTGTGACGTTTCTATTAGACCCCCTGATAGATACAGCGCTTTGTAGAAGCACCTTTTGCTGCTGTTACTGTCTCAAGTCTTTTCCCATGTGTCTTTACTAGTTTGAAACATATTAAGATTGAAATTTTTCAAGAGCTCAAGCTCAGTCAGATTGGGAGAGTTGCATTCTGGGAGATATGCTAGGTTTGTTTTCGCTGTGAGGCCTTCGCAGAACAGCTGTATTTATACTGAGATTAAATTGCACACAGTTAGACTGATACTAATTTGCTGACTTCTGACAGCAATTAGTTACCTTGGTTTTTATTTTCGAGGCATTAGAGTAAAGGGGAGGGAATACAAATGCCAGACTTTTGAGATTCAAAAGAGAGAAATTCAAACCTCATTGCTTTAGTTAATTGACGTTCAGAATTGAGAATAAAATTGTTCCACTTGTCTCGTTATCGTCTCAGCTCTTATCACTGCTGTCAGGAAGTATTAGCTCAGATTTCTTCATTCTTGTTGCTCATTTGCATATGTCTCTTGGTTGTGGCTAACGTTCTTTAACTTTTTATTCATGGCGCTTAAGTCCTCCACGCACGGCACTTGTGTTGTGATAGAGATAACTATCTGTAACATGGAGAAAGATCCAACGAGACTTTTCTTAGTTTTGTGCTCAGCTTGTAATGCATGTGAGATACAGATCTGTTTAGCAACAGGCTGTCACTCTGATTCGCTTCATCGTTAACGTGGGGTTGGCATACAAAGACGGCATTAAGCGTCATAATTGTGTTTTTTTAGCAGGAAACATGAACATTTGGAGCTTTTTATCTTTCTGAGAAATAGATTGTAGTCTTTTCTTATTGTTTTTTTCTTTAATTCTTATCAGCCATTTTTATCGGATCTGCACCAAATGTGACACATTTAAGCTTATTGTTGGGGAACAAAAGGAGCGGCGTGTCAGTTTTGAAGTCTTTTGATAGACTTTTTTTTTTTTTTGTTCAGGGATCTTGGTTCATGACCTGACATTCATATCAGACTTGCATATAATATAGTTGCTCATGAAAGCAGTCCAAGATTTTACATTGTTAAAAACTAAGATGGACTAATCATAGAATATCATTGATATTTTAGAGACCATGTTGATTTCTATCAACTACATAAAACTGAACTTGTTAGGCATTGAGTTCAAGACTCACATACTGTTGCGTTTTTGTTTTTCAGCCAACATTATTCAGCCTATGCTGCTTACTGTCAAAGTAAACTGGCCCAGGCGTTGTTCAGCTGCCACCTTCACCAGGAGATGCAGAGAGACGGTTCTCCAGTGGTTTCATGCGCCGTAGACCCGGGCATGGTGGACACTGCTTTATATCAGCATCTCTGCACACCTTTACGTTTGGCACAAAGTCTAATCGCTCGGCTCTTTTTCAGGGTGAATCCTTTTACTTTATCTGAATAAAAAATGATACGCATGCTTGTTAAGGAGTAAAATAACCGACCATAGCAATCCACATTTACAAAGGGGTCATAACAAATAAATCTATAAATTATGTGTGAAGTGGAATAGCAAAGGGAATAGGTATTGCCACACTTATCTTAAACTTATGACCAACAAAAGCTTTTCTACAAAGTATTTTAAAAGTTATGCCGTGTCCTGTATGATAGACTAGTCACATTCTTGCTCAGGTGGGATTTTTGAGACATTCAGCTCAAAAATCCCTCCCTTCTTTTCACTCTGACCTTCAGTTCTTTATTTTGACTATTTTGATGTATTGACTTCAGGTTTGATAACTGGTTCTTGCTAGAAAATAGTCTCATCTTCAGATTATTTGCTAGAATGTTCAAAAGAATTGCTTCATTCATTCGTCCTTCAGTTATAGAAAGTCTACCAGTACCACATGCTGGAAACCAGTCCCAAACCTTGATGTTAACATCTCTGAACTATTGGTATGGCATTTTTAGGGACATGTACTGTGACTTGCTCCTCCAAAAAGGGTGCGTGCAAAGCCGATCTGACCAGATTAAATTCTCCGAGCATGTCGGTGACTTGTCTAGATGTTCTGCAGGAAAATCTAAATGGGCGTCAACATGCTTTTTTTTCAGCAGTGGAGTCTTGTGCAGCAAGCATGCATCGAGGCTTTTTGCTTCATTGGGAAAACGGTGCCTGCTATGTTCAGATCTTTGTCAAGCGAGTGGTCCTCGGTTCTGCAGAAACTCTCTGGAGTTTCTCTCTCTCTCTCTGGTAATAGCTAACGTTTTGCTCGTTCCACTTCCTCATGGCCCCAACATTGTTCACTGTATGATTCATAATCTGGGAATAGCATTTCAAATCAAGATAGTATGTTTTGCAATAATCGGGCTGAGAAAGTACTGAGAGGGCTTTTGTCTTTTACCCATCATGAGATGCCTGTACAGTACTATGGTAATGTGAAACCTTTTACAGGTAATCAGTAAAAACTAAACCGCCCCATAGATTAAGAGCAGCATTGCTTTCTAATTGCTTTCATATTTTAGCTAATGGCTTTTATTTCTTTGTCTTTTTGCAATTTTTCTTTGTGTGCAATAGCCTACTTGCTCTCTATGCCATTCCACTTTATTATATTTAACATATTTTTGTTCTTTGTTTGTTTTGAATTCTTTGTATGTATGGATTACTTGGATTTTTAGTGAAATCTGTTTGAATTTCACGCCAGTAGCATCATGAACAATATGCTATGATTTATTTCCTCATTGTACTCCCCTTTCTGTCTTTTATGAAAAGATGAGGACTTATTTAGACCAAGGAATGTATTAATGTTTCTTCTCACACTCTTGTTGGGGATCATAGTCCTCGATGTGTGAACAAATTAATTGTCCTCATCATACAAAAGAAAAACTAAGGTTTATCTTTGAAAAAAATTGTGATCCAATGTCCGTTCAGATTATCCCACAACGGTTCTTTTCATGCTTTCAAGCGGTGTTTTAAAATGTGTTTCTGCTGACAGAGACATTTTTTTTTCATTATTATTTCATCGAGACTATACCCATCATTTACGTGTGGAGCAACTTACACTTTGTATGAGACTTATTTTTTCTCTGATATTAGCCTGCCATGGATTCAGCCTTTTTACTTTCAGGCACATGAATCATTGTCATGCTATATTTTTTTCTACTGAACATTAATCTGGCGGCAGTTTGGTTATTGCTTTTGTTTCAGATATTTGTGCACTAATACTGTCGCTTCTTGTGATTTTGAAGGATTTCATGTGTATATATATATATATATATATATTTATGTTTTCCCTAGACTCCTGCAGAGGGCGCTGCCACTGTACTGTCAGCTGCTTTGTCACCAGCCCTGAATGGGGATCTTGGAGGAGGCTATTGGGCCAACGGGCGAAGGGAGATGACCAGCGCGCCTACATTTGACTCCCAGCTTCGACTAAGTTTATGGGAAATCAGCCTCCAGTTGCTGGGATTACAATAGCAGGGGACGCTAAAATGACCAACAGGACTAAACCTATTTGAAAGCATCACATAAAGACCTTAAACTTGGGCCTACATTCTTTCTTACCCTTTTTTAAAATCATTTTCCAAATCTCACATGAAGGTGTTGGTTGCATGGATTGGACTGATTGGTGTGTAGGGTTTGGCAAGGTTTATTCCAGACCTGTTTATGAAGGGCTTAAGGGAATGGAAGATGTCTTTATGTTTTGTTTATATTTCTACAATATATGCAGACTCACTGCGAGATTTGAAGCAACTGCCCTGTTCTTCTGAAACCAGACATACATTTGTGACATCCAGTAGAATTACCAGAGAACCAGATTTGTCTAATTAGTAAATTTTTTCCATGATGTCATTAAATGGTCATCTACAATTAGCTAAATGTATGTGATGCAGGGCAATATTTAACTATAAGATACAGATTTTTAGATTAAATATTGATGAAATAGTGCGCATCAGTAAATTAGTGTTTATAGTTTTAGGATATACAGATGAATACCAAAACTTAATTGAACCAGTCTGCTTTACTGCAGAAGGAAAACATGTAATCAATTGAGATAATACTTAAATGCCTCCTTTTTCACTCATAGCACCTTAATTTTGTCTCTCATTCTTGAGCGTTTACTGTATAAGCTGTCAAGAATCCTTAAATCTGTTCACTTTAAAGACATTATTTAGCACTTAAGAAAGCATCTAGAAGGAGATGTGATCGTTCTCTTAGACAAACAGACCTGAACTTGGAAAAAGTTTTTCCTTCAGCCAGTGAATGATTTACATTTAGAAGAGAATTTATTCCAAACCCAGGATTTCTAGATGTTTCTTTTTCTTTGTCGGCTCAGACACAAAGAAAGGAAAGAATGGCGGAATCGTCCTCTTTTTAAATCGCTCATCAGTTTTCTTTGTGATCTGTTATTTGCTCTTGCATTGGGGAAATGTGCGCATATTATTCACAGAAGTCTAGGATTAGCTCTTACCGACCCAATAAATGCTGATGGGCATCTGAACAATAATCAGCACCCGAGGAAGGGGAAAAAAAGAGAAAGCACTTTATTCTTTTTGATTTTTTTTTTCCTAGCACACAAACTGTGATTCTTTACCCATAGATGCAGCTAATGCTGCTCCCACATTTGGCGCCACTCCCAGTGCATTGTGGGATTGAAAAATCCCCGTGGTGAGAATCAAACTCTATCTGGTGAGCTGACACAGACACTCGCCCAAAAACACTGGAAGCAGCACATCCAGGCGAAGGCTTATCTAGCAAACAAACACAGCTGTCTCTTATGCAGGAATACACCCTCACACAAGTTGTGCCATAATGCCATCTCCACTGTGATTAATGCATTTTAGCATTGAAGATCAAACGTTTATCTCAAATTGACATGTTTAGGCTAAATTCTTTGCCATTTAGCATCCAGCCTTTTATCTTAATTTCCTGTGTATAAAGCAATAGTATCACTGTGGTAGCTAATTTAGCTACTGGCACAGACATTCAGAATAGAGGCAGAGTGTGAACCTGTAGAAAAAAGGAGAAGATGCCTCAAGTTCCCCATATATCAGGAATTTGACATTTCTCTGTCTAAATGTGCGAAGATGTTTAAAGAGGAGATTTTTAGCCTAAGTTCTTTGAAGTAACTGCATTCAATACTGTTCAGGCTTTTCTGAAGCAGGGTCTGGATCCGTTTAGGAATGCAGCTCACAAAGTCCTCTCCAGGAAACTGTGAGGTCAAACCAAATTTGTTACTCCTCCTCAATAGAGAATTCAGATAATGTTGTGTTTTGTCCTTTTCTTGTTCATTTATTTGGATGGCTAAAACTAGGTGGAGACTTCATTTTACTGGCCTGGTTGTTTTTGTAAAAGTCTTTTTACAAGAAAGACAATTTGTTTGGGAAAGTTTTCAGTAGTTGAAATATACAGACAGTCATGGTGTGATTTTACACATCCTCAGTGCAGACTGAGCGTATGCATAACATAACATGAGATTAAGCAATGATCCTATCGGATCACTGTTGCATTTATCTACATTTCGTAAGATTAAAATAAATGTATTATGTGATACATTTTCATGCAAAAAGACAGGTCTAGTTTAGAGTTCACATTCAATGTGTGTGTGCCTCACAAAGCTGGAGATAAAATCACACACGCTAAAGTATCAGATGAGTAGAAAGGTAACGCTTGAACGTCCTCTATGATTGTATAATTGGAATAATAATACATGGATTTTATGTCAACACCCTTAAAGTGTGTTGCATTATTGTTGGCTTTAATCGAAGGAAACATTTGTCTTGCACTGACATTTTTGAGGAGTTAAAGAGAACAGGTTGACAATTTACTGTGAAACATTTTAGCAAACTTGCAGACCCTTGGTTGTTTAGCAACATTAGAGCCAGGTTAATTAGTAAATATGACAAAATATTAAATTGTGATGCTTTTGCAATTTGTCCGGGTCTGACTACTATTTAATATTATGGTTTTGATATAATGCAAATGCACCAGAAGTCCAGTAAATGGGTTACCTCCACCTTGACCTGTCAGAACAGTTTTGTGTCGTCACTTGAAGACGTTGGTGATTCCAATTTGAAGGAAACAAATCATTAGATAGATGTTCCGTAGATTAGTATTTGTGTAAGAACCGACTCCTCAATGCCAGCAATATTTCTCAGTGTTTGGCTGCGTTCTGTTTTCTGCCTTCTCAATGTTGTCAAAGTACTCGAAAACTGTTCGCCTCAATGCTTCCTTGTTTGATTGTGTGACTCCCTTAGGCTAGCGGAGTAAATAACAAACTAACAAACATATTCCCACTGAAACAAATGTGCTTACTTCCTGTGACACAAATGAAAAAAAAAAACACCAGCTTACAACTCAGCTGTGCTCCTCTATCGAGTGCAAGGCTACAAATGTGTGCTACATCCCGTCAAAGAGCTATCTAGTTTTTCTCAGTCCAGCTGCTGAAGTAGATGTTTCTCAATGAGAGAGGTGGGGTTGCAAGAGAGCTTCAGACTCTTTCCTCTGAGCACAGGGTCATCCAAAGAGTGAGCGTCCCACACAGGCATAAACAAGCTAGCGAACTCTGAAGGTGAACGGCAGATTTAGAAAAAGAGCTAAAACAGATCCAATAAGTATTTGTCAGTGATTTTGTCTGTGTGATTAATTCGTATTTGAATATTTGAAGCGCTGGAGGAGACCAGTGGAGGTGTGTGTAGACTAAAAACTGCTTTAATAGCCATTGCTTTGTTTGACCTGGGATTACATTTATATTAAATGTTCTAGTCCCATATTTTGCAAAATCCTAAATGTGTATATGTATATGAAGAGCTGGGTTTAAAATGTATGTATAAAAGGGGAGCCAGATGAACTGAGTCCTTACTTTGGGTTAATTACAGGGAAAAAAAGAGAAACATTTGCTTTCCCTGCTCATTTAAAGCAAAGATACCTTCTGCTTGTTCTAAGTGCAGCCTTGCTTTTTTTGAGAATGAAAACAATGCTCGGACTGCAGAATGATGGTAAAAACTCAGTTTGTCTCGGCCCTTTAAAGTTTAACGAAACATGTTTTACTTTTCTCATTATTTTGCTGATGTTGAGATGCACATCTTTATTGCTTTTGCTGTGCCTAAGAAGGAAGAAAAAAAAAACTCCCCTATATGTGACTGTGAATTTTCTCATGTAGAATTGAACTCGTAGAACCTGTGATACCGTCTTGTCCCGTGCATTGCCGTAAGTTTTTTCTCTCAAAAGAGTGATCGGACGGTGAGTGTTTGGTCATGCGTGCGATTATGATCGAGTGAGTGTTTGCTTAGGTAAGGGAATCGATGTCCATGTCAACCGTTGTAACATTCCAGCAGCAGGAGCAGCCACCCCTTTTCTATTATCCAAAGCCTCTCAATAAACATATCATTGTGCCACTTGCTCTCCGTCTTCTTTTTTTTCCTCTGCGAGAATCTGTCAGCGTTAGTCTGCTCGGGATGAGACTGCCAGCCTCAAGCGAAGTCTGAACTTTTGAGACATCCTCGGATCCATCAGTGAAACACACGCTGCATACTGGTACGTCTCGTGTTTCCATCATTTCAGAGGACATACCATTTTCTTGGATACATTTCCCCATCTTTGTATTTGATGCATCGGTAAAGATAAGGCGGGATGTCAATCAAAACTGATGCTGTTCAGAGACAATTTCCTATTATTTTTACAAAGATTTGCACACAAATCAATGTACAGTTACAGCCTGCATGTATTAAAAAAGTTTTGGCTTAAGATGTTTGCACATAAAAAAATATTTGGACAGATGATAAATCAAATCCCAGTATGACCAAACTACTTTTCTGCTATTAAGAAGCCAGGTCACCCTTGTAAAAGAGGAAACTACTTTTCTGCTAGTAAGAAGCCAGGTCACCCTTGTAAAAAAGGTCTCAATCTCACTGGGTCTTTTATCTGGATAAATAAAGGTTAAATGAAATAAAAAAGAAGGATGTGCCATAAGGGGCACAACCCCAGACTGGTTTGCAGAACACTAACCCTGGCATGTTTTTTTTTCCCATAAAGCATACTGCTGCCATTTCCTCCAGATAAATGACTCACACATACCCAGCTGTCCGTATGAAAGATGATTTTGCAAATCACGCCAATGTTTGGTGGATTAGATCTGATACTTGTATGCCTTTTATAGTGGAAACCAGAGGTTAACCAAGGTCCTCTGAGTCATATGCATCTTTCCTCAAGCAAAGCTTTAGTGGCTTTAAGCCCTTACTGCCTGGATTTATTTACAACATGTAAAAATTAAATTGTGTTTCAAATAGATTCTGTTAAGTAGAGATTGTTAGTTTGAATATAGTGGTTACAATACCTATGCATTTTTGGATTTAAAATGCGAATTAGCTAGATTAAACATCACATTGGCCACTGTATTGTGGCGAAAGGCTTCCAGTTTGATTCTTGGTAAATGTTGACTATACGTCAACAGGCATGGTGTTTTACATAACCCACATTCATGATATTGGTGGTTAAAATCTTAATTTTAGTTTTTGCTAAATGTTTTTGAATGTCATTCTGTTAATGTCAAATGATTGTCACTGCGGTAATCCCTGAAGTACAAAATACCTCATATCAATTTGATGATATAGCAGCTCTTAAACTCAATTTAAATGGTACTTCAGTTCAATAATTCAATACAACCAATATCTGCATTTTGATTCACATCACCCACTGGAGCACAAACTCTCTGTTATCATAACTCTGAGTTACCGGGCTGACAACATTCCCTCTGCCACAGAGTAGAAACAAAAAGAACACAAGCATGCCAGGAAATCACTGCAAGCTTGTGGTTACCCAAAATGGGCCTTTATCAAATCAGCCAATAAAGCTGGCAGAACAGAACAACACAGCATCAAACCAGAGGAGAGAACAAAGAGATGCAAGAACATTGTCATTCCATATGTGTCTGGAGTTTCTGAGAAACTCATGATAATTTTCTCCAAACACAAGATTCCAGTAAATCTCAAACCTAATAACACTCAGACAAAAACTGGTTCATCCCAAAGACAGAACAGCCAAACCACAGCTGAGTGGTGTTGTGTTTACGGTCCAATGCAGTGAGGACTGCTCAGACTCCTACATTGGAGAAACTAAACAGCAGCTACATAAACGCATGGCACAGGCACAGGAGGGCCAACAGCTTGGGGCAAGACTCAGCAGTCCACTTGCACCTCAAGAATAAAGGGCACCCTTTAGACCACAATAATGTCTAGATTTTGGACAGGGATTGCAGGTTTGAAAGGAAGGGGAAAGAAGCCATCTTGGTCAAAAGAGAAAAGCCATCACTAAACAGACGGGGATGATTGTGTTTTCAACTCCCCAGTGTTTACAGCTCGGCCCTCCAACACCTTCCACGGAGATTACCTCAGCATCTCATCATGATTCAGGTGACCAAGAACTCCACTCACACCAAGCAATAGCTTCTAACGACCCAGGACAGTGGTGAGTGGGTCACTGATTTGCGTCTGACCTAGAAGGCGCCTAGGAAAATGGTCCTTCATGTCTTTTAAAAACAGCAGTGCACTAACTGCAGGTTGCTCAAGTGCGAGGCATCAGAATTGAAAAAAGACTTCTGGATAGGTATTGAAACGTTTTCAGAAAGAACTGAACGAGAGTCCAGTTTCCTCCGATTTAAGCCTGTTTGCATTGACAACAGATTCAAGTCTTCTGGAACGGCTGTCTGCAAGGTTTGGGAGTGGGTGTATGGGAATAGCAAAATGTGGGTCAATAGCGTATCAAAGTATTTGTATTACAAATGGGATGCCATTAAAGCTAATATGTATGTACAAAAACAACAACAAATCACTCAAAACATTTAAAAAGTCTTTTAAATATGGGCATTTCCCCTTAACACAAATAAGTTTGGGGTGAGCATTCTTTGTCCAAATATCCTCCTTCTCGGGAAAAGTGAATACGATTCATAAATATAAATATGAAAAAAGCAGATTTTGGTTCATGGGAATGAACAACCCCAGGACGAGGGACGAGGACACAATACAGTTCATGTCCCAGCAAAAACAGAATCAACTGCAACTGTTGGTGAAAGGGAAAAATAAAGTGTCTCAGTTACATAGACTGTGCTGATTTAATGTTGTTTTTTAAGGTATTGGTGTAGATTTTCCTGAAGTGGGGTTTTGTTCAGTCATTGCCAGTGATAGTTAATATGGAGCTTAGGCGAAAATTCAGACTGAAGAAACTCTATTGCCTACCTCCATCAATCAGAGACTTATCCGCCTCCAACGCAAGCCAATCAGCTTTGAACTGCTCCTCCTCGAAGCCAATCAGCATTCTGGGTTCATCTTAAAAGAACTCCACATCCTTGTCTCGGCCTTCTCCTCAGCGAGCAAGCGGTGGCTGCGCGTGTGTGGTTTGGACTCTGATGACCGGATTCAACCCACCTCCATCCCCTTCTCCACCATCGTAGCAAGCTCTGCCTGGCTTTCCTACGGTCCTCCTTCAACCTCGTCCCTATAGAGTGTAATTCCTCCTGGACTCTTATGGAATTCCCAGTCACTCCTTAAAACGGTCTGGCAGAAGACCGCCATGTTGAGCCTGGTTCTGCCAGAGGTTTCTTCCCAAAGGGGAGTTTTTCCTCTCCACAGTCGCTTCATGCTTGCTCATCATGGACAGTTCATGCAAACCTGTGTTTATCCAAGTTGGACATTTAGCTCAAACAGATCATCATATGGACTGAACAAACTTTATTTATCTCCACTCCACCACCAGTTTCAGGCCCGGGGGGAAACATCCCTATTCTCATACGCCTGCTTATGCATATTGAAGTATAATTCAGCGTGAATTTTTCCTGCCGAGGTCTGAGCGCCAAACTCTTAAAATATTGTAGCAATAAAATTCTTCTAATTGCCTTTTCTGTCTGTGTGAGTTTTTCAGATTGAATTACCTGTCATTGACAAATGTCATATTGCTATGAATTTGTAGAAAAGTAAAATATTTAGTTAACATTCAATTCATTTTGGAACAACACAAAGCCCAGAATAGGAGCACATTTTGACAAATTTAGAAAGGTTTAAGCAAATTTCTCTTGTTTTCTACTGAATTTGCCACCTATGACAAAGATTCTAGTATTTTAACAGATTAGAGGCATGAAAGACTGCTATACAAGAAGACGCACACCAGGAGGAGTGTGAAATGGCATGTTTAACAGCTCAGAAACAATCAAGAAATACATTACCGGGACTATCACAATACAAGTGGTTAATGAGGACTTACATCTCTAAAACTAAATGAATGGTCTGCTGGCATTCCAGATGTTTGTGGTCTTATGATGGTAAAGGTACCTTGTAGCGTATAGGGTTGCCCCAAATTCCAGAGATGCTGAAAGATGGTAGTATGTACCATCTCTGACATTGTTGCATTAAAAGTTGCCTGTGATTGAAAACTCGGTCTAGTAGGTATCTATGTAAAGAACCTCGTGTCTTTGATTTTAACTGATTTTGTCAAATGAAAGGCAGAAGAGTTTGGAAATGTATGGAGACCTTTAGAAAATTTCTTGAACTATTTTCAAAAACTTTAATTCCAGACAAGGAAGAATGCATGCTTGAAAGTAGACTATGAATTAAAGGTCCCGAAGAGAAGTTTGTGACATGTTAATAATAGACTACAGGAGGAGTGAACATGCTCCTCTCTACATACAGGGGAAGGTAGTGGAGCGTGTGGACAGCATTAGGTTCCTGGGCATCCACATCTCCTCCGGCCTCTCCTGGACTGCGAACACCTCCCACTTGGTGAAGAAGGCCCAACAACGGCTCCTCTTCCTCAGGAAACTGAAAAGATTTGGACTTCCCACTAAACTGCTAAAGAACCTCTATAAAGCTACCATAAAAAGTGTATTATGTCTCAGCATAACTGTGTGGTATGGGAGCTGCACAGTCCACGAGAGGAAGGATTTAGCACGGGTGGTGAGAACAGCGCGGGGGATTGTGGGACGCCATCTACAGGATTTAGACTCACTTTATGCAGAAGGAGTCCAAAGAAGAGACAGAAGCATCTCCACTGATCCCATCACGCAGGGAATGCGCTGTTTGCCTCTCTCCCGTCAGGTAAACGCTTCAGAAGCCTCAAAGTCAAAACAAGTAAGCTTAGAAAGAGCTTCTTCCCAAGAGCTGTGAGGGCAATCGCCCCCTGATAGGAGACTGCAGTCCAACACTTTAAAATAACCCCCACTGTTACTAACCCGTCATACGTTACAATCACCTTAATGTTACTGCCTACTGCACACTAGCATCTCAGAATATCTAAATTCACTTTTCTGTAAACAAACCCTCAATCATCATTGCACAATAAGCACCTTACTACCTCATTATCTGTTATCTGTGACTCTCCTGAACGCTGAAAAAAACAAAACAAAAAAACCCACTGTAACCCTTGTTCATTGCCTGTTTGTCCGTTTGCCTTCATTATGTGTAATGTGAACCAAAGTGGCCAAAGAGAAATTTCACCACAGTAACACGCGGTGACAGTAAAAAGACTCTTGACTCTCTTGACTCCTGTAGGACAACTCATCACGGCACATTTGAAAAGCGGGTGAAGAGAGTTACATCCTGTGTTTATCTGCTTGTTACAATGACTCTGACATCATAAGTAGAAGACTGAGTGTTCAGGTCTGTAATATGAGGACAAAAGGCTTCTCTACACTTAACTGACTGCAGTCTCAGCTCATTTAGAAAGAACGCATGAAAAAATTAAAACACAAGCATCCTCATTTATGGCTGCACAATGGATGCTGAAGTATTTTTGGACAGGTTGTGGATTAACAATGATAATAATCTATTGTGGCATAATTACACTTAATAATTCTTAGTTAACCATTAAATTGAGTTTTTTTTTCCTGCATGAATTCCTAACCGAAATGTAATGAACCCACTGAATGCTGTCCCATGAAAGAGGAAGTGAATAATAAGGCTTTATTTATGTAATTACTGCCAAAAGGCTTACGAGGCACCATTGCTCACAGGCATATTAAGGTTCGGTTAATTTCAGTTTAATTCTTGTAGCACAGTACAATAACACGATAGTTATGGCTCTGTGTGTGTGTGTGGTCTCACAAGGCAGAAAAAGGCCTAATGTCACTGAATAGAGAACACACATATGGGACCCACTCCACACTTTATAGGGGCAACCAGTAAAGATGTGCAACAGCCTTAATGTCAATCTTTCATTGTGGTAGCATAATCTATTGTTTGACGTTTGAAATGTTTGAAAAATTAAACCATAAACAATTAAAAACATGATTTCTTAACAGAAGAAAATCCCATTTTAAGGACTTTTTTATCAAATCACTGTCATTGCTATTACTTTATACAACACTCTTTTACCAATAGGACTTCCGTTGTTTTTATAGGATTTAGGTTTGGTAACAGTCACCGCAACAAGAGCGAGACATTTTGTGGTTGATGAACCATTTGTGTTTTGTTAGCCATATATTTTGGTTTCTGTCAGAGGATATTAGGTTTTTATTTAAAATAAAAAATCCAATTACAGTATTTCAGAGTCAATTACTTTATGCACACTGATAGTTTCCGAGGCTTTTAGAAGAGAAACGGGCCATAACTCCTTCTCCATGTATAACAGCGATGAGGTGCCCCCCCCCCCCCCCCCCCCCAGATTTATATATAGTTTTGTACCAGACTCACCTGGAATGTTTGTCGTTGCAAAGCTTTGTCTCCATTTCCTCTAAAGCTCCAGGTAAAGTTCCAGCATTTCGCTGTGTTTCCTATGGTGGCAGAGACGGTTCAACATAATACAAAGGCCACAATATAACAAAAGTCACAACACAATTCAACAACCAAAAAGCTTGGTCATTTATTATTCTTATTTTTTACTACCATTTTATTATTAATTTCGTTGTGACTTTTGTATTTTGCCGAACTGTCTGGGCCACTGTACATTTTTCATTTATGAAGGCTTTCAGATAACCTGTCACGCTTGTTTGAACTTGGCCGATCTTGTCTGTTGCAGTTCGAGATGTTTTAAACTTGAGAAGTGATTATAGAAACACGTCTCGGTATCACATCATATGTGTTCTGACAGAAAACATGATCAGTTTAAAGAATTACAGCATAAATTACAAACATGCTTTGGTTGCATTCCTTTTATACAAATTGCTGTGGGTACCATTTAGTGTAGCAACAGTGATTTTTGTTTTTATTTTTTTAGGGTCAGCTTATGCAATTGCAGTGAAAATAATAAATTGACTTAAGGGGTTTTATGCATCCTTACCAGGTGAAAAAATCGAGTGGAGGGTGCTCCAAGTACAAAGACAGAGGAATGGAAAGGAGGTGTAACATGGATGTTTAGATTTTTACTGGCTTAAAATGGAAAAAAAATTGCATCAGATGACCGTGGGCTGAATGTATAATAATAATAATAAAATACATCAAAGCTTTAAGACCATGATACAATGTAGAGTAGGTTTTTGTTTCCTAACCAAGTCACAGACCCCGATTTAAGGAAACTGAAAGTAGGATATGAGATGGGTTTAAATTGAGCCTCTCAAAAAGTACCCGCTTGGTGAGCCAAATAGGTATCCGTTTGTTTCGGCGACGGTGCAAAGTTTCAAAGTCACTCGCCCACTGACTGAAAATAGAAGGAGTGTTGACTCCTGTCCTGCTCACAAGTTGTGCTCACAATTTACTGGAGGTCTTATCTGCACAGATCTGAGGTCAGTGTGCTGAACAGATGTGTTCAACAGATGCACTCTGCATATTTCTCAGAGGGAAAAGAGAGAATGACCTTTACTTGATATGTGGAACAAACATGAGGAAAAAATAATAAACAAATATTTGCATCTTAGTCATACAGTATAGAACTTTGTTCAGGAGAACAAAAAAAAAATAAATAAATATGAAAAGTAGACAAAAATGAGCTCTCAACCACTGGGAGTATTTGTCTCTCTTTCTTTCCGCTATTAGTAGTCTGTTAGACTGGGAATAAGACAGGCATTAATCTTCCAGGCAGCAGAGTGTAATGCAGGCCTAACAGCCTAGGGCTAGGTGAAACATGAACCTTGTCTGATGGGAGGAATAATGGGTGGACAAAAAGGACACAAACAGAGATATCTGCTTTAAAATACAGTGAGAAAGGTCAAAGGTCGGGTCAGTAATGTGTCAGCACCAAAGTTAGGAATGACTATATATGGACCCAAATGTGTTTTGGACCTGTAAATGAAGCCTCTGTATGAGCCTACAGCATCATATCCATCCTGTGTGAACACAATATCAAAGAATGGACTCTTTTCACATTTTAAGGTGGTTCAGTAACAGCAGTTTGGTTCATGGGTGTCATGAGGCTTGCCTTGGAAAAAGGAACTCAGATGTTTGCAGATATAGACCTAGACCTGAGTGAGGTTTGCTCTTCTGCATTAGCGCTCGATTGTGCAGCAAAAATATATTTTTTTTCCCCTTATCATTTTTGGTCATTAAAACTTCATAGAGGTTATGAAGGCTCAAGCAGCCACCACCACCTCTTCTGTACATTGTCTGAGGTTATATTCAGGCAAGGAGAGTTGTAGGAAAAACAAAAAAATGACACAGTTTGATTTGGTTCATTTTCATGCTGCACTTTGGAAAGCAGACAAAACAGCCTGTAATCATGTAGTTATAAACGCTGCTTTTTCAGGCCTGAATGATAAGAGGCGGCCCAGTATGAGCAGCAGGTTAGCATGGCAAACAGGTTTTAATGGTTTAAATCCCAGTTAAGATAAGATAAGATAGAACTTTATTGATTTACTTGTGATATTGGCTCTTATAAGCAACAGAAGGTTCACAAAGGAGGAAAAGGTGCATGGAGTATACACAGTGCATCCAGATATATACAGTGGATGGGGGAAAAAAATTAATAAAATAAAATAAAGAAGAAGAGATTTTAAGGTGACTTATATACATAATTAAATAATTTTAATTATAGAGATCTGAAATAAGAGTTTTTCTTAGTGAGAACAAAATTTAAGCTATACACAATGTTTATTGAAGGCAGCAAAAATGTATTTGCAAATATTTAAATCTCATAACTATCTGGAATTAAATATGTTATCTACGACAACTTGTGAGCGAGTCGTTGTAGAAACCTGGGAGGATACATCAGGATTTATTTCCTTGAAGCCTGTCTATGAAATATGACAGTGAATAACAGCTTTTTTTCTCTTTAAAAAGCCTCATCCATGATGTGTATCTATGATTCTATGATTTCTACAGATGAAACGTAAACACCCCTGAACTGTTTTGAAACACTAGCGGGACTCCTGTAGCTGTTTTCATTGTAACTGACTTGGCCATGTCCATAGTCATGCAGGAGTGCTGGGACTTATTTAGAATGTTACATCTCAAAGTTGTGAAAACATAAAAAAGAGTTATATATTTACCTTAGAAATATGTATTAAACCCACAAATGATTGGTTTATTATGCCGTTTTATTGTATCAAAGCATCATCCGGTGCCAGGAACCAACTATATATACTGCAGCAATCTGCAGTGTATGGCATTGCAGTCGGTAGAGATAAATATCTTCCGTTTGTCCTTGTGTGTGTGTGTGTGTTTTGCTAAACACACACATAAACTCATGCACTCAGATGTTCCGTAGGAGAGGAGAGGATTTTCTCTCTAAAAATGGCCAAAGAGGGTTGAAGATAAAGGCAAAGTAAGTGAGAAGATACTTTAAAATTCTGAGCGAGGACGCCTACATGTTTTGCTCTCAGCTGCATCACAAAGAGAAAAAAGTGAAGGGTATATATCCTCAGAAACATACGAATGGGGAATGAACAAAAAGTAAATACGATCACAACAAAAAGCCAAAACCAAGAAGAGAAGGGAAAGCAGGAAAAGGGGGGGAAATGGCCTGTCTTCTCCTAAATAAGATTAATATCTCTGTAAGACAATGACAAAACAATATCCTAGATTGTTTATATGGGAGAGTCATTTTCTTTTCTTACTACACAGACACCACACACACACAAAGGGCACACCATCTGAAGAGCGGATGGCAAAACGATCTCCAGGGCCCAATGTTTCACTCCACCCACTCATCTCCTCTGAGAGGATGGAGAGAACAGGGGGTAAAAATCTGTAGTGTAAAAAAAAAAAAAAGAGGGAAGGAAGGGTAAGACGGAAAAACAGAAACACGCAGCGTGAAGCGAGACAAGGAAAAGAGACAAAAGTAAGGACATAAGAAGGAAAAATGGGAAGGAGGGAGGGATGACACAGCGGAGAGAAGCGAAAGACGAGAATGTGTTTGCGTCATATCTGCAGTAGAGGAGAAATGCCTGACAGTCATCAGACGCCTGCTGAATGACAATCTCACATCCTTTCTCAGGTGCTTGGTGGATCCTCCTTTCTGTTTTATTTTTCAGGCTTGAAAAATTAAATGGCAAAAAAATAAAATAAAATAAAATGACTGCCCTACATGTCCTTGAAACGCACCACATTACATAAACCGCTCAGGGTGTTTGCACAGATGGCAATCCATTTTTCTTCTGAAACAGGCTTGTGTGGCATACCCCTACAGTGTCATCCTGGTAAGTAATCTGTCAAAAAACAACTTTCAAAATGAAACATGATCAGGTCAAGGTCCACTTTGCGGACAAAATTAGCCTTTTTTTTTTAAAATTGCATGGTGTCTACAGAACTGTTACATTAGAAGCTTCGCTGGGAGGACTCGGTGTGTTGTGTCTACATAAAACTAATGCAAACACATTAATAACCAAACAAATGAAGGAAACATCAATCTGATACCAGGTGAAAGGCAATAAACGCACTGCTGCAATTGAAACAAATGGTCATGCTAAATAAAAAAGGAGCAGCACAAAAATATTTCAATGCTATTCCCATCATGTGACCGGATTTAATTACTTTTAATTCAGTTTGTTTATATGCTGCCAATGCACAAAAACTAATATCACCTTAAGGGACTTTACAAGATAAACAGATGCAGTTCACATCCAATCAAATAAAATCCAAAGTCAGATCAATTCATATTTTTTTCAGTTCATCTCAGTGAGACCATTTATAGTGTCAGATTTAGATCAAAAAACAGTAAAGTCAAATTTAGTTGGTTATTTAATACCAGTTGAAAAGAAAAATCTATCTAAGGAAGTGCTGCCAAGAAACATTGTGACAATGAAGACATAATAGAGCAAAAACAAATTTTCTTACTTTTTGGGATTCGCATGAAGCTTTCCTTTTAACCAGGTCCCGATTTGTTCCTGTCTGTCTTGTTTATATGTCTGTATTTACATTGTTGCTGCTGTAGTGCCTTCAGTTAATCAAATACAGCGCACTGCAACCCCCCCCCCCCCCCATGAGCATTTTCTTTGTTTTACTGCCTCACAAGATGGAATTAAAATGTTAAAGTTTGCACCATTTCAAGGTGCAAACTTCAGTGTACATAACAGATGATTCTCAACTTGGACTACTTTGTGCCGATCCATCACATAAAATAAGATTAGAATTTTTTTGTTTTTAGATTAAAAGGGTGAATGAAATAAAATTAGTAAAAGGCCAGAGGGTGAAAACATTTGCAGGGCACTGTGTTCTTTTTTTTAATCACCTGACTTCTGCCCATCCCTGAACGTGTACAGACACGTCCCTTCCTCGTCAATGTGACTCTTGAATGCCGCCTTAAAACACAGAAATTAGATTTTTGCTGGAGCAAATCTATAATACAATTCCAAAAACAAAACAGAGATACAGAAATCTCAACCTGTTAGGACAGCAGAAACACCTCTGAGATTTTCCACACCTACACTGCAGTTTTATTACTCAAGCGAGAGTGTTCGCAGGAGACTTAGATGATTAAACCCCGTCCTGGAATTAATTTACAGTCGGCGAGGCCAGCGGATAACTGTTCTCCCTCAAGTGGTTCTGTAATATGACGTTTAGAGAGGTAAGAAGACCTCAGGGTTTTCTTTCATGTGACAATAGAAGAAATCCTTTCAAGAAGAAACTTTGTTGCACAGTATGCTGTCTGCAGGTGTAATACATCCAGTTTACAAGCGCAAACAGTTGCAATGTAGTTTTTGGAGTTTCACAATTCACACTCATGCCTTTTAAAGTTGTAATCCCTATGAGAGATAAGCTACTGGATAGTTTGTGGACAGTAACATACCCATTGTCTTTGTGCTGATTATGAAACTCTGCAACATGCAAGCAGAGGTGCAGAACATCCCTCCTGGTAAAGGTCCAGCTCCTTTAGAATGAATCACTGCCTAATTGGAAAGTGGCATGGAGGTGATCAGCCTGTGGCTCTGCTGAGATGTTAATGAAGCCCAGGTTAATACTGGCCTTCAGCTCGTCTGCATGTTGTCTCTGCCATCGCTTAGACAATACTCCATGGCAGCGGAGGCTAGTGATAAAAAACATTGTTGGGGGCGCACTAAAGATCAGGGATTAAAACACAAAACAATAATCTACTTGTACATAAGATTTGCTTTCCTCTCAATCACAGCAGAAAAGTTCTCAGTGACTTCTGATTGAAATCAGTCATTTCACAAACGTGTATTTTCATTGAAGTGCATGGCATCCAGCCTCTCCTGGCTCATGGCGTCTCTGAGAAAAGTTTTATCCTTTCCAAGGTTGAGAAGCACTTCTCAGCTTCTGCTCTGGTCATGGATGTGGGGATCTTTAAAAGACTCATAGTTTCTGAAAAGACCTCTTCTGGATTGTTCTCCATAAACCACTGAAACTTGTCCACAACAGCACCCCAAAAGGCTCTGAACTCCTCTTTGCTGTAGAGGAGACCAAGTTATGGCTTCAGCTTTCTTCCATTCAGCACTTTGTAGGCCTTCTTGGTGTTGTTGCAGTGCATCTTCAGCAACTGACCTGGGATGTTTCTTAAACATGTCTCCCTGCAATGAGGTTGCACAGATAAGAAGGTCCCAGAATGATGTTACAGACCTAAACTAAAATATACAGAAGAAGAATAACATGTAATTGACACTTTTACCTTCCATCACTGCATGATTTTGAAATTGCATATTTTGACGTTTTGAGAACTGCAAGCGTGATATGATTTGAAATATTGTCATTGGTGATTAGGTGATTGGCATTCATCATCTATACCTGCGTATCCATGCGGGATATGCAGGTATAGGTATTATATTTTAAAACACATTTATCCTCTAATAAATATTACAACCTCCATTGAGACATATTCAGTGACAGATTTGTCCAACATAAACTCATCGCCTGCACTTAGACGATACTCTGAACTGAGGAACCGATGCTTCTTTGCTGACATGTCTCACTGCTTTGCTCACCCATGGAATGGAGAGTATTTCTGTGAAGGACAAAGAAGTCATAATAAAAGTTAAAAATTGGGAAAGAGATAATGATGAAAAGGTGATGATTATATTACTAGCAAGTATATTTATTACCTGAAGTTTGATATGTCTGTCTGTAAAACCTTCTAGATGCTCCGTTTGATGTGGAATGACTGTGTTCTTCTTCTGGAGCTTGATATAGAAGAAGTCCACATGTAGCATGAAGCCAAGTCTGCATTTAAAAAAATATGTTTAAGGTCTGACCCCCACTGTGGTCCACATAACTTCATTGCCAACACTTTGAAAAAAGCAATCAGGGAAAGCAATAAAAACATTTCTAACATCACATCCAGCCTAAGTGTACAGCCAACTGTGTTTAGCATACAATCAGAATCAGGACCACCATCCAAACCCGACCTACCTGGTCCGTACTCCAGCCCCAACCACCTGCCCTGATCCTAGGCCATGACGACCCGCGACCCCATCCACCCGGACATGGGGCCAACATGAACCGAACGGCACAGCCAACCAGAGCACACCCCACGAACCCAGAGGCACTGCTTCTCCCACACCCTGCCCTCCTTACTTGAGCCCTACCCCCATATTCCAGGGGACAGCAGAAGTGCCAGTGCCAGTGCTAGCCCCATCCCCGGCCAACACCCAGGACCCAACACTCAACCCAGACCTCGACTAGGTGGGCCACTCCTCCTCCAGGCTTCAAACTTCAGATGGCCATCAGAGAACGGGAGTGAAAAAGACCCCGAGCCTGCCTCCACCTGCTCAGATGCTACATTGTTGCATGTTGTTCTCAAGTGCATTTAAAACTGGGACAACTGAAATGGGCCGTCCGGCGTAGCCCACCTCCCCTCCGGAAAGCAGCCAGCATCCCCCCTTCCCACACACATGAAAGTGTCTAGGTTGTACAATAAAATGGGGGCCAAGGACGTTACAGGACAGTGGGGCTGGGAAATTCTCCCCATTCCCCAGCGACGTCCCCACTCTCCAAGGTCCCACAGGTGTGGCAGCGTGATGGAGCAGGCAGAGAGAGGCGTCCGGGGATGAAGAGGAATGAACTGGGGAGCAACCTGTCCTCCCAGGAAGCCAGCTCCCCCGCTCGCTCCAATAGGCACCCCCATTCCCCCAAAAAAATAAACCTTAGAGGGAAGCACTATGGCCAGCAGGGTTCCTGTGAGCTCCTTCAAATGCTTCATCACCAGTCACTGAAAGGATTTCATGACTCTCTTTCTATAAATAAAGGTCAAGGTGGATCAAATAAGCCACAATACCCATCAGACTCAATGGCTTTTCAAGCCTTTTCTTCCAAACTTACATTTATAAAAGGAAACAACTAAATAAAAATTAGGTAAAACAATGGTCATGTTGTCCAATTTTGTCCATTTAAACCATACCATGATGCGGACTTTTACCCGACACTACAGAATTTCACATTTGTGCAGGACTCTTCCCGGTCAGTTTTTCCATTCTCATTTCTTATGTCTCACATGATCACCTCCCCTGCTGACTTTAAGAGAGGAGCACAAGATTGCAGTGAGATTGAGAAGATGATGAAGAAGAGAGACAATCACGAAGAGAAGGGATTGTACATCAAGGAGAAGAAGGGGAAAAAAAAAGATGAGGAAAAGGAGAAGGACTTTCATTAAGTCAGGCCTTTCTGTGGGAGGATAGCACTTTGGAGTCCTTGGGTTTCAGGTCAATAAAGCCATTAGATCATAGTGGTACGATCAAACACAAGCGAGGCTGTCCAGAGATCTTAAAAGTGTGTGTGTGTGTGTGTGTGTGTGTGCGTGCGTGCGTGCGTGTGTGCGTGTGTGCGTGCGTACGTGCGTGCGTGCGTGCGTGTGTGTGTGTGTGCGTGTGTGTGTGTGTGTGTGTGTGTGTGTGTGTGTGTGTGTGTGTAAGCGGTAGTGGGAGGAGTGTACTGGAGACAAATGAGTGACACCACATGAACACACAGCGGGCTGAAGAGACAATCTGTCATTTTACAAACATTAGCTCTCCCTCTTACTGGGACACACATTTTGATAAACACCCTCAGGACCGCTCACATCCAAGTTTGTCCTTTTAGGAAAACAAGTCTAGATGTTTGTTTCTTTCATGCATTACAATATAGTTGAGTTTTTCCAATTATAAGAAATAGAAAAAAAACTGCAAGGAAATATTTTGTTGACATTTGCTCATTTTCACCCTCTAGCCTAAGCTATAGTTTGGGGAAAGGTTACAAAAGATGTCATTTTACAGAAGTATCACTCAGCAGAAGAGTATAAAAAAACACAGGGTTATACTGTAAATATTCCTTGGTGATATGAGGAGAGTCATCAAGAAAACGACCACAACAGAGATCAAGAAGTGACGCAATAGTGGCATTACCAACACTAACGTAAAAAGACATGACTGAAACTGTTTCAGTAATGTAATATCTGGCAAGTTGTCATGCTCTGCGTGTACAAAAAGTCTTCTGCATTCTCCATCTTTGAACCGTGGGTTACAGCAAAATCCTTTTTCTTCTTTAAAAAAAAACATTCAGGTCAGAATCAGATTTGATTAAAGCAGGCAGGAAAATCACCACCAAAGTAGAATTTCTGGGCAAAATTAACTTTGTGTTGACAAAAACACCACACGTACTGTAAACATTGCTCGTAGCAGGATGGAGCAGGACCATCTGCCCAAAATAGGCCATTTGCTATTCATTTTGGTCCAAAACTGTCAAAGTTCAGATTTTTCAAAATGACTTTACCTTTAAAGGAGCAATAAGCAAACTTTCAATAGTTTTGTGAAGAACTAAAGGTATCTTTTAGATGAAATATGGTATGACGACACACATCATCTTACTGTGTTGTTCTCCAGTCTCTTTTTTACAAAACCGGGCCAGATGGGCATTTATGTACGTCAATGTGAATAGCTGCCACTCAGGGTTTAGCCCCACCCTGCCAATGAAAGGCCACCACGTGTTCGCCCGAAGACGATCAGGACCCATTATTACCACCAAAGAAGTTGTCATAGAAGGAAAGAGACAAAATGAGGATTAACATTGGCCTCGTGTTTTCAAGGTAGAGTATTCTGAGAGCAGAAGCAGCACCAGTTTGACTCAGAGCTAGCTTTTCTCCTCCAGACAGGTGAGTAACAGCATGAAGTCAAATGTTTCTTTTTGCTGGTGTTACAGTCTTGTTAGACTTGTGTCGATATGTTGATTCAGTTCAATGTAATGCTATAATTGTGTGGAGTTTGACCAGCAATGGGCCAGGTGTTACTGTTATGTAAGGAGAGTAGCCCAGTAGGCCAGCTAACACATTTAGCATTGTTTAATGTAGCCTCGCGGGCTTGTGACCCTTGCATACATTCAGGGCATTCTTCTTTGACAAATAATGTAAAATTTAAATGGATAAATGGTCTGGTGATTACATTTTAGAGGTAGAGAGAGGAATGGCTTGCCACACCTTGTTTTGGTCTACAGACGGTGCTCAACAGCCCACCTAGTGGGGAAATTTCACTTATTGCTCCTTCAGGTTTAAGGAGTGCATGACAAACAACAGCTAATAATCTCCCTGCAGAAGCTTGCATCTGAGATTCTCTTCAGTTTGATTCACTACAAAACTGCTTCCCTCCTGGAGTTTGGAGTCAGGAGTGGTTAACATCTAGATTTTGCTTCAATGAAGACATCATATTTCTTCATCTAAAAAATCCCTCAAGTGAATATTTTCCATATGGTCTGCAGGATTGAACTCACATAAGATGAACTGCATGAGTATGCAAATGTGTGCACCAGTGAGGTGAGCGTTTTTGTGAAGTTTATCCTCCTAATTCACTGCAAAGTGAAGATAATGTCTGGGGGTGCTTATGCATGAGAGCAGAGCAGGTAGTTGTCAAGAACATTTTCATGAAGTGAGGGTGAGTGTGCATACAGATAAGTTTTACGACTACACCTCTGTCTTTTCTATAGATTTTTTTTCTCAGACAAAATGTGCAATTTTGATAGAAGATTTGTAAGCAGATGTTTCATTCAACCAATATATTTTTGTTTTTTTTGGTATTTTTGTCAACATGTTTGCTTCACTCCTCTTTGGACTTTACTCTGAGCTATGAATTGCAAGTCATATTTTTCAATGTGCCTCATGTTACACAAAGACATCTGATTTCCAGTGCATGCAGTAACATTGGTTCTTATTAAGACATTTTTGTATATATTATGTTCCTTGGGGGTTATGTCACAGTATTGTATTGTGTTTTCTTCATTTCCCTGTTGTCTTAGTATGTTCTAACATGCCTTGCCTTGCTAGTTTATTCATTGTGTTTAGTTCCTTAGTTTATCCTTGTGTTCTGTTCTTTGTGCATTTTGATTAATTTCTCTCGTTTCAGTGTTTGTCGTTTCCCCTTGATTAGAAGTCTCTGTGTATCTCAGTTAAGCTCTACTTGTGTGAATTTGCCCCCCTTCCTCCGTATCCCTGCGCTCCAAATGCCCGAGCTGCTTCACATTATCTCTTGATTTACTCACGTGCTTTCTGTCACTCTCCACTTCTCCCTCAGTATATTTGCTCATGAGTTCTCATAGTTCATTCCTGGTGTCTTCTATTACTGCCCCATGCCCCATTCCACTGTTTGTCTTCCTGTGCTTTATGCCTTGTTCTGCTTGTGTTTCACCATATGTAAGTTTTCCTCATTTTATTAATAAAAAACTCTGTTGACATCGCTTGCCACCAAACATGTCCACATATTCCTATTGCTTTCAAACAGTTTCTGACATCAGTCAGTGGAAACTTGCCCCCTCTCTTTCAGCTGTGACATATTATAGGAATTTCTTCCATGTACATCCAGTTTAAGCCCCTAGCATCTTAATTAAAGATCAGGGCTTTGACTTGGTCCAGGAATTTACATTTTTTAAATTCTCAGCATTGTCAGGACTCAGCGGGCTGCGCCGAGCAGATTTCTGCTGGCCAAGCTCTCTCTGCTCCCTCCCTCTCCACAGGTGACTGCAGCTCGTTCGGCAGCGCCACTCGGGAGCATTTAAGCGGCGGTCTGACAGCAGGAGGACGCCAGAGTGTTAACCTTGTGTGGTACACCTCAGTTGGTCACTGTCTCTGACAGCTCTCGTGTTTTCCATGTTTATCCTTTGTCTCCTGTGCTTCAGGTTGCCTCACGCTCTGGATCCCACTCCAAGCGTTCTCTCATGCTCTGACGTCCCAAGTCAAGCCTCCAGGCTTTCACCGCTCTGTATCCCGCTTCGGGCGCTCCTTCGTGCTCAAGTTAAGTCACCTCACTCTCTCGCTGCTTGGATCCCACCCCGAGGCTCCCTTGGAGTTACCAAGCCGGGCTGAGGACCTCACCGGATCTCCCTGGTTCCTCCACCTGTCCACGGATCACTTCTCCCACCGCTGCTGCTCGGACCCCGCTTCAACTCCACCGGCTCGCCTACCTGCCATTCAGTGACCTGGTTCCATCACTGGGAGTCACCTGCTTCCATCACTGGGAGTCACCTGCCTCCATCACTGGGAGTCACCCACTGAGTCCGTCTCTCTGCTCCACTCCCCCCGGCCAAGTTCCCGTGCTCTGTGGTAAGCACCCCCGTCCCTTACGCATCTCCAGTTCTCTGTGCACTGACTAACCCCTCCTCTCTTATCCTTAGATCGAGTGAGCCCCAGCACCAAAACCATGACAAGCATGTCCTTAGGGAATTTACTGGTATGTTTTGTCATGTTGCAGAGTCCAGTTCGGCTTCCCATTAAATAGCTTTAACATCTGGTCTTACATTTTCCTTAAACACTGACGTATACATAGAAGAATTAATGGTGGGCTCTTTAATAGTGAGCTGGCTAGATACTGCTGCAGTAAAACATGGCACCATGGAATCCAAGAGCATATCCTCCATTTGAGTCTCCTCTCTGTTTAACTTCTATTCTGTCTCCATGATTGTAGCCTGCTCTGGAGTCAACTGTTTAACAAACATGACAAGGAAGGTTTCTTCATTGCACACCTCCTCAAAGGGTTAAATTTGTGAACTCTCCTTCTGATTGCACAAGCATAAACTTTTACATTGAACATAGCAAGACCTTTTAGCTTTTTGTGGTTTGTTTTCAGGATTAACTAGCTTGGACAGCCAGACAAGGGCATGTGGACAGTTGTATTTGAATGGCCTCCACTTTTAGACTATTTTCCATACAGTGATTTCAGATTCTTTTGAGTCCTATTTAAACCCCTAACCAGACTCAAAGGTCCCTAAAGTCATCCATCTAAAGGCTTCAGGTCCGTATCGTTCAAAGTGATTCTGGACATCCATCCATATCCATGTACAACTATGTTAGCAAAACACTTAAGCTGTCATAGGGTGTCTTGATTTGTTCACCTGACCGTAGATCAACGCACAAACCTGATTCTCTGGAAGGTATTCTAAGTCTGTGTGGAAATACAAATCAGCTCTCTTTTCTCAGAAAGATTCCAGCATCGGTGGACTCTTGCTTAGGTCTGTTTCCTTCATGCAACATTCTGCATACTGAAACAAAAATTCATAGCTCATCATTTGTCCAGAGTTAAAGCTTGAGGCTTTAAAAATCTCTCTGTAGCTTGTAACAGTATTTGAAATAGCATTGGCAGAAACACAATGCTTGTTTATGCAATTTGTCAATTATATGCATAAAGCGAAAGACAAAGCACAATAGAAGAGCATAAATTCTGATCATCATCCTAAACTGAATAAAGCTCCAGCTGGAGGACAGTGAGGTTTACGACAGCAAACAAACACCCCATTCTCAAAGCCCACCTAAGCACCATTGTTTATCTTGTGATTTTCTGTTTATTTAACTCATTTTTTCTTCAGGTTTTGGGTCTTGGTGTGTTGTCTGCGTGCATCTTTAAGTGTGTGTCTGCATAAATCTGTCTTCACGCTCTCCCACTTTTTAGGCCTTTTTTTTCTCCTCTTCTCTCTGGAGTTTTCCTGTCACTCACTGATCCTCTGCAGGTGGTGTGTATGTGCGGAATATGCATATGTCAACCAGGCGAAGCCAGAGCGGCTGAACCCGCATTGTCTTTTTATCCATCAGATTGGCTCGTGTGTTTCAGTGGGCATTCTTTCTTTAATTATCTGTGATTTGTGTGTGTGTGTGTGTGTGTCTCAGCCCCCCATCGTGCAATAATGAGACGTTCTGGAAAGCCAGAGCTTTGGGAAGGTCATGATAAATTGAGGCAAGAGGAAGAGAGAGGGATGGGACTCTTGAGAGTCCAATGAGACATCAGAATAGAGCTGGAGTGAATTATCAGACAGCAATCATCCTATAGTGACTAAAGGGGCAAAAATAAAGGTAAAGATGTAGGGAAAGCCTGGAAGACATGGGGAAGACAAACAGAGGTATCAGGTAACTCAATTTCTCCTACCATCTCTCAGCCATCAACACTTGTAGGATCTGCTTCCTTCACAGAGAGACGGAGTGGGGAACATGAGCATAAGTACTGAAAATATTTTAGCAGGGCACATCAGACTGATGAGAATAGTGCAGCCATCATATTAATCTAAAGGAAAAAAAATTGAATAATGTAGTAATTTCAAAAACTATTCAAACTTCTTGAAAATGTTCACATATGTCACTTCTCAACCACAAACCTCAATATTTTTTAAAGGGATTTTATTTGATAGACTAACACAAAGTATTGCAAACATGTGAATTCTATAAATAGATTAAGTTATTTTTTTTAATTTATTTTATTTTTTTACAAATACAAATCTTGAAAGAGTGTTGACACCGTTTTTATTCTGTGTCCTCTGCCTGTTTGTTTCGGGTTTCCGGCTCAAAGCTAAACTTGGGTTTACCAAGTCTTTTGCAGCAAGTTTCTCCACATGTAGAGTTTGGTCTGTGGCACAAAAAATTACATCTCCGTATCATCTGACCTGCACTACGTATCTCTTACGTGGGTTGTGGCAAACTGCAAACGGGACTTCCTTTGAACAGAGGCTTTCTTATTGCCTTAATTTTGAAATACATGTCCTGTGATCAATGAAATGAAAACTGAAATGTTTTGTCATAATGGCCACCATTGGATCTGTGAAAAACAAGGACTCCTGTTTTACAGCAGGAAGGACTGGTGTAATTCCCAAAATGGAGAGCATCATGAGGAAAAAACTATTATGTGGAAAACCTTTAGGAGTGGGCATCACAATGCCATAGAGAATTTGCAGGCAAAGCTGAGAAGGCATATGTGTGAACAGGGCGGTTCATGGACTTTTACACCAGTTCTCTTTGGAGAACAAAGCCAAAACATGAGCAAACTGTAAATGGACTCCTCCCCCCCACCCCCAAATTTTTACCTGTTAAAAGTACATTTATACTTTTCCTTTTAGTTCACAGTTATGCACAAGTTTGGGTTTGTTTATTACATAATTTCCCAATAAAATACATTGAAGTTTGTGGTTGCTGTGTGGCATGATGTCAAGAAGTTTAAGGAGTGTGAATGCGTTTTCAAAGGGACTGCATTTTACTTTCTCATGTGAATATAATAAAACTTTAAAATTAGAAACATGCACATTTTGCTACGTTGGATGTTTGTTTGCAGATCTGTTCACATGGATTAACCCGGCTCAGGGGGATGGATTGCAAATCTACCAAGACGGTTTCATAATCTGAGCAAAACCGATTTTTCCAAACACCTTGCACCGGCAGACTCTGCTGACGTGAGAAACGGTGAGAAACAGAAAGAGACAGCAAAGCTCTCTTTTGGTTTGTTTCATGGATACAATCAAAGAAAACCCTACATCATGACGTACAACATTTTATTACACATGGCAGCGAAAGAAATATCCATTAGGCAGATATTTGTATGGCTGTCAGGCAGGAAACCAGGAGCACAAACACCATGAACTGAGCACCATGCTCTATCGCTTACAAATACTTACTGGGATAACCTGCTTATCTCATTACCTGCTTATATACTGTATATATATATATATATATATATATATATATATATATATATATATATATATATATATATATATATATGTGTATATATATGTGTGTGTGCACTTGCAGCTGAGTGAGAAAGTGTTTTGCACATTTTACTAGTAGAGTGAGGACCTTGATGTAAAGTGGGGACCTTTTTTTGGTCCTTACTTTTTTTTCTGGGCTATACGGGTTAAATTTAAGAATAAGGGGTTATTACATGTCTGCCAGACTGTTTGTGTGTTGTCTCCCCTCCCTCTTTCTGTTTCCTGTCACTTCACAGGTTCAGAGCCAATTTGCCCTGATTGGCCTGTCGGCTTGAGGGAGCCAATCATGACTCAAGACAGCTCCATATAAGCTGCTCACCTGTAGGGCTGCGGCCTTCTCCGCCATGTGACTAACTGACATGCCTTGCTCTCTGTCTTTGTTTGAAGGTTTGTGGTGGGAGTTTGTGGGCTAGGTAAGTTTGGGGTACCCGGTACATTTCCATCATGTAGGTTTTCTTTCTGTTATGCACACTAGGTAAGTAGGTTGGTGCCACCCATGTAAAGTTTTGAGTCTCGTTGTTATTATATTAGAATAGCAGGGGTTTTCTTTCCCTTTATTTTTCTCTCAGTTTAGATGACAGTTAGGCCCTGTTTTGTTTAAATTTTTTATTTGATTTGGCACAACGTAACAGCCCCTTTCCCCCCCACAGGTTGTTCAACCTTTTGGGATTTCTTGAAAATAAATCCTATTGTGTCACATTTACAGGGATCCTGACATTTTATTGTGGTTGTCCTATGTTTTCCCCCTCCTTCAACTGAGGGGCAATTAGTCAATTAGATAAAGGTTCGGTCAGGGTTAGGCCATAGAAAGGGTTGATTATTAATGGAAGTCAAGGCAATGGTTAGGGGTTGTATTTAAAACAAAGATGTGAGTGTGTGTCTTCTTATACTTGTCTTCTGTAACCCCGAGTCGGTCGAGGCAGATGACCGTTCATACTGAGCCTGGTTCTGCCGGAGGTTTTCCTTCCCGTTAATGGGGAGTTTTTCTTCCCACTGTCGCTTCATGCTTACTCATTATGAGGGATTGCTGCAAAGCCATGGACAATGCAGACGACTCTCCCTGTAGCTCTACGCTTCCCCAGGAGTGAATGCTGCTTGTCGGGACTTTGACGCAATCAACTGGTTTTCTTATATAGGAACATTTTTGACCAATCTGTATAATCTGACCCAATCTGTATAATATAATTGAACTTGACTTTGTAAAGTGCCTCGAGATGACATGTTTCATGAATTGGCGCTATATAAATAAAATTGAATGAATTAAATTGAATTATACTTAAAGATAAGCAAGAACATTTTTGATCATTTTACTAGTAAAGTGAGTAAGGTTAGGGTTAGCTAAACGTGTCATAAACAAATGTTTCCGTTTAAATCTATAGTCTTTTTTTTAAAGATTCATCTGCAGTCATCTATTCTTGATTAATCCATGGACAAATCATATTTTTACTGCACACTCCAGTGCAAAATCAAAGGGAAACGAACGGCTCTAGGTATGATACCTGTTATGATGTTTTGCTTCGTCACACTACTTATTACTCTATCCAAATACACCAGACTTCCTCTATTCGGTAGTGCCCCAAATATTATGACAATAACATATCAGGTGGAGTTTCCAGGAGAAAAAGGTTTTCACATTTAAAAAAAAATGGTTCTGTCCGTGTCTGCTTGCACTGTATGTTCCTGTCTGGAGACATTTATGGGAAAATGAGAGGCAACAGCCTCTCTGAGCACCGGATTGAGTTTTCTCACCTTCCCCATCTGAATTAAACCCTCATGAGGGAAATTTAGAGCAAACCACTCAGCTCTGCTCATCAAAAACACATTCCTTTGAACATTTTGTACGGAAATGCGGGAATATTATGTCAGAGTCAGCGACAAAAATTGGACACGAGCTATGATGATGATGCTCTTTACAAGGTCACCGCCTCGTCTCCCATGTGTGTTTTATTTCCTTAGCCTCTTTGGCCCATGGCTCACTGTGATCTTCATAAAATGTGTTTCATCAAATGTGCTGGCACTGCTCAGTGATTATGGTGTTTGGGGAACATGGAGGTGTGAACATCCTTGTCCCCACAGGGCAGAATCAAAGCCCTAAGAAAGAAACATACCACGTCCCTTCAATACATCCTTTCAAAGCTTTGGAAAACAAAACTCCAAACAATAGGTCAAGGGACCAATCAGCCACATTGTTAAAACCACCTGAGGTATTGTCTGGGAGCCCTTCTGGTTCTGCTAAATAGAGGATCATTGCAAATGTCCTGCGATTAATGTTTTACAAGTTCACACTTCACTAGAAGACGACACACACACACTAGTTAGTCTTTGTATTCTCAAGTTAAAATACTGTAACTCAACATCCTGATTCACTGTGGAGGACACAGTTAGAGTTCAATAAACTTGTACTTGAATAAATGTTTGTTACAATTTAAATCAAACGGGAATAGTATAAAGTATTAAAGACATATTTAACTAAATGTAAAATACCTACATTATTGATTAATTTCATGTGAAATGGTTCTATAATTATTTAAATGCATTGTTTATTAAAAGTACTTACATTAAAATGACCCATCATGTCAATGAGCAGGGCTCGCACTGCTTTAGACAATGTGATTGGGACTTTTATTAACCGTGTATTGAGTGAAATAATATGTTTAAATAATATAGATACTTTTGTAATGGTACTGAAAGAGGACCTGAGAATTCAGCCATACACAGAGTGGGATTAAAAAAATATATTAAAAGAGTTTGCTGGTGAGATGCAGGAAATAGCTGGAAGCACTCGTAGGAAACTGCAAGAACAGACAGGTTAATTGCTGTGAAAGAATCAACGAGCAATGCAACGCTCAGGAGTAAAGCCACTAACCTTGTCAGAGTCCGAGAGGGGGCGTTGGCCATCAGCTCCCTGCGGCTCGATTCAGATCCAAAGACTGACAGTCAAGAGCGTGGAAACATCACCACAGGGAATAGTCTACACGCAGTTTTAAACTCAGTAGTGGTGACAGGAGCTGAGACTTGAGGGGAATCTGTAATGCAGACAATGGTCGTACACGAGGAGGCAGGTGTGGGGTCCAGGGATCAAGGCTTGAAATGAGGAAGGACGAAGACCAGAAGGCCCAGATAACAGAACACGATGAGTAGTCTGACAGGGGCACGACGAGATGAGGAAATCCAAGGACGAGAATGAGATTGAGCTCTAGGTAAGGCAGGCGATGAAAACTGCTGGACATTTACTAACAGAGGGCTTTCAATAATCTGGCACCATGAATGTGTGGAAACCCAGGAGATAAAGGCCGACAAACAGATGCAGGCTGGTAACTTGATCACACTGCGGGGCAGTATTTCTTTAACTGTTTATAAATGTATTGGCTTGTGGCACTTTAGGCTCTTGAGACCTTCACCACACTTTTTCATACATTTCTAACCAAAATCTAAAGGTTACGATGCAAATATAACTGGGAATCAATGTCTTAAGACAGTAGCAGTAATTTCACTGTGACACAATACCATCATAAGAGATATGTGTGCAGAGGCTGACATTAGTTATTCCATTATGCCTATTATTTTTAGCTGTTTGGCTTTCTTAATGTATTTCGTTTGTTCCTGTTTATGTTTTCTAGTTGCTCCCATTTTAGTTCATACCCCAGTAGATTAGTTAGTGGATTTTGTTCTTAGTTCGTTAGATAAATTTCCTGTGTTTACCTTCAGTTTACACTCCTCACCTCATCTCCACTCTTCTCATTGTGTTTGGCGAGATTTTAAAATTGTCGGCTGATTTTCAAAACCTGTGAGACCCAACATATGATGATGATCATCATCATTTGCTACAATATGATATTGAGGGGAGTTTTTGTTTTTCTCCGGTTTCCGTCACCTTGCTTTTTGATTGGTTACATTTAACAAGCTTCTTGCTCGTTTGTCATCCAGGAACACCACACACTCTAGGATATAGGGCCAAGATAATCCAACGTGGTGAGTATCCCCAATTTGAGGTTGATCTAGTTGTCTTTCCAAGCAAACTAGATCAGTCTTAACACCAGACATGCGGCAGGAATACCTCATGATTATTGTAAGAGCCATCCCGATAATCAGGGCATACATAGGATTAGTAAGGGGAAGATTGGGGCAAAAATCGGCATATTCTCTTAACTGTTCTTCTTCCCTCCTAATTAGCTTTTTTGCCTATCATTTCTCCTCAGTATATATTCTCTGTGGTTCTTTTTGCCCCCCATCTTTTTGCCCCCCATTGGTTTCTTCAGTTTTATTTCCTCTTCCTTCTGGCGTCATTGTTCTTTTTCAGGGCTGCAAAAACCTAATATTTCATGATATGGCTTGTACATATATGTCTTATGCCCTTTGTCTCAAAATGTAGTTTTTGCAGATCTAGAAGATATGGCATTTTTCTATTATGTGTTTTGGGAAGAGAGATACTATATACCAGTGATTAAAATGGAAATAAAAAAGGAAAGTTAAAAAAACATCAACTGCAAAATAATAATAAATTTCCCCATAATAATGACGAGTCTCTAGGCACTAGGTTTACTCTATCCCTTAAAATCCCAGTAAAGCACAACAACATTTGTGGTTTCAACATGACAAAATGTAGAAAAGCTTTAAAAAGTATGAATACTTTTGAAGTTATTGTAAGATTTAATAGTAGAAGAAGAATGTTTGTCTCAGTGTTCATGCAGAGTCCTGCAGTCATTTCCTTTCTTGAACTACTACAGTTAATGCATGAGACAACTTGCAGAATAGTCATCAATCAGCAGGATTCACTAATAATGATCTCTGTCTAAATTAGGCAAGAAAGGAGCAGTTTCAAGATCAGAAACAGCAGCATGAACAGCATCGTGTTTCTGTTGGACACATTTAGAGAATGACTGGCTGTTGATGTTAAACTTGTCAACTGTTAATATTAAGTTTATCCTTACTGCATTGGTGTGTGTTATTCACTGGATGAAGCTGTTTTGATGCTTCCTGTCTTACTTCCAGAGGAATTTTTTAATGGATTCTTACTGGGGAAAGTCGTTTTCATGAACAATCAGATCCTTTGATATCACCACAGATCTTTATTTTCTTAGTGTGCACAGCAGCATAATTTTCATGTTTTTAAAAATTTCCTCCACAAAGTAAAAGCATGCACATATCATTGTCTTGTGATTTAAATTGGCTTTAGGAGTTATTGAGAAAATAACAGGGCGTCTATCAAATGTAGGCCAATTCAGGCAAAACTAGTAATCCAGTTAGCATTACTCTGCCTTCCATTGTACAGTGGATTGTAAATTATTAAAGTTTGATTGCCGACATATTTCATGTTTCCCCTCACGTGATTGGGCACTCTTTATGGGGTATGCTTGGGACACTGCTAGAGTTGTGTACCTGTATCGTTTGCTCTCATGGAAGCAACTTTACCATATTATCAGGGGAGATGATGAAACATAGTTACAACACACAAATCTCATGTTTAGAGTTCAGGATGTTTTCTTTTTGTTCTAAATCTCCAAAGCTTTCCCTGTTAAAAGCCCAAACGTTTGATATCAGGCAGCAGAGGCATCACAAGTGCATAATTTAAAAAAAGTTAAATGTTTCCTCTTCTTCTCTAACCCCCACTCGGTCGAGGCAGATGGCTGCTCAAACTGGTTCTGGTTCTGCTGGAGGTTTTCCCCCCTGTTAAAGGGGAGTTTTCCTCTCCACTGGAGCTTCATGCTTGCTCAGTATGAGGGACTGCTGTAATGCCATCGACAATGCAGACAACTGTCCCTGTGGCTCTAAGCTCTTTTAGGAGGAGTGAATGCTGCTTGTCAAGATTCAATGCAAACTACTGGGTTTCCTTAGATAGGAAATTTTTTGACCAGTCTTTCTGGATGATTTGATTGAATTTGACTTTGTAAATTGCTTTGAGGTAACGTGTTGTGAATTGGTGCTATATAAATAAAATTGTATTTATACCTGATTGACAATGATGAATTAAGCTGAGCTTAAAAATTCACCGGACTTCTGCAGAAGGAAAACAGAACAGGCACCTCAAAGTGATGAATATTTTCATTTGGAAAGGTTTGCAACAGCGATGGTGTTGAAATAATAGTTTTTTTTCTCTCAGCATTGGAAGAATGTTGTTCTGCTTTTGAATGTAAAAATCCTGCATAATGTTCAGTATACAATCACGCAGCACTCTTAAGCTTTCATGGGTATCTCAGGGGTCTCAAGCATCAAAAACATGTTACGGAAAATTACAGGGATCATGTCTAAAAGGACATTATCGGTGGAAATATGTTTAGTCAATTTGCCATGTCGGAGGAAGATTTGAAGGTTTAAGATGTGAGTTCAAAGCCGGTTCCTCCTTTTTCATTATGTCTGATGAAGCCTCAGGGAAAATGTGCTGATTGCAGACATGAGAGTAGTACACACAGAAAATACTGATTTTCTGCCAACTTTTGATTTGTCCTGAGAAAATATCACTGCCATTGCTTTGTTAGAAGAATACAAGTGTGAAGGCTGTACAAACAGAGACATTTTGTGTACGGCACCGTGTAAAGAAAGAACGCCTGTAAAGAAGAAGAAAAAAGGTTGTAATGTAGAAAACAACTAGCTAATTTCCCAGTTCTTAAATGATCTAAATCTAAGTTTTGTTGTATCAAACTAGACACCATATAACTCCCTAAGTCATTGTTTATTAAAACAGATTAAACAAACCATGAAAATGTTTGAAAATGTAACACCAAAAACCTTAGGTAGTAGAAAATATGCAAAACTTTAGAGCTTAAAAGGAGGTGTACTTTTCTACTGACTTCAGAATTACTGGCACCTATTCTATAGATGTGTACAAAAGACTTAAGATAAATTGGTAATCCCAGGAGGCTGACTCCCTGGTTTAATTTAGAGCTGCTTACTTTAAAGCACAACATTAAGAAATTGGATAAAAAATGGCATCCAACACATCCAGAGGACTCCTACCTAATTTAGATAAATAGTCTGTTGTTTAAAAAAGCTCCATTAAGCTAGAACAGCATATTTTTCATCATTGATAAAGGAGAATCAGAATAATCCTAGGTTTGTTTAGGTACAGTTGCTACATTTACACAGAAAAATGGTTACTAATCAAGTGTGTAAACACACAATGGTCTCTGAAGAGTTTGAGTCAGATTTCTGAGCTTATCATACAACTGGAACATCACTTATGAAAATCATTAATGATATTTTCATGGCCTTAGATAACACACTTGTGTCTGTACTTGTCCTGTTAGATCTTAGCGCTGTATTTGATACAGATGATCAAAATATTCCCCTAAAAAGGTTTGGACATGTCAGGTTTAGTGTGTTTGTAGATGGACCAAAGTGCAGACAAGAGCTTGGGGCCACATGATGAAGTTAAGTAATCATATTCATTTTAAACCAAATGGCAAAACATATGGGCAGCGTAGGTGATGAACCAGAACGAGAGTAGCATAACAGAGGATCTGGCAAACAGTAATAGGAAACCGGCAGTTTAAGTAGAGGAGGAAACAAAGGGGAAGGCAGGTGAAAGTAATTAGCAACAGGTGAAAGATATGACGGTGATGAGCTGAGGGATTGGGAGTGCACTTAAATGGCAGAAGACAGGGAGGAAAACAGAACCTAACAAGAATACAAAGCCACAATGAATAATCACTAACTCAACCGAATACAGAACACAGGCTGGCAGGAGATGAAAGCTCTAAAAGAAACAAGAATAAATTAACTAAATCAATAATGAACAGAATACTAAATAATGGCAAGAAACAAGAATGAAGGAACATAATCTTTAGACTAAAAAACAACAATTAGGTGAACAAATAATACTGCAATGTGAAAAGCTGACAGAATACATGATCCCCAGGAACCTAAGACTAAAAAATAATCAAACACCTGGGGATCGTGACAGGACATGCTCCTATGGCTGATCAGCTCCTCGTGTAGAGGGTGAGAAGGATAATATAAGATTATCTTTATTTTGGACAGTGCCCTCCTCTTCAACACCATTGTCCAGGAGTCCAGTTCTCCACCTACAATATGGCTGGCCTTCCTAATGATCTTATTGAGTCTGTTAATGTCCTGCACCATCAAGCTACTGCTCCACTGGACGATAGCATACAGGATAGCTACCAGAGACTCATAGAGCATCTGCAGCGTCGTTCGACAGATGCTGAAAGATCTTAGCTGTCTCAAAAAATAGAGACATCTCTGGCCCTTTCTTATATACCATGTTTAAATGTGTGGACCTCCACCAGGTCCACACACTGTCCCCTTTGATGTTAACAGGCGTTACCTGAGCCCTGGTCTCTTTCAAATTAACCACCAGTTCTCTGGTTGTCAGAAAATGTCTTGAGGTGGCAGGTAGTGCAGTACCTGAAGTTAGTGGTATTGAGAGGGAATATTTAAAGGTTAACCTGCAGTCCCTTGCGGAGCCCCTGGATTGGTGCAATATAAATAAACTGAGATGAATTTAAAAAAAATAGAAAAATTAAAATGTGACTAATGATAGAAATTTCTGTAAAGACCCAGAGCTTCTGTTGTATTCTGACCTTGCAAAATGTCTTGAAAATACAAATGTCACCTCTAAAAACATAGAATCCCCAAATCAAACCTTGACACCTTATAAAAATGTTATGCTGTAGATGGAGTGTCCTGGTTTCATAGCTTTTCTTTTCATTTTGTCTCAAAATGTGCAGTTAAAAAGAGACAGTATGTCTTTTGTGATTTGGGAGGAACTTACATGGCAGAAAAATAAACCTTTCAACTTCTGTTGCAATCATAATTCACAGGCAATATGCCAACACTAGATTATGTCAGAGTGAACATCCAGAATGCTTTACACAGTGATATTTTAAAATATGTGAGGCAAACTGGTGCAAGAGGTGAAATGTCTATGTGTGTATATCAAATCCACTACTAGTTATTTTAGCTTTTGTTGTTTAGCAATTATGTTGTTTCTTCTTTTGAATCAGGCAGATATGCATCTATAAATATAGAAACAGCCATGAATTTAGTCAACACAACATGTACAGTGCTGTAAAAAATACCCCCCACCTCCCTCTTTTGGCTTTTTTGTCACCCTTAATGTGTTAGATCATTTAACCTATTTTAAAATCTGACAGATTTAAACAGAGTAAATGTGGATAGTTTTCTTTGTGTTACATAAGGCAATGAAAGCCATGCAAACAGATTTTTTTTCCAAAGTGCTATCATCCAACTTACCCAGCAAGCAAACTGAGGGGCAAGGTGAAATTTTACATCTCCGGCAAGTCCTTACATATCTGGACCCAGAACCTCTGAACAGGTGTACATAACCATAGTGCATGGAATATACTTGTCAGGTACTAACAGATATTAGACTGTGCAAAACCCATCCTGAATAATCTTTGACCTGTATAGTGTACTCTATGAAGGATTTTGTATTGTATTAATTGTAAATTTGGGTTTCTAGTCATTTTCAAAGTTCTAACACATATCTGAGATCAGGCTTTTTGTTCAAAGCTGACTGATAAATCCTCTTCCCGTCTCATAATAGGAAGATATATTGAATAATGTAGTTTAGACAGTGTCCTGTATAATTTAGACCGTGGTTTTGGAACATATATTTGAAGGAACTGAGGAACTGAGTTCATATTGGTCCTTAGTAATAGTAATGTTGTAGCTCTTCAGTTTTTCTGGACTTCCTCAGAGAAAACGTCGTCTTTTGTCATCGTGGTGCGTGGCTAATACAAGCCAGATGCTGCAGATAGGTCTTTCATAAGTGTGTTGTGGACAGTGCAATCTCTTCTGCCATCACCTGTTAGGGTTGAAGCTTTGACATTGGATGCCTGCTGGTCAGCAAAGAAGAGGAGAAAGACCTGTCAAAGAGAGAAGAGGAAAGACAAGAGTGTATGACTGAGAGCAGAAAGGCTCGAGAGATGGCTCACATGATTCAGAGAAGGAAGGTGAGACTGTCTGTGTTCAGGAGACAAGGTAGAAAGGTAGCAAGGCTAGAAGCTTAGGAACAGGGTTCAAGCTGTTGTACCATGATGTTGACGGGAAGATAAATAATATAGGAATTATCTTGCAAGAGGAGTTTACCAGGAAAGGTAAAAAGAGTGTGAGATATGGTGATGAGTCTGACACTAGAAACTGAAGGTGTGATATTCAGTGTCATTAGTGGTTACACCCCACAGGTGGGGTGTAAATTAGAGGAAAGGAAGAAATTCTGGAGTAAGTTAGATGAAGTGATGCAGAATATCCCCAGACATGAGACAGTGGTGATAGGTGCAGACTTCAATGGACACGTTGGAAATGGGAACAGGGGTGATGACAAAGGGATGGGCAAGTTTGGTATCCAAAACAGGAATGCAGAAGGATGTATGGTTTAGATATTGTAAAGAGGGTGCAAATGGTTGCAGTGAATGCTTTCTTCCAGAACAAGCTGAAACAAGAGGGGAGGTTAGATTACTTCTTATGTAGACAATGGAACTTGAAGGAACTCATTGACGACAAGGTAATGGTAGGTGAGAGTATTGCCTAACAGCACAGGAGGGCAGTGTATTGAATGACTGATGGTGAGGAAGATGACGATGACAAAAAGAGTGGAGGACAAAATGGTGGAAGCTGAAAAAGGAAGAAAGTTCTCAAGGCTCTGGGTGGCCAGGAGGTGCTTCCAGACGACCAGATTATCAGGGAGACAGGTAGGAGAGTACTTGATATATATAAGGAGACTTGATGGTGGAATGGGGAAGTACATGAGTGTATTTGGAGAAAGAGATCAGCTAGGAAGAAATTGGACACTGTGAGGACTTAAGAGAGTCACCAGGACTACAGGGTGATGCAGCCTAAAGTAAAGGTAGAGGTAGCTAAGGCAAAATAAAGGGCACAGAGAAACTTGTATGATTGCTTGGACAGTAAGAAAGATTTCCCATTTCTCAAATCCCCTTCATCATACATGTACATATTTTTCAATAAACAAACTTAATCCAGCTGTTGTTTGTTGCTTCCAGGTCAGTCATGGAAAACACAAACCTCATAGAATAACCAAGTTTAAATACGTACGTTTTTAGATGACATTTAAATGAAGATGGATGATCAGTCACTGATGGGAGAGAGTTTCAGTGACAAGGTGCTGTGCTGTAGAAAGCTCTGGGCCCCAGGGTTGACAAGTGGGCAAGAGGTATAACACAAAAGAAGGATGACAAAGAGCGAAGAGTTCAGATGGGTGCGTAATGGGAAAAAAAGATCAGTGAGGAAGGGAAGATCCAAGTTTTGAGTGATTTTAAGGAGGGGAGGAGAATTTTGTAGTCAAGGTAATAGTTGATAACCTGACCCTAGCCAGATTGATATCGTTCCGCTTAGCGCCGCCTAGCTTCACTCACATCCATCTGGGACCTCTCCCATAGAGAGTGATTTCTCCAACCAATTTTATTGTCCAGCCAATCAGGACGCAGGGCTGGAGTTTCATAGATGTGACGTAGTGGAGAAGCGACCATGAGACTGTTTTGATTCAGACAACAATGGCGGCTCGCATCGAGGAAGCAAGCGTTAACATTGATGCTGCTATTTCTTCCGTGTTGTCCAATCTACCTAATATTGTTTCATTAAAAGAACATCAGAGAACGGCTCTGAAGGCTTTTGTTGGTGGAAACGATGTTTTCGCCCTTCTCCCGACCGGATTTGGCAAGTTTTGTTTTCCGGGGCGCGCCCGTGGCGGAGCGGTTAGCGCGAACCATGTTCGGAGGCCTTTAGTCCTCGACGCGGTCGGCCTGGGATCGACTCCGACCCGTGGCGCTTTGCCGCCTGTCTTCCCCCCTCTTCCACCCTCTTCCTGTCAGCTCACTGTCAATAAAACCCGTTCCACTAGAGCCGCAAACACATTTAAACAAAAAAAAGTTTTGTTTTTTCCTGCGTCGCTCTCATAGCGTCACGGGTTAGCTTCGGTGTGAGTGGTTGAAATAGCACGTCGATAAAGATGACAGACAAGTGGCTTATCCAATCATATGCAAGGATTTTTGATAAGGCCCAGCCTTCTGAAACGCCATTCCTATGGATCTGTCCCAGATGGATGAGTGGAGCTAGGCGGAGCGAAATACATCTGGCTAGGGTCAGGTTAAATAGTTGATGGGTAACTAGTGAAGATGTTTAAGGGAAAGGTGATGATCTAGCGACTGTGTTTTGGACAAGCTGAAGTTTATGAGTGATTTTGAGAGGAAGATCTGAACGAAGGGAGTTACAGAAATCCAATAGAGAAGTTACAAGAGCATTAATGAGGATGGCTGTGCTGGTGAGTATGAGAGGGGGATTGAAATGGTTGATGTTTTGAAGGTGTGCAAAGGGATAGTAATGTTATTGACATGAAATTCAAAGACAAAGTGCTACCAAGGATGACATCCAGACTTGTAGCTTGAAAGATGGAGAAACTTAGGAACAATCAGCTGTAATTGTAAAACTTACATTTACATTAAATATTATTTATTTTCTTTCCCATATATGCCCTTACAATTGCCCAATGTGTAAAAGGAGTTATCCTCTATTTACCACAGTTGCTTCTATGGGCCCATAGAAGCCCATAGAAGCCCATATCGGTTTTCCCCTAAAAAATTTTACTATTGACTCAATATGAAATATTTCCATTGAAAATAAAATATTATTTATATATAATATTATAGAACAAAATAATATTTCGAAATTGCTTACCTAAGAAAACATTATGCCTCTAAATAAACCCTATGAAGTCTTTTTTCTCTTCTCCCATGTGAGTGCACAACACTGGTGTCATTTCAACTTTTCGCCAGAAGGGGCAGACGTCAGTAGAAATACTGGAACTTGCACAATGCACCTTTAATGTGAACTAAATCATGTTTTAATTTCACACGGAGAGAAAGGAGAAATAGAGAGTTTCTGTAGTTCTGTATCCGTCATTATACAAAACAGAGAGACATGCACTCCCACTCCCAATTTAGTATGGGACATACTGTATTTAAGACAGATTAACATACACGTCTTTGAACACTGGTAGAACCAGCTGGAAAGAGCCCACACAGTCACAAGGAGAACATCCTCACACCTCCATCTATCTATCCACCCACCCATTCAGACATTTCTCTCCATACCAGTAATCTCCACCCACTCCTAGCGGATCCCAATGCATTAGGAGGGTAAAAGGGATATGTTGTCCTCCCAAAAAGTTCTGGGTCTTCCAGGGGTTTCCTCACAATTTCTCATAAATTATGTAGCTTTTCACCATAGCTCTGATAGGGTCTTGCACAAGTAGTTCACTTTGTCACATTTTATTACATAACAATTGCAGATGTCAATGGGTTTTACTAGGATTTTAAATGATAGACCAACACAGAATGCAGTACAATCAGTGTAACAAGGAAGAAGCATGACTTTTGAATTTTTTTGCAAATTAAACTTTTGAAAGTTTGGCATGTTTTTCTACCCTGCCACACTTGGTCAATACTTCAATAGAACCACAATGTTCTGCAATTAAACCTGAAAGCCTTTTGGAGGGTAAGTCTCTACCAGCTTTGCACATCAAAAGACTGCCTTTTCTTTAAACGAAAAAAGCTTTTGCAGTTTGGATGGAGAGTATATGTGAACAGTAATTTTCAAATCTTGTTTCAAATGTTAGTTTTCTTCCATGATTGCCTTGTAGTTAGCTCCATAAATCTTTCCTTACCACTGTAGACGGGTGGGTAAACAACAAGCTTCATCCATCTCTTGCTGCCTCCAGGAGTCACTTGTAAACTGGACACTAAAATACTTCAAAACCTGTTTCAAGGCAAGATGCTTACCAGTAAACCGTTGTGCTAAGTCAGGTAACAATTAGTTTTTCTTTATTTTCCGTGAAATACAGCCATCCCCGGTAACTAAATATTTCACTATGACAGCATGAGATGAGTAAAAAAGATACATTGTGGGAAAATTCTTGCAGAGTAGGATCCACAGTCACTGTATTTGACAGGGATGGAATACTAAAACTCTCCGTGTTGCTGTGTTTTTCTGTGAATTTCTACATTCAGCATTGTTTCTGGAAACCATTGCTCCTTCCTTCAATTTGCTTAGCTTCAATTGCCATCATTTTGCTCAAAGTTCATTACCTGTTGATGCATAATCTTCTTGACATTCTGACACTGCCGCTCCTCACTCTAAATCTGTCGTCTGTTTTATTTTCGCTTCTTTATTTCAAACCCAATCCTGCGGCAATGACCCAGTTTCTCCCTAAAGATTAGTGCATTTTTATTCAACCTCTTATTTCCTCGCACACATCCTGCAATTCTCACTCTATTGCACATCTCTCTGCTAGTGTTTTATGTCATTTTGTAGTATGCAAAGAGCCTTCCGACAACCTTGAACCGGGTCTTGCAAGGGGAGGAAGAGTTGCCTCGGTTTCATAACCAACTAATGACAAACTCACCAGAATGCCTGCAATGCATGACTCATAACGATATGATTTTTGAAATGCTAATGAGGTAGAGATTATACAGAGTGGAAGAGGAAGATAGAGAATAAAAGAATGAGATAGAAACGGTAAGTCAGAGAGAGATTTTTTTTTTTTTTTTTTTTTTTATCTTGGTGGGTGTTTTGAAGGGTTTCACAGGCAAGGATTGATGCTGAATGCATAGGATAGCTTTTAATTAATCTCCCTTTACCAGCTTTAGTGTTTTATGACTCTATGATGAGTCAGGAAAGAAAAAAAGCATTTAGGCAGTGAAGCCTGCAGCACTGCAGGGACACTCTTTCTACTTTTTTTCTTTCAGGCTCTCTCTCCTCCATCTCTTTTATGTTAATCTCCGGTGCAGTAAATCAACCTAAACTAGGTTAAAAAAAGGTCAAACACACACGGATACAGTTCATCTAATTTATGTAATTCCAGCTGTAAGAGTCTCTGCTCCTTCTAGACTTACCTTTGTTTGCAGAATGCATTTCTACCATAACCATCACATTAAGTTGCTGCCAACTGATATATGGGTAAATTCAGGGTAAATGCATCTGACTCAAAACAGATCAGCGGGGCCACTGAGCTCAAAAGCACACGACAAAAACATGGATTTACTGCAAGTAGACTAGGATTCATTACACTCTGGTCGTCCTCTTTTGTCTCGTTATTCATTCCGTTCAGCTTTTGTTTCATTTGTGTCCCCTGCTCCTATTTGATCTTACTCTCGTTTCTCATCATGCTGTCCATCGTCCTTCACATCTCTCTAAGCACTCCTGGTTATTTACCACAGCTCCAGTGAAGGTCATTTCAGCATTAGAGAAGGGGGAGGGGTAATAGAAGGGTGTAGTTTTGATGAAGCTACAGTTCCCTTTTTTGCATTTGTCACATTACCAACACAAATGTTACTTTATTCTATTGGGGTTTCAGGCGTTGTCCCGAAAAAAAGCTGTGGATCATTGTGAAGTTGAAGGACATTTTTTTTTCATGGTTTTCTAAAGTTCAAATAAATAAAAATCTGAAATGTTAGGCTCACAAATGCATTTTGCCGCTTTTACTCAAATACTCTCTAATAGAATCCGGTGAATCCATTTGCCTTTAGAACGGCCCAAATTAATAAGTGGGTTCCACATGTGTGTAGTTAAATCTTAGAATAAATACAGCTGGTCTCTGAAGGCCCTAGAGGTGTGTTGGCCAGTATCCGTGAACAAACACCATCATGAAGACTAAGCAACACAGCAGAATGGTGAGGGGAAAAGGTGTGAAGGGTTTTAAGGCAACATCCCAGCTTGTGAGCAGCCAGCTAAGCACTGTTCATTTAATCATCCAAATAAGGAAGACATGTGGTATCATGGTAACTCTGGAGAAGCTGCAAAAATTCACAGCTCAGGTGGGAGGTCTGTTGACAGAACAACTTTTAGGAGTGCTGCTCATAAGTCTGTCCTTTTATAGGTGTCAAGAAGCGAGCCATTGTTGAAAGAAAGTCATACACTCTTGCCACACACCATGCAGGGAACACAACGAACATGTGGAAAAAGCTGTTTTGGTCACATAAAACCAAAATGTAACTTTTTTTTTTTTGTTTACCAGCGTGCAAGAGGCTGTTTGTTAGCAGAACAAATAACCCTGCACATCAACCTGAACCCCACAGTGAAAAATTGCGGTGGCAGCATCCTACTATGGGGTTGTGTTTGTTTCAGCAGGAGCAGGAAACATGATGAGAGGAAATGGAAAGGTTAAGCTGAATTTTTTTTGTATGTTTGTTTGTTTTGTTTTTCGGCAATAAAGAATGGGCAAAATTATCTGTCTTCCAAAACACGCAACATACTGAAACTCTAGAAAAACATAAAGTCTCAAAGCTCATGACAGGCTCAAGAAAAGTGGTTTACAAATGTACACCACTTTACTCCAATTTTTTTCATTTGTAAAAATAGTTGAAAACAATGTATTGTTGTTCTTTTACATATTTATTATACAGTATTTTGAATTGGTTTATCACATAAAACCCCATTTCATTCAAATCTGTGATTGTATTGTCAAAAATGTAAAAAATAAAATAAAATTAAGGGTTAGGAATGGATAGATGGATGGATAGATAGCAGTAATTTGAGATGAAAACGGGAAAGTTCAACATAGCTGCCTTCTGTGTGCAGACTAGTGTGTGAATCGGTGCCTGTAGCCGCCATCTCATTTACTAGCTCATTACAGGTTCATCTTGATTGGCTCCCTTTCAAATTACTCTGGCATATATGACTGTTTCATCATTTGCCTTTTACATTAAGTGTCAGGAGATTATGAAAAATTAAGCCCTTTTATCCCCACAACTGGGCTTTGCTGAACCTTCCTTTCAGCGGAGACTATAACCTTGCAGTGCCTATTTGATGAACATGGCCAATTGGCAACAAGATAATGCTCTTGTCACAGCCACTATCATTTACTAACTATGCCGTTATTGTTGCTTTACTTTAGTAAAAAGTGTGTTGCAGTACTGATTTGGTAGAAACACTTTACCCCGAACAGAAAGATGTTGTGCATTATTCTTGACCGTAAAAGTTCATTATTGTCGTTTTTATTTATTTATTTTGTGAAACACATGATTTTAGACATTTTGTGACATAAAATGAGTTGAAATGACTAAGGATGCCTGCTTGTCCAAATGAACAAGGAGTTACCGATTCCAATCCAAGTATAAGCTTCTTTATATTTTGAGTCCCAGTCAAAGACTTTATCAAAGTCAGTTTTGTTGATTTGAATGAAAAACCAGTGACTTTAAGGTCAAGTAAAAATAACTTGCTATATATGTTCAGCTAAGGTGTTTGATTTTCCCTTTTTTTTTTGGCATGAACATATTTTAACCCAATGGGAGTTTCTAGACAAAACAGACTATAATTTCTACACAAATACCACTAAACCCAAAATTATTCGTACCACTAGCACATTTAGATTTAGCAATTGTTTTAATTCAACCAAGACATTGATTCTGCCACTCATCAGCTCTCCCAGCTGTCGAAAGCCTCTCTGGTTCCTCACCACCCTGCCAGGTTCTTCTACCACTTTTGCCTGTTTATCTGTGTTTGTTCTCGATTGTCAGTACGCCATGACGGTTTTCTCTACTTGCCAGTTTTTCGGGGTGTCAGCTGTTTGCTATTCTCAGAAGTCATCTCCTCATTTGTTCAGTAACTTTGTTCTTCTTCAAATCAAACTACCTTGACCAACATGAGTCTCCCAATGCCTTGTCTGCACTTGGGTCCAACTGCACAACCAAATATGACACAAATAATACTGAATCATACGGATGAAGAATGGGATATTCCTGAAGTTCATGTTAGTGAAGGCCAACCAGTGATTATTTTTGACAGTAAAGTTTGTATTTTGAAGAGGAATGTAGATATCCTCCAAAATTATTCTTCTCACTCTTGCTTAAGATGTTTACAGACCCTTGAAATAAAGTAGCAAATAGAAATGGGACCATGAGTCACATAATATCTTTTACCCAATTAAAGCATCAAACAATGGGATACACATTAAATGTTTAAAGCCATTTTTGAAATCTTAATTGGTAAAGGTACTAATTGAACAAAGCTTTAAATACATTTAGTGTGTAAGATTTGTTCCAATACGCCTGGCAGCAGTAACTTTATCAGAACCAATCATTTCTTAATGTGAACTTTTTTCTTACTGAACAAATGTACTTAAATTAGAGGATTTCATTAATTAAAAATGTGACATTGTGCTACTGTTATAAAATATGAATTTATTGTCAGGCTTTTCACACAACCATACCCACAGTGTGACCAAGGTTGAAGGAACAGCATAGTCTCTGTCAATGCCAGCTTTAGAAATATTAGTCACTTTTTGTCTTGTTTCACATAAGATCAGACTGGCAGATTTATCATATATTTTGAAGGTTAATCTTTTTACATTATGAAAATAAATAGACTGCAAAGCGTGATAGAAAAAGGTTACCTCGGCTGTTATTCCATTCTGTTTACAGACGCTCAAATACAACATTACCCATGCATTTACCCTTTGCAATGTGTCAGAGCATATTAAAGTTTAATCTCTGAGATCTGTGTTGTTTGTAAAATAGAATGTCACAATACATGAAAGAGTTTTGTATTTGAACTGAATGTCCGATATAAATATATCATGTCATATGAGACTAACCGGCTGCTGCTGGAGGTAGCGTTCTGTTTTATTTAGCCTGCATCTCAGTCAGCTCTTTGAATACATTTCTATTTCAGTGTGCTCATCAGGCAATGTTGGGGTCCATGCAAGGAAAGTGGCAGACATATTCAACCAAGGACAATACGGGCCAGTTTGTTCTTGAAATCTACAAATACAAACACACACAAAAAATAAATCACAAAAGAAAATACGACGAAGTAAGGTGTGTAAAAGGATAAAGAAAGCATGTGTCGATTTGCCAGAAATGTCAACTTCCCCACTGCTGGGTTATTGACATAAAAACTCCATCCTTTGTTTGACTCACTGTTGAAGGCTTTCAAAGGAAAGTAGATTTAAAAAAAAAGGCTGGACTTTTCTTGCCTTGGTGAGAAATCAAGTGACAGAACTGTGCAGCAGAGCTGAGTCTTAACTCATGTCCCACTGCTCAGACTGGCGCACTGAATCAACATGAGCAGGGACGGCTGATAATCTCAGGATTTAAATGCCTACGAGTCTCATCTGCCCTTGTCGTGGTAAACTTGACAGTGTGATGCAGAGTACTGACTCTCTGTTGTAAGATAACAAGACCAGGCCTCTGTGTGTGAAGTTTGGCTTTGTGCTGAAGCAATGAATGGACCTTTGTGGGCTACAATCGTTCTCATGAGTGTTAGAACGCTTCACCTGCTTTGAGTTGCAATGAAACAGAGACGTTGGCATTTACACTCCTAGAAAAAAAAATAATCAAAGCAAATATGTTAATATCCTCAGCTGTCGTTGGCGGAAACAAACTGTGCTCTTTTAAAAAGGCCAGATGCTCAACTGAGTAATGACCTGTGGCAGTGGAGACCATTTACCTAGAAAGATTATGGCTGTTTATATAAAGCAACTAGCACAGTCATAATGGCTCTACACAGTTTACAAAAACTGTCCGTTAGCACACAGCAGCACATATTATAGAGTTGTTGTTTGTATGTGAGCATAACGATGGAACAAAGGTCAATCTAAACTGGCTTTCCCTGTTTTCCCTCCATGATACAAAGGCAGAGCCTTTTATCTTAGTTGGCAAAATACCCTGTGCACTGTCTAGTGTATATAGTTATATAGTAGAATATATAGTTTCCTTAGCCTACATGGGAGGGAAGTTTTAGATATACATAGAAAAATAATGTTTTCAAGCCTGAAACAAAAAGCTATAGCCAGTGGTGTTACTATCAGGAAAAGCTGGGGCCCAATCTTTACGCCCCCGCGCTTTCTCCACCTAAGATGCTTTTAATGAGGATGAATGATCTCATGTTAATATTTGACATTAAGAAAATTTGAATATTAGGCTAAACAAATCCACAAACTAAAGGATGTTCAACACACAAATCATGTGGTATGTGTCACTTTCCCCAAAAACTTTGTTAAATGATTTTGTTGTCTTTTGTCTTGGGGGGGGGGGGGGGGGGGGGGGTGGGGGGGGGGGGGGCGGCATAGCTTTCTAAATAATGAAAATTGAGTTTAATGTGAGGTACCTTAATTTACTGGATCATGGCCAATTATCTGGATCAATCAACCATTTTTTGACACAAAGCTGGTTTAGAAATTAGGCTAACCAAAAACCCAAGTATCAAGAATGAAGAACCCATAAACCTGCACTATATGTCATTTTCCCCACAACTTCATTTAACTTCCTCCTCCTCCTTGGACCACCAATACAAGGAGGTCTTGGTTGTGTTGCTCTCGGCCTGCTGCTGAGCGTGTGACATTGGAGAAAGAGAAGGATGAGCAAAATAAATAAATATGTAAATAAATGTGAGAAAAAAAAAAACTCACACCGGGGCTTGTTAATACAAATAAGACAGTCAATAAGATGGTGAAAAAAACAATAACGTGACCAACCTGGTTGCACTCCGCCAGCTGCCGCTATGATCGGCAGCGGTGGCAGGATCTATACAGGCACTTGTGACAGAGACAGCATAATGATCTGGTCTCTGTTGCCTCATCCTCCTGCTCAGGCCTCTCCTTCGTGTCCTCTGTCTCGGCAAGGACACAAGCGGCCCACTGCTGCCGCGCCAATTCTTCCTGAGCATCCCTGACCAGCCGGGTGGAAAAGTAATTGTGGGACACATGGGCCCGGTGCACCACCAGACACATTTTATGCGGATATGCTGAGGACGTTGAGAAAGAGGGCCGAGGTCCAGTGGCGAGTCATCCTCTGACAGCTGTAGGCGGCGAGGAGCTTGTCCAGGCTGTCGACCACTCCCTTATTGGCATTGCGGTGGAACAGGACCAGAGGCTTCTTATCCTTGCGCCGTTTTGACGCCCTCCGCAGTCCACCATGCTGAGCAGCAGCATATTCTTGCTCCTCTTGGCCATTTAGGTGAGTGTGGCACAGGGCATGAAGGCACACGGTGTGGAGAGCGCGGCCTGGTTCCCGGTGAAGAAGCGCAAGCCCCCAGGGGATGAGGTGAGGGATCGGGGTGGTGGCTGTTAAAGGAAGCACATGTTGGGTCCTTGTGACCCCTGTGGGACTGTAGGAGGGTTAATCGTACAATGGTGACATGTTTGAGGAGATTCTGAGCATATTTGGAACTTTGGCAGAGGGAGGATTCAGATTTCAAACATGAATTTAAAACTTTTAGACAGGGTTCCAAAAGAAATTCATTTCAAGTTTGTAAATTTTTCTACAGTGGAAAACAGACCAATGGAGGGAAGGATCAGATGGATGGACAAATAAATAAATGAACTGGGGCACAGATGAACAGACAGAAGGATGGATAAATGGGTGAAGGACATCTGGCATGATAGCTGGATGGATGGTTGGATGATAACACCTTTTAAGGACATTTTTAATGTTCTGTTGTTGAATATTTTGAACTAGAAATATATAATTGACTTCTGCACATTATATTTATTGATGCTGTTCTTACTTGTTTCTAAAAATTGTTTCATAAGCAGATGTGGGCAAAGCGTGATAATATGAAAATAGATAATTGCAGGGCTAACTATTTGTTCAGCTTATTATCATTGAAGCTAAGTTTAGAAATTGTTTGCAGACTGGTTATCGTCCATTTTATTGGGTTTCAATAACTGTAAGTACAATAATGTTCACAACAAGATATCCACCTGCCATTTACATCACATCCTGGCTCGCAATACACATCCACAGAGACTTCTCCACAGCAGTAAGAGTCATGGCTCAACCAAAACAACTATTATAAAAAGCGGTGCTGTTATCGTCTTACCCTTCTTCTTGTTATAATGGCCCCCTTTGCTCAAAAACAGAGATGCTGGCATCCCCTTTTTTTCTTTAAACAGTGTGCAGCTGTGTGACTCGAATCCTTTTAATTAGTAGTGTAACCAAGCTTCCTGGGTTTGTCACTGGCACCACATGAGATGGAAGGAGACTGGACTTGGGGAGCTGGGCTTTTGGGTTGCAGCATGGGCCAGCGCGACCCTTCATTTTTTGAAACACATTCTACAAAACACAGAGTGGCTGCCCTTTGGCAATCCTCAAGGGACATTTACCCAGCATGTATAAAATAGTAAAAACTAGTTTCTACACAGCAATGATGAAGCTGATCTTTCTTTATGATTTTCAATAAAAAATAGTGCACATTAAATGTATGATATCACTGATGTCACAACAATAGGTAACCCTAAATTTATTTCCCGTTTGTTAAAGAATAATGATAGAAAGGAAAAGAAACCTCCAGAAACGCTTAACACTGTGTTCCTGGCTTCCAGCAGTATTGCCCGGTCCGCTTATTATCAGAGACTTTGGACTTGTTCATTTATACTGTAACACTGGAGTGGCTTCCCGAATCACGCACAACGCTACACAGGTTCGTCATGTGCCGTGTGTGTGCAGCACCTTTTGTCTGCAGACGTGTGACACAGACTGAGTGACAGCTCTTTGTTAGTGGTTAGCGACTAGAGTTAACATCCTCAAATTTCCTTATTAGTCTTCAGTTTAACAGCTGCAAAGCTAATGTTTTTGTGTGCGGAATATTTTTATTTTATTTATTTATTTAACCTTTATTTAACTAGGGAAAAAAATCCCATTGAGATTAAAAACCTCTTTTTCAAGGGAGTCCTGGCCAAGAGGCAGCAAAGTTACACATTGCACAGGTATACATTAGATTAAATGACAGGCACACACAAACAAAAAAAAAACATATCAAATAAAACAATTACAGATAATTGAGACCGTTTCAAATTCTTTCACTTTCAACTTAAAAGCATTTAAAGATAAAAACTCAGTCAACTTCCAGTCTCTTTGTAAAAAATTCCACGCACAAGGAGCTACGTAGCTAAAGGCTTTCTTCCCTAGCTCTGTGCGGGCAAAAGGAACCGTGAGCAACAGCTGATCGTTGGATCTCAGGGCATAAGAGGCCATGCTTTTCTGTGTAAGTAAGGTACAAATGTAAGAGGGCAGTAATCGGAGAAGGGCCTTGTAAATAAAAGTGTACCAATGACACTCCCTCTTCGTAGAGAGGGAAGGCCATCCCACCTGAGAGTACAGGTCACAGTGATGTGTCATGGCTCTACAGTTTGTGATGAACCTTAATGAAGCATGGTAAACAGAGTCCAACATTTGAAGACATGAAGAACTAGCATTCTTATAAAAAAAGGTCACCATAATCTAAGACCGATAAAAACGTGGCAGAGACAAGGCGCTTTTTTACTCCAAAAGAAAAACATTTCTTATTAAGAAGAAACTCAATTTAAGTTTTAATTTCTTCACAAGTTTATCAATAAAAGGTTTGAAAGTGAGGGAGTCGTCGATTACAATTCCAAGGTATTTATACTCATGTACCACTTCAATGACATTCCCCTCCAGAGTGGACACTACTGGCAGGGTTTGAGGCACCTTCTTGTGATTTGAAAACAACATTAACTTTGTCTTGTCAGCATTAAGAAATAATTTAAGGTTAATAAATGAATACTGTACAGCAACAAAGGCTTTCTGTAGGGAATCAATAGCCTGTTCAAGAGATGACCCAAAGCAATAAATAATTGTATCATCAGCATAAAAATGCATATTAGCATCAGGGAAATTTTGTTCAACATTGTTGATGTACAAGATAAATAAGAGGGGCCCCAAAACAGATCCTTGTGGCACACCCTTGTGAACAGTTATAAATTCAGAACAAAAACCCTCACATTTTATACACTGGGACCTGTTTTCTAAATATGATATAATATGAGTTTGCGAAGCTAACTTTTTGGTTAGCTGTGCCCAAGATTGTTCATAAGACAGTTCAGTTGTACAGAAGTGAGATGGCTGAGTCTGTAGCACTGTCACTTATTTGAACACTATTACGTAAATAACAGAGCAGAACTTCATTAGTTATCTTCTGTGTGAGAAGACTGAAAGAGATTTTCACATCACTTTCTCTTTTAATGCAAATTTAAATTTCACCTTGATGAAACTTAGATGCCACATAAGTGTCATACATATAAATGTAGCAGCAGCACCTGTCATACCGTCCCCCTTTACATTCCCAATCTGGCAAGATAAACATCCGTGTGATGAAAAAAATGGGAACCAGTCAGTTGTGTATGTCTCGTTCTCACTTTGTCAAGGAAAGACAGTGGTGTCAAAATCAGGACATGGATAAATCCTGATGAATCCAATCAGTTACTTCGACTGCAGTCATGTCTTGATGACATCAAAAGCTGGATGACTTTAAATTTCCTGCATTTAAATTCTGACAAGACAGAAGTTGTAATCTTTGGGCCAGAGTCCTCAAAAAATAAACTTCTTAATCAATCACTGAATCTGGATGGCATTAACTTGGCCTCTGGTAATAAAGTAAAAAATCTTGGTGTTATTTTTGACCAAGACATGTCATTTAAATCCCATATTAAACAGGTTTCCAGAGTTTCCTTTTTTCACCTCCGGAATATCGCCAAAATTAGAAACATTCTGTCCAGGGGTGATGCTGAAAAACTAGTGCATGCATTTGTTACTTCAAGGCTGGATTATTGTAATTCTTTACTATCAGGAAGTCCACAAAATGCAGTTCGAAGTCTTCAGCTGATCCAAAATGCTGCGGCAAGAGTTCTGATGAAAATCAACAAGAGAGATCATATTTCTCCAATTTTAGCTTCCCTTCATTGGCTTCCTGTTAAATCAAGAATAGAATTTAAAATTCTTCTTCTAACGTATAAAGCCCTTAATAATCAAGCTCCATCATATATCAGAGCTCTGATTACTCCGTATGTTCCTAACAGAGCACTTCGCTCTCAGACTGCAGGTCTGCTGGTGGTTCCTAGAGTCTCTAAAAGTAGAATGGGAGGCAGATCCTTTAGCTATCAGGCTCCTCTCCTGTGGAACCAACTCCCAGTTTTGGTCCGTGAGGCAGACACCCTATCTATTTTTAAGACTAATCTTAAAACATTCCTTTTTGACAAAGCTTATAGTTAGAGTGGCTCATGTTACCCTGAGCTACCTCTATAGTTATGCTGCTATAGGCTTAGGCTACTGGAGGACATCAGGGTCTAATTTTCTCACTCTACTGATTTCTACTGTTCTTCATTCTACGGTTCTCCAGTTTTGCATTGTATTACATTGAAATGACTGTCGTCATTTCAGCTTTTAACTTTTTGCTCTCTCTCTTTTTCTTCATAGTAGGTACACCTGGTCTGGCGTTCTGTTAACTTTGACATCATCCAGAGAAGACGGCTCACCCGTTACTACCATCTAATGTAGAACAGATTACTAGATCAATGTGTGCTTCTGTGCTTTTTTGTCTCTCTTGTTGTGTCTCTGCTCTGTCTTCTGTAACCCCAGTCGGTCGAGGCAGATGACCGTTCATACTGAGCCCGGTTCTGCCGGAGGTTTTTTTTCCCCGTTAATGGGTGGTTTTTCTTCCCACTGTCGCTTCATGCTTGCTCAGTATGAGGGATTGCAGCAAAGCCATGTACAATGCAGACGACTCTCCCTGTGGCTCTACGGTTCCCCAGGAGTGAATGCTGCTTGTCAAGACTTTGATGCAATCAACTGGTTTCCTTATATAGGACATTTTGACCAATCTGTATAATCTGACCCAATCTGTATAATATGATTGAACTTGATTTTGTAAAGTGCCTTGAGATGACATGTTTCATGATTTGGCGCTATATAAATAAAATTGAATTGAATTGAATTGAATTAATTTATCTCTGTCTTTTTTATTTTTGGGTGGGGGCAGTTGGTTGTTGACATGTGGCCCAGGAGCTGAAGTGACTTTCAGCCTTCTGGCTGAAATATGTCTGCGAGACAACTGCAACTTCCTGCTGCTTTTGTGTGAATGTGGGCATGTGAATATGTGTGAGACAGATTGTATTTAGTCACGCTGTGGGGCAGGACAAGGATACAAAAGATTAATAAATAAACAGAAGCAACCAAAAGTGACAGAAAGGAGGGAGTGCAAAAATGGAAGGATTAGTCATTATCAAGTGGAGAGATGACACACACATCACCAACGTCATGTCACCATAATTTCAGAGGACCTCAAACTCACCTAATTCCTGTGAGACTACATACATAGAGCAAATCCATACGATGACAGCTGTTTACTATATCTACAGCAGATTTATAAAGACTACCTCAATGAAAGTCATATTTTTATTAAGTCCCATTTTTCCAAACAAATGATAAGCAAATATGCAACAACAAAAAAATGAAGACAGAATAGCTGGTGATTTACACAATTTTGCTGCCCCACACAAATACACTGTCCTCCTCATTTATTGGCACCTCAGAAAAAGATGTGTGAAAAGCCTTGAAATTAACTAATCATTTTTCCCACTAGTACAATCTCACATTGGAAATTTAGCTGTTGTTCTCTTAACAATAAAATGTAATTAATTCACTTAACTTCTTTACTGTGCTTGGTGGTGAGATAACCATTTTTTGCAAGTTTTTGTGAAATGTTGTCACAGTTCTAGTTTTAAACTTTTCAATCACTTCCTTGACTCTTGGCAAGTTTTTCTGTATACAGTACTTACAGTGCCTTGCAAAATCATTCATACATCAAGAGAAATAGACTTTTGTGTTCTGTTACTGCACATTCATACCACAAGGAATCAGAAAGTAACAGATTTCTAAAATAAAATGTATAACTGATAAAATTCCTTTATCTTTTAAAGAGGCACATCAGCAAGAAACTCTGCCATGCAAATGTAAATCTTATTACATGCAAATCGTATTACATTAGAGCTTACCTAAGTTTTCCTTGTGATGAGAAACAATCCTCTAGAAAAAGAAGAATCCCCTAATGAAAACAATTGATGTTCAGGCACAGTCATTTTATTTCTGGCTGTGCCGTTCCATGTGTTGGAAATTTTTTAATGTGTACTCTCTCAAGGTTTAATTATCAGTGTAATGGCCAATGACATGTAGTTATATTATGCCATATTTCCCGTTTTCATTACTACTGCTTCACTTGAGGGAGCAGGGGTTCTTACGTAAAATCTCATTAGCTTTTCAACAGCTGATTAGTTGTAGTCTCAAGAATTAGGAAATTGAAGCGTTTCCCTGATTTCTAATTTCTAATTTACATTTGTGTGGTGTGTCACACACCACATAATATCATTCATGAAAACATTCCAATGGCCATATTTTTTCCGTTATTTGAAGAAATATAAGGAAGGCAGAAGGACTTTGTCATTAACGTTTAGGAAATGGCCTGCCAATATGTACCACATTTGGCTTACCATCACTCTATCATGCCCAAACCTAGGCCTTCTTATCATAACAAGCACTAACTAGTCAAAAGTATAACCCTAAGATTTAAAGGTAAATAAGCTAAATGGTGACATAAATAAGAATACCCCACAACACAGTAAACAGACTCGAGCAGATCCAAGACCGAAATGAAAGTACATACAACAGTGCATGACACAAATTAAGCAATAAGAGAAGTTAGTATTATCCATGAAATCAAATGGTCAAACAAACATTAGTAAATTAATCAGTTTAGGCTTGAGAGAAATAATTGTTGATGCTCACAATGGAGAAGATGGGTCACCAAAGTTTAGGTATACAGATTATGCACACTGGAAGCACTTCCAAGAGTTAAGAACCAGAGCGAGAAGTATCATCAAGAAATCTGAAGAGAGCCACAGAAGTTGCAGACTACATAGACACAGACTATAGACACCACCTGCAGAAGATATCCAACCCTGAAGCCTGCTAAGGACAGCCTGCAGGAACATGCATACAGGAATCATGACCTTTTCTCATATGAGATAACCCTGGTTCTCTTTAGCCTTAGAGGTGTTGCTTATGTTTGGACAAATGAACAAAAGGGGTATAGCTCAAAGAATACTGTCTCAAGGTTGTATCATGCTGTGAAGATATTTCATTGCATGGGAAACTGGGAATCTTATTAAGGTGGAAAGACTCATGAATAAAGCAGGATATGTAAAATTTATGAAGGAAAACCTAAAGCAGCCATCAGCTGGGTCTGGATTGCCTGGGTCACCAAAACATATATCATTGCAGGTGAAGAACTCTCTTCAGAAGACCAAAATGGACATTAGTTACTAACCTGCACAAAGCCCTGACTTGAATACCCAAATAAAGTCTGTTGGGTGAACTGAAGACAAAGGATCATTACCCAATCTGTAAGTCATCCATCAGTTCCCGGTTCCCCCCATCACCACAAGTTTAATTACTTTCAATTAAACTCTTACACTGCTTTGCTGCCTCTGTGTTTGTTGCCTTTAGAGTCGACATAGCCAAACCAAACATGACAGCACGGTTTTGTGCGAAGTGGACCTCAATGTCTGACTTGTATGGTCAGAACATAGTTGAATAAATGTATTTAAGAATGGAGGAGCAATATTCATAACCATTTTGAAAGTGATTAGGGAATTTTAGTATTGAACAATAAAGGAATTAAGACTGAATGAGACTGTGTCTGAGAGTGGAGATGTTATATTTGATTGAGTTAAATATTGTTTTGATGTATTTTTTGAATCCCAGGGGCTGATTTAGTGGGACACCTAAGTATTTTATTTCAGAAACAGTTCTTGATTTTTTTGCCCTTAACATTAATTTTAAGTATATCTTTAAGTTTGTTGGTCTTACTAAAATGCATACGAACCCTTTTTGTTTGTTTGTACTTAACGTAAGACATGAAGCTTACAGCCAATCACTTATTTCATCCATCGCAACAGATAATTAATTGGCAACCAGATATATGTCCCTATCGTGCACATGGATAATGGCATTATCTGTGGACATGATGATGTCAATGTCTTTGCACACAGCCAGAAAATCGTTGCTAAAAATAACGAACAAAATGGACCCTTTGCAGGCCCCCTGTTGGACAGTACTTTATAGAAGACAATGTATTATTTATTTTTACACATTGTACACAATTGTATGACATAAACCAATTGAGAGCATCACTGGACAAATTATAATAAGATAGTTTATAGAGGAGCACAGTGTGGTTTACTGTGTCAAAGGCTTTTCGCATGTCCAGGAACATAGCAGCCACTGTCCAGACTTGCTCTAATGCTTTCTGTCAAATTACTGTTTCTGTTGAGTGATTTGTTTGAAAACCGAACTGCATAAGATGTACTAATTTATTGCTATTTAAGTGATCTGACAATTGCTGTATGATGACTTTCTCAACAATTTTAGAGACTATGGCGAATATGCTAATTAGTCTGTAGTTGCTGACATCATTTCTGTCACAGGATTTGTGGATTGGTGTTATGACTGCTGTTTTAAAGACATTGGAGGACACACTTTCTTCAATTCATTTGTTAACTAGCTGAATTATAAATGTCATTAATATTTCTCTGTTATGTTTAATGAGGACTATCAAGCTCCCAATAGTCTTTAGATTTTGAATTTGATAGACAATCTTATTTTGTCTGTTTTTATGTTAATCCTTTTGAAGTGCAATACATCTGTATCGATGGTAAAACTGTAATGACTAATGTTCTGAGAACCCGATAATTCAGCCAGACAACTGAGTTATGCTTTAAAATGTTTATTAAAGTGGATGGTTAGTGGCTGATGATGCAAGCAGAAATAAACAGACTTAACAGATGAATAGTGGCTGATGAGTTAGGCAGGCATGCAGAACCAGACCTGAACAGGTGAGGCAGGCAGTGGAAGATCAGACCCGAGAGGAAAACAGGAGCTGACCAGAACAGACGATGCAGACCAAGGAACTAGGCAGACTTTGAGCAGCATGCAGGCACTGGAAACACACATTAGTGAGAGCTGAACAAGAACAGGGAAGTAGAGTCCAGTTGGCAGAGCACACAAGAACTGGTAGAGCCACGGTGGCAGTGCACAGGAGGCAAGATGTTCTGGCAGAGAGTGAATGACTGAGGCAAGAATAAGTAGGCAGGTGAACAGATGAGCAGAGTTGACTGTAATTAGTGGCAGCAGGTGGAGCTGATCTGAGCTGATTGGATGGAGACTGGGGACTGAGCTGATTGGATGGGGACAGATGACTGTTGGCTGAGGGGAGTGAAAACTGATGAGTCCAGAAAAGTCCAAAACAAAAACCTAAATCATGACAAAAACAGGTTGCACACAAAGCTTCAGACTGTCAGAAATTTGATGGGTAATATAATTTACTGAATCTAGAAAATAATTGGTAAAACAATTTGCAACCAAAGATCTTGAGATTTGCCTGAAAAGGAAAACAGACTAGGGGTCCTCGGGAGACACGTCAGATACTTGTTGAAAACCACAACACACAACTGCTGTTATTGTCCAGGAAACAGGGACTCGTGATACATAGGGATACATAACTTTTGGTGGTTTGTGGAAAAAGAAAAAATTACCAAGGGCAAAGTCAAATAATAAAAGCATCCAAAAAACCAGAAGATGTTTAAAATGCTGTGTTAGAAATGATTTGCTCTGTTGAACAATGCTTGGGAGATTCATTTGAAGCAATGTCATTCTTTATATGATGGCAAACAACTTAGACCTCAACTCTATATGGATGTGTCATCTATGGTTCAAGCTTTCGATCTCAGAAAAATCTGAATTGGACTGGAACAGTGTCTTATTGAGAAATTATCCCCACAATTAGGAGTGAATGAGGAGAATGTTTTTAATTCACCTCGACTGAAGTGGAGATTATAGTATTATTTGACAACTTGTTGGATGGAGGTTTCAAACAACACACTCCATCATTGTCACTGTATGTGAAGGACAGACTAGGTAACCACACAGATATGTCTACCATCAAAACCTAATACAAAAAATTAGGTGATCATCAGAACTGAAGCCCTAAAAAAAAACTGCCACTGATGCCATCCAAGTAAACATTTTACCATACCACATCTCATGAAGGTCATGCCTTGATGTGTGAGACCACCTTTGGAGAAACCAGTTACAGATGTTTGCCTATCCCACCACAATATTAATAAAAGACACCACACGACCTTTAGAGTATAAGAGTCAATAAAAATACATCCTGGGTTTTTGTGTTTGTAACCCATTCATATATTGGCCTGCTTTATTTTTCTCTCCCTCTTTCTGACTCTGTGTTTGCCTGCAGCCTACGGGGCAGACATCTTTGTCCTCAGTTCAATAGTGCTGTCACTGGCCCATGAATTATGGAGGTGTTTGGAAGTGACAAAGTACAGCTTAAAGGGTAGAAACACTTTTATTGAGTTGTGAGACATGATAGATGTGTGCCAGGGTCTGTGTGTGCATGGGTGTTTGTAATTCTGCCAGTCAGAAGCCCTCTCACCAGGGTTAGGATGAAAAAGACACAGGTCTCTTTTCTCATCTCCACTTTGCCTCCCAGCATCTATGGGGGTGATCACTTCCATCACATCCCCTGGTTTTCTATCTTTTTCTAACAGCCAGTTGCCAAAACAACACCAATGTTTTAGGCTTTATTCTCCCGAGGATTTATTAGTTTACCCACTTAGCATGCTGAAACCAAATTTAGTCAGTTTTATCTCTTCTACTAATTTCCTTCAAAGTATTTTTAAAAATTTGGTTTAAAAGTTGTATGATTTTTGCACCATTGTGTTTATTTTATAAAGACAAGTAAATTTGGTTGCCGCTTGCCCAAAAAACACTTGCCTGGTGTTCCGATTGTAAAACAGAAAATGATGAAAGAACTGATAAGGACAATAATGATTTTTGAAAACAGTTGGCTAGCTGTTAGTTGCTAATTGATGCTGAAGTTGGCATCTCCAAGCTTTCTGTGACGTGAAATAATATGCACGTCTTGTTCATAGTGAATGTCCTGCAAAGAGAAATTTGTTGGCAGCTCTTTAGAGATTCAGTCAAATTGACAATTTTAATGTTAGTTTTAGCATTAGAACCACATTACAGAAACTGTGCACTATATGGGAAAATGGCCAACAGGTGGAAAGTGGCTCAAGTGCGAGCCACCAGAATTGACAAAGACTCCTGGACAGGTGTTTCCAGAAAAACCGAGCTGGTGTCCCGTTGCCTCTGATTCGAACCTGTTTGCTGTTGCGATGAACCACATAACTGAGAATTTGTGTAAAGGGGATGCTGGTGAACCCAATATTCAACCAAACACAGAGTTACTTGTTAAAAGGTTTATTGACAAAAGATGAATAATGGCAGGTGAGGCAGGAAAGCAGAACCAGACTAGACCAGATGCAGGTAGTGACAGGCCAGACTAGTGAAGAAGGCAGGAGCTGATCATAACAGGCGATGTGGAACCACCAGAGGAACCACCAGAACGAGCAGAGCAAGTGGCTGGAATGCACGGGAAAACAGGCAGACTTGTACAGCATGCAGACACAGGCAATTTTCAACAGACGAGTCCAGCGGGCTGAGCACACAGGAACTGGTAGAGGCAGAGCACATCACAAAGGAGGAGATGAGATCAGAAGAGACGTTCTGGCAGGGATGAGTTGACTGAGGGAGGTACGTGTAGACAGGTTAACAGAGTCGACTATTTAGTGCAGCAGGTGGATCTGACTAAGAGCCAGGTGTTGGCTGGAAGGAGACTGAGCTGATTGGATAGTGGCTGACAGGTGAAGGCTGATCCAAGAAAAGTCCAGAAAAGTCCAAAATAAACAAACAAAAACCTAAATGATGACAGTTTGCACAAACACAGAATTTGAACAAAAATACCTGGATTAAATATTTGAGAGCTGTTAAATGTCTTTAGACCCAGATTGTATTCCAATAATCCCTTGCTCTGTTTGCTCTATCTAAATGTGATTCTTAGCTTATTCCAAAACATTGTTAAAATCTTGTCATGTTGCCCTGGACCCGATATCTCATATTCTCTCATTCCATGAACTGGGTGGGTGGATGCTATCCCACCCCAACATTTATTCAATGTTATGTTCAAATATGAAAAAGTCTACTTGTGTGTGCTTTATGCTAAACAATTAGAGAAATGTATCCAATTCTGATGCATATGTGGACTGTTCGTTTGTCAAAGCAAGGACTTAAAAAAAGCATGTTTCTTTTCTGTATACAGTATGTTTGAAATAAGAAAGAAAAACAGGTCTTTCTTTTTTCCTCTAAAATACGTTAGGGGTAGATTTAAAAAAAAATAACTACAAGCTATTTTACCAAGAGAGACAGCAGCTCGTATAAGCACAAACACACACACACAGGCACAAGCAGTCCCAGGCATAAACCGAGTGTGTTCCCCCATAATGCCCTGAAGTTGTTATCTTAAAGTGGCATCCTGGAGCTTGGGGGAGGGAGGCTGCGTGACTTGTGGAGCAGATTTAGACAGTCAACAAATGTCGTGTAGCACAGCAGAACACTCGCGCGCAAACAGTGAGCACAGAAACGCTGGTGAACTCCAAAGATTCACGACATGAAATTTTTGAACAACTGCTGGTGCAGATATATGCATAAACAGTCAAATAGACTCACACGAATATACTCACACATAGCCACAAGTTGTACATTTTAATTACTGTGCCATAATTAAAAGATTCTCCAGAGATGTCTTGTTTTTATCAGTTTGGCTTTTTATCTTTTCTCCAGAAGGAAAACATGAAGACGGCGGATTAAATTCATAAACACACATGTCCTCTTTAAATAAGGTCGTTAGTGTGTTGTTGTCTTTTCTTTACACATTTATTGTACTTGTGTATCATCAGTTATTCTGTTAACAACCTCCGGTATGGAGGGCCAAAACTTCCAAAATTAAGAAAAAAAGTTGGGACACAGTAGATCATGTTAAAATAATGCAAATAATAAAATAAAATTAAAAAAAATAAGCATCTTAAATATTTATTGAGTTATGCAATGTGAAATATGCTAATATTTGTATTTTTTTAGGTATATTATAATTACTTTCATTAATTTATGTTGGGGACGTTGATTTCTGTATGATTTTCATTTTATTTATTCTTTATTTTCCTCTTCAATTATCTAACCTTCTGTTTAGATTTTTTTAGTGTTTATTTTTATGCTTCTTTTTACTTTTTCTTAGATTTATTAGAGATAACGCATGGCTATATTGAAAAAGAAAAATTAAATATGTCACTATATACATTGTAATCATTTTATAAAGCTATTTTTTTAAATTCCTGTATTTGATCTCAATTTGCCAGATTTGCTCCTCCAAAGTAAAGATCCACATGAGAATAAAATCCTACCTTTGGGATCACAGTCTTTTGCACCTTAAACAATCATTCTGTTTCTTTTGTTTTTTCATATTTGTTGTTCTATATTTTTTGGGATGATCAGATTTCTCTGCTCAGGCTGTTTGGGTCAGTTTCTAGGAGAAGTAAAAAAGCTTAAATGTCCCCCGTTCACTTTCCTCTTTAGAGCTCTCCTAGTTCCTAGAAGCATCCATAAAACCCACTCAGGTTGAACACTAGACTGGTACAATAATAGCCTCATGAGATGAAGCAGTAAATAGAACTGAAAAGTAGAGAAAAGGCAGAAATATATGCACCGTACTCTGCCGAAGTGGAAAACATTGACCTGGGTCTAAATCATTGAAGAAAAGTGGGGGAGGTGAGACGTGCTTAAAAAGATATTCTCTCCCATTCCACTTGTGATTTTCCAGAAGAAAAACTGCGGAGACTCAGTACATAGTTCTGCTTTTACTGCCACACAAAGCATTTCTCCTAACAGATTAAAACCAAAGGAAACCTGTGTTTATTTCCAGAAATTATTTTCTATTAAAAATGCAAAACATTAAAATGGTCGAGCAGGGATGCTACCCAGGGAACTGTTATCTGCTTTCAGTCAGGTGCGGTCAATAAGAGAAGATAAGCTTAATTGAGAAAAATCCCAAGAATTATTAAATTAAAATTCACACAAATGCTTAATCCTATTTCTCATTTAGCCTTTTCTCCCCAGGACCCATCCTCCATGCGTATCCCTATTCCAACATTTGACCAAAAAAATTTTCTGACCTTTGTCATGATTCTGCTGCAACATGTTTGCCAAGCCTACAGCACAGGAAACAAAGTCATTATGAGCTATGTATTTACTTTCTAATGAGGTTACTTTTATAACTAGACAGATCAATATTTCTTTATGCCTGCTCAAATTCTCAGTTATCCTGGTCATCGCAACAGCAAACAGGCTTGAATCTGAAGTCTTTAGATTTAAAGGGATAGTTCAGAAGTTCTGTTACAAGTTGGGTTATAAGCAGTTAATATACTCTAATATACTAATTGGTATGTTTGTGTTGTATGAGTCCGCAGTAGATGGACCCGGAGGCTGAAGGTCAGGCCCAAACAATTATTAACTCTCCCCCCTTAAAACCGCACCAATCTCAAAGCATTTTACAGTAATGCTGTTTTAATGAACCTTTAATGCTTGTGCATTGTGTTGGCATTGAGTGGTTATATACACAGAAGTGAATATTTATTTACGCATGCAATGGAGGTTTGGGTCAATGCTGCCTATGATCTTCCTGTGTGAAGTGTTTATAGAACCTGTATAGTATATTTATGAAGGGTAATTGTCTGATATACACTTATAGCAGTAAACAAAGCAAAAACATTATAGCTGTTTATGTGAATGCTACTTTCTTGATTTTTAAGCTGCCTTAAAAAAAATAGATTTTCTTTCTCAGAAATGCAAATATTTCTTTTTATGCCAGATGGAGACTCACGCAATTTATGAAATCTCACTTTTCTCAGAAGACATGAAAGTGTGCTTTAAGAAATATGAGACGGGTCAAAGTGGTCCTTTTGGTCGGTGTCTTTCTTGTCGAATCACAAACATTGACGTAAACTGAGGCAAAATAGACCTGTTAAAATGTTCCTCTGGAGACCTCCTTGATGAGCCGCTGACGTGTTCTTAGAATAGTTTTTATAGGCTGGCCGGGTCAGGAAGATTCACTACTATCATGTTTTTGTTCCATGTGTGGATGATGATTCTTACTGTGGTTCAGTGGAGTCCCAAAGCTTTAAAATGGCTTTGTAGCCGACTGTAGATGTCAGTGACTGGGTTTTCCATCTGTTTTTTGAATTTAGACCACAACATGTGTTGCTTCTAGGAATATTTTACCCTAAATATTAAATGGACTAAATTAATATAGTGCGTTTCTACTCACACTGACTGATTAACACACCTTACACTAGAGCCACATTCACTTGCATTCATAAGCCAATATGCAGATCCGTAGGCAACTTGGGTTTTAGTGCCTTGCCCAGAAGCACTTTGACACATGACAGGGGGAAGCTTTAATTGAACCCACAATCATCCAATTGCAAGGCGACTATTCTTCAAAACTACAGAACAGAAAAGCCTACCTCGTGGTAAGACAGGTTCCATTAAAGTGATTTCTTGAATGCTTTTTACTTTTCTCATATAAAGCCAGGTTAGTTTTGATGGCTGTAATTCCATCAATAAAAAAACAAACAAGAAAACATTTTGATAACCGTTTTTGTTGTTTGTACTGAAGTTGTCTTGTTCCTGTATTCAAATGTTTTGGCTGATCTGAAACATGCAAGTGTGGGAAAGGGAATTAAGCATACAGCATACAGTGAAGCATACAGTGTTTTTCAAAACACCGTATGCTTCAGAAGTGGCAAAAATCTTAAAGGAGAAATGTTCTGAAGTGAGTTTATAACCGGCTGTGAAAAACAAACCTGTAAATTCAGGGTTGATGAGGATTGTGTCGGATTATCGTCACCCCGAGGTATTTGAACACGGCATGGCAAAGATGTTTCATTAACACCTTGGGAAATTTTATCGCCGTAATATGTCCCTTTTTAAATACCAACTGCAAAAACTAAGTGGCACAGGGTTCATGTGGAGCACCATTAAATAACGGTACTTTCACAGTCATTCATTTCCCTTAATTAGGCAAACTCTGTATGTGTCCACACGTTTTGACATCTGTCCTGATTTTTCAGCTCTCTGAAGTCTGATTCATCCACAAGTACACTGAGTAAAAAAGGAAGGAAGGGAAAAAATTTATTACATGATTGAAGTTACAGATGAGTTACATAAATGTGATCAATGGTAAAGCAGCCATCTGAAGGAAAGAACCCTGCTAGCAATGCCTGTTTTAGACAGCTTAGAATAGTCTGTGTTCAGCAATGACTGACTTTGTGGAAACTGCTTTTGGCTTGTTTTTCTGCAAAAAAGAAAATAAAATGACAGTTTGGTGTCATTGCAAGTAAAAGGAAGTCATCTTATTAAACATTGGTGTGAAATCTAAAATTGTCTATCAGAGTCAGTCTTTCCATTCGCATCCGGTGCCGCTCAATAGATTTCTCAAGGGTGCCGCATTCACATCAGAGTTGGAGCACAACGAGGGGCGGTATTTTCAAAGAAAGGAAAAAAAAAAAAAAAGGATGTGTCTGTTTTCTGAGCACAGTTGACTCACCGAGTAGAGTGGCAGTGAAATTAAAGACGGATCCCACCCCGTTATTGTGGAGAACATTCATTAAGTCAGGTCCATTTTTTTACAAAGAACGCAACACAAAGACAGCTGTGCGAGGCGGCGAGGAACAGCGCAGAGGGAGGATCAGACACGGGCGTTAGTGTTGCATGATAAGAATTGATAACATGGAAGGAATTTGATCTTTTCTGTGACACTGACAGCACAGCGCTATTTCTGTCATTTCTCATCTGTTAAAACGAGATTAAATTTGTCAATTCACAGTATAAGAGCACAAAACTTTACAATGTTTCAAACACCACCACACTTCTCAATGTGGAGTATGTGTTGCAAAGCACTGTGTTGTTGCGTTTCTAGCCTGAGCTATTTTTAAGAACTTGGGCTGAAACGATTCCTTGAATGAAATAAAGTACGTTGATCACTAAAATTGCGTCGTTGAATTCTAGCCGTTCAGCACACTGTGTTCAGGTGGGCTGGTTATTTGTGTTGCACGCTGCTCTCGCTTCAGCTAATCATAGCCTGCACTGATATGTGGATGCCAAGTGCAGTTATCAGCCATGTACTGAGAGTGAAAATTGTGGGATCACTTTAAACTCAGCGGGGATAATGATGTAGCACAGTGTGTATACCGCTAAAATAGATTAGCATGCCGCCGTAGCACGTCCTCAATGCAGCAACACCTGAGGAGGAAACATCCACCGCAAATAACGTTGAGAGGGGGCACTACCGCAAACCTGCATGTAACAATTCCTGCTGGTGAATCCGATACACAGAGTTACGTTTAAAAGGTTCATTGCGAAGATGACGAGAAATGGCCGGCGAGGCAGACGAGCAGAACAGGACTTGAACAGATGAGTAACGGCAGCGGGCGTAGGCAGGCAGGGAAGAGCAGGAGACCAGAGGATGCAGGTAGGGAGAGAACAGATCAGGCGATGCAGACCGAGCGGCTGGGACTCACGGGAAAACAGGCAGAACTGCAGCTCGCAGACACAGGCAACCTTTAACTGAAGAGTCCAGCTGGCTGAGCACACAGGATCCGGAAGAGACAGGGTACATCACACTGGACCACGAGAAGCAATGAAGAGAGAGGTGATGTTCTGGCAGCGTTGAGTTGGCTGGGGCAGGTATATGTAGGCTGGTGAACAGGTGAGCTGAGTAGACTAATTGTGGCAACAGGTGGAGATGATCTAGAGCAGGGTGGTGGCTGCAGGGAGACCGAGCTGATTGGATGATGACTGCTGGCTGAGAGGTGACAGGCAAAATAAACATAAACCTAAATCATGACACTGCATCGACATTTCACAACTATCCACCTCTCCACAATAAGAGGAGAGTTTGGTTCTGGTTCTGTTCTGTGGATTCGTTTGCAGTCTTTAATGTTAATATGTAAATTAAAAAAACAACAAGAGATACTAAATGGGTTCTATTTGATTTCCATGATATTATGCTTTTCGGTGTTGAAAAAAATCTCTTTAAAAATCCAGAATGCAACATGCAAGAGAAACGTTGTGCACTTTTTTGTTTGTAGCCGTTTTCACCGCAAAGGAAGCTAGCGCTGTAATGATGTTCATTCAGCCAGAAAGAACTGAGCTTTTGACACATTGATGTTAGAAATGTCTTTTAGCTGCAGACACATCCTTTGCAACATATGTTCAAATGTAGGCTACACCGAAGAACAGTAAACAGCAAAAATGTTAATTTTTCTTTTCTTTAAAGGATTATATTATTTGTTTACTTGCATTTGATTTTGCATGTATTTCTATTAATCAAAAGCTTGAGTAGTTAAATATATATCTGCAGAATGTGCAATTTTTTTAATTCAATTTCAAATTCATCAGGAAGTAATTCTGGAGTTGATGTGCGGTTATATGAGGAAGTCTATTCATGAAACATTTTGTTTTTAAAAACTAAGCATTTAGATTCTTAGATTTACCACAGTTACTGCTAACATCTCATTTTGTCTCATTCTAATGACTCTAAAGTCATGTAGGACAACACAGTGCTTGGTTCCAATTGTTAATTTTAACAATTATTTGGAGAGTTAAGGGTTGTAAAAATCTCCATTTGGGTTTTCACAAAATGATGTCAGTCATAAACTGTATTTTTAAGAATCTGTAATCGGTATGGAATAATTCAATCCATCTTTTACTTGCCTATTGTTTTTACTATTTACTATGTCTCCAATAGTAATAACGACAACAAAAATATAAATTTTCCCCTTTTTGTGTTTGAAGAAATATCTGTTTCACGAATCTCAAACTGTGTTTTAAAGAATTATTCTTCAGTGAAGAAAAGTCAAGTTTAAGTCAGATAATAATAATAAAAAAAAGATTTAAAACTAAATATGACCAAATGCAGTCTGAAACCATTTTAAAAGCTGAAACCCTAAAACTTTAGGTGGTGGAGCATAAATACCTCTGTGTTCATCTTAACAACAGACTCGACTGGCAATGCAACAGTGATGCTGTCTACAAAACATCACAATGCAGACTTTATTTCTTAAGGAAACATGAGTCCTTCGCTGTTTGGGGTAAGACGTTGCATATCTGGGGTAGCAGCATCTGCCGAAGTCAAATACTGACAGCAGCTTTGCAACACAGAGTTCACTTTAGGCATTCTAATATCAAAAGAGCTCCTGGGACAAGTTCTCCTTACCCTCCCCCTGCTTATATACACGTGTTTCGCTGATTTAACCCTTTGTCACATGCATGATATGCAATGTGTAGAACCTGTTGGTTGGCCACATCCTCTCAGTCTGGAGTCTGCATGTTCCCTCTTTGTATGCACGTCAAAAGATGTGCGTGGTGGGTTTTTTTTTTTTTTTTTTTATAAACTGGCCGTCGGTGTGAGTGTGCAAGGCTCTCTGTCTCTTTGCGTTAGCCCTGTGTACCTCACCTCTCACCCAATGTCAGCTGGGACATGCTGCAACCCTCAGGGTTCTTTGGAAATGAAGCGGATATTGCTAATGGGAAGCGACACAATAACAGGAGGAGGAGGAAGGTGCAAATTTGAAACAAAAGCCGCAATCCCCTTGGAAAAGTTGATGTGTTTTTAATCAGTTTTTATTTTCCAACATGGCAGACACGTGCTGAATTTGAACATGTGATGTTAATTCGGTATTAATTGATCATCTCCTGGATTCCCTTGTTTTTAATTAATGGTTCTTGTGGGGGGTTATGGGATTAAATTCAGTCGTACAGATTTAAATCTTGACTTGAGCATCATTTTCTTGTACCGCCTTATCCCAGTAACATGTCAGAGTCACTTCAGACAGTTTTTTCCTTGCAGTTTCACAAATGTTGATCAAGCTGCTTTAACAACAAGGTTGCAACTCTCTTAGGAATCTCTTGAACAGTTTTAGCCTGCACTCACACATAAGTGTTTACTTACTCACTTCCTCTACTTGATCTTGTCAGATTTCTGCCATTATTGTCATCTCTGGCAGTTTTACAGCATTTAACTGTGCTTAAGTTTAGAGTTGTGCCAGACAAAAAGGTTCCTTAACGCGTAAAATCTAAGCAAAATATAGTACATTTTAATAATAACTGCACCATGACAATCCTTTGTTTAAGGAATTGTTTTGTCCTTTTCATGAAAACAATTGTGCTTCTGGCATGATTATGACAAAGATAGATGAGCACTATAAATCTGTGATATGTATGTGAATGGAAAGAAATACTTCTTTTTTTAATTTTCTAATCATTATTTTATGGTTGCAGTGGGAGGTGAACAAAGGCAGGGCTGTAACGTCTTCAAATATTACTAACATCTCTGCAGCTGCTTACATAGGCTTCTTGAAGAAGATCGACAGAATATTAGGAAAACCTTTGGTGATGTTGCCAGGCAACTGGAGTGACTTTGGCTCTTCCCTAATCCAAACTCTAACCCCAAGAACATTCTTGAGATTAACCCTCATTCATCTGACATGAGCCGTAATTCTTAGCTAAAACTGGCATAAAGGTGAGGAGATTTTCTCACTTTCGTCATAGATATTTCCTTTTTTATCATAAATGAATATATTATTTATGTGAGATCGTAAAGCTTCTTCAGGCATTATTATAAGCAAATGTATTAAAATTACATAACTTAATTAAAGCCGTTACCTCATGCTACCTGCCTTAACGTTTTGTAAAATACTTTCAAAGTCACTTTAGACATAATTTATCTCAGTGAGATTCTCAAAGGGGAGAGTAAAGACTGCTTCTTTGTGTTAAGATGTGCATTGGACAAGAAGATAGTTGTTAAAAGTTCAGGAAAGCGGAGCAGTTTTTTTAAACTTTTTTTTAAAACTACATCATTTATAAGTATGTTGTGTACCCAGTCTACGACAAGCAAGATTAGATAGTTATAGAAGGGTCTGATTTCCAATTATATATTTTTGCAAAGCTTTAACCTGTGGATACATACGTGATTTAGCTGATCCCAATTTCTTCATAAGAACTATAAACAGCAACAAACTCTTTCTGGATACCTTGAAAGCGTAACTGTCTTAACTTTAAAAAATGTATATTAAGATAAAACAATGATTTCTTATAAACAGCAAGTTACTATGGCCCCTCTCTGTATCACTGAAAATCTGGAAACAAATCATCCAGATTATGGGAAACAGATATCGCTCCAAATAAAACTCAACAAAAAGAATTGAAGTATATATATTTATACCTTTACAAGACCGATCGCAGCTCAATCATTTGTCAAAATAAATGTAATGTGCAAAGGCAATGTCAGGCATGAGAGAGCAGTTGCTGTTACACAGCTCTGCAGTTAAACAGGATTTTATTGATACACCAAAATGTTATGATCACAGACAGAACATCTTAAACTGTGTTGTTAGCGCTATTTGATTAGCATAACTAAATATAACCAATAGACTCACTGCAGAGTAATTATACTCTTAACTGAGAGTTTTCCTTATGACTACCAATTTCCTAATCTAACAACCCATTTCAGACAAAACTGGACCCTTCAAAAAGATAAAACAAAGCACATTTTCTGTAGTGCCATCAATTTCATGTTATCTACTGACATTGAACGCCTCATCATCATTTTGATGTCTAGCAATAGCTTTTCCTCTTTCAGATTTTTTCCCACAAAGTTTTTTGATCAAGTTAAAATATGTATATTTTGAAAAAAAAAATTAAGAAAGAGACTAAATATACCGTTTTCGCATGCTCCTAATCAGTCCCTAACAAAATCAGTTAGTGCCTTAGATGGCACCCATGTTGTATAAAGTTTGTTTGTGGCATCTTACTTGTGATGATTTAACCTTTGCTTTCACTCTTGATCATCTAAACATATTTATTTTTATTTCTAACAATGCTGTCCATTTGTTGCCAAGAAATGATAAGTCCAGACCACCTTCTTCCTAGACTGGCAATACAATTTACATGAATGCACATGCATTGACTTTCAAACTAACTGGAGACAATGCTTCTATGTTGGTCTATGCTTTGTTACAGTTTCAAAAGAAAGGGCATCTTTACTAACTTTCTGACCTTGTCAAACAGATATCATCACTTAGAAAAAAAAAAACTCATACATTGATTTTCATTCTGAAAAACATTTTGGATTCTTTTCGCTCAGTGATTTCTAACAAATTCAAAAGCAACTTTATGAAACTTCGGCTGTTCATCTCGACCAGGACTCGTCGGCAGAGGAGACTCCATGGAAACTAAACATGATTAAAAAACAAATATTAGTTCTTTTGTTTTTTACCTTACAGAATGAGCCTTTATTTTACCATACATGGTAGCAACATCTTTCTTTCTTTCTCTCATGACGGCATCCCTCATGTCTCTTTGTGACCCAGAACAGCATCGTAGATTTTTCCAGTCAGGCGGTGCTCGATGTTGGTGAAGCCACTGGCAGCCAGCAGGGCAGCATACTGAGCACCTGTCCTCTCTCTTCCCTCCGTCTGCACCAGCATGTTTAGGGAGTAGAGCTGTGCTGTCAGCGGGCCAGACCCGTCTTCATTTAACAGCGCCTCCACCAGCAGGACTCCACCTCCTATTTTAGAAACAGAAAGATTTGTTGTTGTTGTTTTTTTTTATGGATTGTGATTGGGTTGATTTTGTCAAACAAAAGGTCCCTCCTAAAAGTATTCACACCCCTTAGACTTTTTGTCTTGTCACAACCATAAACTTTCATTTAATTTATTGAGCTTTTATGTTTAAAAAATATATAAAGTAGTGCAGAATTGTTGCAAGGAGAGAAATGAAACATAGTTTTTAATTCCTTTACAAAATAATATGGAACTCCTGGAGAAAGGCATCACCACCCCTCGCGACCCAATGAGGGATAAAGCGAGTAAGAAAATGGATGGATGGATGGATGGATGGATGGATGGATGGATGGATGGATGGATGGATGGATGGATGGATGGATGGAAAATAATATGGAAATCTTTGGTCTCTAATACTTTTTAGAGATAGCTTTCCCTCCAATTATATCTGCAGCTCTTCTCTCATATGTCTCCATTAGGGCTGGGCAGTATGACCTAAAATTCATATCACGGTAGAAATCAAATCCCTTCGGGGTGACGGTATATATCGCGGTGTAAATTTAAGGTTGAAAATGTTCATAAAAAGCAAAGACAATGTCATTTTTAGAGCATTTATTTAGCGGAAAACAGTAGTCATAATGAAACCCAACACTTTATGCTGCATATTAATATTATTATAATAATTAGTCTTTAAATGTCACTAAAAACAGGTGCAAAAATATTGTCCTGTAACTCATATACACATTTTAACCATCTCTTTCAGGGTCCTCATTAGAATTTTTTGATTTCTGTGGGTGACTGGCAGAGGCGGGGTGCGCGTATGTGAAAGTGTGTGCGTGCGCTGGTGTGTCGTTCTGCTACTTCTCTGGATGTATTTCCACAGCGGAGTGTTGCTTTGTGCAGCTCGAAGGAGGCTGTTCGTCAAGCTAATAAAAGCTAGCGTTAGCTAATGTGGTTTGGGCACTGATCTCTATTTATTCACTGGATTGCTGATTGGCCGTTGCTAGTACACGTCGCTGTGAAGCCACCAGCCGCCATATTGGTACTCCCTATTTTCTTCCAGTAACTAGGGAATACGTGAGCTACAGCATCGAACAATGAGGATTTTCTCATGTTCAGGGGGGGCTTAAGACTTTTAAAATGTCAAATGCCATATACTTTTATGTTATGTACTAACACTATCAAGTACTGAGAAAGTCATGTGCTGAAATATTTTGCATGTTATTCATATATATATATATATATATATATATATATATATATATATATATATATATACACACATATATATAAATTATATAAAACATGCAAAATATTTCAGTACATGACTTTCTTAGTACTTGATAGTGTTAGTACAGCCACCGACTGTGAAACGTTTTCCCACAACCAGAAAACTGCTTTATTGTTGCAGCCAAATCCTATGGGATTCTGTGAAAGTAGGGAGTAGCAAGATGGCGGCCAGTGACTTCAGTTTTTCGGGCCTATCAGCAATCCAGTGAATAAATAGAGATCAGTGGGTTTGGGAGGTTTATAGCTGCACGGATGTACATTCAAGAGCTTTGCTGACTTTCTATGTTGCTCTGAAACATCCGTGTCGTACTGACCGTGACCGTCTAATCTCAGCGTAACTTTGACAACTTTCAGCGCAACTGTCCACTACGTCGAAATGCGCTGACAAGAACCCTGTGTTTATACCCGCTGCATTCCACTGTATGGAAAGGTACCATATCTTTGCACAAGTATGTTGTGATGGCTGGTTATGTCACTCCATCGCTTGCTCTTTCGGTCATAAGCCATACTCTGAAAAAGCGTATACAATGGGGGTCTGCCGTTGGGTAGCAGGCAAATATGCTTTGGTTCCTCCCGTCCTGTAGGTGTTTAAGCCAAACACAGCCTCATGAACATGTGCTTTGTCTTCAAATGGTAAAGCAAACTGCTCGTATTACCTTTGTTTGCTTTCACCCTCACTTGAAATACCTTGCAAAGTACTGTTTTTGTTCAACATCTGATCAGCTCAGCTGTCTCTGTGCTTGCAACCATGTTTAGGCAGGTGCAGTGACGTATAAGACGATAGGACGGTAGAGCGTAAAACTCTCCAGCAGGAGAGCGTAAATCTCTACCGTCGGCCAAATTCATACCGTTTCTACCATCTATCGTATATACCACACAGCCCTAGTCTCCAGCTTTCTAAATGAAGACTCAGACTGTCATAATGTTGATGTTGTGTATGACCCTTGAGCAAACTATGGACAACAGTAAGTGATTCAAAGGGTTTATTGACAATAGTGAAATAATGAACATGTCTTCCAAGATCAGGCAGGATTCCAGCATGATACTGAGGAGGTGGAGAAAGCGGTTATTGAAGGAAATTATTTCCAATAACTGATGCTGAAGGTTGAAAAGAAGCAGATATCTTACTGTTGTCGCGGAGGCGAAGTTTTCAAGAAGAAGGTGAGTATACCCACAGAGGCTGAGGTTGGCAGGTTGTTGGTTTGATAATGAGTCTCGTGTTCCTTTCCAGGGGAAGATGGAGATGACGGTGCAACATTGGAGGGTGGACAGGCAGGTGAGTGATGATGGTGGATTGTGGACGTGTCTGGACAGCGGATCCAAAGGAGGGGTCAGAGGAGCGGTGAGGAGATTGGCAGAGGGGATCCTGAGGTGAGTTATCCAGCGAACTTTGGAAATGAGGAAGCAGAGGACTGGACTCCCAGATAAAATAAGAACTGAGCAATGGTTCTCTGGTTGGAGGATGACACAAAGGTGAGCAAGTAACATGAGAAGAAATATGTTCACAAGCCTGATCACCACTTGATTAACAAGAACAATCTGGTATGTGCCTCAGGAGATCTGATCCGCTATAAGCTCCTCTATAATGAGAAGAGCTAAGGCACACACACATACACACATCCTTGTTTAATACACATAGAGAGTACCGTGCCTTGACCTCCATTTATCTTTAAGCCTTTTTTTCTGGGTTTTTGTAGCACTAGTGGCTCATTATTTTCAAAGTAGGCTGACAGGAAAGGGGGTTTGAGAGAGGGGGGAAGTATCCGGTAAAAGACCTCAAGCTGGATTCGAACTCGGGGTCAGCCATGTCAAGAGCTAAGGCCTCCATGCACGGGTCGTGCTCACTACCCCTGTGCCATTGGAGCACACTCTTCAAGCCTTTCTATGGCCTAGCCCTGAACCTAGCCCTAACCTTAACCAAATTATACCTAAACTCACCCTAAACCTAAACCTAATTTACACCTTAGTCCTAAACCTGAGCCCTAGCCCAGAAAAAATGTGAGGACCTTTTTTTTGGTCCTCATTTTAAATCAAAGTCCTCACTTTACTACCGTAAAAATTATCAAAAGTTTTTCTCACTCAGCTGCCAGTACAAGACACAGAAACCAGTGTGGCAGATACATAAAATAAAATGACATACCCATCATAATAACTGGTATTTTCTAAATGTAATAATGACATAGATATTCACAAATATAAAGTGCAAGAAAATTACAGCTCACCATAACTCAGAATCAGTGGCAGCCCTGGAGTTGTTTCTCTTCAACAGAAGGTCCAATCTTGGGGTAGTGGGAGACAATGACACTCGAAGTGTGCTGCTTTTGTCCGGTCTACTCTGCAATCGTACATTTTCTCATTGCAACAACGCTTATGTAACTTTTAAGACCGTCATCGCGTAGCCTCTCCTTGAAATTCACAGCAAATGTCTTTAGAGGCACGATCAATTCCTCACAAATACTGAATGGCTTCTCAGTCTGAGCAAAGCAGTTAACCACCAAGTACGATGGTATCAGTGAATTTGTGCGTGTGCCTTTGCCGATGCGACCGAGACGTGTGTTATGCGTGATTCACAGATAGATGTAACAAAGACATCCTGGCCATTTTTCAAAATGAAATATTGAAACTCAGATAAGACAGAAACGGAAATAATGTACGTTTTTTTTTATTCTGTCTCTGCGGTCCAGTGCCAAATGACCGACCAGCCGGTACCGGTCTGTGGCTCAGGGGTCATGGACCACTCCTCTAACCACCTACAAGGTCTTCACAGAACAGCTGCATTTTTACTGAGATCAAATAACACACAAGTAGATTCTGTTTACCCTTCATGCGACTTCCAAATCCAATTGTTTACAATGGTCCTTTATTTAAGGGGTATTGAACTGAAGGCGGGTGGACAGAAATGAATATTACACTTTCTAGATTTGTATTTTTTGAGTTAAAAACCAAATGTCTCGTTCTCTCCTCTTCACAACTGGGCGCTTCGTTCGTTGGTCTGTAGCATAAAATTCCAAATAAACATGTTGATGTTTTAGATGAATTGTCAAACTATTAATCTATGTACATTTACAAGATGAAATCATGAAATTGACCTGTAAAAAAAAAAAACAACTGATGGGTTATGTTTGATTGGTTTAATAGTGCTGTAATGGTTTAATGCACCGAGCTGTCTAGTCAAAGTCTCTGTCTGTCTCTCTCTCTCCTCCTTTATGCACTGCTCCCTCACAGTGTTTGATTTTGTGGCTGCCGTCTGACTTTGATCAAAGCCAGAAGGACAGACTTTCCTGGGATCAGCTGCATTGTGGGGTACAATCTGCGATCTCATTTCTAGCAAAAGAAAAAAAAAAAATCACTCATCCCTTTCACACCCAGAGACACACAGACGCACACGCACACGCACGCACGCAGACACACACACATACAGACCTGGTTTGCAGGCTTTATAAATTCTGCAGAGGAGCTCTATGCAGCGCTCGTCTGTCCAGTCATGGAGGATTCTGGCAAGAATAAAAAGATCTGCCGCCGGCAGAGAGTCCTTGAAGAAGTCCCCTTAAAATAGAGACACAAACACTTTATATTTATATAAAGCTGAACGAATGTGCAACATTTTCACCAAATGATGTGAGATTTTCAGCATGAAGTAGGAAAGCAACTTCTCCCTCAGACTCCTCCGGGCTGTACTGCAGTGAGGGTGATGCTGGTCGTATATCTAACAGAGTCAGCGTCAGAGGGATGGGCTGTATATTTTTGTGTGAGCAGCGAGTAATGTGAGTGATGCCGAGGACTCAAACTGGGCCGCTTTATGTGGTTCACGGCCTTCTCTTTATCCAATTTAATTATTTCATGTAATTATTGATTCTGTTGACAAGCCTTCAGAGTAATGACATGACTCGATTAGTGGTTTACGCGCTTAAATGTAATTGCAACAAATGGTTGATGTCTGTTGTAATTAAATTATTCTAAATGCCTTTGACCGACATTGACTGAAGCAAATTTCCAGCCTCTGTTCAAAATTCAGTTGAGTTTGATTTTGTTTTTTAGGGAGACGAAACTCCTTCACAGGGCAAATCTGGTTCCGTGCAGTTATTTTTTTTAAAATGAGTCAAGCATTACTTCTAAGATGTCTATTTTAAGTATGATCACAATGTGGAAATAAAATAAGTTTAGAGGTTTCCCGCTGCAGCACCCGCCGCATGGCTATGGGAACAGCAGGACAAGAAGGAATCAGCTTTCTCTGCAGGTTTTCAAGATTACCTGCTGCTGCGATTCTTACATCGGCTGCTGCTGCAGCCGAGGAGCAACACAACAAAGGGAGTGTGAGGCACAAATTGACAGTTTTGTACGCAACGATTTCAGTCAAACAGAAGCCAGTCAAGAGGATAATGAGTTTAATAGCTGCCGATATCAATGAAGTCTTACTATTTTAAATTAAAGTCACATCCGATTTTATATGTCTATTTTTTGTTGTGGTTTATGGACCTAAAATAAAGCAAAGATGGATTCAGTCAGTAAGCAACTGAAAGAACAAAAGAGCTGCATTTAATTAACATGACTGAAGAGCTTATCAGCTAATGTAACGTACACAGGAACAACATTTTATGACAGAGGATCACCATGGTGGTTTAACTTTCTAAGGACCAAAATTATTTGCAGGTTAACTGCATTTATTTGTATTTTATGGCTGTACAATTATTTCAAAAACTGCAATGGGTGCCTTTTCCAAGACAACTTCAGCTTTCCATACAGGGTGGTTATTGGGTGCTACTGTGGTCTCCGGATTTTGCAAAAATAATTTAAAAGGCAAAAAAAAAATCTTTCTTGTGTCAAATCCAATCTTACTTGTTGCTAATATGAGGGTTAAAATTTCCAGCAGTTGTGGACATAGGCTAAATGTACGCTCTTCAGTCAAAGTTTTTATGTCTGCTGATGAAACTCTTGAACTACATGAATGGGAAAAGCTGTTAAATACAGTTTATGTTAGCAAAGACAACAGGAGATAATAAAATGCTTGCTAGGCAACAGTACAATCCGTACACTAATTTGTCAATGATGTCACGAATTGTATAATTTTTTTACATTTATTTCTGGGAAGATATGATGGATAAAATATAGTTCAAGTTGGATCTGTGAACATAGTTCAACATATTTAGGCAGTGAACCTGAATTAATTTATTTTAAACTAGCTGACCTGAAATTAGAAATAGTTCTTGTTAATGAGCTGTTCGTAGCTCATATACTTGACCATGTTTTTTTTCTGATGTTATTGACACTGATGGTACATGTGTCTTTTATGGTATTGGTGGTTGAAAACCAGACAAATTTCCACATGCATTGACAATAACACATTTGTAACTGTATCATTACAAACTTTACCCTTCACTTCTGTCTGTTGGGTCCATTATGAGTAACTAAATCTTTAAAAAATATAAATCAAGACTCCAAAGTCAGCTACATACAAAATTAACTTTTTGATAATATCCTAATTTATTGGATTGTGCCTCTACAAGGTCACATAAGGTTATGTGCGCAGCAAATGCATGCTTCCCTCTTAGAAATGAAGCATTTACCTCAATGCTGTGTTAAACCACCTTCTTTGACCTGTTGTGTGCAAGGTGCTTGATGAACTCAAATGAGATGGAGAATGCTTATCTGTGCTTCACTTTAGTACAGAAGGTCAAACAATGCAGCCAAAGTTGGATCGATAACAGATGGAGGCGGCTTTATAGACAATTAAAAACTACTTCAAGAACATTACTTTGTTTGTGTGTGCTTTGACACCAATGCATATGCACATTGCACTTAAAGCAAAAGAGATTTCACACAGTTGCAACAACGTTACCCTCGTGGAAGCCGATCCTCTGGTCAGCCGCTGAGACAAAGTGTTCCCTTGACACACGCACCACCTTGGGGAGGTCAAAGATCGTCACAGTGCATTTTGGGTAGGCCAACGTGCACTGCTTGGCTAATGCTCCACTGCAGCCTGCAGAGAAGGACATAATTGCATTTAGTTATGGAACGGTAAATAAATAACCCTCATTGACAGCGAAGTGAAGCTTCACATAACACAAATCTGCACGCAGTCACACAAGGGCAGGAGATGCTCTCAGGTATAACTCATTATTTATTAGCAGGATTTGTATTCATTGTGCCCCTTAGGGGATGAGGTTTATGTAACATTAATACTAATAATGCAGAGACAGATGAACAGAATGCACAAAGAGGGACTCCATGAAACATATGTAGCTGTTTGGAGAAGATTTTTACTATTATTTTTTTATGTCATCCTTCTAAAACTGATCCTAACGACATTTAATTGTTAACCTTCATCTGATATATATATATAGATATATGATCCCTGTTTAATTCCATGATAGCATATAGCAGAAAAGGAACACAGTGCGCCAAATACACAGGCTTTTGGTAATGTTTTAAGAGTAAGGTGAAAGATATGATTGGTTAAGTAATTTCCATTAAATTAAAACCAATTTTGATTAATACCGTATACGATTTGTTTGAATTCACAATAGCACTAAACAGTGTTAACCTTGTCTTCGGGATACTGGTTTAAAAAGGCTAAAGAATTGTGTATAACGTTCTTTGCAAAGCAACTCATTTTCAATCTTAACCCTTTGTTGTTTCTAACAAACCAAACTTTATTGTAAGATTTCAAAACGAGGTTCTAGGTTGCTGTTCAGCAGGTGTTCTAGATATTAATATCACCTCTGCACATTTGGATAAATCAATATCAATGTTTTTACACAGTGCCAGATGTTAATTTCGCAGTTTGTGTAGTGAAATGTTTCATTACAATGCGAGAAAGCCAAGCTGCTCGAACAATAAGGCATGCAGAGAATACATTTAACGAATGTTAAACATCTACATAGTGAAGAAGTTTTACATATTTATGGAAATTTTAATTTGCAATATATATTTACTCAGTCCAGGCTTTTGACACTGAATAAAAACAATAAATGAGAGAGAGAGTAGCTTCTACCTCATTTGTGTCTCCATCGCCATAAATCTAATTTTTTTACAGCTTGAAATAATTTACATATAAAATAAACACGATTAGTGCAGAAATTCCATTTAAGTAGAACTGGGACCCACCTAGTCTAATAAAAGAATTGTAAACTGACATCATCTTTGGATTACATGTCGGGCCTCAGTAATTTCATCTCAACAGAAGTTATATAGATGACATATAATTAGATGTATTAGTGAGAGATTTGCCAAGTTCGTTAAAGTCTTAATGCTCAGGTAAAGCCTGTTGAGGCTCACAGTCAGTGTACAACCTATTGCCTAGCATCGTCTTGTCTGCAGACATTTTAGTGTTGAGGAGAAAATACAACAGTTGTGCCTGTAATAAGTAAACATTCGGAGCGGTGAAATTGATGTTGAATTGTTACGGCGACAAGGAGCTTCAGCAGATATCAGCAGCTTTATTTCATCCTTATGAGCTTTTATGGCAAATATCCAATTTTGAAATACAAACGGGTTAGAAATGCTGCCATCATTTGTTCTCCTAAAACTGTGAACTTAAGTTTGTTGGTTTTACTTCCATCATTTGCACACCGCCACTCGTGAATAATTGTTGACAGAGATGGCTGTTAAATTACAGTGTCAATCAACCAGTTTTGTTGCAGGACGTTTGGAGGTTTCAGATCATTCCACCATGTTTTCTCTAAAAGGGTTAAGAAAAGAAGCCATATGCAAACTAAGGTGTGCATACGATGCCCTGGGCTTGCGGAGGCAGGAGGGTATGGCTGTTCATGCATACTATAGATTGCAAAAATTCAATTTTAAAAATATATCATGACTGAGCCTATTTTTTTTTATTAGCTGTGAAACTTTTTTTTAAAAATCTGCTTAAAGATCATTTCAAATCCTTTTAAATATAATGGGCCTCATTGGAGGCCAAAAAAATAAATGTAATTCTAGAAGCTGATCCCAAATAAATTTGGGCTAGCTCTGGTTCTGTGGTACAAACACATGACTAGTAAGTAAAACACAACAAGGTATGTGTACGCAACACGTGGTAGCTGACGGCACCCAGGTGATTCCTGTTACCAAAACTAAACACCAAATGTTTAAGCAGTTGTTTTGGATCGGAAGATATTCTGTATCTTACACCTATTCAAATCCAGATATCTAGATTGTAAAAATGCATCAGTGTCGCAGTAGTTTGCGGTAAAAGGCACCATATAGTCGGACATCTCTTCTTCATGTTCTGTCGTATCAGCCCTTTCTTTCTGGCAGTGGATCCTCTCTGTACCGCATGAGCCAGCCGTCAGCCTCCAGCTGCATTAACAAGCCCAGACTGCCTATCACTCTATCACTAATTCACCAGTTGTCATTCATTGGGCCACTTAGGTACTAACTACTGCCCAACAGGAGCTCCGCGAAGTACCTGTGGTCCTCTTTAAGCCTGCTCAGACCTTCACTCCTAGTCATTTCCCTCTTCGCGTCCTCAGCTTGGAACTTCAATAAGCGACATTTCACTTCCTGTCCATCTAATCCGACCTCCGAGAAAAGTCAGTGTGTCTTCAACATGATTCAGAAGAGTTGTAAATTTGAAACCGAAGTGAGCACGTATACACACACACACACACACACACACACACATGCTCATAAGAGAAAAAAAACATATAATGTGAGAATAGGATTTTTTCCGTTTGATGCTTTAGCAGTATTATTGTATTTGTCATGCCTCACAAAATAGAGAGTGCAAGAGAACGTAGTAGGCAATAATAGAGTCAGAGACAGGGGGTGGGGTAAAAAAAGAGAAAGCCAGTGTTGCTGAGAGAAAGACTACAGCTTCAAAGGATGTCACTTTGACCAACCTATACAACCCAGTCAGATGGGCCGCTGTGTGTTTGTCTATGCGGGTCCACACAGGGCAAGATTTCCTCCCAGCCATCCTCTAACGTGACCGGCTTCCACTGTCTCAGCTCTCTCTTTTCCGCACACAGAGACGCTGGGTAGCGCTCACATCAAACAGGGGTCAGGAGAGGAGGAGAATCAAAGAGCAACGACGAAGAGCAAAATCAGACACACAGCACACTGTTGGGCTAACCAGGCTGCCTGCAGGAATCACATCCAACGCTGTCAGGTTCTCAGCTTCATTTCTGGATTTAGCCTATTTAGGCCCATAGAGTGCTTTGCAACAGTGTCCGCAACCCTTGAACTTTTTTTCCAATTTTGTAACATTTACACATATCTATTAGCTTTTTTTAATTCTCTTTTATGCAGTCCCAATTAAATTCAAATTTACTAAGGTGACCTTGCCAAGATGACAGCAGCTCAAGACAGAACAATACACACGTCTGCATCCTATAAGCGTTATAGGAAAATAAATTACAAAGAAAACAAAACAAGGTACAGAATAAATTAAAGGGACTACAAAGGTTATGTTAATTGTTGTTATCAAACCGGTTACCAACCGAAACCGTTATATCCTGCTGTTTAACCGTTTAAAAAGTTTCAAATCTGTTTAAACTCACTTAGTGAAACTTGTTCCATCAAATGTGGATGAGTTTGGACATGATAACAGATAGTTTAGTCTAAACCATTTTATTGTAGCTTTGACTGGATGCTTATGGTTGTTATCCAGCTTGAAAGTGGGCCTCTCCTTTGGGGAGTGCATTTCTTCTGGTCGTCCTGTCAACTGATTTTCCTATCTGAGCTGTGGATATCTTCAGCTAATCCTGTTAGTGTGGGGCCCGTAGTGGCTTCTTTCTTTGACAAGCTTGTTAGTTTAGGTGGTCATCCGTGTTTTGGTAGGTTGTCTGTTGTGCAATATCCTTGGAGTATTGTTTTCTAACCTGCCCTTGCTTTAAACCTCTTCACAAGTTTATCCCTGGCCCTTCTGTTATATGTTCCTGATGCTGTTTGTTCACTGATCATAGAACAGCTGTATTCATACTGAGGTTAAACTGCACTCAGTAGGACTCTATTTACAAATCGGGTGTATTACAATTTATTTTGGGGTTTCACAGTAAAAAAAAAAAAAGACAACAAAAAACAAAACCAAAACAAAAATAAAACATGTAGCCTTTCCCTTTCACTTCGTAAGTGTGTTCTTGTGTATCGTATAAAATCCTCAAAACACGTTCAAGCTTGTAGTTGTAATCTGACACAGCATCAATGGGGGGGTGAATACTTTTGCTTGTAGTCACAGCATCCAGGCGAATTTATGGAGGACATGCTGGCGGGTTGATCGGGGCTTATTCTGCAGCTGCCCCTCACACCTTGTACTCAACAGCTGAAATTTCTCTGCAGTGACACTAAATTAATGCACAGAGGCCATGAGGCACAAACCGAAACAGAAAAAATAAACTTTGAACCTTGCATAAGCATTCCACTCTAGAAAAAAAATTGGTTTCAATAAATCTTGAATGGATGGATGGATGGATGCCATATTCCCCTGGGAGCCCCAATCAGCTCGTTGGCAGGGTCTGACAGACAAGGGGACCCGTCTTGAGCAGCAGGCGTGCCCTCAACAGGTGCTGTGAGAGAGACTTGGCCTAAGAGGGACACAGCAGTGATGCCCTTCACCCTCCTGATGCTCACATGCTCACAGTTTTTGGATATGCAGCTTCATGCATAACCATGATCAGACAACCTTATGTGGAGAAAGTCACACAGCAGCAGGAAAAGACAAGGATCGATGGAAGGCGCTTTCTGTGGCTCCACAGCCCCCCTGTGTGGTCGGCTGAGGTAGCACATGTTACATTTGGCCCACCTGTAGACAGTTTCAGACCACAGAAATTGTACACGGATGGTGAAATATATATATTTTTTTATCACAAAGGGAATCGTGTGTGAATTGTTAGCCAAGTTGATGCTGAACTAACAAAGCAACAGATCATAACTAACTGAACTAACAAAGCAACAAAAATCATATTTGGAGACATTTGCTCTTTTTACAGTTCTTTATAATCCTGTCAGAACCTGAGTGGAGTCAATGTTCATCTGTTAAATTCACTTGAAATAGAATGAGAAGAGAAAAGAAAAGCTTGTTCTCTTTCTCACAAAGGCTATTGTAGGTTTCATAACATCCTTCATTCTTCAGCTGTGTCTCTGCAGTTCATTAGAAGCTCTTGCCTCCACCATTTTGATCATGTCTATTTATTCAAAAATACACTTTTTCATCTTTGTGCCATTTGCTTGGTATGCAAAGCAACTCTTCAATGATGCTTTTAAAGATAAACGCCGAGTTGACAGAGGAGAAGAGACACGGAAACAACACCCTCCATGTTACTTCCTCAAGTTTAATTTAATTGAAGAAAAAAATCTGATGATTTATCTTAAGTAACTCATTGAAATGAACCCATTTATTTTCGGTGTTGCCAGTAATAAGCCACATATCCATTCAACATATTGCTGTTGAAAAGAAAATTCAACCTGGAGAGCCTCACACAGACAGAAGGCAATTAGAAAGGTCAGAAAAATCAGAAAGGGTCTTTGGCGCTCGTAACTGGCAGAAGACATGAAGGCTGCAGAAGTCTATGAGTTTGGATGTTCATTTTAGGATTAGGATTAGTGAAGTCTTCCCCCCGGGGTCAGGACACTGGTGGTGGAGGCCAGAGGAGAAAAGGAGCCAGGTGGAGGCTGCGAGCGTGAAGGAGGAGATGGGGAGGAGGTGGGTCGAAGCTCAGCTGAAGACCAGGAGAATTCATGGATGTTGAGCTTTATAGGCAAAGTCTTGTAGGATGATTGGCTGACGAAGGATGAAGACTTGACGCAGATTGGCTGGAGCACAGGCACATGACCAGACAATCAGGGGATGATGGAGCGCCGGGAATGAGTCTTCCTGTTTGAATTCACGTCTAAACTTCATATCAAGAAAACAATCCCATGTCCGCCTACAGCCATGGGGAGTTCAAGGCCTGAAGATGGGGCTAATGCAAATGTGACATCATCATCATCATCCATATTATGGAAGTGTTTCATGTCTTTTGTCGCTGGGACTCCAAAGACTTCAGAAAAGCTGAGATGAAAAACACTGGAGAGGCCAACTCTCACCTGTCCTCTGACTTGATGCATTTCTGTTAAAATGCATTACTTGCATATAGCATGCCCAGGACTTTTTTTTCAGGTTGCAGTAAACGTTTGAGGCACAGCTCTAAAAAAAGAACACCAGAACTAACTAATTCATGTTTTTCCCTAACAAGCAATCCTCATCAACTTTGAATAATTTAGTTATAATACTGAATATTGATGAAACTTTTCGTCTCGTTCGCCATAAAAAATATAAACTTCATTCTCAGTTAACCCTGCTTGATGCATAGTGAGTCTGCACTGAAAGGTAAGGGAGGAAAGATATTTTTGACAAAAAAAAACAGCTTATGGTGGCATTCCTAAACTCGGAGTCTTTCAGATCTGGTTTGGTTTGATATGAGGAAGATGGAAAACAAATTCATTACAGGAAAGGTAGGCATGGACCTTGGAGACTCATGTGATATTCCAATGGAAAACCAGTTTTCTTACTTAAGTGTTGTACAGGGGAAAAAAATAATTCTCTCTTTCTAGGAGACATTTTAGAGTGCTTGAATTATAGAAAGGGTTAGCGGAAACAATGTACCAGGGATCCTTGTAAATCGTTATTTTATGTTGCATTCTTTATTTAAAAATATATTACATTATTTGTGGACAAAACTTTTTTAAATGATTTTTTTAATGGAACCTGGAGTTTCATTGATGGCTTGTAAACCTTTAAGATATTTAAGTCCGTGTGCAAAACCAGCGTCCCTACACAAGTGTGGAAATGTTTGAACTTTGCTTTAATCTCTTTACCATGCCAGATAAATGTGGATAAATGGATTACCAAACTAGTCTTTGTCTTTTGCAAAACATAAAATACTTAGGGCTCAAGGAGAGTAAAACAGAGAACTCCCGAACAACAGAATACATCTAAACTTAAGAGTATCCTAATTAGGCTGATATTGTCACCATCACGTCATCTTTTGCTTCATCTTCATTCTGTTTACAGCTTGGAGCATACAAAGAGGTTCACCCCCAAACGGTTATACTTAGATGTCAAAACTTCTCTAAAAATTCACAGAGGTGTTTGGAAACGGCAGTTTGATAAAGTCTGTGTGGTCCAACTGGAAAATGTGGGACGCTGGAAAACTTACCTCCAAGGTCACAAACGACCTCGAAAGGCGTAAGATCGAAGGCCGTGACTACGTCTTTGCCGCAGATGTTCCAGATGGAGTTCATCAAGTGCATGAATTTCACCATTTCCTCATCAGACCTGAACAGACCACCACGAAGAAAAAAAGAAAAGAAAAGTTGTTTTTATTAGTTGTTTTCCACTCGTGTCTCCCTTCACGGCAGCATGAGCCTCTTGATCATCTTCTCTAAACTGTCACCCAAGGGCTGAAGTGCAAACAGACACACACTCCTCAAATAGAAAGTTTCTCCCAGCGGCCGGTCTGTGTGTGTGTGTGTGTGTGTGTGTGTGTGTGTGTGTGTGTGTGTGTGTGTGTGTGTGTGTGTGTGTGTGTGTGTGTGTGTGTGTGTGTGTGTGTGTGTGTGTGTGTCTGTGTGAGACAGACAGGGTGCGGCAGAACAGAAGAGCCTGTGGTGAGCGCTGCTGCTCTGAGAAATCTCCACCTCATCAAGCAGCACCATCATGAGGCCCGCATACACACACTCACACGTCCTCTTTCTTCAGTGCCGCTGCTTTCTACTTGTCCAAACTTCTCTGCAGCACAGCACTCAGCCTTCCAGTACTAGGGGCAACTTCATGTGACACGATGACATGTAGAAGTCGTTGAGTCATCGTTGGCCTCAGACTCTCTGACTGCAAACAAATGACTCTGGGGCCACACAGGAGGCCCTCAGCTACAATCTGAAACTATCAGGGGGGAAAGAAAATGTCCTTTATTTTATTTTTTTTAGACACTATAACATCCAGTCTGCTGGTCGTAGTGAGGCAACCTTCCTTGATAATCCCTTGCGTTGTGACACTCAATATAATTCATGGTTGATCAATTCTATGGGCAGTTTTCCAGATTCATTCATACATTCATTTTGAAAATAAAAACAAGTTGCATTTTAAGAAAATTAATCATACCGTGACTTCTATTAGCTACTTTGTACATCCTCCTTTTGCCAACAGGACAGCACTTCTCCTGCATCCGTAGCAGGTTGGAGGGTATAAAAATGTATTCCTCTGTGTCTCTCTCTGGGTGGACCAGCACCCCATGTCTGCGTGGTTTATTATCCTGGTGATGGCCCGCTATTACTTTTCCAGCTGACGCCCTCAGATTTTTATTTACACTCTCCTAATATTTCCAAGGCAAGGCAGGTTTATTTGTGTAGCACTTTCGAGTGACTAGACGATTCAAAGTGCTGAAGTTCAAAGACGTGTAAAGACTTTATTTACAATCTCCTAATATTTCAAAGATAATGTTGCACACCCTAACAGGTCTATGGAAGGTATGCCAAGGCCTGTGGGAGAGAAACAGGGCAAAAGCATCACCGGACGCCCACCGTACCTGACAACAGTCTCCCGTTTTGACAGTTGCCAGGAGAAAAACGGTGTCCAGGTTTTAAGGAGTCGAGTATGAGGTTTGGTGCAAAGGGAATTATGGTGTTGGGCTGATTTTCAGACGGTGGGCTTGGTGCCATAGTTCAAGTGAAAGGAACTCTTAATGCTTTAGCTTGGAAAGGTATTTTTGGCAATTTCATGCTCTTATTTCTTTGAGGACAGTTAGGAGATGGAGGGTTTCCATCGTGGCTGCACACCAGAGCATAAACCAAGGTGCACCAGGACCTCACTTATTTGCCTCTAGGACTTAGTTAGCAAGGCTGAGTCCATTTTAAGGCAGCCATTTGTGAAAGTGTTCAGCTAATCAAAATGTTCGATCACAGTCTTGAAACACTTTGAAAGCATCTCAGTATCTTTTCATCCACAGATGAGTGGATGGCAATGTACAAAATGCATTTTTTCAGATCAACATTTGGCTGCAGGTGAATCCTAATGCATAAAAATGTTGCTTTTTTTTTAAATAGATAACTCAAAAGAGTTTGGTTTTTTTTGGTGGTTAAAAATCTTGCTTTTTGACTTTTTCAACATGCATTGAGTGTTAAGAAAACAACACAAGCAATACCTTAAAATGTCTCCTTTGTTGTGTCTTAATTTCAGATGAACACTTATTCCAAACAGGTAAAAAATATGTACAATTTTAAAAATTCATGCAAAACCTTTATGCTACATAAGGCTATATATGTTTTTGAATTCCACATTCCTCTGCCTGTTTTTTTCCCCTCCCACCCCTTCCTGATTTCTTAAGGTTGAGAACTGGAGCTGGGAAAGAAAAAGGACTTGGCTGTAAATTATTCAGGCGCAGTACATGACTGGTTAAATGGCGACGGGTAAACAGGAGTCTGACTCATCCAGGGAGCTTTGAATCTTCCTGCTCCCGCTGCAGAGCTCCAAGAACGGGAGCTGAATGACTTCAGCGTTTGTTTTCCCTTGCTAATTTAGCCGCCGTATTCACAGGGGAAATCAGCAGGCGCCAACAACTGCTTCTCCATATCAAATCAGTTGAGCACAGGTGCTGAGATTGTTCTTTGCACGGCACATTAAATTCAATGCATTGACGCTGATTTGCAAATTCATCTAAACCCTGGCATGCTACAGTTTGTTTACATGGATCATAGTTGGGATATTCTTTTTTTTTTTTTGGATTCATCTGAAGCAATGAAGCTGATTCTATTGAATATATCAGTTGCCTTCTGAAAACGATGTGGGAATGAATAAAAAGATTTCTAACTGCAGGTAAAAAAACAACAACAATTGTTTCATGTCTAAATAAACAGAAGCGGAAAAGGGGGCCAGCCAACAATGCAACATATTTCCAACAGGAGTTATTAGCATTCTTAAAAAAATAGGGGAAAAAATATTTAAGTTTTTAGAGTTTATCCTTGTTTAAATCCATCCATCCAGTAGTTTGTCCATTCGTTGGAATTATTATGTATTAAATGGATTCAAAGCACCAGCTAGGAATTGGCAACACATTTGCCTGTAATGATGTATATCATATTCAACATTTTTGTAATAATGTGATCGTCGCAAATATTCCTAAGCTGGAAACTGGATAACTCATAAAAGCATATGCTGTAATATTTAAGTCTCTTAGATCCAAAATAATAATGAATCCTTGGAGGCAAACATTTCCTTCCCCTTCCATTCAAGAGCAGTGCTGGTAAAAAAAAAAGAGAAGAAAGGATGTTTTTTGCACTTTATTCCTCTGTGTGTCTCACTTTGCATCACCGGGTCTGCTGGCGTTAATGTAACAGGCCCTCAGGCAGGCTGATCAAAATCTTTTAGCGTACAAACTTACGTTGTGTGTTTGGTGACCCCTGAAAACTGCTGACCAGCAGATCAGTGAAGCGTTAAAACTGTGGGCACTGAATGCTATAAACACATCAGACCTCTAGGACCATGGCAGATTTTTTCCCTTTGCCCCTGGCCTCCTCACCTCACTCGCCATGCCCTCTCCCTTTTTTCCACTCCTTTGTATAATTTCACGTCTCCTAATGAATCCAACGAGTCAGATTTTCTTTTGGAAGAAACAAGTAAAAACAGGCTTGAAACAAGGGAACGGATGATCGAGTGCAAATGTGTCGACACATGTACTGTAATTCACTGCAAGGTATCCTGTAGAGTTACTGCAATCTTTCTGAGCTGTGTGAAAACGAAATTTCGTTCTGTGTGCACTCTGTGCATACAAAATGACAATAAAGAAAGTCTAAGTCTAAGTCATTTCATCTGATTTTTTGTGACTTTTTAACACCCAGGGAGCTTTCTTACCTGTAGAGAGCTTGAAACAGGTCCTTTGAGCTGACTCCAAAAGCTTTTTCATACTGATTTCTTCCCTCTCTGAGAGAATGCAAAGAAAGAAAAAAAAAACAGAAATCAATAACGGGTAGGCAGAAAGAAACATTCAGATAAAGTTTGTATAATCTTTGATGGTATTTCTGTTTTCTTTCTCTCTCAGGCTTCACTGGTCAGTAGGAGAGCTGCTGGCTCTCTGTACTCAGTCAGAACATCAAAAGGCAGAGTTCAAACGGCAAAGGAAGACCAAAGTCTATTTACATTATACATACATACAGGCGACTGCCAGCTGAACCTCCGTCTCCCACAGCTCATCACTGCCCACCTGTGGTTGATTTCACCTTCTCCACGTTGATAAAATGTTCACTTTCACAGGAGAAGCCTTTTTTTTTTACAAGAGCGCCACGGAGCCTATTAACATTTTCTCGCTTTATAATCAGAAATGTCAATGTGTTTAATGGGGATTTTATTTGACAGGAAACACAGTGTAGTGTGTGATTGTGAAGGGGAATGAAAGTGATGCAATGATTTTAATATCGCTTTCACAAAAACCGTGGATTTAGAGCTGGACTTTGATTGGGTTATTCTAACTCCTACAACAGGCATGTCCAAAGTATTTTATGTGGCCTCCCAACGACATTTCAAGAAATATTTGATCCACAAGCAAAAATAGCTGATGCAGATGGATTTTTTTTAAATTAGGGCAAAAATTATTGCAGAAAAGTTAAAATCTTACTCTGAAAATATTAAGTACAACAGAAAGTATTCATCTTTTAATAACCACACTATTCACATTCTCTTTAATTTCATAATAAATAGGACCATGACATTTGATTACTAACATTGTGTAATTAAAAAAATTAACATCTGTGAATTAAAATATGCTTTGAATTCATTTATTCAAATTGGCAAAATACAGCAAGTGTTTGCAAAGAACTGACCAAAATACCAAAAGGAAGTCAGTTTATTATTATCAAAGGCTCAAATGAAATGATTGGAAATAATTAGCAAACTAAATGAAAATCTTTTAATACGACAAAAAAGCAAAAGGTTTTTTTTACATGTGGATCTACAATGATTTACATATTTTCTCTTTGCTTCAGGCCCTGTCCTCATCATCCACGTAGCAAGATTTCTGTAGGTTTACCTGCAGGAGTGGTGACCAGTCTCTTGTTTAAGACTTCAACAAATACACAAGAATGCAACCTCTGTCAAATTTAACCCTCAACCAAGCTGGCTGTAGTTTTTGAGCCGAGTATTTGAAAGTTCTTGATGTTTTCTGCGTTCTGTCCGGGCCCTTCGTTTCTCCTCTCTGACTGCAACCGCAGCCCAAGGCCTCTGATCCTCTGATCCTCCAGCAGCAGAAAAAACTGGTTCCAACTCCAAACCAAACACATACTGACATTGATGACGAGTCCCTAAAGTGCCACGTTTTAAAGGCCAGATATAATTATTCATATTGCACAGCACACAGCTTAATGCTTCTTTCTCTGAGAATGTTTGTAGGTTTGGTAAGTGTGACAACAGCTCCTGAAAATTGATTTGGTAGTAGTCTGATGGCAACTGCAAAGTATGGCTGACATGTGGGATTTTGACAGCTTTATGGTGATTCTGAAAGACGATACTCATCTGCACATCCCAAATGTACTTGCACTGAAAACCACAAAAAAAAAAGGATCTGAGCTACTTTAAAAGCAACCGCAGCTCTGTTTACTGACCTAACGGCATCGGTGAGGTAGTGCCAGCAGAGGTAGATGGTCCTGGAGCTGTACTGGATGGACTGGTAGAGCGACAAGGGGCTGGAACGGGTGAGGAAGACCCGGGACTGCTCTGTGTTGCTATAAAAAGCTGAAGCAGAGGGAGAAAGATGCAGATTCGGAGTGAATAAAAGACTGCAGGTGTGAAAACGATATTTGGACCTTTCAGCAGAGATGGTGGACGTTTGCAGCCTCGCGACAGACGTAAAGTGGAAGTTTATGTGGGTGAAGCGGTTCCAAATAATAAAATGTCAAATGGACAAAGAAAAACAAAGTTCAAACTATTTGAATATGCTGTGCACTCTAATCCAGCCCGTGTGGAAGAGAGGCAAGAACAAAGTCATAAGCAGTTATGTCCCAGAAGCCATGCGGGGGACACGGCAGACACGTGGAAGAAGACGATCTGATTGGACAGAAAAACCAAACTCTTGGCCTACGTGAGAAACATAACTTGTGGTGGAAGTCTAGTGCTAGACGTCATCCTGAGCACCTCTAGTGGCAGCACGGTGTGTTACCCTGAAGCTGGAAGGAGTCATCTGATAAAGAGATGCTGCTAAATACAGCGCGACCTTGGATGAAAACTGGTTAGAGCGAGCAAAGGATATGAGACAGGGGCAGAGACAGTGGGCCTAATGAGCCTCAGCTCAGGTTACTGTAAAATGGACCAGAACACACCATAGAAGAAGAAGACAGGGGAGGAATAATGGGCAAAAAGGTCAGTCTCCAAAAGACCTGCAGCCGAAACTGCAGGAAAAGGCGCTAATATCGCATGTGGGTGGCTGACTACAAAATCACATTTTTCAGGTTTGTATTTGTAGCAAAAATTGGAAAGTCTTACTTCCACTACACACACACACACACACAAACCAAAATACCTTAAAGATTTGATCGTAATGTGTCAACACGCGTAAACGTTCACTGGGTATGAATGCTTTCGCGAGGCCTTCACTCCGGGTCATTTTTCAGTGTGTTCTGACCTTGCCCGTCGTCCCAGTGTGTGTTGAGGAGCTGCAGGCCCGTGCAGGCGGCCAGCAGCCGCTGCATCCCGTCCACACTGGCTCCCACCGCCTGACTGATCTCTTCTGCCGACAGCGGACGCTCTGCAGCCAGCAACGCGTCAAACACGCCCAGTTCGCAGGAGGTGAAAACCGTCTAGGACAGGGAGGAGAAGCAGACAAGATGCTGATCATGTGAAGCAGAGTGCAGTAGAATATAATACATCATGTTCATGAAGACAAATACAGGGGATTGTGCTGGTTATATGTGGCTGTGGCGTTTCTGATCACATTTTACTCGGGTTTACTTCATTAAATATAAGTTGTGATTTTTCTATTTAATTTGAGGTTCGGCCATTACAGAGGTGAAGACTGATTGTCATCTCACTACTTTAGAGGCTGTGAAAATACCCTGAACACACCCGATTTTGCAGATTATGTGTAAAGAAATGTAGGATCCTATCGGTTTCGCTCCACTTTACAGCTACATTGGGCTCTTTTACATAAAATCATTGCATAATACATGGAAGCTGTGGTTGTAAGAGAATAAAATGTGAAAACGTTCAAGTGGCATTGCCACTTTTGCACGGCAATAGTTGGTGAAAATTAAAATAAATATGTTTCTACCATTAATACAAATACTGCTGTTCAGTCAGTAATATTAATAATAATCCAGACTCACTTCTGCAGCTTTATGTGGCTCATAGCAGCAAAACTTCCACTCTGCATCTACATTATTCACAGTAATGTTTTGAGTTGAAACTGCAACATGATATCTCAGCTTTCAATAAGCGACAACGCGAATGTTACCTTGGAGATTAGAAAGCCTTCCATATACTCCAGGATTTTCCTAGGGTACACGTCTGCAGCAGGTGCAGCTGGTTCCCCTTGGGAGGAAGCCGCGTCTGGACGCTCAGCCATCGCCCCCCTCAGGAAGAACAGGCGCCCGGTGCCTCTGCAGGTGAGCTGATCTTCCCTATCGGGTCGGCTGTGCTCCTCAGCAGATGTTTATGTGAGCGGCGGCGATGACAGAGGCGGACTGAGAGCGGACGAAGTGCCCACCCTGCAGCAGCAGAGAGAGTAGCAGTGGGCTAAGCTGATTACAGCCAGATATCCCAGATTAGGACATGGGCTCAGTCTGGTGGACAAAGAAACAACTCTGTGAAAACACTGGTCCCTTGTTCTGTATCACTCTGTTTCACCTACCAGGGCCGGTTTTCACTGCGTTTATGTGGCGCTAATCTTTAAGAATGCATGCTCGTCTTTTGAATAAGTCTGATGACAACCCTGCCACATTACATTTCCTAAACGACTGGACTAGTCACTCTAAGATGCTATTACTTATCAAGCAGCACATTCAAGACACGGCTGCCCATTAGACGACCAGGCAAGGCAAGAACCCCATGTTTAGCCACAGCTCAGACGGGAGAATCTGCTGACCGCACAATTTTTAGTTCCGTTTCTTTTCTCATGAAAGAGGAGCAAAGAACATCAGTGTTGCAAGAAAGACATGAAATCCCATTTGCAGTTTGTCACAATCGATATAGGGGACACAGAAAAAAAGACGAAAGCTGAATTTGTTGGCCTACCTGTGAAATACTGTGGGAGACAAAAACTGTAAGTGCACCATCCAAACCATAAAACATGGTGGTGGCAGTATCATGCTGTTGGGATTAGTATACCACCGCATGGGGAAGAGGGTCAGACTTAATTTGAAGATGGATGGGGCTTCGGGATAATCTGTAGGCTCTGACTCCATCATTCTGACAAGTGAATACATTTTTGTCTCAAACATTTAATTATGGAGATAGACACCAGCACCCCTCGCGACCCCACAAGGGATAGACGTGTTAAAAAATGGATGGATGGATCATTGAATTATTGCTCTGGCTGTTTATTCAGCATCATCCTGCTGGGAGTCTTGGAGCCTTTAAGACCGAAATGTAGCAGGATTTTAAAATTAATGTCGACATAATGCTTTTTATCCATTCTAACCAAGCACGAGCTGTTTTCCAAAATTTTAGTCTCCACACCTGAATGAATATATATATATATATATATATATATATATATATATATATATATATATCCTAATTAAAAACAAGTTTTTATTATGAATTCTTGTCTTTTTAGGTGCTCATCAATACATTTAACCGGCAATAGCTAAATGACACAAAGTAGATAAGAACAATTTCTTATAGGTTTGAAAAAGGGTCTCAGATGTGGGTTTTTTTGGGGGTAAAATGTTTTTTGTTTTCCTAGCAACAAGATCAAGAACTTTGCACTTTTGCATTTGTATTGAACCAAGTTTAACAAACGGATGTGCCCAAGTCTGTTTTTGAGAAATAGTCACTGGATGCTTAAAAGCCCCATCTCATATACTGAAATGAATAATAATAATAATATAATAATAATTATAATAATAATGCCATACGAAGCATTTTACATAAAAAAAAAACTTTGTCATCTTATCCTGAAAATGACATTAAAAATGTGTTCATCTGCATCAGCTTTATTTGCTGGAAGGATAAATTTGTACCATTCTTTGAATTCAATTTTCAATTCAATTTTATTTATATAGCGCCAATTCATGAAACATGTCTTCTCAAGGCACTTTACAAAGTCAAATTCAATCAGATTATACAGATTGGTCAAAAAATGTCCTATATAAGGGAACCCAGTTGATTGCATCAAAGTCTTCTTGAACTGCGATCAGAGGGGGGGGGCACTCTTCAGAGGGGGGGCTGAATTTAACAGTGTATGACACTTTCTTTGATCTTTTGTGCTGCAATACCTCTGTGTAATTTTCCTTACATCTTAGAGCTATCAGACTACGTTGTGTTTACGTTTAAAAAACAAAGTTCAAGGGTATCTGAAATGGCAGACATGATCAACTTTCTCATTTAAGCTCCCAGAGAAGAAAAGAAAAAGAAAAAAACTTGTATTCAAGTTTGTCAGATTCAAATCTTTATTGTTGCCACTTCCAGTGAGTGCAAGGCGCGTTCTGAGCGGGCCACAAGCACATAGAGAAATCTCTGCCATGACAAGCACTGTCGGTGTAAACAAAAGCAACACGAGAGCCATTTTCAAGTTCAGCTAAAAGAAAAGTATCCATCACATTATGTTTATAGGGGAAATCACTTATTCCTGCATTAGTTTTTCATTTAAAATTTCAGAAGTCGGCCACTTGAGAAATCGATCACCTGCGTTGCTGTCTCTCTCTCTCTCTCTCTCTCTCTATATATATATATATATATATATATATATATGACCAAGTAAACCTGATCGGACCTGCTGCGATGCGGACAGAATTAAAGTTACTGAATGGCTTTGATCCAAAGTCACTAAATCAAAGATGCTGATGCTTTTTTTTTTCCCTTAAATGTGACATGTTCATTTCAGCGGCGGTCGGATTCGGTTTCTTTTTTATGAAAGCTTACGGCGATAAGAAAAAACACTCATGCTCTAAATACAAAAAGCTGAGCTTGCTGACATTTTAAAACACAGGTGTGCGAATTCTGGAAACTTTGTGTCTGTAGCAGAGCAGAAACAAATGTGTCTACCATCCAGCGGTCCGCAAACCTGCAGGAGATAAGACACGGAGAGAAGCCGCCGCCTGTAAAACCAGCTAATTTAAATCATTTAAAACTGAGTCTTATGAATTTTCTAAGATGACTCGCCATAAAAACCGGAACTACAACAAAAACAAAAACAATGTCATGTCTTGAAGACAGGTTGAACTGGAGTTACATAAAAAAAAAAACCTAAGGTTTATTTATTCACCAACCGAAACAGAGAATTTCTAACACTGTCACTGTTAAACCAGATTTTAATACCCTCTTAGGCTTCTTAGTATAGAGGCTTAAAAAAAAAACAATAGTGTGAACAAAACAAAACGAACGAAATGAAAACTGTTGAATCAACAGCAACAAACTTCCACGTTTCAAGTGTTTTCCTGTGAAATTCAACTCCGTCGTGCTGAACTAGGCGACCAGTCTTGCCTTCCCTCTGAATCGTGCTGAACTGAAGCATCGTGAACAGAAACTGAGGCGCTCAGTCCGTAGAGGAGCTGCGTGGCCCTCAGCGTCCCCTGGAGTGGCTCCGGTCTCTGCTGTTGCTGTATCTGCGGTACCTTCGACTGTGGTGACTGTGACTCCTGTAGTCTTTGCTCCTCCTCCTGCTGCTGGGCCTGCGGTGACACCGTCCCTGGCTCCTCCCCCTGCTGTAGCTCCTCCCCCTGCTGCTCAGGCTCCTATCCCTGCTGGAGCTTCTGCTGCTGCGCCTCCTTCCCCTGTGATGGCTCTCGCTCCTCCTGTGACTCCTCCTTCGGTGGCTCGAGCTCCTCCTCCTCCTGCCTGAACTTTGGGAACGCCTCCTCCTCCCTCCGCTGGGCGGGCTCCTTTCATGCCGCCTTTCCCGGCTGCGGGCGCCCCGAGCAAACTCTTCCTTTTTACCCCCCCCTCCTCGTCTCTCCTTTGACTTATTTTTAACTCCAGAGTGCGCGGATCTGGATCTTTGCTGCTCTTTTCCGTCTTCTGTCTTCATCCCGTTGACCCGACCCAGGACCCCTAGCATCACATCACCAAGAAGCGGAGGTTCTTCATTGGTCGGGGGGCAGCCCAGGTCCTGTGTGTCTGCGGCTGCTGCGCTTTTCTCCGTGCTCTTCTTGATCAGGTTGCACAGCAGCCTCTCCCTCAGCTCCTTCTCTTTCCGCTGGAGCTCCAGCGCTCGCTGCTTCTCCACCTCCACCCTCCGCAGCTCCTGCTCCTGCTTCCGCCGGCAGGCCTCGAGCTGCTGCAGACGGGCCAGTTCCTCCATCTGGCGGGCTTGCTCCTGCTCCTCCTGCTCCTTGCGTTCGGCCATCTCCTTCTCCTGCTGCTGCTGCTTCAGCATCTGATGAGACCAATCACAAATACACAAAGAGAGATGAGAATATAAAAGTCAATTTTTACTGTGTGTGGCGCAAGACGGAAACGCGGTGAGATTTTGTCACGACCACCGCCAGTGACAGTGAATTTTATTAGGATTGTGAGTGATTTAGCAACAACCAATAACCTTCAGGAGCCAAGTCCCAACAGCATGTTTCTTTTTTTTAATCTCAATATACGCACAGCTGTTCTTTGAAGGCCTCAGAGGTTTCTTAGAGAATATTAGTGAGCAAACAGCGTCATAAAAACCAAAGCCAGTCAGAGAGGTTTTGAGGAAGTTTAAACGTTCTACATCATGCCTTTTTTAAGCCTTCCAATGTCAACTATAAGCATATATATGATGAAATGTTGCCCATGGCACTACAGGGCATTCATTTTTGTATGAAATACTAGTTGTTTTCTGGCTCTCCTCATGTGGGGGCGCCCTAGAGCGGGTACAGCATGCCAGAAACAAAGAGCAGCAGCTGCTGTCGCTCTTCTGGTGCTAAAAGAGACACTTAAATGAGCTATAAGTAAGATATTTTGTTTAAAATCAACCTAAATCCTTCTCATTTGTCACCCAGGATGGAAGTAACATTCCCTATAAACAATCAGTCCTCTCCATCAACAATGTCTTAGTCACGTTTTTCCCCTTTCAAACCTAGAGGTACGGTCCGGAACTACATCGGTTCAGAGTGCAGCCCGTGTTTACTTCCTGGTTCCTGAGCCAATCATACGAGAGTTCCCAGGATTCCCAAAAACAGAGCGCAGCATTTGGTATTTTATCTTGGCAAAAGAGCATCAGCCTTCTAACATGGAAGCCAGTAAGAGTAGCGGACCAGAACTAGAACAGAATACAACATCATAGACCTGCCCTGTGGAGGTAAAAATTCACCACAGCAACACACCGCTTAGAAACGGCATATCAGATCGTTGTGATTGGCAAGCTGTTGTTCTGATTTGAGCCACAAGGTGTCAGTATTACTTATAGCTCCTTAAAGGGGAAGTCCGGTCAACAAGGAAAAATCAGGGGACCATTAGCTATAACTAAAACCAATACGTTCGTGGTTATTTAATGAACTTATCTTTAATCAATAATAAAAACATAAATTGTCGTCTGGATCGCTGTGTATGGAGGCCACCCTTACTGCCCATATTTGGGCAGTAAGGGCCGTCTGACATCACATCCTGCGACGTGGAAAAGCGGAAGCGGCGACGGCATTTCTCCCCGCTTTCCATGCAAAGTCAATAGGAGCCGTTCTACAAAATGGGAGGTCACAGTACTATTCTTAAACAAGATGGGTTCCTCCACATAAACATGATTAAATAAAAATTGTTCTTAATGAAAAAAAACGTATAATTTATTGCACAGTATATAGTAGTTTTATATTTAAAGTACTTTCAGCAGTTTGATTTCTGATTTTGACCGGACTTCTCCTTTAAAGCTCAACTTTGAGCAGAAATTATCCCCCCTTGTCGGGCTTGTTGTTTACTGGGCTGGGGCGGCGTGGTTAAGATAGGGGGCGGGTTATTACCACACGATGCAGACTGGTCATAGCCGGTCAGTCCGTTGTCTCAAATGGAGAAGGGAATGTGACAAAACTGCAAACCTATCAAGACAATTGCTTTGGTCAAAGTCAACCAACCCTTGAAGAGGCAGTCACAGGCCCATTAAGACGGTGAGCTTTAAGGGTAAGGCGGGTTCATTTTTTTTTTTTAGGCATCGATCCTAGTTTATTTTACCTCCTATTGGTTAGCTCCCGCTCCCGTTAATATTTAATCCTGTACCGTCCCAATCACGTGATCTTTACTAACGCTGACTCCCATCCCGCGGGAATCCCACGGGTATCCCACGGGAATTCGGTGACCCGTGGGATTCCCGAAAAAATGTCAGCCTCTAGTTTGTAGCTTGACAGATTGATGCTGAAAATAAGCTACACAGAAAAGACCAAGGGTGAACACAGGGCAGTGCTACTTCATGCTCGTCCATCGTCCGTGAAACATGGGAACATCTTTGATCAGCAGAATCAGATGCAGATAACCTGCTCAGGATGGGGCACGTGGACTTTGTTTTTGCAGAGCTGCATTCCTTTTTGGTGCAGCCAGAGGATCGTGACATGGAAGGTCAACCAGATAGCCTAGTGCTTTTTTTCTGCCGGCCCGTCTCATAAAATCCAAATAAACCTCCACCGTTTAGTTTCTTTTGGGACAAAATGTGGGAAAATTGAAAGGCTATACACATTACCCTGCAGGTCAGTACCGTGAAATCATCTCTTAAAGCCGAGCCCATTCCACGCTGTAGCATCAATTGTGCGCCGCCTCTCCGCGGACCATTTATTACTCTAGTAGTTCTGAGCATTAAAACATGAACTTTTTGTCCTTTCTAAGATTAATTACATCATCCCACGCTTCAGTCGCTACAGAGTACCAGGTGGACAGTAATTCAGAGCTGCCCTGTGTTTCACTGCGTTAATTTAGTACCTTCGCTCGGGCGAGCAGCTCGGCAATGAGCCGTATTGATTCCAGATTGCGCTGAGCCAGCAGCAGCCTCCTCTCCTCCATGGCAATCTTTACTTGCAGCTTCTTCTGCTCCTGCTCCTGTTGCCTCTTCACCTTCTTCAGATTCCTCCTCTCCTCCTTCTCCCGCAGCTTCAGCTCTCGCTTCCGGTTTCTCTCCTCCTTCTTCCTCTCCCTCTCCTCCTCTTCCATCTCCTTCTGTTTCCTGGACAGACGATCAAATGTCTTATTTATATGGCTTACACTGACCCCCTTCCCCATTAATATAATCAAAACAAAAATTAAAGAAAAAATAATACTAATAATAATGATTTAGAATAAATGGATCGTCAGAAAAAAAAAGAAATCACTTTTATTTGTATAATTTTAATTTTTTACAGGGTTTCTGCAGCTGTGGCATAAAATGCTTATTTTTTTCCAAAAGTAAGGTACATTTTGTCTTTTGTGGCAAATCAAATACTAACATTTCTACAGTATTGACATGTTTTCCCCTCACACAAATATGGCTACCTCTCTGAAGTCTAATAAATGACTTTCTTGTTTCGGAGCTCGTTCTTAATGACCTCCTTTGTCTCCATCATACCTCTCCTCCTGTTTCCGCCGCTCCTCCTCTTCTTTCTCCCTTCGCTTCTGTTCCTCCCTCTGCCTCTCCAGCTCCTGCAGCTTCAGCCTCTCCTGGTTTCTTCTCTTGATGGACGCGTCGCTGAGGTGCTTGCTGGTGTCAAAGGTAACCTAATTTAAAAAGAATAAATAAAAGTGTGACGCCTAATTGTTGTTGCTTTTAAATATTTTTATTCAATTTAACTGCTAAAAGCCACTGAGCGCCTTACACTAGAGCCACATTCCCCCAGTCGCACTCACTAACGCGCACACGTTCATACACCGATGCGCAGATCAGTAGGCAACTTGGGATTAAGCGCCTTGCCCAGGGGCACATCAATATGTGATAAGGAGAAGCTGGAATCGAACTCGCAATTTTCCGACGACGGGTACGACTACTGTACCCATTGAGCCAAGGTCGCCCCCCTGTCCTCGTCCTCCTTTAGATTACGCGGCTTTACTTGATGGATTAGAAGACTTGCTCATCCAAGTGTTCATTAACGTGGGATAGTGATGATGCAGCTTCACGTCTCATTGCCTTAAAAGGTGTCAAAGCTACTTTGTGGCCGATTAGCACAGTTGCATTGCAAAACCCTCCTTGCCTGTCGTATTATTACAGCACTTGCTATTCAGTAACTGTTTAGCAGACACGAAAAGACAAGCGGGTCAGATGTATGACCTTAAAGGAGATTGGACGGTTTCTCCAGTCCAGGATGACTAAAGCTAGGAAAAAAGGCGTAATCAAATTGTCCGTATCTGAAAGAAACAAGCTATGGAGACTGAAGAGCTTGCTGCAATGCAGGCATTTTTTTTTTCCTGAATAAAATAACCATCAGGTGCAAAAGAGATGCAGGAACAAAGATTTCCCAATGTAGCCTTTCTTTGAGCCGCAACAAATTTTTACAGCTTTAGATCATTTTAGAAGACAAATAATTGCTTTCTGTGCTCAGCTGGCTCCCAAATAATCTCTATTTTGCAAACTGAGAACGTTGTTCGTCTGGATCCGCTGCGGATGAAACAGCAATTCATAGCTGACACAACCTCACCCAAGACAAATCTAAAGTAAAAACTGCAGGGTGCCTGTTAAAGGCATTACAGGACTTTTATAAAAAAAAAGTTCTGGTTAAATAGTCTGTCATAAATTATTGCGCTGGCTCAAATGTTAGCTAGTAACGGCAAGACAGTTAAGGCTGGTTACCTTGGCGAGGCGTTACACTGAGAGATATTAAATGGTTCTCTCAGCCGCTTCTTGTAAAAAACATACCAAAAACGTAACGTATAAAAATGAAAAAAAAAAAAAACATTAAAAGTACTATTAACTGATTTAATACTCGTTTCTTTTCTAAGTGGCCATGGTATAAGCGGGATAATGCCCTTCAAGGTGTTCGTTATCAGAAATTAATGGACTTCATGGAAGTCTCTGCGTCTTCCATTACCTTCTGATAATGGACACCTTGAAGGGCATTATCCCTTATCTGATGTCTACTTACACACGTCTAAATTAATATATACGTAATATTTAAGGGTTTTAAACTGGTGAGGCTCAAATAAAACTCTGAAGAAGTAAGCAGAGCATTTAGGGAGAGAAAACGTAACTATGTAATAATATTAAACAGCAAGTCAATTTTACAACTGTAGACTCGTTTGTCTGTGAACCATCGTCTGACCATTTTCAGGTCTGTTTTTTCCCAGGAAATTTCCAACCGGTCTCTCATGGAACAAGCTGAATTTGGAGACGTTAGCTGAAATCTGTTGAAATGCGAAGCTCTCTCTCTCTGAGGACGTTCGTGAAAAACTGAAGAGCGACGACATCGATATTAGGGATCACTACGGCCAAACCGAATAATTTAAATAATAGAATTTTACTATTTACAAACCATGAGCCACGGCTGAAGGAAAACAAAACCAGGACACTTCAGCTCTCGATAGACAAACTCATACAGAGGCGCTGCATCACATCTGCAGATTTACCCAGGCTTTCTCTCATTTTACACACACTGAAAGCTGCGAAATGTGGTCTCTAAAGAGTGTTTGGTTCAAGAAAATAATAATTTCAAGACCACAGATTCATCCAGCGTGTGCGGGAGGTGTCAGACCTGCTGATATATGCAATATCCAAGCTATAAAACTTATTTCACCACGGTTAAGAATCCAGAGTTTTGCTCTAATAAAGTATTTTTTGCTGTTGTCACCGTGGCTGATCCAACAACATTTTCATAAAGCTCCTCATTTTAACCCCGTGAGGCAAACTTTGGAGCAGATCAGTTTTGTTTCCCATCTTCCCTTCCCTTAAGTGTTTTTTCTCATTTCTTTATATTCTTTAACGTTTCTCGCAGAATCCTTTAAACTGTTAATCTCGCAAAGAAGACGGGGGATGAAGACCACACCTCCAGGAGGTGGTTCCCTCCTCCAGTTCTTCTCTAGGGTGGCTGGAAAACAACCCGTGCCGACTAAAGTTGAGCGGGGCGGAGTAGGGCGGGGGGGAAAAGGGAGCTGAACACACGGGGTCACTCTTTTTGTAAATAAATAACTGCTCGGAATAGGAAGAGTTGAAGCAAACACTTCCATCGCTGCTCCTGTATTACAGTTTTTAAAGAATAAAACTATTATTGGCAGGTCACAAACAGAAACCGACAACCAAATTGTCTTTGCCGTACCTTGATGTTGCATGCAACGGCTTTTCCGTCGTCTCCTTTCAGCATCAGCTTCATGCCACGCAGGGAGTCCATGGCCTTGGCGAAACCGCAGTATTCCTGATACTGAACGTAAGCCTCAAAGTTCAGATGACCCCCGAAGCTGAAGGTACTGAAGTTCTTGTCCAGCATCTCTTCCCTGTACGGATCCAGCATGGGGATGTCAACATGACGCACCTAAAAACAACAACGGCAAAAAAACATTCCTGATCTTTATTATTTAAAAAAAAAAAAAAAATTGGTATCAGCATATTATGTATAATTGCATTTCAAGAAAGATTTTGCCAACCAAAACTTTATTATTTATAATTATTACAGACAATTTAAATTCTTAGTTAAATGTTGGGTACAACCCAAAAAAAAAACTATCCAGCGACTTTAACTCAAATGCAGACGTTGTTGCAGTAAAGTCTAATTGGAATGTATTTATTAAAATTGGCTAAATACAGATAGTGTAATTTGTTTATTTAAAATGATCATATTTTGTAGAGCAGGTAAAAAAAATGTCGAAGTTGTTTGCTTATGTTATTTTTTTTAATTCATTTTTTTAGCCCTCGGGTGCTTTTGACTTGACAATTTCGGCCCAGGGGCCAAAAAGTTTACGCACCCCTGCTTTAGGTAATTGAACTGTTTTGCATGGACTAAATTCAATCATAGGGTTATGACCAAAAAAAAACAAAAACAGGAACTTCATATAATGCCTCATAACCATTCTAATTTAAAGCTTAATCACCACCTTGCCAAATGCCTGGAACACAGCGATTAGAACCTCTTCTGAGGGGCGGTCAGGAAACTGGCTGTCTTTCAGGCTGAACCAGCGACATGGAAGCCCTTCCAGGTGGATGGTGTCAGGCCTCTCTCCCGGCAGAGTCTCGGTCATATCCTTGGCGTCACGAAAAAAGGAGTCCCAGTCGTGACGTGTGGGGAAATCCACCTTGTTTTCTACTGCACGAACCTGAGAAAGAAGCAGAAAAAAAAAAAAAAAAATCAACATGCAGTGTTTCTACACACTCCTCATGTCAAAACCCCACACGCTTCCAGACTCGGATTTCCAGCGTTCTCAGGTTTTGAGGGAGGTGGGCAGGGTCTTAAAGACTCGCCAGACGACAAATGCGAGGAAATTTCCCATCTGGCGAGTAAATTTCAGAGGGCTAGCTACCACATGGCGAGTAAATGTTTGTACCAAATAAATTGTGTTTTTCAGTCATTTGGGTGGATTATGTTCCTCTGCTGGCAGCTCGTATGACAACAAAAACGCACACGTACGGATGGAAAACAAATGGTTAGATTGGTTTTCTAGAGTTGTCTGTCTGGATAGCCCAATCGTGATAGATTAACATGAACGGTCAGTTGGGTAGTCTGATGGATTGGTAGATGGAGAAACAATACGCTGGATAGACAAACGGACAGACAGACAGAAACACAGATGACCGACGGAAAGAGACTGCTGCGCAGACAATGGATGGATCCACCGCTGGATGGATGACGGTCAACTGAATAGGGCTTTTTGCAAATCATGTCAAACTACCATTTTAGATTCGGACAAACGTTGAGCGGTAAGGCTTGGGTTGTTTACTTGTAACGAGTCAAATAATTAAAAGATCAGTCCTTAATCACCTCAACAGACATATTATGGCAACGCCGCTGCGCTGGCATCTGTCGGACATGGTGATCACCACCATGTGAAGAGAGTTTTTGGTTCATTAATTTTCCTAAACCCCCGAAGGACTGCCCAGAAATGTCAGTGTTGGAGACGAGCTTGTAAGCAAGAGGGCTCTTCTGTGGAAAATATTACCAATGACACCTATATGCGCTCTCTGCATTTCATGGGTGGTAAGGACGTCCAGACCCGACGCCAGCGACTGCAACGCCTGTGCAGGTGCGCCACCTTTATTTGGCTTTTTCTCAGCGGGATGAAAACATCTTCATGCAATCCACGACATCCTTCATCAACGTAATCGTGAACAGCACACGCTGCACGCATGTGCTGAAACATTCTATGAAATGGGCTGGTGGTCGTTCTGATTGTCAGCGGGGAGCGTATGTGAGCTTCAGTGTTCCCTGGTCCGATTATTATAAGCGACATTGGGCTTCTTTTTATCTAAAGTCGCTTAACTTCTGTGAGACGCAGGTTGCGTTTTTTTTACCTATTTTTTTAACAGGTTAACACATCCCCAACACATCCCCCTTTTCCTGGTTACCACTCTGCGCAACAAGAGCCGGGCTAAAACAAAACACTGCTAATCATTACTGCAGGTATCCCAAAACATAACATAACTTTGGATGTAGGAGTGAATAGCAGCAATTCACACCTCTGCATTGGAAAACCTCTGGTTCCTAGGAACCATCTTTTCCAGGGACGACCTTCACACACACAGACGCTGTTCAGAAGAAGATCCAGCAGAGACTTTACTTTCCACGAAATTCAAACAGCACAAACCGTCCACAGGAGCTGCAGGTCATCTTCTGCACTGCCATTATTCAGCCTAGCCTACGCACATCCATCGCTGCGTGGTGCAACAAACAGGTCGGCAAAGAAGGAGCATTAGGGCTGACCTTCCCTTCAGGTAACATCTCCACAGACCTCCTTATAGACTTTTTACCTTCAGGATGCAGCTAAAACCAGCTGCCACAGACAATCAACACTTAACAGTAAGAGAACCAGATCGATACTAAGCAAAGCTGCACCGATCCAATGTTCTTTTGTTAAAATGTATACATTCATACGCACAAGAAAGATATTTCTCTTTACCTTTTTGTTTTCCTGACACTGCACTTAAAATGTTTTCACTGAGAGAAAAGGAGCTGAATTAAAATCCATTGCTGAATGAAGCAACTTGGCAATTAATCTGATTCTGATGTTTTTCATATTTCGCCACTTTTTACATACTTACGAACAAAGTAGAAAGAGAGAAAAACCCATTGTAAACAACAATGTACCTCTCAGCTAGGGTGAGCTAATACTGTGACTTGGAGAGAGACAAGGCAAGGCAAAACTGACAACAGGGATTTAACACAACAGGAAGTGTCAGCTCTACCTTGAGCACATCGGTAAATCCGCTGAGTTTGATGGTCTTGCCGTCCAGGCGGGTCAACAGGCTCTTCACCACGGTTTTGTTTTCCACCTCCCCCTCAAAGCGGATGTAGTCCAGGGTGCTCTTGGAGATCCGCAGGGCTGAGAACTGCTCCGGAGCCACCATGGCCTTCACCCTCTCCATCACCTCCCAGTTGGAGATGCTCTTGCCCGGCAGCTTGAGCTGCGGCAGAGCGACGCTGACGGTCATTTTGGCGATGGGCTTGAGGTACAGGTTGTGCTCGGGGGACAGGCACAGCGCCTCCGTGGTGTCGTGCACGATGGTGGTCATCGCTGCGGACAGCTACAAATGTTTTTTTTAAGGATTTAACGTAAAAGACTCCACACTGCTTAAAAAACAAACAAACACAAAAAAAAACAACTCTAAAAAGTGTTATCGGGTAAAAATGAGCTAAACGCAAAGCAAGAAACTCAAGCTAGCTCCCGTTTTCATACCATTTATGTGAACAATGACCAACTGTAACAGCTAGCTTTAGCTAATCCAAACAGACAAACAGGGCTATTTTTTAACTACAGCTACTATTCCTTTATTGAAACCCTAACAAAACATTTGAGTATTATTTGATAAAAAAAAGTGAAGGACTAGATGTGAAGAGCTTTGTAACAAAAGCAGTTGCTACTCGCTGCCGCGCCGGGAGCTAGCTAGCCTCGTTTTTCTGGCACTAGCTTTGGAGCTCAAACACAAGCAGTTTATCTCTATATTACGGCGTGTCGGATGGAGCCATTTAAAACAACGACGTACCAAACGTCAGCTACACTCCGGCTAAAACAGCGGCGTCGCCAGCGTTAATGCGTCTCAGCCTGCCAAACGCCGCGGAGCTGAAACTACCCACACAGACACAAACACAGCAGCAGCAGCACCGAAATGCGTGTGGTGCACTTTGACCTTCCGCCGGAACAACGTCTGCAGCGCTGCTGCTGCTGCTGCGGCGGCGGCTGTGTTCGTGAACAGCGACACCACCTGGTGGAGCAGAGATATGCACAGACGAGCCGTCTCTCCTGCACAGACAAGTGAAACGAATACGGCCAGAGGTGGGTAGAGTAGCCAAAAATCTAACCCAAGTGGAGTAGCACTACTTCAACGTATTTTTACTCCAGTAAAAGTAAAAAGTAGTCTGTCAAGAAATTACTCAAGGGCTTAAAAACAAGTATTCGGTAAGAAAGCTACTCAAGTACTGAGTAACTAATCATAACTGATGATTTACTATTTAAAAGTTATGTAATTGGACAGACAAAAATAAAGGTTTATGTGCAAATTCTTGTATTTCAAAGACAAAAATGGATAATATATAACGAATAACATAATTACAAAACAACAAAGAAGAAACACTTTTAAATTATTGTTTTTTTTCAACATTAAACTTGAAAGCAATACCTACAGCAGTTAATGTATATACAGTACGTTAGGACAGTGCAAAGTGCTTCCAAAGACAATATCTACTGTTTACTGTACGTTCATTTGACCTCCATATGGCTTAATGAGCTCAGCAGACACTCTAGGTTTTTTGTCTCTCTGGTCCATTTTTGGTTAAAAAACAAGTATGTTCTTTATTCATGAAGTTACTCACACTAGGTAGGTTAACCAGAAATTTTACTCAAGTAAAAATAGCGATACTTGAGTAATAATATTACTCAAGTAAAAAGTATAGTGCAGTAAAACTCCTAAAAGTACATTTTGTTCAAAAGGTTACTCAAGTAAATGTAACTAGTTACTACCCATTTATAACTGTATCACAATGTGTCATTAAGGGACACAAAAACTACTGTGTTGAACTGAAATCCATGATTCAGAAAGAGAAGGCAAGGTAAGTTTTTCGATAAAGCACTTTTCAGTAACAAGACGATTTAAAGTGCTGTTTATGAACAAAAAAGCATTAAAGAGTAAAGAAAACTTTACAGAGACAGAAGGAAAACATTACAATGAAAGCACATTGCACTGGAACAGTAGCAGCAGGTCAGATACAGTATAAGACAAGTTGAACCACCAACTTCAACATTAACATTTAAAGGCAAGGCAAATTTATTTGTATAGCACATTTCCGTACGAAGACAATGTAAAGTGCTTTACATGATTAAAATATAGCAGAATAAAAACAGAATAAAAGCAAGTTGGAATAAAATGTATATGGGAACATGGAAAACATGGAAACTAAAAGCAAATATTAACGGCAACTCTAAACAAATAGGTTTTTAACCTGGATGTTAGGGAACTTAGGGTATCAGCACTTTTACAGTCCTCTGGAAGTTTGTTCCAGATAAGTGGAGCATAAAAACTAAATGCTGCTTCTCCGTGTTTGGTTCTTGGTATGCAGAGTCGATATGAACCAGAGGACCTTAGTGGCCTGAAGGGTTGATACACTGATAACAAGTCTGTGATGTTTTTAGGTGCTAAGCCATTCAGTGAGTTATAGAGAAGTATTTTAAAGTCTATTCTCTGAGATACAGGGAGCCAGTGTAATGACTTTAGAACCAAGTCGATGTGCTCTACTTTCTTAGTCTTAGTGAGGACACGGGCAGCAGCGTTCTGGATCGGCTGCAGTTGTCTGATTGACTTTTTATGCAGACCTGTGAAAACCTGTGTTGCAGTAATCAATTCGACTAAAAATAAACGTATGGATTAGTTTTTCCAGATCCTGCTGGGACATCAGTCCTTTAATCCTGTAAATGTTCTTGTGCATAACTGCAAAACAAAATGGAAATGCATGTTTTTTCATATTTAAATAAAACTCTCATTGTGTGGAATTTATTAGTATTCACACTACTGACTCAATACATCTTTGCACATATGTACCTTACATACACATACTGCATGTATAAAACATACAGCACTAACAGAACCCCATACTACTTGAGACAGCACTTTTTTTAGACAATTCTTCATTGCAAAATAGCTCATGCTCAGTCAGACTCGATGGGGAGCATCAAGGAGGAGAAGTTTTCCCCAATCTAACTAGATTCTGAGTTGGATCCAGGTCTGAACCCCGTCTGATCCATTTTGACCCATTAATATGCTTTAATGTGAATCATTTTGTTCTAGGTCTGATTGTATGTTTAAGGATGTCGCCCAGCTATAAGACAAACCTCCAAAGTTCTTCTAGGACTTAACAACAAATCTAGGATTTAATAACAAATGTCATCACAAGACAAAAAGTCAACTCTGACCAAATTCCCCCAGCCCCTAAAGAAAAGCATTCCAAGTGGGACGCTGATACCACGACATGTTTTGTGGTGTTAGTTTACGGCACCTTTGCTAGTAGGTCAAAAAGATCGGATTTGGTCTAATCTGAGCAGAGGGCCTTCTTAGATATGCTGCATTCCCTACATTGCTTGTGGAAAAAAAGAAAATGGGACTTATAACTACTTTCTTTTTGCTACTCTGCCATGAAAGACACATTTGTGGCATTCCCAACTCGTAGTTGTCCTGTTGACAGATTCTCATACCTGAACTGTGAACTTCTGCAGCTCTTCTACAGTTATAGGGTGGATGGTTGGGTCTTGGTAGGTTTGTAGTTGTTTCATAATTTTTTAGAAAATGGTTTGAACGGTGCTCTTTGAGATGATCAATGTTCGTGTTATTGTTTTACAGCTTAGGTCACTTCTGTAGGCGATCGTTTGGCAACAAGCAGTTTTATTTAGGGCTCTAAGAGTCGAGCAACCTAAAGACATGTTCAACCACAGTTTGCAGATTTCAGATTTTTTTGTTTGTAAGAAACTCTCCAAGGGATTAATGTACATGAAGAGTTTTTCATCACACTGTAAATATATTCCTATGTCTTCTATTTTTGGGGGGCTACTAGATTATTTGGCTAATTTTTAGATAGCATTTTTTCATAAATGCACCCCCAAAAAATGAAGCCACTGTATGTTATGGGACTAGGCACACAAACATTGTATATTTGTTGCTAGATGACCATTTGCACATTAAGTTTTACATACATTCCACAATCACAGTGGTTAAGTTTTTAGCTAAAAAAAAAAAAACCCAGAAAGATTTGGATGTGTTGGACATGGATTAGACCAACAAACCCCCTGGAAAAACAGTTGGCACAGTTTCCCCGAAAAGATGGCAGAGGAATTTACATAACAGGCATTACTGCTCTTCAGCGTGTATGTAGGTCAGTCGCTGCAGTCAGACTGCCTCTCTGTTCTGCCCCGATCAGCAGTCATCACTGAATGGGTAGGCTGCTCAGAGGGACTCTAGATCACACTGGCCTTTTCATGATGTAAGTCTTTTCTGGATCTGGCAAACAAAAACAAAGTAACGTGACTTAAATTACAAAGTGTTTAAAACACATAAGCAACATTGTTTGTAAAAAAAAAAAAAAAAAAAAAAACGTAAGATAGATGTGATCGCTCTAAAGATGCTGAGTGAAAGATTGCTTTGCCAACTTCTCCCGTTGAGTTGCTCACAGGCAGGAAGCTGAGGATTTACTGTAAATGCAGCTCTAAAGCTGGCGCAGGGGGTCATCGGATCATCAATTCTTCAGCACCAGAACACAAACACAATCAGTGGCAGCCAGCAGGAAAAAGAGATGAAATAGTCATGCTTTGGGAAATCTAGAAGTTTTCTAGGTCTCATCTTTGCTCACTTTCAGCTAAGGCTGGACGACATGGACCAAAAATAATATCCCGATATTTTTAGGCTGAATGCTGGTATACAATATTTATCTCAATAAAGTAATTATAAAAAGGCATCTCGAAATCAAAGCTTCATCCCAAATGTCTCACAGGCACATTTTTTAACAAACAGCTGCGGATAAATATCAGAAACGGCTGAAAAATAACCTACTGGAATAGATAAAAGTATAATTGTAATACAACATAGACCATCTGAATATAAACGATATAGTCTCAACTTAAGTCTCTTTTGAAAATTTTTTCAATATTTTTAAAATCTCAATATATTGTCCAGCCCTACTTTCAGCTAAAACCAGCCTCTCAATAACATTTCAAGGGAGTTATGAAATAAAGAATATCCTCAGGCATTAGAAAAGAATTCTAAATCTTTAAATGACAAAAAGAAAAAAACAAAGTGTTTTACATGAAGAAAATAATGGACTTTGACAAAGCACCATAGCATTGTGAGTTCAGCAGTGCCAGTGATTGCTGTACATAGTGGGCAGCTGCTGATGGCAAGATTCCCTTAGGCTCCTTGTGGATGCAGCTTAAGCAACAGACCATGATCAAGTAGTGATGACGAAACTCTGTAGAAATTAAGCCTCAGCTGTTGTGGAAGCTGTTGTGCCTCTGGTCAGGTGTTTGCTGAGGCGAACATCAAGAAACTAGAAGTTAAGACACACTATACTTCTTTACCACTATGATGGAAAGGAGGATATTTCACGTGCAATAATTAGCTCTTTGATTTTGTGTGGGTTGAGTACAAGGTTTCTGTCTCAGTTCTAGTTTTCAAATCTCCATGCTGGACATCAGACTTTAAATGTCGGAAATTTAATTATGACATCGGAATCGTAAATGGATTTGCAGCATAAAGAACAGGACGTTTAAGAGCGGGCTTAGCACACAGCCCTGTGGTGTTCCAGTACTAAGCGTTGTGGAGCATGTTCTCATCCTTACATAAAGTGGTCTGCTGGAAACAGTTTGCTTGGAGTGTTTGCATTGAAAAGCAAAGCTTTAATCTTTGCATAGGATCCATACATAGCAGTGTCTTTCATTATCTGATTAGTTGTATTAGTTGTTGTGAAATGACTCCAAAGTTGGGTTGAGATCATGTAAACAAATAATGATTTATTTCACATTTACCAGTGGAAACAACAAGAAAGACAAGGTGGCTGTTTAACAATGATCCCACACCACTGAATAACTTCACAGTATTTCACCAACAATATTAACAACTATTCACAGTGGAAAAAGAAGTGAGCAGCACTAAAACTTCATGCAGTGGAGAAACGACGACTCCTTATGCATTTGTAAAATGAGAAGATAATTGCGCAAAGTTCTATGATTTAAGTACAAATGCTACAAAATACAAAGAAGACATTCCAGAAAATCTGGGGTGTGTCACTGAGTAATTCACATATTCGGGAAACCAATCAGGAGGTCTTCTCAGTGCTACTCACATCAATATACAGCAAAAAAATAAATAAAAAAATAAGACCATAACGACTAAACAACGCTGCCCCGATAGGAGACAGGAGACAACAAGACCTCTGCTTTAGTCTGAAGTCTCCAGTTTGATCAGCCTCTTAACTGGATCAATTATCAGCTGGATAGCTGAAATCCTCTAAACAAACCAGATTTCTAAGATGAAGTACTCAGAAAAATTGTTCAGCATAAAACTGCAAATCTGTGTCACAATAACAAAATTACACATTTCTGAAATAAAAGTGGTGACATAGGTCCAAAAAAAAACAATCTCTGAACGGTTACCATTTATAGAACAAAAAACTTAAATAACCCGTCACTCTCAACTAAAAAGTAACTCTAGAAAAGGAAGCAATTTCAGTGAATGTGAGGTACATTATTGTCAGGGGTAGAAGTCACACGGACTCTGGGTAATAGCAAAAAAAGTGTCAATCTCCGTTTGCTGTTTTATTTGGTAGAACTATTATTACCTTAATGAACTTAACGTGAAAGTAACTGGGAAAAGTTACGTAAACAATTTTGAATTTCTATGCATATAGTGGAATGAAATAATAGGCTCAAAACCAGAAACATTGTGAAATTTCTCCTTGTCCTAAAAAAAATAACCCTCAAAAACACCCAATTAGTACTTCAAAGTGACAAGTGCAAACAAGGTGACTGTAAACAGGTTGATCAGTTTGAATATTAAAATCTGCTACGTTAAAAACTATGGGAACTGTACAAGAGAACATGAGCACCATCTAGTTACATGAGTTTGGAATGTAGAAACTCCGCCCTACATATATATTACTTTGTAAACAGAGATATAGTTTTGGAGAATATAGTGGGGTCAGTCCAAAGGACTAATTATTTCCCTAGATTTTCAACCATTGTGAGTTTAACCCTGCTGGGAAGTAATTTCAGTGTAAAATGTGCCCTTGTGTAATGTTTTATAGTTGGTTCTGAACAGTCCTTAAAAAAAGAAAAAACGAAAGAAAAATTAAACAGTTTTTAGTCAGAGTATTGCAGAGTGAAATAAAACGCTACATGTTCTGTGCACTGTCACTTTTGTGCTGAACAGAAACCACTGCATGAGGAACAAAATAAACCACTTTTAAAAAAGGAACATCATTTTTCTATTTCTGTTCATTTCTACAATATGCACAAAAGAATGCTCTGTGACTTATGTTGCGATCTGACCTGTCAGACTTTAAATGTGCGTATAAATCCTACATGTACGTCAGACTGTCTGTATTGCTGGTAGAACTTTATCCAAACAGGTTGGACAGTGGTCTGGTTCTCAGTGGACTCCTGGGCAGCTCCTCTCCTCTTCCGACCTCCCCGGTGTCCCTGAAGGAGGCACTGTGGATGATCTGGGCTCGGTGGCGCCCGCGATGCAGCCGGGCATTCAGACGGCTCAGGGATGACTTCCTCTGCAAGCCCCCCTTGGTCTTCTCGGCGGACTCTTCCGGCGTCTCCGTTGGGGAGGCCAGCAGCCGCAGTGACTTCAGGTTGCCCTGGAGGACTTTGGGGAACCTCCAGCCTCGCGTTCTGCTGCTGCTGCTGCCCCCGTTGGCGTTTTCGGCATCCGACTCCGCTCCGGGCGAGGTGACCACCCCTTCCCTTTCCAGGTCAGCCGCCAGGAGCGGGGACAGGTACTGGATGGCTCGCCTGCCGCTGTAATCCCGAGCTTCCGGGTCCGCATCCCAGTCCAAAAGCAGCATACGGACCACCTGAACAAAAATTCATCACATCGGTGCTTAAAAAAAAGGATTCCAGCCAGTTGTGCCTTTTCCATTTTTTTCCACATCAAAAGTCCCAAATTTCAAAGCATGTTAATTGGATTTTATGGGGCAAACTAACACAAATAAATGAAGTGAAAAATATTAACTCATGGTTTTAATTAAAAACTAAGAATAATGGTATGCATTTGTATCCAGTCACCTTTATTCTGAAACCCCTCAACAAAATGTGATAACTTCCGAAGACAACGATATTGGTAAACAGAGTACACCTATTTGTAATTAAGCAGAAAGAAAGAAAAAAATGACAGCTGTTCTGCGAACGCCTCAGAGTTTAGTTAGCAAACACTGGTGAACACACAGCCTCATGAAGACCCAAGAATACAGTTGACGGAGAAAGTTAAGTTGGGCTGTGCCCCAAAATGGAAGGGGCACAGCCCAACTGCAACCCTACCAAGAAATGACTTTCCACCTGGGCTGGGCAAGGAGATCATTAGTCAGAAAAGCAAGAGTCCCATGGTAACTCTGGGGTGGTTGTAGAGATCCATAGCTCAGGTGGGACAATCTCCTGACAGGACAGCTATTAATTTTGCCCTCCACAAATCTGTCCTTTGCTGAAAGAAAGCCATAAGAACTCCTGTTTGCACTTTAACACAAGCCACAGAGGGAACACTGCAAATGTGAAGGAAAGTGAACCAATCAGATGAGACTGAAATCAAACGTTTTGTCCTACATGTAAAACTGCAGAAAAACTGCCCCTGCACCGTACCCTGGCCACAATATTCCCACTGTGAAATTTTATGGTGGAGCATCATCCTGTGGGGATGCTATTCTCCAGCTGGGACAGAACATTATTTCGCCGTTAATGGGATGTGAAATGGAGAAAAGACGGGTCTCCAACTCTAGTGTTTGAGAGCCACTGTCCTCCAGCACACAAATAAAAAATGGTTAAATCACCTCATTTGATTCATATAATAATAATAATAATAATAATAATAATAATAATAATAATTGAACTTTATTGATCTCACAATGGAGAAATTCACTTCTGCATCTTAACCCATCCCCTTGGGGAGCAGTGGGCTGCCACTGTGCGGCGCCTGGGGAGCAATTGGGGGTTAAGGGTCTTGCTCAGGGACCCAGAATGGCAGCTTGCGGGAGTTGAACTCAGAACCTCTGGGACCTCTGGGACCAAAGCTCTGTGCCCTAACCACTAGGCCACCACTCCCCCATTCCAACATATGTGTTGGACCAGGGGTGCATCCTTCACAAATTTTGAAAACCATGTCATACTGCTCCCCTTTCTCAATTACGCACTACTTTGTGTTAGTCTATCACATAAAATCAAAAATAAAACACTTATTAACACACTTTGTCTCTCTTGTTGTGTCTCTGCTCTGTCTTCTCTAACCCCCAGTTGGTCGAGGCAGATGACCGTTCACACTGAGCCCGGTTCTGCTGGAGGTTTTTCCTTCCCACTGTCGCTTCATGCTTGCTCAGTATGAGGGATTGCTGCAAAGCCATCAACAATGCAGACGACTATCCCTGTGGCTCTAGGCTCTTTCAGGAGGAGTGAATGCTGCTTGTCAAGACTTGATGCAATCTACTGGGTCTCCTTAGATAGGAAATTTTTCACCAATCTGTATAATCTGATTGAATTTGACTTTGGAAAGTGCTTTGAGATGACATGTTTTATGAACTGGCGCTATATAAATAAAATTGAATTGAAAACAATTTAAAATGTATGATTTTAAATTGACAATATGGAAAACAGTACAAAGCCTTATGGATTGTTTGCGAAGCACTGCGTCGGGAAACACATGGTGAAAACTAATGAGCTATATTGCACGACCTCTCACAGGTATTTAATATTGTCAGTGAACGGCCTTTTTTGGGACTAAATGAAAATAAAGTGTACTCTTTCCTTCCTGGCTTTTTAGTGATGTTCGAAAAAAATGATTGAGCTTCATGTCTGCTGTCTTCATCTGTTTTGATGCTTTTCTTTTTCCTCATTTCTTACAATATCTGCTTTTCCTTTAGAAAATGAGCTAAAGACCCAATTATTCTAACTGAGCAGAAACACTGTTGGTAATTGTGCGCGGCTTCACGGGGCAAGTGCAACACATGACACCCCGCTCGCCGCTACCCACCTGTGTGTGTCCATGCATGGCAGCCAGGTGCAGCGGCGTGTACCCAGCACTTGATCTTGCGTTCACATTCACAGGTATAGTGTTCTCCCTGGCAAAGGCCAGCAGCTGGGACAGCAGCTCGGCCTTGCCCTGCTTCGCGGCCCAGTGGAGGCAGGTGAAGCCCGTCACAAAGTCTCTCTTGGCCACCAGGCTCGGCTCGACGGCCAGCAGGGGCTGCAGGCTCTCCCACAGGCCGTCTGAGGCGCAGAGCATCCACTCGTGCTCCAGGGGGTCCAGGGCCACAGAGGAGCCGTCGTCGTCCGTAGCCGAGGAGAGGACGGACGACGAGTCGCCGTCGCTCCGCACAGAGTCGCGGATGCGGGCGCCGCGGTTGATCAGGGACCTCCGAACCTGCCGCAAGCAGAACACACGACAAGTTTGTACATACAAACACGGCGGCAGTAAAACCATAACCAGCATTGTTTCTGCACGTCTCACCTGGGGAGAGCTACTCATCATCAGCTCTATGAAGTTCCTGCGGCTTCCTTTCGGCGTTTGTATTTCCCCCACAGACTCCAGTCCCTCCAGCGCGCTGTCTTCCGACAAGCAGCTGATCAGCATGGCCCGCTGCGATCCTTTGGACACCCTGCGCGCCCCTCTCACCGCGTGGTTGTGGGAGCCAGCAGCATGAGCCTGGTCCAGGTCTTGCATCCCAATGGCTGGAGCGGACTCTCGCCTCCTCCTGTCCCTCATCCTCACCTCCCCTGCCCCCGCGGTGGTGGGCGTGCCCGATTTCGCCGTACTCTGGGACTGGACTGCAGGTTGCTCGTTGCCGTTTGACTGCTTGTCATTGTCCAAACCGGCTGAAGTCGATGCTCCTGCAGAGCCGTGACAATGCGTTTCTGTCACAGTTGTTAAACTGGGTAAAATCTGTGCATTGTACTTTTTTTTTCCCCCTCTCTCAGCGTTTCGTCAAATTACAACCACAAACGTCATGTATACTATTAAGGGTTTATGTGAATGACAAACGCAATGCAGCACAAACATTTAAAGATGGAAGGAAATGAAAAATGGTTCTCAAGACTGTTTACAGATGAAACATTTAAGTGTGCCGTGCATTTGTATTCAGCCCTCTGAGGTAAGACGTTCACTGCAATCACAGCTGTGAGTCTCCCTGGTATGTGGATCTCTGCAGCTCCTCCAGAGTTTCGATAGGTCCCACAGTCTCAGATTAGTCATTTCTTTCAGTGGCCTTTCAACTTTGGAGGGTCTTTTTTTTTTTAATTTGCATCTGTTTTATACTCTTTCCATTTTTCGAAGATGGACTGAACAGTGTTTCAGGAGATGTGCAAAGCCTGGGATAATGTCTCATAACTTAGCCTCGCTTTACACATTTTGACAATGTTGATTCTGTCCTGTGTGTTCTTTAGTCTTAAGGACGCTGTTTACTACCAAATCGTATAACGTTGTATGCTCCGGGCACCACTCTGGAGCAACTGGGTAGGACAATACTTTATACAATGAAAAACATAATGGCCAACCCTGGGCATCAGAAGACAACAGTGTTTCTTCAGTCAGATGCTTGTTCTGGTTCGCTGCAACGGACACCACTACAGGAGATCCTCACTGACCACTAGGGTTGTCAAAAATATTGATACTCTGAAAAGTGTCCATACTTAAACGCTGTATCCGGAGATGACACTGACTCGGCATGGTATCGATACTGAATAGTTTAGCTTGTGAGGCAAATGAAGAAGGAAAACCCAAAGATCTTGACATGTGTTATATCTGGCTTATTTATTTAGCATTTGTTGATTATGTTGAGACGGCATGTTCCATGCTGAGATTGAAAAAGGTGAGTTTTCCCATTTTAATAAAATATTTTTTTATGCCTTTAGTTATTTGTCATTTTTTTTTATCCCTGTGGTGTCGAAAACGGTATATAGAGTATCAAATATTTTCCTGGGTATCGATATCGAGTTATACATTTTAGTACAGTGACAACCCTACTGACCACAGCCCTAACCATCTAGAATGACTACATAAAGAAACTATGAGAGTTACAATATTTCCCTTTGGAATTTATAAAGTATTTTTGAATATAATTGAGGAAATCTAAAAGTATTTCCTGAGATTAAGTCACACACCGATGGGCTCTACGGATGAAGTGGCTTCTGAAAGGATTTCTGTAAGGAGGGCTGAATCCAAATCCACGGCACACTTTTCAGAGTTTTATATGTAAAACCATGTCACCTTTTCCTTCCCGTTCGTATTTAGGTGACACGTTGTATCGGTCTATCACGCCAAATCACAACAAAATACGTTTTGGCTTGGGGTTGTAAGTGTGGAGAAAAAAAGTAAAATTAATACTTTTGCAACTCACTGTAAGAAAACGTAAAGAGATATTTTATTCTTTCAGTCTATATCTGTTTTCTTTTCTTTGCAACAACAACAGCGTTTTATTGATCGCAATTTTTTTAACACAATTAAACATTCAACGAAATCAACACAGGATTTAATAAGAAATCCAAGTTAAATAAACAATCACCCAGACATTCAGATGTTAAATATAACCAAAACAAAAACAACAAAAAAAAAAAGAAAGGATACATTTAAATCGAGTTGATGGCCGCTTCCCCCTCACCTGTTCGTCCTCCGTCATCATCATCAGGGTTGCCGTTCATTTGTTTGTTGTCCAACGTCTCTTGGACGTTCCCGTTGCACTCCGCATCAACGTGGCCGCTTGCGTCCTCACGCGTCACCGACTCCTCGCCTCCGTCGCCGTTTAGGCACACAAATTTGACTCCGTCCTCCACCTTCACGAAACCCACGCTGTCAACGACGCCTCTCAGCGCCTCCCATTCGCCCCCTTCCTTCGGCTGGCCATCGCGGCCACAGGGAGATGTGAAGTGATCGATCAGCTCCATCTGTCGGACCCTCCCTCCTTTCTCCAGCAGGAACTCATGCACGGCTTGCTCCGTGCACCGCTGGGACGCCATCATCCGCATGAACGCCTCCGAGCGGCCACAAATATCAACGGATTAGCGGCACGACACGTTTCCTAAACGAACCCATAGTTTTTCTAAAATTCTCGATTCAGCTGCAGCGGATGACAGCATCTCCTCACCCCGTCTCCTTTCTAGAGCCTGCATTTCACGCTGTGGTCAATAGAGGGCGCGCTCGGACATGCAAGGATCATGTTGCGTTTGGGTGCTGCTTGAAAATCAGAACTCCCAACTACTTATAAAAAAAACAACATCTTCTGTTGCCTTTTTTTAATGCAAATAACGACACTTCAACACGTTCACCGTATTGTTAGTGGCCATTTTAATGAATCGTTTATGTAAACTAGAATTGTATATAATTTTTTTAAGCAGTAACACAAGTTAACAGTATCTCCAAATCAAAATAACCAATATGCAAAGCCAACTTAATCTGGAAAAGAACTTTAAAAAAACCACGCAATGAACAAAATAAATTATTGACAAAATGGAATTAAAACAAGTACAATACTATACACGTAGAGATAGCAAAGAGAAAATAAGACTAAGACCCGAAGATATATATATATATATATATATATATATATATATATATATATATATATATATATATATAGACCACTATGAATGTAAATAAGACATCATATGCCCATTCCTATTTCTTTTTGTATTTTTTGGTATTCTTTTTGATCCATTGTATATATGAAGATTCACTGTATATAACTGAATGCACTTCCCCTACTCTGCACCGAGTGAATTTCTCCATTGTGAGATCAATAAAGACTATTTTATCTTATCTTATCTCTAAAGTTAAGAAATGATACGGGGTCAAACCCAAAGAGAAGAACTGATACAGTTTGTAAAAAATGTATATATATATATATATATATATATATATATATATATATATATATATATATATATATATATATATATATATATAGTTTTAGATATAATTATTCTGCATTATTTAGATAAGCCATTATATTTGTTTCAAAAATGTTTTATGAGTAGGAATTTTTAATCTTGTTTCTTTTGGTTTCAGTAATAGTATTTAATAAATTATGTTGATGATCATTACTATTATTCAGCTCACTATCATGTATCGATTTACGTCAGAACTGCGAATTTGACAGTCAGACTTTACCCTATATGATGTTAGATATTATGGTTATATATACACTCATCATATGTTGTATACGACGAATCATAAGAAAATTGATTTTAGAAGCTAGGGGGAAAGCACGGGTTTTGAATAATTTTTTTAAGGTCAGTTTCTATTTTTTTCAGCGAACATCGCACAGGAACAGGGAGCGCCTGGGAAAACTAAGATGGCCTGTACCACTTTACCAAGAAGGGCTACACAAGTTTGGGTCAATAGTTCTTTTGCATTTCCGGGGCGTATTTTCATATACATCTAATGTTTTTATTTGTTTATAATAACATATAGCAGTATGTTAGAAATATTTCCGCAAAAGTGTGTTTTTAAAACAAACGTACACGCCACAAACTATACTGTAATCCCCACATTGTTTTGATTGGTCTCGCCTGTCTAGTTGTCGAAGGTAGACACACTGGCGGTCCTGGAAAAGAATCTGAGGGGGGGAAAAAGTTGCCGTCTTCTAGTTTTGTTTACATATTTTTGAATTTGATTCGCCCTTTGAAGTTCTTCCGAAAGTTATGGCTTCCTCGGATGTGGCTCGACAGCCGGTGAGCATCCTTTTATCTTGTGTTTTAAAGCAGACTGTTCTTGACAGTTGAGCAGGGAGTGTCCTGCGGCTATCAAGTTAGCTAACGCTAGCATTATAACGTCGCTGGAGTCAGAGAAAGTATAATGTTATTATTTAACAATTCAGTTGCAATATATGTAGATATAGTGTTTTTTGACCTACTTATTTATTTTGGTCATTCAAAAAAGTGAAAGTTGCCTTTCCTTTTACAAATGAAAGAGCTAGCTAGTTAGCATAATACTGAAGTGGGGGCAAACATTTATGTTCCGAGATCTGCAGCTAACACTAATTTACTGTGATGTGTTGCAGTTAATGCTACTTAAATACACAAAAAGCTTACATTCGTATACTTGTTAGAAGTTATCTTTAGTAACACTATTTGTAAACAGTAGAACCGTCTATATAGAAACAGTTTTAAATGGAAATAGCCATTTCTGCTAAAGACAAATCAATGAGGATCCCGGAATATACTTTATTTATATATATATATATATATATATATATATATATATATATATATATATATATATATATATATATATATATACCACTAAAGAAAAAGGCATTGTTTAGATATACATTTTAGAAAGAATGTCAGTACTCAGCCTATATTAGCTTGTTGGGTTAGTAAATTCAAAATATCAATTTACAGAACTGGTTAGTTGAGTGATGCTTTTCAAGTATTACTCTGAAGTTTATTTAGCAGGTTGGAAAAATTAACTAAAAAAAAAAGAAGATTCATAGAAGCTGGAATTTCGTGTGGGAGATTTAAGATGTTTCTTACAGACCCCAACCACAACATCCAATATGGCTGCCTTGCATAAAAAAAACGATGGCCTTCAACCTGAAAAATATCTGCAGAGATTATTCCGCTATGAAACCAAAAGGGAATTCTGCTGTTTCGTTTATAGTAATATAGTTAAATTCTGAAATTAAGATAAACTGTTATTGCTTTTTTTTTAATGGACGCTGGACTTTGCCCAAACTTGAAATATAGGTGCTTATAAATCAAATAATAATCTGAATATGTGTCGCTTATGTTATCATCAGGGATTGTAAAAACTGTAACTTGCAGCAGCAAATAATAAGCCTGCTTTTAAAGTGACAAGCATACCATAACCTAACCTGATCATATTAGTAGGTATGCTGTGATGACCTATAGTGTTATTTTGTCTTTTTATTTCCTTATATACCAAAAATTAACCACTTTGTTTTATCAGTAGTTAATTTAACACTGCAATGTAATTTCTATTGGTTTAGAAATGATTTTACTCTGATAAATTATATGCTTATCATTTAACAATTAGTTTTGAATGAGTGTTATGTTACAAGCAGCCAGAAATTAATTTTCTTTTATAATTCAGTAAAAACATCAGCGACCACACAGTTTGACTGCACAAAACATATATTTTTTTATATCTTAGACACATCCATATTTAAAATTAATCATACATTTTAGGCTAGCTGCCATTTCTTCATTTTTTTTCTTTTAGTTGTCCCATTTTACGTGATTAATGGATTTTCCAAGTATTTAGCTAAAAATGACTTCTTCCTATGTCAAACTGTCATCTTTGACATTTGTCACAGGTGCGAGTAAAGGCATGGACTCAAATTGTGTCTCTGCGACAGGCAGCAATAAACAGATTGTAAATATGTTTTTTGAAATAACCTCCATAATCTTTTTCTGTCTAATTTATTCTGCAGGATAACGGAGCCCGGCCCCTGTCCCTAGCCGGGCATGTTGGCTTCGACAGTCTTCCAGATCAGCTCGTCAACAAGTCCATCAGTCAGGGCTTCTGCTTCAATATTCTGTGCATCGGTACCTGTCCATACATATCTACTTTAGTCATAATATTAAGAGTAATTGGTTCTTTTCTTAATGTTGTATTAAAACAAAATGTTGAGAATGAATATACTAGAACTATAAGACAAATTTCTGTAGGCGTGCTGTAAAAATGAAAACATTTGGCCCATGAGTGAAATCTCTGAAACGTCCTGTTCTCGTCTCCAGGTGAGACCGGTATTGGCAAATCTACGCTGATGGACACACTTTTTAACACCAACTTTGAGAACTTCGAGTCATCCCACTTTGAACCTCAAGTGAAGCTGCGGGCGCAAACCTATGACCTGCAGGAGAGCAACGTCCGGCTTCGTCTCACTGTGGTCAACACTGTTGGCTTTGGGGACCAGATGAACAAACAAGAAAGGTGCGACTAAGAACCGAGGGAGCGGTCAACAACTAAGATCACTTTTTCAAATGTAATAACCATCTGATCTAACCCGGGCACGCCAACGATCCTAGTTATTTTTTTCTATGTCCTGTAGCTATCAGCCGGTGGTGGACTACATCGACAAGCAATTTGAGACTTACCTTCAGGAGGAGCTGAAAATCAAGCGCTCTCTGCACAACTACCACGACTCACGAGTGCACGCCTGTCTGTACTTTATCTCCCCCTCGGGTCATTCACTCAAATCCCTGGACCTTGTAACGATGAAGAAGCTGGACAGCAAGGTAGGAAATAAACTACAGATATTGGGTTTCAGGAAAGATTACCACGTGGGAAGATGAGGAGTGTTAAACAGGAGAAGAGCAACATTGAAAGAGGCTATCCAGTGATGTATTTATTTATTTGCTTGCAGATCTACACTGATTGTGTAACACAACTGGGCAACAAAGTGTGGATTTCTGGTGCAGGAATTCACAACATTCTAAGTTTTTAAAAAGCACACCGTAGAAAACTGCAAATCTTTGCGTATTTGGGTCGATGACATCACAAGAGGCACAAGAACTGAGCTGATCAGCTGCTGTTATTAAACAGAACGCAAGTGTAATATTTTTGAAGAGGGAATTTGATACAGATTGGGAATAAAGAGGAAACGACAAGAAGAAGAATATAAAGGGACTCAAAATAACTAAGGGCGTTATGGTAAACAGAATAACGTACCGAATCTTTGGTTCGGTTATTTTTGGTTTGCTTCAATCAAGAGAAAATAAAAATTGGCCACTATAGAACTCGCTTGAGAATTTTTTAGATCTTTTTTTTTTATTAATAAAGGATAAGTAGGTATAACCACTGGATGGATAGCTGGATCCATCCATCCACTGGAAAGTGTTGAAAACCTGAAGGTTGCCAGCAAGTGCTTCGGGCCTAAACTCTGTCGCTCCTGTAAAACTGCATCTTTCGCTACAGAGATAGCTTTTAACACTGACTGACTCTTGTTCTTATCTCCTGTTGCCTTGGGTCTGTTTTGCCATCAAATGAAATTACACAAACGTGGTGCCGTGATTGAAAGCAACCATTAACCACTGATTATTTGGCTGTGGGCGCCATCATAAACTCTATCTGAGCAGAGGAGAGCATCATATCGCCTGTCATTCAGTAATTCATCGTTTCTGCTTGAAAACACCAGCAGCAGGGAGGATAATTCACATCGAAGCTGCAGGTAAACGCAGCCTTGTGTTTATTATCTCCTGATGTTAGTTTGGAAGTTTGTTTTTTTCTTTGGTAGAAAGTGAGGTAAAAATGTCTTGATAAATGATTGAAGCACTGAATTCACAGGCTGAGTCGGTTGGACTGTCAATGAAGTTATCGGTTTGGCAAATCACGTTTTTATCAAAAACATAGAAGATTAGGAGGTTTAAAACCCAGTAAAACACCACGACAAAGTAATACATTAAAAGGTTTTAAATTAGGACTGAAACAGCTGTTGAACTTGATTGAAGTATTTGAATCCATCCGTCCGTCTGGAGCCCTGAGCTTGCTTTTAATCAGTGAGCTGTTGAACGCTAAGATTCTCTGATGGATCATTATGTCCTGTAGACGGATCTATCCAAAGTGAGTGTGAAAACCTCTTACATAGATGTAAACGGGACTTTCCGTTAAACCGATGCGCCTCGGAGAAAAGGAGGGAACTGCTTGGTGCATAAGAAACTACGCTGCGGTGGTTTTATTGTGTGAATGCTGGGAGAGCATCTCTATCAGCCATTCTCTCCCTCCCCATCCCTCTTGAAGTGGTCAGAAACTTTCCCATGCTCCCTCGCCGTGTGTGTGTGTGTGTAGTTACATTTGTGGGTTTGTGTGCGGTTTTGTTGCTCTGGAGTGGCAGTAACTCTGGATTTGTGTGTGAAAGGAATAGAAAGAGCAGGGGGGGGATGCTGTAACCACCTCACACACACACACACACACACACACACACACACACACACACTGAGTTGTCCTTTTGTGTCACTGTACCGATACACACAGAGCCAATTGTTGAGTCCGCCGCAGTGACAGACAGTCACTCACTCGGACAGCTGTTGGAGCAGATCTCCTTGCATCGTTTTGTTTTCTCCGCTGGGATCGGTGTGCGTTCTGCCGTGCGGTCTGACCCAGAAGCTCGCCAAGTGGCAGCAACTCATTCCAGGCCCCTCTGTGGGACGGCGAGATGACAGAGAGGAATGTGGGATGACTTTGGCACCAGATTGGACCGGTGGGCCAGAAATAACATGTAAAACGTGCTTTATGTAACACGCATCTCAAAACAGTTTTAGGTTTAGAAGAGAAAGGGGAAAAAACACAATCTTTTTTTTTTGTTGAGGATTCTGTTTGTTTAACCCTACACTGCAAAAACGGAACTAAAAAATAAGTCAAATTTTTATTGAAATTAGTGCATTTGTCCTTGATTTGAGCAGGTAAATAAGATTGTCTGCCAATGGAATGAGTATTTTGACCCCTAAAGTAAGATAATTAGACATACTGCACCTGAAATAAGATGCTAGAGATGACTTGTTCCTTTTTTAAGTGCAAAAATCTCATTCCACTGGTGAACCATCTTCTTTACGTGCTCAAACCAAGGACAAATACACTCATTTCAAGAAAATTTTACTTATTTTTAGTTTCGTTTTTGCAGTGTAACCATTCAAATGAGGCCATGGATAGTTAACTGTTTACATGTAGTTCACGGGATCTACTTATGGGTTAACTTATTACTCATCACATTCAGATGAGAGTTTACTACATGGCATATTAATATAGTCTTAAAGTTCTCTTATTATTAGACACACTTGATGTCCCTAAAGACATAATGGACATGTTTCAGGCTTCCGTCTTCATCAGAGGTGTGAAAATCAGCACAACCCACAACTTTAAGATTTCAAGACAACTACTCTGAGACCCAGTCACCCTTGTTTTGAACCTTGCCCATCAGCGTTTGGACTCTGCTAGGACTGATGTAGGGCTGGGCAGTAAATTCAATTAAATTTTATTTTTTATAGCACCAATTCATGATGCATATCATCTCAAGGCACTTTCCAAAGTCAAATTCAATCAGATTATACAGATTGGTCAAAAAGTTTCCTCTCTAAGGAAACCCAGCAGATTGCATAAAGTCTTGGCAAGCAGCATTCACTCCTCATGAAAGAGCGTAGAGCCACAGGGACAGTCGTCTGCATTGTCCATAGCTTTGCAGCAATCCCTCAAATATAAATCAATATCTATCGCAGTAGACACCTGATCAATATCAATAGAAAGGACGTCCAATAATTCCATTGAACTCAATCCAGAACCACATGGCATTCTGGGGGATATAGGCAGAGGAAAGGATTTAACCTCTCAACCTCTCACGGCCAAGCTAGGCAAGGTTGGTAATAGGGCTGACCTACTTTAAAAGTTAAAGCTTACATTTAAGTAGGGTTAGGGTAACAGTTTACATTCTGGCTTTTTCCCCCTGGTCCTTGTTTCAAATAGGTAAACATAACACCACTTAGTAATTATGGATATCGACTGATATGAAAAGCTTATTCAGCCATATTGCACCGCCCTAGAACGATGATTGTGAATCTTATGACTTCATGGAATGATTTCCTTTTCAAAGCTTGCAGATATTTTTAATCAATATTGAGAGCAATAATGTTTTTTTTTAATTTTGTTTTTTTTAATTGAATTCCCTCTCCCTTTAGGTGAACATAATTCCAGTCATCGCCAAGGCGGACACCATCAGCAAGAGCGAGCTGCACAAATTCAAGATCAAAATCATGAGCGAGCTGGTCAGCAACGGTGTGCAGATCTACCAGTTCCCACTGGACGATGAGACCGTGGCCAAAGTCAACACCACCATGAACGTAAGACCGTTCAAGGGCCCAAGAATTTACCTGGATCCAAAAGTTCCTATGAAAGAGAAGTTTTCAAAATTAATTTATTAAAGCGCAACTAATTTTAAGTAGTAAAATAGATGAGTTTGAAAGAGTGAGCGCGTTTGTGCACCTCAGAGATTTTCTGAGGGTAAAGTTTATATTTGAATGCTGATTACATTTGACAGCACCCAGATCTTGATGTTGTAAGTTGGTTTTAGCTGTGGAGCTACAATAAGTGTGTAGCTTTGTTTTGAATTATTTATTGAATTTAATACATTTTTAGGGCCATCTCCCGTTTGCTGTCGTCGGCAGCACAGAGGAAGTGTGCGTTGGCAACAAGTTGGTGAAGGCTCGCCAGTATCCGTGGGGTGTTGTTCAAGGTAGACTCAATCAGTGTTGATTTGTAACGTTGCCACCACAAATCGAGCCAGTGTGGTTCGACTCGGTTTCTGTTTTAAGCCGGCTGAAACGACAGAAGCCTCTCTGTTTGCCTCCTAGTGGAAAACGAGCACCATTGCGACTTCGTGAAGCTGAGGGAGATGCTAATCTGTGTGAACATGGAGGACTTGAGAGAGCAAACCCATACACGCCATTACGAGCTTTACCGGCGCTGCAAATTAGAGGAGATGGGCTTTAAGGACACCGACCCGGAGTGCAAACCCGTCAGGTGAGCAGTCCGCGCACACACCCCGCCCGCCCGCGTCAGGCCGCAGCGGCCAGCTGCTCGGCAGGACTTGAAACCCCAAACACATTTTTGCGTCCGCAGTTTACAGCAGACGTATGAGGCCAAGCGTCAGGAGTTCCTGGCCGAGCTGCAGAAGAGAGAGGATGAGATGCGGCAGGTCTTTGTGCAGAGGGTGAAGGAGAAGGAAGCGGAGCTGAAGGAGGCTGAGAGGGAGGTATGTAGACATCGTCACACTGGAGAGTTTTGGTTGCCAACTATTCATAATTTGAGTTTACGTCGTTATTTATTGCAATTTCACTTATAATTTGTCTAGATAGGCTACAGCAAGTCATTTGGTCCCAATAATCTGTGTGTGAAGATATTCCCACAGTGAGCATCAGACGTTTACAATCATCAGCATCCATTAAAAGCATCCATTGAAAGAAACCATTAACCACTGATTGTTTAGCTGTGGGCGCCATCATAAACTCTATCTGAGAAGAGGAGAGCATCATATCGCCTGTCATTCAGTAATTCATCGTTTCTGCTTGAAAACCACCAGGAGCATCAATATTGTGTAAATGTCATTGTAAATGGCATTTCATGATTCATTTTCTCTTGCTTTTTCAGGATCAAATGATGATGTTACTATGGTTGTCAGAATAATCATATTTTTATATAATCCAGGGTGTATGAGCTCTCCATTAATCACAGAATACAGCTTTATACAAGCAGCCATCTTCTGTCTCCCTTTACCTTTCTCTTATTTATCTGTCTGTCTCTTTTTATGTTTCTGTCTCTATCGTGTAAATTTATACATGGTTATATTTTGATGGCTACCTGCCGTTCTCCCTTCCTACTACTACTAAGCAAAATGAAGACAAAAAAAAGAAGCTAAGCTAAGGAACTATTTACATGCAAAACAAACAAAAGACAAACAAAAGTGGTTGATCATAATCAGAATACTTCAGTGAATCCTGGTTCACTGCAGATCTGATTAACAAAAACATGGAATGGAGTTAAAACATCTGCCATGTATTTCAATCAATTCACAATGCAAAGCCCAAGTCAAACAAAACATTTGTTGAAATAATATTCTGAGGACCGTTTTGTCCTGTAAAATCATTTAATTCAGAATCGCTTGCCTTTGTTTATGCGATTTTACCTCCGGCCGCTAGGCGTCGCTACAGCGATCGTCGCTAACCTGGTTAAAATCTATAGTTATCAAAATTATCTTGAAAACCGGCATTAATATACCATATTGATGCGGGAATAAGGCTCATAACACCATCGGAGGATGGCGGGGCAGAACAGTTACGCTTTATGCTTTAAAACGAACTACTTTTGAAATGTCCGAGACCGGATGTTAGCAAGGCTAATATCCTGTTAGGTAGCGGACGCTCGGCGTTAACAAATGAAAGCTTTTGCTTTAATTTTAGTCATATTGAGTGGCTGGATAACATAAACATTAATGTCCCATCAATGTATGAAACCCTTGTGGAGGTAACCTTTCTGGTAAAACTTTAAAACGCACTCGACAGTGACATGGTACCAAATGCTAGCAATGCTATATTGCTAGCCTTTGTTCAAAACGCCAGGTATACACGGTTCACAAGACATTTCCCAATAAACCTTTTTTAACTTCACCCTCAGACCGCTGCCCAAACCTCTGTCCTTTGTTTCGTGTCAGTCTTGTCCAGTTTTGGCCATTCACGGGAGGAGCGTTGAAGGAGGGAAGTTGTTGACTAGCGCTAGCGGGCTAGCTCTTGGCAGGCTAGCGTTAGCCTTGCAGCAGCATGTGGGTAACGGCGTGGTCTGGGTTGGAGGCCTGGTCCTCCAGGCAGACTCTGACCCCGGTTGCAGTCACGATTTAAGCAGATCTCTCCTCGGCATGGGGACGTTGCTTCTGTGCCGGCTTTTCAGCTCTGCGTTGCCTGGAACCAGCTCCGTCTGTGGTGCGCTGAGAAAGCAGAACAAAGCTGGCATAGACGGATTCCTTCACTTCGGCATCTGTTTTAAGCAGAAGTGAGAGACTTATCTTTGAATCGGCTGGCAGTTTCTTCCTATGCCAGGGAGGAACTGAGTTTCAGAAAGGCTCATTCCCTTCTGCTCGCGGCCTCTTCCAGGCCCCATCGATGGTTCCCGGAGGCCTTTAGTCACATGGCTCCCCCCTCTCCTTGAGTGCTGGTCCTCAGAGGGTTTGGAGGTGTGTGTCTCAGCAGCTTGGAGTCAGAAGAAGAGAGTGAGCAGAAGAGGGGCTGTGGCTTTTGTCTGTAGGGAGGTGGTCACAGCTGACCTCCTGCTGGGAAAAAGGGCCCTCAGGAGGGGAGAGAAAGAGGATAGAGGCCGTCCTTCCGGCCATGTCTGCAGCAGGACAGAATTCTTTTGTCACCTCTTCCTTACTGTTCAGGATCCAATCTGAGATCAACTATTTATCATGGCATAACAAGCGTAACTTCATTCAATTCTAATTTTATTACATTTGGGATCCGCTTCTGATCCGTTCATGGGGTCCGTCTAGCAACATAAATGTGTTTTCCAAGTATAAAGCAGCCATCTGTTTTCAGGGATGGACCCAGGAAGATGGATTTTTGTTTCCAACAGACAGTGGGCTGGCGTTGAAAAGAATGTTGCTGTAATGCTTACAAGCAGGGTGGAGCCATGTAAAGTAGGGCTGGCCGATAATTCTATAATATATATCGATTATAGAAAAAACAGGGACAATAAAAAGTTCAATATAATAACAGTTTTCCTTCCTTTTGCATTGTATCATGTAGGTTAATACTACAGTAATTACATCCTCCCAACCAATCACAAACGCATACCCAGGAACGCTCAGTCACCGAGCTCCGCCCCCTTCAAAGAGTTCAGAGAGCATTCGTTCTTTTTTTTATTATTATTATTTCCCCCTTTTTACTCTTTTTCTGGGTTTTTACAGCACTAGTGGCTCGTTTTTCATAGAGTAGACTGACAAACTACCCCTGCGCCATTGGAGCCCGCCCAAGAGCACGCATTATTTTCTCTTTTTTAAAAATTTAAAAAATTTTTAAAAAAGTTTTGGTAAGAAAGTTATTTAATAAAGGGTTGAGTTTGGATTCAGTGATTGTGTGTTCTGTATCTAAAAATAGGTCACTAGGCAACACCATAAAATGGCCAGGGCTGCACTTAAAATATGTGTTTTGAATTTGTTGATAATTATCGATATCGATCAGTATGATTCCGATTTTATCCATATGCTTTTTTTCCCTATATCATCCAGCCCTAATGTAAAGTCGGGCCAAATGGCTCTGGTGTAAAAGGGGCTTTATATTTGGATAAATGACAAAGAAAAGCTTTATGGTCAGAGGAGACAAAGACTCAACTTCTTGGCCACAATGACAAAGTATGTTTGAAAGATGCTGAAGCCTGCAAACAGAAGTACATTTATAATAATAATAATGATGATTATTATTTGTAGCTACTGTTAAGCATGGTGGTGGCAGCATCATGCTGTTGGCTGGTTTTGCTGTCCATGGTGCTGATGAATCAAACAAGGTGGATGAAGTAATGAAGGAGGGCTAGCTCTATGTTGTTTAACTTTCCCTAAACCACTTCCCTTTGCTAATTTACATATTTCCAGTCTACTGAATTTGTACTCTTCGGTTGTTTTGGTTTTAGCTGCAGAGTCGTTTTGAGCAGCTGAAGCGCCTGCATGCAGACGAGAAAGCAGCTCTTGAGGAGAAGAAGCGTCTGCTGGATGATGACCTGAGCTCCTTCAGTAAGAGGAAGGCTGCAGCTCAGCTCCTGCAGGCCCAGAGCTTCACGGTCAACGGCAAGAAAGACAAGGAGCGGAAGAAGTAAGTGGCCCAATGTTTCACGGCTCCACATCTGTGAGAACTGACGGCCCCTGGTGTCTTTATGTCAACCGTCTCTTTTATTCTTTTTTTCAGTTCTGGCTTCATGTGAAGACTTAAGAGATCTGAAGTGCACATCGTTATGACCAGTGTAACCAGTGGCGTCGTGTCCACGTTGTTTTTCAGCCAGTCCACAACACTAACTAGAAAAAAAACACATCCTCCACACCGGGCTGTACCTGGTGTTAGCTTGAGTTGCCAAAGTTTTAAAGACTGTTTCCAAAAACCAGTGTACACTATCCTCCGAGGTATTTTTAATCTCTTTTGTATGTTTTTTGCGGGGAAATCATGTTCTTATTATTTTTGCTTTTGTATTTATCCTCTTTTTTTTTTTTTTTTTCCTCTTGCCTGACTAAAGAAAACATTTTTAATGTTGTTTACAAATCACATTATTTAGACAGGTACAAATATTTTTTGGTGACTATTCCGCTTATGTAAACTACACATGTATCCTTCCTCTTACGTGCCATAGCGGCCTTCTCTGCCCTGCTCCTAGAGTCGTGCGGTTGTTTGTATTTGTTTGCAAATCCAACTAAAAGTAGTTGAAAAGCACTACAACCAGGTCATTTTCCTGAGGTTTTGCTTTACTTTTGCCAGGATTTTAAGCGGAGCATTATAGAAACGCCATACAGCCGTAGCTCAATTCAATTACAAAAGGGGATTAATAGTTGCCAACTAGATATTTTCCCCTTAGTCTTTGAAATTTGTGTTTAAAAAGGGTTTAAATTGCATTCATTACCTTTTGTGAATGTTATTTTAGTGCATTCACCTTAAAAAAATAAGAGTCAAAGGGCATTATGTTTTTTATATGCTTGTTCCCCCTTTCTGTGCATCTAAGGATATTAAGATTTTCTGAAACTACAAGTGTTCAAGTTTATTGTTGGATTGAGACGATATTACAGGATCTATTTATAAATATATTTCTCACTCCTAAAAACAGTGGAGTTTTGCTCCGCAAATCATGGGAAAACTATGCATTATAATATATCAATGTTGAGGGAGCAAAAGTAACAGAAGGATTGCGTTTTTCTCTTGGTCCACATTTTGATTCAACTTCTTTGTACTGTAAATCTAAAACAGAACACTGTGGTGCTGGTTTCCAACAAAGGATGGTTTGAACTCACTTTTACTGACACTTTTTGTCTGACAACAGTGCTTAAAATGTTAGTGCCTTAAGTGTATGAAACTTAGAAATACACTACCCACACATTGCCAGAAAACACATTAGTTTTACTACACGTATTTTTAAGGAATAAACAGTGTTATTTGGATATTGTTTTTGCTTTTTAAATAAATCCGTATTTTTGTCATGATACTTTGGGTTTGTCTGTGTCTTCACTTTGGGGGGGGGGGGTGCGGGGTAAAAGCTATTAATCTATCAATCTAGTTGATTGACAAGATATTTTAGGTATAATGGAGAAAAGGTTAACAGATCATTTCTTTTATCTTTCATTTCTACAGGACACTATATGGAGATCAGCAGTGTTTTTTTTTTAGTTAATCTTGTATTGAGCAGATTTCTAGTTTGTATGGCTTTTCACACACAGGTTTCTTTAATCTGTTAGCTGTTGCATAATGTATGATTTGCAGAGAATGCGGCCTAAACCCAGGCAAAGAATGTAATTATTTTTGGTTGTCGTTCGGGTGATCAAAAAAATAACATGAATGGGTTTCCTACTCTTCTTAAAGTCTGGAAATGGGGAAAAAAAGACATTATGAGTTTATTTGTGTCCAAGTTTGGGTACATATGGGCAAATAGTACATTTTAATCTGTTTTCTAAAAAAAATAAAAAAAATTCTGAATATAAAGTACCGTTACATTGATTTATCGCATCACAGCTTGTATTTAACATTGGCCACAAAAAAATGGAGAGAGGCCACTTTTTGCTGCTTTTTAGGCCACTGGGGAATTTTAAGTCGGGATTCTTGATCTGGTCGCATTCAGTTTGAACTTGGTTTATTTATATAAACCATTTCACAGCCAATGACGTAAGATCATACAAGACAAACAGGGCTGATTAATATACAGATAAATGGAAATATCGATTCAGTCCAATCATATAGACAGCTTTAACATCAGTTACATTCCAGTTTAGTCCTATTTCCAACACATGGCAATCAAATTCAGTTTATGATGTCAATTAGGTTTAGGTTTTATAAGGACGTTGTGTTGATTGCATCTAGGTATTAATTTTGCAGCGATCCTTGGTCATGAGCAATCATGAGAAACCTACAGCAGAACCAATATAATATAAATAGCCATCTGTTACAACCGTCTGGGGTTGAGAAGATGGAGCAGACACACTAAAAAGACACATGGCACTGGTCCAGGAGTACTTTCTGTTGAAGAAAAGCGCACAGAGTTAACGGCAGCTGCAGCACTTTCAGTAGCTTCGTCTAGGAGAGCACAGCTAAACATAACTCCATAAGGGCTGAGCCACACACGTTATCTATGGGAAGAAAACGAGTACACATAGTTGTGGTATGGTCCAGGAAACAGGCATGGTTAAACATGGAATGGTGTATAAAGAGAAAACATGACTTTTAGGAGCAGTGGCAAAGCTGTTGACACCTTTTGACAAAGGTGACGACCAAATATGGAAACAACAAAAATTCGCTTTCCTGGAAAGTCAAGTGAAAAAGCAGCAGAATGAGAAACAGCAGTCTGTGCAGGTATTTATAGTTTCTAGTAGTATTTGTAGTTCAAGATAACAATAGTTGTCTAACTTAAAGCTTCACTAAAAAGCAAAGATTTTAGTCTTAAATTTTGATAGGGTTTCTTGTCTAGTGGAGAAAAACTAAGAACTGCTTTTATAGGACAGGAGCCTGGTTACTAAATGTATACATACCTCCCATTCTACTTTTAGAAACTGCAGGAACCACCAGCAAACCTGGAGTCTAAGAAAAATTTAGATGCCAAACACAACACTAATGCTGACACCTTTGAGATTTTGACAGTAAAAATGTATCAAAGACCATAAGCTCTCCTTTTAAAGATCCTTTATTCTTTTTATTTACTGTTGGACAATCCAATCTTGAATTTTTTAGTGGATCAGAATTAGAAACAAGACTAATTTCTAGTCCAGTTGTCAAAATAAATAAATGGTATGAAATTAACACAACTTTGATTCTGACTTAGACGCCAACTGCAATGGCGTGCTTTCCGACAGATGACAAAAACCCAACTCTACGTGAAATCAATAAAAGTCAATATTTTGTGCAAAACTTTATCGCAATAACTGCTGGTGAAATCTGGAAATCGGAGTCTAGAACCGTGTCGGTTTTTGAAATGGAAACAAAGTTGTTTAAGGGTCACATTAGAAGTTAGTTACCTGGCATTTAGCTCAAAAAGGGGACAAATCAATGTTCTGAAAAATGAAATCATCAGAGAAAAAAAGTTTAATCCAAAAACTGACATTTCCTGCATGTGTCGGACGGATTCTTGTTTTTCATTTGTGCCACAAAGGGCACCCCAAAGCTCCCACCTTCCCATCTCCTCACCTTTTTATGAGTGCACACACACTTACAGAAGGGATTATCTTGTTCTGTGTGCTGGCTCTTCTACCCTGCAGTGTCTCACCCTCCGGCTCCGTTGCCCTTCAAGTGACTTAAATGCCGGCACGCAGACAGGTGGACAGACGGGTCTGGCGTAAAAAGCACCAGTAAGGCTGATTGATTCCCTGCAGGAGCCTGCAGCAACCCTGTCATTATTGTCAGCCTGAGAAGAGGACACCCGGCGCCGAAGCTTTTCTCTGAGCCAAAGGCCCGTTTGTGAGAGAAAGCGCAAGTTCTACTCCCGCTGGAGGTGAAAACTATCTCAGCTCTGCAGAAAATCTAAATTAGCCGCCTGCACACCTCAAATATAACATTTCAGCGTTAAAGACATTTTTTATTATTATTTTTCTGTACAGGTGTAACTAGGAGGGCCTGTCACGCACGCGCATCCCCCCCCCCCACACACACACACACACACACACGGCAGTCACTCTAAATGCAAATGGGGGTGATGATCGAAGACAGCCTTGACTTGTGGATAGATGAGGTTGTCATGCCATGAAGGGGGAGTGCGCAGGAGATGCTCCGATATTACCAATTACGCACCTCATCCATGTCAGGCTTTGGTTGGAGAAAAAGAGGGGCGACAAGACAGGAGGGGGATAAAGACGAGAGAGGATAGGATGGAAAACAGACATCCGTCACCAGCATGCCTGCACTGATTAGGACAATAACACTCTGTGAAACAACCATACCTGCAGCGTTGCTCGTAACAAGCTCACTGGGAGCGGAGATGATTCTAATTAGAGCGGGATATGATTCTCTGGATAAATGCTCTGAGGGGCAGACCCCTCCCCCCCACCAAAAAATAAATAAATAAATAGGTGCAATACAGGTGATGTGTTGGTTTTACATCGGGGCGCAAAAAATGTGTTTTGCTTCAAATCCTCCAGCAGTCTGCTGTCCTTCAAACGGACGCGGCCGGTTGAAACAGCAAAAAAAAAAAAAAAAAACACAAAGGCGACAGGGTATTAACTTGAAAACAAAGGCATTTATTGCGAAAAATGCACTTGACATGAAAAAACAACAACAAAAAAACAATCATATCAACCACGGGTCATCAGTACAAGACGATGTATAATGATCACATGGTAGAAAGCGCTGGACGTTGCCAGCCCAGAGCGTGACTTCAATGGCACAAAAGGCCTATAAATATTCTGCACAATATAGAATCATATATCTATATATACTCTTCTTTTTTCCCCCCACTTTCTCTCTGCTTCACCCACAGTGGCAACAGTTTTCACCACAAGTCAGTCCTGAAGAGGCATGAGTGTCCATGCTTCACCGTGCTTGTTCAGTTTCCTTTTAGTGTAAAGAGCTACATACAGAAGCCTCCGTCTCCCTCTTTCACGCACGCACGCATCCACACACACATACCCACACACACACAGGCTCACTCAGGTACCTGTAAGAACAAATATGGCTGACATTTAATTCAAAAATGGCAGAGTGAGAACTCGAGGTTCCTGGTAGATAAATTGACAGCATCCAAAAAAAGGCTTTTGGGCTCAAAGACGGTTCGAACCCTCTCGTGGATAAAGAAGCCGTTCTGGACCTTACTAGGTCAGAGGTTTTCCTCTTTATTACAAGGTAGAGATTATGGTGCATCGCAAAAGAATGCCGGCCTCTGTAATCGTGAACTTTATGTTTCTGATTTGGATTTTTTTTTTCTTTTACAAATAAAAACAACAGAGGTTTGTGATTGCTGCGATGGTTCTTTCACAAAGTAATGGCTCAGAGGTCCTGATTACAAATGCAAGCCATATTGTATTTTGAAAGAATGTTGAATAGTATGCATCCTTTTCCCTTCACATCACAGTTGTGTATTACTTCATGTTGGTCCAACACATAATATCCCAATAAAATATATTAAAAGGTTTGTGGGTGTAATGTCACAAAATGTGAATGGTTTTGTGGATGTGAATAGTTTTGCGCCATCTTTTTTTTTTAAGCACTCGCTGCATTTTTTTTCAGCCGGTTCATTTATACCACCAGGGAGCCGAGGCGAATGGCAACCTTAGGTCACGTCAATAAAATACGAACACAATGACACACAAAAAAAAAAAAAAAAACTTTTGAAAAACTGGCGTTTCAAGTTATTAAATCTAAAGTGACCACTGTGCAGTGGTTTTATTCCTGACATTTTGACTGCTGTAAACTTTTTTTTTTTACCCAAAGAACATCGACCCCAGCAAAAACGAACCAAAAAAAAAAAAAGCACTCTACTGAGATAGGGTGGATCTCCATAACAGACAAGAAGCTGCGTTTAAATTGGAAATAATATGTGGTTGAGTTCTTGAGTCGGCAAGCCAACAAAGAGATAAAGAAAACCTCGCTTTTGGGACCAGTGCAGAGCTGTTCTGAGATCTGCTGGTTGCCGTCATCGGGCCACACAAAACAGAGAGGACTACAAATCAACCCGCGGGCTTGTCATACTGACACTGAGATAGAGAGAAGCATGAAAAGAGGGCACTGGTCTGCCTAGGATAAAAACTGGGTATTTGTGTGACATTTGTAGGCACTAAGGTTTGACTGACTGGTTTCAAAGGCCAATGGGGAAAGGTCAAGGCCGACTTTTCCAAGAACGGATACCCAAAGCTTCATCGCGACTTCCTCTTTGCTCATTTAAAGGAAATAAATATGCAACTTTATGCTCACAGAACCAAAAAGCCCTACTGACATTCATACAGATAAAATCAATCGCAATAAACAAAGAAATCAAACCAGATTTAACAGCGGTTAACTGTAATGCTGAATAAACAACGCGAATGCTGCCCAGATACATGCGAGCTGGGACCTGTTGCATGTAGGCATGAGCCGGGATGAGATTCTCACAGTATGGTAGCCTTGAGGAACAATACAACAGTGTTAACTCACAAGTCTAAAATAAAAAATAAAATTAAAAATCTAACATGGTATAATGGCTTCTCTTTGAAATAAACATTACTTCTCACTGCTGCTGTTATGACAAGTACATTGTAACAGTAATATCAGTCATATAACACTGCATTTATTTATTCAAAATAAATGCTAATTGCAAAAAATATATCTTTTTGCAGGTCTGCTCTTTACATAGACACTCACGTCCAAGAGGCCGACATCAGCTGATTACTTAGTGAGGCTATCTGCTCAGGTAGAGGCTGCAGTCAGCTGCTTGTCGGACATGCCGCTCCTAGCTTACTAACTGTAAAACAGGACTACAGAGATGGATGGAGCTGCTTTAGTTTCCATACCATGAAGGTTCATGTTTCTGGGACCTGAAATATTTAAGAAGCCAAACTTGAATGACTTGTAAGCGACAGAAAAGTGTAGGGGCCTGTTGTCCTCTGTGCTCCACACAGCCCGAGACAACTTTGTTCACTCTGACACTTTTTCTGACTTCTCAGTACGGGAACTTTGAACCAGAAAAACTGTTTAAGATCGTTTTACGTTTCTTTTTTTTAAACGTTTTTTTTTTTAAAAGGTTTCTTGCTCACGAGTGATGGCAGGATGGATCAGGAGATGGATAGACAGATTTTGGCCTCAACTGCAGTAATGTAGGCGTCGCTCTGGTCTTGTTCGAGCCCTGTCGGTAGGTTTCACCATTTAGAAATTTGTTCCCTACAAAGTCAGGGCCGAAGACTAACCTTTTGAATTGTGCGTAAAGTTAAACCTAACTTTATCAGCAACATGCACCAAGAGTGCATTTTACGTTTAGGGACGTCCACATTTTTCACAACTCCTTTAGAAAACACGTTAAAAGTCACCATCTTTGTCATGTCCAATGCAAATCAACAGTAATGTAATCACACTTATAATGATTTTTATTTGTAGAAATTTAGCACACACCCTGTAGGCTAGTTTAAGGTATTTTGTTCGACAAGTTAAGAACGCAAGTTTAAGGCCCTTCTTTTGAAGGTTTGGAGGAAGTTGTGTCTTAGTTCATCTGCTATGTTAATGCGTCTGAAAGAATACAAACAATTCCCAGACATCTTGACGCCACAAGTCCCATAATTAAAATTTGGGCAGTGATGTAGATTGCAAGCAGACTTGACAGTAATGAAACTGATCCAATAAATCTGGTAACAAGTGAAACACTCAAACCAGACGACTCTGAAAATGCCATACATCTGGTTAAACGTTAACTTACTAGGAATTAATTATAGACAGAACGAGAGGAGGGAACAGCTGGAGGCTCAGGACTCAAGTCTTGTACTTTGAAACGGCAAGTTTGCACAGACTAAAACACACAACAAATAAAAAGTCTTTAAAGTTTGGTCAGTTCTATAACATTTCTTTGATTATACATAAAAAAAACACTTATAACATCCTAAAAGCAAAGGAAAAACAACAAATAGGAACAACCAATGTTCACTTTCTGTTCATCTCTCCTATGCGGTATAAACAGTGCTTAACCAAGCTGCTGATCAGCATTAGACCTTTGTGTGCTAATTTGTCGGAGAAAGACCCTCCCATGTGTGCACTTGTCTGATAGCTGTTTGTGCTTCAACCTTCCACTGCTGACCTCTCAGTCTGTCGTTTACAGTCACACTCAGAGCTTTGTTGTGCTTTCACAAACAGGAAGAAAAAGTTTGATGTGGAAAAAAGATAAATAAATGGAGACCCGACCAGATCCACGCTCAGGTCTGTTCGCATTGAAACATTTCTTCCCTTTTTGCTTTGAGAAGACATTGGAAACTTTTTTCTCACAACGTTGCTGTAGTCAGATTAAAACTGTTAACAGCTTTTCAAGAAAAGTCCTGTTCGATGGGTGCATCTCAGTTAATTAGACAATCATTGACGCTTTAATGTTGTTATTGAGTTCAGACAGTCAAACTCATATTATATGGATTCATGACACACAGATTGATATATTGTAGTTAATTAATTTGATTTTGTTGATTATGGCTTACATCTAATGAAAACCCCAAATTCTTTATTAGAAAATTTAAATATCACACAATAAAGCAATGTTTTTATACAGGAAATGATTTGCTTTGGCCATGTCTTGGTCTACACAATCAGAAAGAAGACTGACGAGGATTTAATTATCAACACTCTCCCCAATGTGCCACACGCGGTCCTTGCTAAAGAAGTCGGGGGTTCAGTCTGCCATTTCCGAACATAGAAAGGAAAATTGAGAGGGAGTACCTGGCCTAAAGCTCAAGAACAATTTTTGTGCCGTCTTTGAGACCTTCCTTAACACCACAGCAAAGCCACAGACTAATCACCTCCAGGGCAAACTACACTGATGCAGTAATTCATGCAGAAGGAAGCCCGCCCAGGTATTGAGTCCATACTGTAAATTGTATAGTATATGGACATACTTTACAGAAGGCTGACATTTGTTTATTAAAAAGTTTTTCTTATGTAAAAAAGTTGCTTTTATGAAAGACTGGATTTTCTACTACCCTTCGTCCTTTCACTCAACTTTCCTTTAATATGCTTAGGGACAGCCCCATGGGTACTGCCAGCTTCTTTAGCAAGGACCTTTTATGTTAATGACTTTCTGCTGGACTACTGCCAACTCATCTCATGATTGTGTCAGCCACAACTGAAATATAACATGTCTGTTATGTTATATTCCTGTTTTGTTGTTCTTTTTCAGCACTGTGATTTTCTGAAAAACTGAATTTTAGGTTTTCATTGTCTTTCAGCCGATAGTAAAATGAATGGCAATTAAAACGCGTCATTCTATGCTTAATGAATCTATATAATATATACTTTTCCAAATTAATTAGAAAAACAACTTAACTTCAATGTTGAAGTGATTCGAGTAGCGAGTTTCCAAGCCTTTCGAAAGTCGAATTTTGAGTTTTTAAGCCGTTGTTTTGGTGTCCGACTACTTTGTGCCTGCTTGTAGAAAAAAAACAAATAAACTTATTTAAAAAGATTGTTGAGAAGAACAGTGGTGGAAATCTCTGACATGTAAATACTTTTTTCAAATACTGTATATGTACGTAGGTATAGAGGCAGGTTGTAATAAATATTACCAAGTGCATTTTTTTTTGTGTCTAATCTCATACCAAAGTTCATAAACAACTTTATAAATACAAATAAAATCCGTAGAAGAGTTCCGGTGTCGCTTTCTGTTTCTTTGTACATTCAGTTATTCAAATTAAATTGGGGTTGTGAGAGATTAAAAAAAAGTCAAAATTAATAAAAGTTAAACATATTTTTTTTCCCCGGTCATGTAAGACATATATATAGAAAAATGGACGTCCTAATTCTGCATTCTTTCTTTAAATAAAATGTCGTGACAGATCATCACAGCAGGACAACACAGACACCTATTACAACATACAAAAAAAAAAAAAAGAAACAGAATAATGCTACATGCATTGTCAACATATTCTGGGCTGAAACCAAACGTGTGCTCGGTGTCACAGAGTAGACGAGAGGATCCTGGAGAGCAGCCACGCGCGCGCTTCCCTCATCGCCTTGCTGGAAATGTTTACACCTCAAACAAAGAAAGCACCCGGATTCAAGTTCTGAGGTCTCAGTGGGAAAAAAAAAACAAAAAACAGAGCTAATAAATTTTGTGCTAATGTTTGCTGGTGGACGACGCCAAGCAGGAGATCTAGGAGGCATGGCTCATTGTTCTGTGCTCTTCGAGTCTGTGCCTTCAGTAGCTTCAGAGGGCGAGTCGTGGGTAAACTCCATCCAGGAGGCCGGGCTGGTTTAAAGCCAGGACTGCTTGTCCTACAGTGCCCTCGGATATTATTTGGCATCCCTGGTGAAAATGTGTATTAAATCTTGAAACGAATGCATATTCTATTGCAGTGGCATCATTTCAGAAAAATCCAACCTTAACTTTGAGTGCATGGTTTTAGAGTTAAAAAACAAAATCAGAGTCACACGGACTGGTACTCTGGTCTGGTTAGGGAAAAAGGTTACATTTGTTTCTGATTAACCGGTTCTGTGCTGATTTGGCTAAATTATCTTGTCCACCTGCTCCACATGATAGCATTTTCAGCTTTTTGCTAGAGGCCACACGATTTGCCATCTAAAATGTTCTGGTAGTTTAAAGAGTAAATGGGGCCATGCAGTTATACAAGGAGCCCAGGGCCTTTGGATAAATAACAGGCTCACAGCATCACAGATCCTCCACCGTACCTAACAGAAAGCATGGGGTGCTTTTCCACATTTTAAGACTAACCTGATGTGTTTGTTGCAGAAAAGCTCACTTATTCTCCTCTGAATTCAACACAGGGTTCCATTTAAAGTCCCATTTTACAAACATCACATTTTTACATTAGTCATAGTAGAATTTCTCTTTCTCCAAACATCTGGTTGATTACCATGAAGAAACATGGGAATGTTTTGTTTAGACCACCTTTAGCAGATGGCGGGTGATAGGCATTAACATTAATGCGAATGTGATGAATAAATTGAATAAATGTGCTCCAGTTTAGGGTTGGATTTTTTTTTTGAGTGTGAGATTATGCTGCTGCAACAAAGTATATATTAATTTAACACCAGAGATCCTAATAATTGTGGAGGGGGGCCACGTGAGGTGCTATGTGAGGTGTGTGTGAATTAGTTGGACTAATATGGATTTCTGAAAGTCAACAGTAATTATAATTTGTGTTTACTTCAAACATTAATTAATTTAAAACTTGTGTATTGCTTGACATATATATATATATATATATATATAAAAAAATTAAAACATATTTTTTTCGCCCTTTCATTAATTTCATGAAAAGTTAGTTTCTTAAGGCAGGTTGAAAATTGAAACATATAATTGCATGAATTTTAATCCCCCCCAAAAAAAAAAAACCAAAGGAATCTGGGAAACCGATATCAGCCCAACCTCGGTGTAGATGCTGCGTGTGTTGGTGTAGCATGGTTTTGTGTGCGCCACTCAGAGACAGGAACAAACTCTTTTGTCCCCATCTTGCAGCTCAGAAGCTCTCGACGAAGCTGCCCGGAAACAAGCCGGTCTGTCCCGTCCTCTGCAGGGTCCCTTTGTACCAGCCGTCCTCCCTCTTCTTATGTACGAACACCACGTCCCCTTCCCGCAGTTCAATCTCCGCCTCACTCTGAGGAGGGTAAGGAACGACCACGCGGTACCTGCCAAGACATCGTCACACATCTTAACAATTTATGACGCAATAAATCAGTGCAGATTTATTATGTTTAAGCAAATGGTTCTCACCAAAGTATTTTCTGACATTTTGCTAAATAATGTTTACATTCTTTTATTTCTGCCATCATTTGGTGGATTTTCTTCTGCGATAAGCAGCAATCCAGCTCTTTTTACAGTGGCATGCTGCTGACAGTAATGATAATGCTACTATTAAATGCTTCATTCCTGCCCAGTGTTCTGTGACATAACTTAAATTCCTGTAATTGTGTGTTTCTTTGTAGGCCATGTGTTTGAGAGTAGATGTTCTATAAAAGGAAAGGGGGATATATTAGGATATATAACATGTTATCGTGGTCACTTCTAGAGATTTAAAAATGAAGCATGATAGGCATACATTTCATGAGCACAGCACAACACAGAGCATAATTGAGATGTGTGTGTGTGGGGGGGATTTATGGGTTTTATGTTTTTTTCTTTTACAAAGAGCAATCTAAAAAGTATGCTAGACTTTTCTTATTAGTCCCTTTAACCCTGATACGCATAAGTAAAATCCATTGCCACCAACAGTCTTCAGAAGTTGCCCATTACACTAAATGAAATCCACCTATGTGTAATTTAATCTCAGAATATTAAAAAATGCTATTTTATGGATACTCCAGAGGTTTGTTGGAGAACTGGAGTAAACAATCCGCATCATGAAGGGCACAACAGCTAACTGAGCATGGTCACACAAAGCGGTCACTAGTCAAATAAGCAGCCAAGAGGCCCATGGTAACTTTGGAGGAGCTGCAGGGAATCTGTTGACAGGACAACCGTTAGTCCGGGAATCAGGTCTTTATGGGTGAAATGCAAGAAAAAGGCTAATGGAAACAAAATGAAACTAAAAACTCATGTCTGGTTTCTGCCACAAACTAAATAGAGGACATAAACATGTGGGAGGAGGCGCTCTGGTTAAAGAATAACAAAACTGAACCTTTTTGGCTGACAAATAAAATACTTTGAGAGGTAAAAAAAAAACTCAGACCTTGTCCACATGTAGGTAGATATTTGGGAAAATGAATACATTTTTAAGCATTCTGGCCTTTTATCTACACGAAAACTCTGTTGTACATCATTAAAATGTTTATTTCCAAAAGCTCCAGCCAAGGTGGGGATTCAAGAAAACTCAAGTTTTTGAGCTTGCATCAGTATACGGGTGGCAAATGGGAGTTTTAGGGTCTGGCGCATCTGCGATGAATAATGTGGCGCTGATATCACACATGTGACCATTGTTATAGACTTGGCCATGCAATGGTGGAAAAGACACATGCTCTCAGACAGGTGCTGATTGACTGTTTACAACATGCATCTAATCAATGTTAAACTGGACAAATTCACTGCTACAAAATCAGCTGCATCTCCAACCACTTATTTTCCACCTGCTGTTACCTCGGCAACCACACAGCATTTCCTGTCTTCACCAGGTATCAAGTCTTCAAAGTAAAAGCATCTATCGAACGTTATAAATATTACAGTACGCTTTTTGCTTGTTTGTTTGTACAAGCCCAGGTGCTCCCTCCCAATACAGAGGGACCGCGTGGTTGTTTTGAAGGATTCTGATTGGCTGACATAGGTTTTAGCTTTGCTGTGCACTGCCCCTCTGTGTTTGGCATGTTTAAAACAACGCTCAGTGGCGTATTTGTATGGGTTTGTGTGGAAGAAAACTTTTCTAAAAACAATCCTGTGTGTACGATATTATTTTTAAAAACAATGTGGGGGAGATATTTGTTTTTATACAGAATTGACTGTGTGTTTGCAGCATAATGCGGAGGAGATGCTTTTCCTAAGCAGGAACAGGGAAGCTTGTTAGAAAGGAAGCAAGTTGAAGGCTGAAAAGGGTCTTGAGACTGTGGCAAAGACTCATCTTCTGCGACTTTCATGTGTTGGAGAAAAAATGTCACAAAAGACAGTAATTGCAGCAAAAGTGGTGCAGCAAAGTAGTTGGTTATAGGGATGTTAGAAAAATGTAAATGTAATCATTTTATTTTCATTAAATTACACGCATTTGGTTTGTTTCAAGAGCTGGCTTGCAGGAATGTTCTGTTGTTTTAACTTCAGGCAGGGAGAACAAATGGTTCTCCCAGATAAGGAATGTCTTGCCTTATCCAGCTGTGCATCTTGCAGGTCACTGAACACTATCCCCAATAAACTTGCACCCCTCTTTCTATACCGACCCACATGTAAACTCCTGACCCCTCCTGACCCCTCCTGACCCTTCTTTGAAGTCCGAAAATAAAGGCAGAAAGACGGAGGTAGTCCGGCGGAGATGAGCCAGTCTGTCAGGGAGCGCTGTTCTCTGTTTTTGGCTCCTGTGCCCTTCTCTGCAGAAAAGTAATGTGTTTTGTGTTGGTTTTTCTAGGACAATAAGGGGTTATTACCATTAACCCTATCAGGGGCATGCCACAAATTTTCATATTTTATTTCAGTAAAACTTTTTAAAACCACTTTTAATGTTAACTTCACATTATTATTAGTAGTAGTAGTATTATTACATCAAATAAAATACCATAAAAATACAAAGGAGTAAAAATGAGAAGTCTGAGGACTAGAAATGCATTTGCAAGCCACTGTGAATGCAGTAATAAGGACAAAGATTACAGCTTTTATATTTAAAAGTGTCCAACCTAGAAAACCTTAGTCATATTTCTGATGTAGACAGAAGAGAGTTATTGCTCATGAAAGTGCCTCTGGGTGGCTCTGACTGTTTTCACTCAGTCACTGCTCAGACTTTGGATATCACTAACTCTCTCGGGGCTACTTTGAACCGTGCTGCCATATTCAGCCAACCAAAAATTCCTCAACGCTGTCAGAAAACGTTTCCTGTTACTTGCAGATGTGGGCTCTCATGCACGCTCTTAAAAGTGCTACTGCTCATCTTAGAAGTATCTTTTCCTCCCCTGCATCTGTACCGTACAGTTTACCCGATGGTTTTCGGGGACCCACCTCTCTCTTGACAAAGGTTTGGGCTCAGGCCGGAGGACCATTAAAGCGCTGCCAGCTCGTGTTGCTGGAGGCGACATGGGGAAGTTGGTATCCAGGGACCCGGACTTCCTGTGCAGCGGCTCAAGCCCTATTGCCCCCGCCATATCGCTCTCGATGGGGCACGAGCCGGCTCGGCCTTGTGACGTCAACGGGCAGGAGCCCGAGCGGCCGTGGTAGTGAATGTGGGGAGGGTGGTGGGTTGGCTCGGTGGCCCCAGCGCCCTGGCCTGGCAACGAGGGGTCGTGTGTGGGTGGAGAGGACGGGGGCGAGCGTGGTTTCTTTTTGGCTGCAGCCCCTGACAAGAGCTTCAGCAAACCTGCTGCTTTCCTCTCCTTCTGAGGATGGACAGATGAGGACAGAGAGGAAAAAAAATAATTGAAGAGTAGCAAATTTTACACACAGTAAGATTATTAAAAAAAACATTCATTAATTAGATAAAAACACACGAAGATATTTTTTTCTCAAACCACAAGACAGCGGCAAGGTTAAATCTATTTCTAATGTTTCATCAAAACTAATTGTATAACACTTGGCACAAAATCAAATGAACACTTTCTAAACACATCAGATCTCAGTTGGAGGACATTCAAACTGATATGGAATGGGTAATGTGCCAAGAACAAAAGGAAGGCTAATATTTTAATGACACTTAAAATTATCAACCCACAGCGAGCTCAATCTGAAGTCACAGGGAAAACGAAACAGAAAAAACTGAAGTGGCAGGCTAGTGTAATTTGCTGGAATGTTATTGCAGCAACAAAAAACAATACTTAGTATGGCCCACGCATGCTTGTTTGCATGCTTGAAAATGTCAGGACGTGCTCCTTACAAGATCACGGACGGGGTCCTGGGGTACCCCCTCCCAGATCCTGACCAGGGCATCACTGAGCAGGCTGAGGTACCACCTGGTGGTGTCAGATTGACCAAGCTTGATGCCCCAGATTAGATTTAGGTCATGGGAGGGTGAAGATCTTCCATGACTTATTTAGTGACCGCTAATCGGAGGTCACTAAAGTTACTGTTGCTTCTGTGTGTAAGTTTGCTAAAACAGTGTCGGACTCCCTAATTTTCTCTGGTCCCTTGCCTGATCTGACCAGTGATGACATGTTTAGCCGCATGTCATCATTCAACCGCTGGTTGTCTAGGTGGTGTCCTGAAAACGACGTGGGCTACATTGATAACTGGAAAACTTTCTGGGGAAAACCTGGTCTGATCTGGAGAGACGGCATCCATCCCACTTTGGATGGTGCAGCTCTTCTTTCTAGGAATCTGGCCGGATTTATTAGTTCTCCTAAATGCTGACAACCCAGGGTCCAGACCAGGAAGCAGAGCCGAAGTTTAACACACCTCTCTGCAGCTTCTCTACTGTTACTCACTCATTACCCCATTGAGACGGTGTCTTTCCCACAGCCAAAACTAAACAGATTAAAAACGGATCTAAAAGGAGCAAATCATAAAAATCTCATAAAAATCAATATGACTCAACTTGAACCAAAAAATAAAACAATTAAATGTGGTTTATTAAATATAAGGTCTCTCCCTCCAAAGACTTTGTTACTTAATGCATTTATTTCTGATAATCGACTGATTTATTTTGTCTCACAGAAACCTGGCTGCAAGAGGACTACGTTAGTATAAATGAGTCAACTCCCTCCAGTTATTCAAATTTCCACATTTCCAGATCTGAGGGAAGAGGAGGAGGAGTGGCAACTATCTTTCAGTCTGATTTATTAATTAGTCTCAGGCCAATTGATAACTACAGTTCTTTTGAACATTTAACCCTCAGTTTCCCTCATCCAAACTGCAAAGCAATAAAACCTCTTCTGTTTGTTGTTTTGCATCGTCCATCAGGCCCTTACTCTGATTTAGTATTAAACACTGACAAGGTTATTATAGTGGGGGATTTTAACATTCATGTTGACGCCGAATGTGATAACCTTAGTGTAGCCTTTAAAACTATCCTAGATTTAATTGGTTTTGCTCAAAATGTGCATAAACCGTTGCATTCCTGCCTTCATACTTTGGACCTTGTGCTGACATATGGCATTGATTGTGAAGAATTAACAGTATTTCCTCACAACCCTGTCCTATCTGACCATTTTTAATAACATTTGAGTTCAATTTAACTGAGTCCCCCCCCCCAAAAAAAAGAATGTTTCACTATAGTAGACCTTTATCAGATAATGCTGTAACTTTAAAGAGTTACAGCAGTTACAGAAATTAAAACTTTAAAGAGTTTTAATTTCCCCATTATCACAGATATGCCCAGCAGAGGGCAGCAATGTTATTTCTTCCCATTCACAAGTTGTTGCTTTTGTTGACGTGTCACTTCCTCATTGCATTATCCATTAGACGATGTAGCCCCCTTGAAAAATAAGATGATTATTCATAGGAAGTTGGCTCCCTGGTTTGATCCAGAGCTGCGTTCTCTGAAGCACAATGTTAGGGAATTGGAGACAAAATGGCGCTCTACACATCTAGAGAAGTCCTACCTAATCTGGAAGATAGTCTATTGTTGTATAAAAAGACCCTCCACAGAGGTAGAGCAGCATATTTTTCATCATTAATAGAGGAGAATAAAAATAATCCTAGGTTTCTCTTCAGTACAGTGGCTAAACTTGCCCAGAGTCATAGCTCTGTTGATCCATCCATTCCCTTAGCTGTCAGCAGTAATGACTTTATGGGATTCTTTATAAATAAAATGTATTCTATTAAAAATAAAGTCATTGGCATCCTCGCAAACATAATTACCTCATCATCCATAATTACCATATAACATAGAAATGGTTTCTAGATCAATGTGTGCGTCAGTGCTTTTTTGTTTCTCTGCTCCGTCTTCTCTAACCCCCAGTCGGTTGCAGCAGATGACCATTCACACTGAGCCTGGTTCTGCTGGAGGTTTTCCTTCCTGTTAAAAGGGAGTTTTCCTATCCACTGTTGCTTCATGCATGCTCAGTTGGAGGGATTGCTGCAAAGCCATTGACAATGCAGACGACTGTCCACTGTGGCTCTACGCTCTTTCAGGAAGAGTAAATGCTGCTTGTCAAGCCTTGATGCAATCTGTGGGTGTACTTAGATAGGAAACTTTTTGACCAATCTGTCTGTATGATTTGATTGCATTTAACTTTGTACAGGGCTTTGAGATGACGTGTTGTGAATTGGCACTATATACATTTTTTTTAATTCATTTTAATTCCTTCAACCTCCAGGAACTGCCTCCATACTCTTGCCACATGAAGCCAGGGATTATCATGTACCAGTAGGAACCTAGGACACACTGCACTGGCAAAGTGTCTAACAATGGGTCTCAGGATTTCCTCCCGATCCCTAATGGCCTTCAGGGTGCCATCATTTATTCTGTACAGATCTGTGCGTCCCTCCATGGATATGCCTTTCCAGACGAACACAGAGTCACCTCCAAACTGTTCATGCTGAACGATGTTGTTGGCAGCTTCTCCAGACCTGTCTATGTCTGTCACATGAGGGAACTTGCTACTATCTGTGAAAAGAACAGCGTGCCAGTCCCGAATCTGGCAATTCCAGTGTTCTCGGAAAAATACTAATCGAGCACCACAGTGCCGGGCAGTGAGCACAGGGCCTACTAGAGGACGTCGGACCCTCACACCACCCTCATTAAGTGTATTACTAAGGGTTTGGTAAGAGAGATTAAAACAAATATATATATTTTAAGTGTTTATTTTCGTTGATTTTGATAATTACAGCCCTTCAGTTAATAAAACATCCAAATTCAGTTCCTCTCAACACAATAGAAAATCAAATAAGATCAATAAAAAAGGTCATCTTTGGATGCCGCCAAAGAGCCTCCATTTAGGGGTTGTCCAGACTGTTCCCACTGGTAGGAGACCTCCAGAACTTGCTAGAGGGTCTAAGTTTCCCCTCTGGCCTGGCAACACCTAACCCTTACTCCAGAATGAGCTGGAGGATGTCGCTGCAGACCCCTCCTTCAGCCCAATCTCGTACAAGCAGAAGATAATGAATGGATGGATGGAATTATGTATTACCTTCGCTATTTTCGGTATCAGTAAGGTATTTAAAAAAATGTAGTCAGACAGATGTAAGAAGCCATTTAACTGAAAACTGTCTTCTACTCCAAATTATTTGGTGTTTTGTCGTATAATAATAAAAGCACACTCTACTGCGTCTGCTCTCTCACACACAAGGTTTAATGTCATCTCTGGTGGTAATAAAAATAATTAATGGCTTCTCACGTTCATTATGTCTCTTCAGAAAGTTCTTAAAAAGGAATCGGAAAAGGCTCAAAGCAGTATCAGCAGGTCAAATCTTTTCAGAAACCAGAGAAATTGGCCACAAAACTCTACATTCCTCCTGTTATATAGACAGCAAAGCTAGGAGTAGTATATGGATGCTGGCTGGTGGGAGCGTACTGAGGAAGTGTTGCCGAAATATTTTAGCTTAACGATCTTCCAAACTACATTTTACAGATCATTTCATTCACTGACATTCATTACCCGGTCATGGTGGCGATTGTTTGCTGGAGCAAAATTAGCTGATACATCCATCTGCCAAACGCAGAACAAACAAACCAAATCAACTACTCTGATGTCATTACTTGGCGTTCTTCCCAAGTTCCTGTTAAAACAACCCACACAAGGCGTAGCTGATGAAAACCAAAACAAAAGGCATCACTGCAAACAATCCACATTCCTCAAGTGCAGACCCGAGCACAGACAGAGGAGGGATGGCACAGAAACAAGTGCTCAACAAAGCACTCAGAGAGAGAGAGAGAGTGTGAAAACATTTCGACTCAGGAGGATTACAACCAACAGCCAACTGCATCCCCATGCTCTCCAAACATAGCTTTTCCTGCAATCTTTGAAGAGCTTTCACTCCGAAAATATGCGCTTTTCTCCAAGTACAGACATTTTAGTGTTTCCTACCTGCTGTCTCCTTATCAAACACAAAGCTTTTATTGCTCGCAGTCGGAATAATGCACAGCTGCTGGGAGTGTGGCGTGGTAGTAAAACACACACACACACACACACACACACACACAAAAAACGCTCAGAGCTTTGGATGCACGCATTTTCTTCCTTTAAAAACGACACAGACTGAATGCTAATTTCAGAGACACAAGCGAGGACGGTGAAACAAACAATATTAAACAAACAGAAAATGGTTGGGTGGAAGGAGAGGATGATTTTCGGACAGAGAAAGAAGAAACGCAGAGGGGAAGAGAGAGTGGTAGGAGGTGGGAAATGAAGAGAACGGACGTGTGCACGGAGAGGAAAAAGAAGAAGGGAAGTAGATTGAAAATGGCACAAAAGTGAATAATCACTCCCTCTCCTTTCATCTGCTGGCTTAAAGGCTTAATCTGCCGCCTGTGATTTGGTGTGCTTCTCTACTAATGTCTGTTTACGGATATATATTTCTGGAGAACACACACACACACACACACACACACACACACACACACACACACACACACACACACACACACACACACACACAAGTGCTGGTGCTGTTTCTAAATAAGCCGCCAGAGAGCAGCATTCACTCACATGTTAAACACATGCCCCAGCATCTTTCAGCTCCATCTGTTTGTTTCTGTGCCTTTTTTCTTTCATGCACGACATAAGAAGTGCAATTTAAAATAGTTACATTACGGAGAATGGGTTGTATTTTTCACTGAATGCCATGGAGCACGCAGCTCAGGGTTGATACAATTAGTGGAGCGGATGCTGGATAAAGAGAGGAAATCCAAGTAAAACCCAGGAATAAAACGGGATAAAACCTGAAGAAGTGTTACATTTCAATGGATTATGCCCACTTCATGTCTTAACATGTCTTAAGACCAAGATGGCAGCATTTCATGACTCTTATGAGTTAAACTGGACATGTCGTATAAAAAAAAAAAGTAAAGCAAAAAAATTTGAAAAAGGATCATATGCGCAACACAGTTTAGTTTATATGCCAACTAAAGATTATAATATCTAAACCATCTTCACCATGTTTCTTGGCATGTGCTCCACTTTTAGGGACCTGAAATCCTCTGAGCACTCGCAACAGCTTTTTCCCTTGGCAGCTGCCCTGTGAGTACAGACTTTTTGGAAACTGGTGTGCAGCATCCAGACCAATATGGTCTGTAATGGCAGCTGCGCTCCAGACAGCGTGTCAAACACAGATTTAACCTGAACTGTGTCAGCATAGCTGCTTTGTCATTTCCTCTGAAGCAGTGTGTGACTGTGTGAGGGCCACACTAAACTTCAGACCTGATATATACGCTTTCCCCTGCTCAAAGCAGCAAAACGCATACAATGTCAGGACGAGTTTTATAAAACACCTGGTATTTGTACAATGATGACATATTTGAGGAGATTATGAGCATTGATGGATTTTAAATCTGAACTCAAGACTTTTTGACAAGATTCTAAAACGTATTCATGTCAAGATGGTAAATTGTTCAACATTGAGAAACTGACTGACAGAGAGATGGATGGATGGACGAACAGACGGATGTATGAATGGACAGATGGACAGACATAAGGATGGACCTCTGCATGGAGTAGATGGATAGATAAGACTTTTTGACACTGGGACAGGAAATAAAGTCTGGAAATACAAATCCTTTTGAACACTCTTTCATCCAAATGCACCCAGGACAATAATTCAATTCCAGACCTTTCCAGACTCCTGGGTTGAGTTCGAGTGGGTGGATGCAAGAATTGCCAATGCAACATTTTGTAACATGACCAAAAAGTGGGACATGCTGTAACCCTGAGAGGAGCTGTTACAGGAAGATTCCAGGCCATCTCTGAAGTAAACAAAGCCTCTGCATGCTGTTCCGCAGTCAATGAGCTGTTTGTCAGGCAGCCATGTCGTTAGATTAGCTGTCCCAGAGAGCGACGCCAACAGTGAAACAAATGGAGCTGAGACAAATGCAAGCTTTCCACGGCATCCTTCACTGCTGGTGCACGAAGGTCCGCTGAGCAGTTGTACCAAAGCCCTGGGCAAATGAGACTAAGCAAGTCTACACATGCAGTGGACGCACACACAGAGATGTAAAGCCTGTACAATACAGACCTGAAAAACAAACAAACAGGAGGATAAGGAGAAGTTTGGTAAAAATCTTTTCTAACCCGGCATTGGCAAGGTAATTAAATCACAAGCGGCAGAATATACAGGAGGAATGCGATCTCTGGGGTCAAGAAAAGTCACATTAGCACAAGGTATTTCCTTTATACATACTGCTCTTGTTATGTGTCCTCATTAATGGTCATTCTTGCCAAATGTAGGTAAACTGTTGACTGAGCAGTACATGTTGACATGAAAAAGGGTTTTGCATGTTCAATGCCCTGATTGCTATGGATTTGGACTCTTTCTGGGGAACAGAATAATCAATAACTTATAATATGTGATTCTGCTGAGAAGTTGCCTTTAAGTTATCAGTTGGGATAAGCCTTACCTTCTCCACTTTGGGTGCCAGGGCGCCTTGGGTGGGAGCGTGGGAGGGACCGGGAGAAGGTGGCTGCAGCGGACTGGCCGGCTCACCGTTGAGGAACACCGCTGAGACGTTGGGAGGTGTGAGACAGGAGAGAGGGGAGGAGAGGGGGAGGATGGGCCGTGAAGCAGGGGAGGAGAGCGGGGAGGGGCCTAAACTGGGTCCTGGAGACACCATGGAGAGAGGACGACCCGACTGGCCGGGGCAGCGTGAGGGAGACGAGCTCTGGGGACGCAGAGGGGAGATGGCCACAGCTGGGCGCTCTGGACTGCCAGCAGGAGGACTGTGGACTTAAACACAAACAAATGCACGTGTTACACTAAGATAGATGAAATCTGAATAATAATGTCACAAATAATTGTTAATAATTGTTTGCTGATGCAATCATGATGAAGGCATTGTTTGTTTTAGTACCTTCACATTAACTCACACTTCTACGGAAGTTTATCTGTGCATTTAGGTGTAAGAAGTGTTCTTGTGACACGTACTGGCAAAGTCAACACAAAAAATAAGGTCAAGGTTATGAATCTGTGTATCATTCGTTATTTTATGTAGTCAGAAAAGGAAGAGTCATGTTAAAATTCACATTCAATGTATATTTGGTCTGTCAAAAAAGAACCCACTAATAGGCTTAAAAGTTAACCAATTACCTAAAGACAGTGACAGAGGAAGAGACCCACAGCCGGATTCTACCTCCACCATGCTTTTCAGCAGTGATCTTATTTTTAAAAACACAACATTACATAGTCACATTAAATGCATATTTGAAAGAACTACAACAAAGATACAAATTACCACCTAAGATTTCCAAAAGGCTGACCAAATACAGCCAAAGAGGCATCAGTGGAAAACACCCAATGCCTTTCTTAACAGCTCGCACACTGTCCTTTGGTTTGAAACACAGAACAGTATATGATCCCCACTAAATGCACACTTGATGTGTCAACACACACTGACAAAAAGGAACAGAAGAATTACTTAAGATTCCTAAAAGCTAGACCAATTTATCAAAAACAAGTGTCAGTTTTCTACTCAAAGCCCCTTATAATTATCGCTTTATGTAATCAGGACATCTCCTTTGCAGTTGAACTAAAAATTATCTAAAAAGAAAGGGAAAACCGCAAAACAGTTAATTAAAAATTCCCAGAGGGGGGAAAAACCCCCACTGAAGTGTAAGACATGTTGAGATTTAAACTACTCTAAATCCTAAAAACTATAAAAGCTAAAATAGGTCACTCAAAATAAAAACCCACATAAACACAAAGACGCAAAAGACAAACAGTTGGGTCTCCAGCCACCTGCTCTGCCTGCAGTAGGCTACTTAAAAAAAGAAAAATCCCTCAGAGAGGTGAGCTGGTCATGTGATAAAACCACTAAAAGCCAGAACTATGCACATACTTTATTTTGTAATCGAGACCAGATGTGTGTCTCTGTGTGTGTGTGTGTGTGTGTGTGTGTGTGTGTGTGTGTGTGTGTGTGTGTGTGTGTGTGTGTGTGTGTGTGTGTGTGTGTGTGTGTGAGAAAGACACAAAGCAACGAGAGAAAAGGGAGGAAAAAAAGTGGAAATAAGTGGGGAGAGAAACGAGAAGCTCTGTCATTACGCCTCCATAAAACAAAAAGCACAGTGATGTCATTCGGTTGTGTGCTTGTCAGTTTGTGAGTTCACTTGTGTGTACGTATGAACGTGGGAGTGCACATGTCTTGTGTGTGTGTGTGTGTCTGTGTGTGTTATTCTTGGCAGTGCTCTTTGAGTGTGTACTCTCCAGCCTTCCCAAAGAGACCTTCACCATTATTTTCTCAGAGGGAGAAAGAAACGACACAAAGAGAAGGAGAGAAAGCGGTATTGAAGAGATGAATAGACTCCGAGTGGAGAGCAAGGTTGATATGATCTAGACCTTGTACTGGTGCAACAATCTGTCTCTTGCTCTCTCTCTCTCTCTCGCTCTCTCTCTTTCTCTCTGTGTGTTTGGTTGTAGCACAAATAGTAACACGAAAGGATCAGAGCACAGTACTTCTGTGTGTTTTGTTTTTTACATGTGGGTTTGCTTATATGTTTGCATGGATAGAGTAACACTGCAGCGTTGTAATGACATGTTTGCTGTGAATAAACTGAGGGGTAAACCTAAACTCAGTGTGACCAATACGGTATGCTGTTCAAACTTGAACAAATGTGTAGCTTTGTTTTGACAAAGTATAATTTAGCTTCTCTAATGCTTTTTGGTGACCAACCCCAACAAAAAAGCAAAGCTCCATGGAAGCAATAGAACATTTTACCTAATGAAGTAACTAGTGGTGTCCAGATACCGATACTGGTATCGGTATCGGGCCCGATACCGATACCAGGGTCAAGTACTCATACTCATACTTGTGAAAGCAACCCAATACTCTGAATCATTACCAATTTTCCTCCTGGGCTGGGCTACGCTGCAACTCCAAGGCTAGATACCACTCTATACCAGGAAGTGGCATTATACACCAAGAGGTTGTTTGCTGACCCTCCAAAACAAAAAGAAGGAGAGAAGATTACTCAAGCTCTAACCAAATTCATTGCCCTTGATGGTCAATCGAGGTCAAAGATATTGTTAAGTTATTTGTGATATATAAGTACCAATTTATTAAGTACTCAGTATCAGTACTTGGAATCGGCAAGTATCTAAACTGAAGTACTAGTACTTGTACTCGGTCTGAAAAAAAAACTGATATCGGGACACCCCTTGAAGTAACTATGTTTGCTGTTACTGGTTGGAGGTTTTGGTTCAGGCTCTAAAACCATTTTTACATAAACATAAATGAGTTCTTGCCCAATATTAACATGTTTTAGTTTCCTTTAAATTTTCTTTGTGCATAAATCCAACTGAAAAGATAAACTCTTGCTTAACTAACTAAACCTGTAATATTCTAGGTTCTGTTTTGGGTTGTTTACTCTCCTGCCTTAGGTTCTCTGGCTGCTTTGAGTTTTGTCTTGTCTTGGTTCCTGTTTAGCTTGTTTACAGTTAGTTTATCCTGTTTTGGTCATCCGTGTTAGTCTTAGCTTTTTCTTCTGTTTTAGTTTTATACTTCGGGGTTGTTTTGTTATCAGGTCTGTAGTTTGTTTCGGTCCACTTGTCCTCTCAGCTTTTTAGGTTTGGTTTCTGATCTGTTCTTGTTTTGAGCCTCAGCACTGATGTCTGGTCTAATTATTTATTCTGCACACCTGCCTAACTCCACCCCTGCTGCAATCACCTCTCACCGGTTTCACCTGCCTCCACCTCCATATAAAATGTTGGGACCAGGCATCAGTGCCAGGTCGTCTTGTTGGTCTTGTCATGTCAGTGGGTGAGTCAATCCTGATCTGATGTTTGTTTTTTTGGTATTTTGACCAAGTTTTTCCCCTTCCAGAGAACCTGAGCCATTCTGTCTTGTTACCAGTCAGTTTCTGTTCCTATGAAGTTCTGGATGTTTTTTATTAGTCTTTTTGATTATTCAGTCCTTTTTGCTTTGCTCTGCTTTTTGTTAAATTAATCCCTTTTTTAAGAACCTCTGCTGGTCTGGCTGAATTCTGGGTCCGCTGCCGTGATTCATTACAAAACCAAAATGTTTAATATTTAAATTTAACCCTGTAGCTATGCGGAGTCTAACCAAATAAACTGGTCTTTGGTTAAATCTACGTACAAGAGTTTGTTTGCATAATCCTAACATGGTATTTGAGTTTTCATTAAAGGGTCTTGGCTTCTGGTTAGGGGATGACTGGTGCATTGCTAACCAGTCAGATTAGGGATGCACAGTATACTGGGATTATCGGTATTGGTCACTGTCATGGTTCAGTTTTGGCCTGGCTATCTCCCCGTTATTTTCCAGCACCTCCTCCTCTGATGCTGCTCAGCCTCCACTCCCTCAGCAATCAGTCACACCTGTTAGGCACTAATCAGTCAGTACTCACTCCACCTGCCAGCCTCTCTACTTAAGACTCCCTCAGTCTTCTCTTCCCCACCGGCTCGTCTTCAGTCATTACAAACACCACGCCTGTCAAGTCCAGTTCTCATCAGTCTCCACTCACTCCACGTCTGTCAGCTTAGTAAGATCTGGATCTCCTGCTACCCCGTGCTCCAAGTAAGCTCTTGGCTTCATTGCTGGTTCTCCTGCTACCTCTGTGCCCCAAGTAAGCAGCCCTGCATCTCAAAGAACTCTCTATCACTGCACCTTTGGTTCGAAAGTTGTCCTAGCCCCTTCAATAACTCGTCACTAGTTCCTGCTCGTGTTCTCCAGTCTCTTCCAGACATCCTGTTCCTGCACCCATCATCTCCTGTCCGGTAACTAACTCTGGTCATCATCATCTACAACTCAGTACTTTCAATAAACTTCAAAAGAACAAGCTCTGTGTGTGCGTGCTTTGTCCGGGTTCATGAAGATAAATCATGAGTCACTACTGGTCCCGATAAGTAAAACTGGGCCAATATTAATAAACCCGATATTCTTGTTGCTGTTTGTGTATGTGTTTTCAGAGAGCTGGGGCTTTGGCCCTGTGGTATTTTTGAGGTGTTAAAGAAGAAATGTCAGGGGTTTGGTCGTTTTTTCATGGTGTTGAAAGAGTAGGGAAATATATATATATATATATATAATACATGTAATATCAGTTGTCAACCATAACAGAAATATTAATATCGGATATTGATATCAGTGCAACTTTTCATATAGGTGCATCCCTAAGTCAGATTTATTACCCAGGTTTAGGCAATAACTCTGACCTAGGGATGCACCAATATAAAAGTTGGCCAGCTTTCTCTTCTTTATATTGGCTAAAAAAATACTCAAACACAAAGATAATGCATAAAGCTGCCCATTGGCCAGATCTATTTTGCTTATTTGAAGCAAATTGTGGTTCTGCTGAAAAAATAAACATAGATACGTTAAGACCTATGTTTATAAGGAATTGAAATTGAAAGACGTGATTTTTATTTTCATACAATATTAATGAAATTTACATCTTTGACCAGTTTACTAATTAGCTGGATTGTAATTTTAATTGGACATGAATAAGTGGAGTGAATGGTTTGCGCAAACAGCCCTTTTTGGTCTTACATAAGGCTTATTTTCTGTTTGACTACTGTACAAATGGCAAAAATAAAGAAGGGGGGGAAAAGGATCATGAGAGAGACCATTAAAAAAGTTGGATATTAAAAAGGCTACCTGCACACTGTGCCTCCTCTAGTAGGTACCTGAATTAATGACAATATTCGATATTCCATTATTTTCTAATCAGGAACCCAGACGATAAGGACACTGCTGCTTGAAGTCAGCAGCCTGAGCTTTAACAATGCACACAACATTGAAATGACACATCTTGAAGTAATCTCTTTAATTTCTATTAATTTAATTAATTTTATAGAGGAAAGAATCCTTTCTTACTTTGCCATCATTTTAAGAAGTTTAATTATGCTGCAAAAAAAGCAGGTTCTTTGTTGTATGTAAATGAAAAAGTCATTTCTATCCTCTTAATGTGTCCAAATAACTCATGTGAATCAGATGAATCAACTTTTACAAGGTCAAACTAAAATGTGATACTTTAAAAACTCAAAAATGCACATACCGTGTACAAATTTCAGCTTACCCAGCTGCATTGAGGTGCGGGCCTGGTTGGCCACATGCTGGCTGGAGCGCAGGCAGTTCTTCAGCTGGGCGGCGGCAGTTTGGGGCGAGGACGCGGGGCTGATGCTGTTGACGCAGTTTGCTGATGTCACAAGGGGGGTGGAGGGGCGCGATGAAGAGGGGCCTGAAGACCCCGGGGATGAGGGGTCTGAGATTTTACCCGACACTTGACTGCACACGCTACCCCCTCCTCCAACCGGACTGGACAAACTTGAACCTCGAGGAGACACAAGTCCAAATGGAGCCCTATGAACAGGAGAAAGGAGAGCAATGTAAAAAAAAATTTAAAAAAAAAAAAAAAAAACATTTTTACTTCAGCTACATACCAACTGTACACACACCAAATAATATTAGCAAACACTTTATGAAGGTTCAATATTGTAAATGTTATTTAACTTAAGCGTCAGTAAATGATTCTGGATGTGGGTCAGGAAATTATCACCAAACATGAAAACTGTCCCCTGAAGTGGTGGCTTTGAACGGAAAAACATCATTACGCTATTTGACAGGACTGCTTTTTTACAGAATAAAAAATGGACATCTATGATCTTTTTTATAAACTAAAATAAAAATTAGAATTTCGTTATGGTTTTTTCAAGTAACCAAGCCTAGAGATCGGGTTAATTTGATTCCATGTCGGTAACAGAGCCGATACTGAGGGGTTTCTTGGATTGGAAATTAGTTCAAATGCTATGGTACAGTTTTGCTCCAGCATATATTTTAACTTTTTTTTTTTTTTACTCTGGACGTTTATGCTGTCCGCCAAACACCTTCTTTCACACTTAACCATAAAAAATTATCTAATAAATTGTGTATGAAGAAATCTTTTCACTATCAGTAGTTTTATAACTATGTAGTGAAAGCCTATGGTTAGCACATTTTTCAAAGTAATTTTCAACTTAAGAAAGAGAAAATACAATTTAGATATTTATAATTCTGTTAAAAAATGTATTACCATTTCTTAAAGCAATAGTTCCTGTGGGGAAAACTATGGAGCTCCACAGAGGAACAACAAGGAGCTTCAGCAAAAAAACTAACAAAAAAAACACAACAAAAATACAAAAACAAAACAGCAACACTAAGAGAAACACAGAAAGTTGCTTTTGATATATTTTTATTTTAACCCCTACTTGTTTGTCTGCATATAAGATTTGTATGTATTTGCAGCTTATTTAAAGATTAGGGGCTTCATGTACAAAGCGTGCATACTCACCAAAAACCTGTGGCACCATTTTTAACACCGATTTTGACATGTCAAAAATTAACCTTGCGCAACTGCAGTCTGCGGCAGCCACACACATCTCTTTAAATTGCAATAAAAAAAATAAAAAAATACTAAAGCTCACACAAATGCACTGAAATATAATTCAATTGATTTGACCCAAGGAAGCATCAAACCTTAAGTTTTCTTTATTGAGTTTGAACTTTTATGGTCTTAATCTGTACAAAGAAATAAAATCACATTTAGCCTCACACAATAACATTACACACCCCAAAATGATGGAAACAACCCCAATCAGATGTAACAACTGTGAAAATTCCTCTGTTTTTTTCTCTGTGTGTTGTTGCTGGAGAACAAACGAGCATGCCGCCTGTTGAACGTGACGTGTAGCCAGTTAGAAACCGAGGTGATGGAAACCTGGAGAAATAAAAACACAGCAACTCACCTCCATACAGCAAACATTGAGCACATGTTCACGCTGTCTCCATTCCTTTAACCAACTCCTTTTTTTCCTTATGCTGTTAAAATTAGTCCACAAACTATCGCCATTGGTCTTCCCCATCGTCTATGTTTATTTACTCCAAACTAACGTGTAATCTCGAGAGGTTTTGTGAGATTTCCCATCTGATTTCTGAATATCCCTGAGTGAACTCTATGCATGTGTTGTGTGTTGTGCTTGCTGTCTGACTAGACACCACACACTACACAAGCAATATTTTGAAAATCAGCCAACAACTTTAAAAGTCTTGCCGCGCGAACCAGGCATTACGGCCTCTTTCGTTCTAACTGAAAAATAAAAGGTGGTCTGATCAGCAGATTAATTCCTAACAAGTCAGCTGTGATGATTCCTAAGGCGGAGACAATCACACATGTCCATAAATAGCTGCATGCAATTGTGGGTAATTGTGGAACGATGGCCGTGGAGGAATGCAACGGGAGTGTGTTTTCAGAGGTCCTGCTGATCTGCTTGCACATGATGATGAGTGGCTTTTTAACCAGTTCAGAATGCCCAGGGCAACAATTGCTGAACTGGCCCCAGCGTTACAGAGTGTAACCAGGAGGAACTGTGTGAAGTCTGAGCTGTTTCAACTCCTAACTCTGCTGTGGTCTCTGCAGCCGGAGCTTTTCAGAAGGAGTTGACTGACAGGTCGGGTAGTTAACATCCTCAAACCATCTCAAGCCAGCCCCCCTGGGACGATCTCATCCATATGTTGTTCAGGTACATAAAATTCCCCTAAACAGTGGCTCTTATTTGCAGCAAGGAGTCGATTTCCAAATGCAATCAAAACTATGCTCTTTTTGCTTTAATCCTACTCAACCCTGGTTTCTGTTATACCATCATAATATTTATATGTTTTTCTAATTCTAATAGCTGTGTCAGGAATGAAATAAGACCAGGCATCGTGCACAATTGCCAACTTAGTAATTATTTTATCTAACATCCAGGCTCGTCTTAAAGATTTACAGGATTGCACATAGTGTGTGTGGGGACAGATCTCCTCATCAAAGTATGGAAGGCATAATCACTACAATACAACGATTTGGCGTGCATAGATCAGCATTAAGCTATAGTCGATCTCAATGCAGCAGCTGGAAATCACCGTTTGAATTTGATAAACGTCGTAGAACACAAGGGGTACGATATGACAAACATTTTATTTCCAGGCACTTTCTTTAAAGGAGCATAGTGTAAGTTCCAGGATTTTTGCAGATGTCTGCCCCCTCTGGCGACAAGTTGAAATGACACCAGTGTTGCGCACGTGCATGGGAAAAGAGGAAATGCATCTGCCGCTGCGACTGCACAGGTGTTTTGTTTAGAGGCATGATGCCTTCTGAGGTAAGAAAGCAATAAACATTGATGCTAGCCCGTGTTCTCTCGCTAATGCATCGATTACGGCGCAGACTCAACAAATTAGCTAGGTGATCGACAGTGTGCAGTGCGTCACATCCACGCGCACTCCCAGGGCATTCAGTCCGAATCACTCTCCGATGAACTGAATATCCAGCCTATAGAGGCAACTGTGGTACATAAAGGATAACTTTACACTTCGGGCAATTGTAAGGGCATGTATGAGAAAGAAAATTATTTAATGTCAAAACTTGCACTATACACCTTTAATGAGTTGCTAATGTCCCTCAAGAAGCTGTTGGTTTGCTGTAATTCTGACAGTGCCCTTGCCATGGTTATTTGGACACGTGGTGGTTGCCTTCCAGGTATTTAATACTGATTTGCATAGGTAATTAGGGGCAAGGACACGTGCAGGTGCATCCGATTCCATGCAAATGTAGAAGTATGAAGGCAACGCATTCGGTGACCCATTTACTCACGGTTTCTTTACACCTGAAAACGCACGGCACCCTTTTTTTTGTGTGCCACAAGTTTCAGGATTTCTCCCAACCGCCAACCTGTAGCATGAGAGCTGTGCACTCTTTCGTACAAGAGGCCGCAGGACACAAGGTAGTCATTTTTACAATCCAAACATTACACAAAGAGGGCAGTAATGGTGCTAACCGTGATGTTTGCTAAAGACATTTGTTAAAACAGCTTAAGAGTACTGTCCTGATATGTTCTTGGCTTTGATTAAATAAATATTTTTTGGAGATATTTGGTACAACTTTTCTAAATCTCTCACTTACACACATGAATATGGCTCAGCTCATCAATGCCATTGAGCGTTAACAGGAACAGCAACAGGCTGGCCACAGAGGGATTTTTCCAATAGCTTTCTAGACCGTTTTTCCAACATTTATACTCAAGCACAGCTAAAGAGTTGACAACAGTAGCCCTTTTTAATAACAGCTGCTTTCTGAAGTCCACTATGTCCCCATGTGACATGCTGTAAACGTTAATACAAAAGGTATGGGCAGATATTTCAAAAGTGCAGACAGTGCCTGTGTGATTTTTTATGGACACTTACAACACAAGGACAAAACCATAACAAAAAAGTAGCCCTTTAGCAGGTTGTTAAAGTCATATATCAGGATTGGATCTGAACCCAACAAAAAAACTTCATGAAAATTTTGTAACAAATATTTGACGAAATTGCATTTAAAACAAGTAGTTGCAACAGTGTTTCTCCTCATTTTACTTTGCCTTTTCAGCCAAATCTTTTCCACTCATGTCTCACATCTCTTGTCATGACATAGGCATAGTGAAAGCTTCACCACTGTGCTCTCCTGCCTCTACTAGCTCCATGCTAATTATTGCCGACCAGCTTTTCCGCTGCTGAATATGGACGACTGAAGTAAAGCCAGCATATTTCTGGCAGCTGCAATGCCTGCTTGGGAAATACATTCGCTGACAAATAAATAAAAAAATACACATAAAAAAAGAAATGATCTGAGTCCGAGTGCTTAAGCAAAAATATCCTTATTTGATACAAAACTTAGCTTAATGCATCATATTATGCTGCTAGAAACTGCTAGCACGGCTATAGGTACTCCCAGGCTTGCTAGGCACAAAATATTAATACTGATGCAGTTTTTAGTTCACGATAGCAGACCAGACCCTGCAAACAGTACTAGTAAGCTCTGTCAGAGTGAGTAATGTCACTATTATTGTCTGACTGGTGGATCAGCATGATGTAGTGTCCTGCTGCATCATATATGCTGCTGCAGGCTGCTCATGTTTCTGTCTGCAGAGTGCTGAATGGCAGAACAGTGAACTGAACATTATTGACGCAGCGGTATTCACACTCTTATGGCTTCCCATCGACTTGCCGTCAGACGCATACAGAATTATGACTATCTGTGTGTGTGTGTGTTTCTAACAAAAGACTCAACCAAGTTATTCACAGGTTATTTGATTTGAGGTTCTTTATAGATATCAAACAGACACCGCATGGGTCTGGTTCCTCTGCCCGCTTTGGCACTAAAGGGTTCCAAAGCTCCCTACAGATGCTTTTACTTCAGTTTGTGACCATAAAGAGGGAGCTCTGAAACACAGTTAGTATGTTTTGGGGTAAGACTGGTTACCAGCAATTCAAAATGCACTCATGTGTCCTTTAACAAAACCAAACTGTCATACACACAAACGTGGGCTTAAGTCTTTTCCTGTGTGAGCATTTTTTTTTGAAAGCCTCTCATTATCATATAGAGAAATTTCTCAGCTGCACTGCAGACAAAGGAGGGGGTAGTAAGGAAGGAGGAGAGGGAGGAGGAGAAGAGGAGAGTGTGCTTGCGTAAAAAGTAACAAATTGCTTCTCATTTGATTATGCGTTCATCTTGCCTTTCTCTCGTTCTCTCCGTGTCTCAGTGATTGCATAAGCGCAGAATATGAGGCAGCCATTCATACCCACTTGAGAAGTGAACCCGATGTTTTGGCAGCAGGTTTTTTCTCTTTGTATGACCATCTAGCATTCTTCCTCTACTTTTTCCTCTCCCACAAACTGTGTTGTTCTATCTATCTATCTATCTATCTATCTATCTATCTATCTATCTATCTATCTATCTATCTATCTACCTACCTACCTACCTACCTACCTACCTACCTACCTACCTACCTACCTACCTACCTACCTATCTATCTATCTATCTATTTTGTTTTTTTTAACTCTACAACCACATTTTATCTTTTACGTGTACTTTTGCTGTCTTCTTCCTATTTACAATGATCTATAATGTACCTCTTATAATTAAAACACAAACTGTCCTTTAAGCTTGCATGTTGTCACAGAGAACAAATTAAAATAAAATTTCCTTGCAAAAGAATCCAGAACCCTTGAACTTTTTTTTTCTACATCTTGTCTTGTTTCAATCCCAATATATTTTACTGGAATCTTATGTGTTGAAGAAACCCTGAGCGTTGTCCTGTAACCGGTGGGTTGCCGGTTCGATCCCCTGCTCCGAATGTCTCTGTCATTGCGACAATGAGCAAGACACTTCACCCATATTGCCCGCTGGCGTTGAGACTCCAGTGGTGCCGATGTATGGCAGTCTCGCTTCTGTCAGTCTGCCCCAGGGCAGCTGTGGCTACTAACACAGCTCACCACCGTCAGGGTGTGAATGGGAGAATGACTGACTGTAGCGTAAAGTGCTTTGGGGTCGTCAGACTTGATAAAGTGCTATACAAGTATAAGCCATTTTCCATTTGTTCTGGACTTTGACTGTGCCATTCTAATTCATGTTTATACTTAGCCCATAGCCTTGTACCTCTGGCTGAATGTTTTGTGTCATTATGTGGCAAAGTGAACCTTCACCCCAGCAGCTCTGTATTTAGCTCCATCTACCTTCTAGTCAACCTTGATCAGCTTCTCTGTACTGAGAAAGAAAATCATTCCCACTGCTAGATGCAACCCCCCCCCCCCCCCAAAAGAAAAAAACATTTTGTATTTCTCTGACTAAAACAGATTTTCTTCAATGTTTGCTGTACCCTATACCTGGCTTGTGGGAAACTTTAAACAGGACTCCATGTGGCGTTTGTTCAGCAAAGACTACATCCTTAACGCTCTTCCAGAAAGGCCAGATTTGTAACGCGAGACTAAAAGCTGTCCTGCTGACAGATTCTCCCAGCTGAGCTGTGGATATTTGTAGCTCCACGTGGGGCTCTCTTGGCTGTTTCTCAGACTATTGCTCTCCTAGAAGAATGGACATGTATTGGTAGGTTTGCAGCCGTGCTGTAATCTCTCCATGTTATGGATGATGGACTGAACAATGCTCCGTGAGATGTTCAAATCTTGATATATTGCTTACTGTCAAAGTTCTTTAAACTCCTCCACAACTGTATCCTGGACCTGGCATGTTGCTTAGTTTTCGTGATGCTGTTTTCTTTTCACTGCAGTTTTATTTGAGGCTTTCGCAGAACAGCTGCATTTATAGTGACATTAGATCACACACAGGTGGACTATTAACTAATTAGACGGATTCTGAAGGAAACTAGTCGCACTGGATTTTATTTAAAGGTGTCAGAGCAAAAGGGGTTGACTTGGCATTTTTAGATCTTTGTTGTGAAAAACTCAAAAACCGTGAATCATTTTCTTTCTACTTTACAAGTAAGTGTTCCTGTGTGTTGGCCTTGTACATAAAACAAACGTGAAATAGATTGACATCTTTGGTTTTAACGTAACAAAATGTAAAATGGTTTGGATACCTAAGCGAGGCAATGCATATGGCAAAATACAGAAATAATTGGACTTTTTATACCAATTTCTTTTCAGCTAATTTTGAAACTAAAATTTCCGCCAAACTTTTAGTAGGAGTTAAAGTAAGGTGGTTACAAAAAAACCCAATGAGGATTTATGACTTAATTTTTTCTTAAATTTCTTTGCAGCAAACAATTCCCACCCATCATGACCAAAGTAAGGGGGAAAACTGAAGCTTAAGCATCGACAATCAAAGCTATTTGTTTTTTTTTTTATCTGGATGTGATAATAACAAAATATCACTGCTGTTGTGTCTAACCTTCACTAACCTGGAAACGGGAGTGACATAGTTTCCTGGGAAGACACCAGAGGCAGCAGTTCTTAGTGAGGTGCCTTTGAACCATCCATCCTGACACTTCTCTGTCACTCGATACATCTCCCCTTTCCTTAGCTCCAGCTCGTCGGCTTTCTGGGGCTTGTAGGCGTATAGAGCCAAATATCTGGACAAGAAAGGCAACAGACCACATGTAAAATTGTGCCATAATACTGAATCATTCATCAGTGTTTGCAAATGATCTCTCAGCGGGCATTTGAAGCCATGCGTCTGTGTCTAATGCTCTGTCCTGCTCGTTAACCAAAATAAATAATCAAATTGACAGAATTAGGATAAACAAATAAATGATTCAGGAGTTTTTGGTCCCATCAGGATGACTGAAAGAAAAAACCAAAAGGAATTTAATCTGTAAATGAAAAACTATTTTTCTAGTTTTGCCAAAATCTAAAATCCTGTGGTATTTGTTTCCAAGTTATAATGTGACCAAGGGCTCTGTGTGCAACAAATCAAATTGGTATTTTAATTGAGATCTTTTGGCTCCAAAGTTTACAAAATCTTTGTAACTGAAAATAATATTTATACATTATTCCATATATGTTACATAAACATATTAAAATCATGGCTATTATTACAATATAAAAATGAGGTAAATATCATTATATATTTAATATCCATCCATTTTCTGACCCGCTTAATCCCTCATGGGGTCGCGCTGGTGCCTATCTCCAGCGTTCACCGGGCGAGAGGCAGGGTACACCCTGGACAGGTCGCCAGTCTGTCGCAGGGCAAACAACCATTCTCACACACACCTAAGGAGAACTTAGAGAAGCCGATTAACCTAACAGTCATGTTTGTGGACTGTGGGAGGAAGCCAGAGTACCTCGAGAGAACCCACACATGCACAGGGAGAAAATGCAAACTCCATGCAGAAAGACCCAGGGTTGGATTTGAACCCAAAACCTTTTTGCTGCAAGGCAACAGTAGTACCCACTGCGCCACTGTTAATATAATGATAACTTTTTATGTTATTTTTAATTTTTATTTTATTTATTTTTTTCAAACCATTGACATGAAGTTCAGAACAAAAGAACAAAAACAGTGGGAGTGTTTTGGTCGGTGCAGCTTTTCATTTGTCTGTAAATTACTGCAATTTGACAAGTTTTGCTGTATTTTCATTAGGCTCAAGTGATGCTTCTAAAATCCTCTTGGTGACGCATTTTAAGCCTTGATCATTGAAATCATATACATTGATCATATGATTAGACACTTTTTAGGTGAAGGCACACATTCTAAAACCTGGAATTCAAATATATATATATATATATATATATATATATATATATATATATATATATATATATATATTAATATTAAGCGCAATAAATGCAATGCATAAAAATTGCCATCAACTGTTGTGATTTAAGTCATGACCAAAATTTACAGGAGACATGTTTTTTTTTTTTTTTTTTAGAAATGTTGCTTCTTTACTAGTACTTTATTATCTGTAGTTCATTGTCGAGTTCAAAGTAAAGCAATAGAGCTCACAGACAACTGAACTCCTCCGATTGTCTGTCCCTGCTGAATGAATGCCTTTGTGACGCTCACAAAGGCATTCAGAGCTGCGACTGGATCTTTGTCAGGGCACAAAGGCAAACACTTTGGTTTGAACCTCCCACCAATTATTCTTCATTGTAATAAAACATGTCCTGTCTGTTGCTCAGATGTTCACATACGTTTCTGCCAAAAAAAAAATAAAATAAAATAAAGTTGTGAACGGGAAGTTAAAATCCATTCTCAAGAAATAAGCTCGACAAATTCTACTGGAGAAATAACTGTATTTGGACTGTTGTTGCATTTAAAAATCCATTCATGTAAGACAACAGCAGAGGGTCATTTTCTTCAGCTGAAGCTAGGAGTGAAAGCTGTCAGTCTTCACTTAAAAATAACAAACCAATACAGCATTCAGGTCATGTCTTCCTGCGTGATCACTTGAGGCTGACTGAATGGAATTGCCTTCTGAATGGAGAGGCTTGCTGTAAATGTGTGCCTAATCAATAAGTGCTTGTTTACCGCTTCAGAAGACAAATGCAGCTGATACCTATATATATTTATATACCATTGTTCTTGAATGGATATGAAAAAGTTAATAATTACCCCTTTGTAAACATATAAATGAGCTCATGGACCTGTCTCTGGGAGACGTTTATAGTACATAGCGCCAGACTGGATGAGATCGCGGCGTAAACAAGCCATATATGTGCTACCTCCTCGTTACCATGGCAACAGATGTGGGGACTGTCTCCCGTCTCCCCCTGGCAACAGGAATAGTTGCCAGGTCAAGATGAGAACGTGGGACCTCATCAGTGGGACAAAGCCATGCTGTTTTGGTACGAGTCTGCGCACAGGTTTGTGTGTGTGTGTGTGTGTGTGTGTGCTGTGTGTGTGTGTGTGCGTGCCTGTGTTCCCATTAAACTACTGGGAAGGTGATATTATTAAAGCTGACAATGCAGCTGGATATGACTCACATCCTGTCTGAAGGATGGCGATGATGTTGTAGATTCATGGATTTCAGTCTGCACAGGTAAATCTAATGTTGGATGACGTGAGGTGTAAATAGATGCACTGATCTTTACGATCACGGAAAAATAAATTAACAGCTCTTGATGCAATGTAAAAAATACAAAAAAATAATAAGATTTAGATAAACACTGGCAAAAAGCAAATTGGATGTGAATAGTATGTCCATAACAATTTTTGAAATAGCTTTGTGCTCCTAATTCAGTCAGCTTTCTTTTTATCAATCTACTATTAATGAATCTGTCTGGATGATTTGATTGAATTTGTCGTTGTAAAGCGCCTTGAGATGACATGTGTTCTGAATTGGCGCTATAAAAATAAAATTTAATTGAATTGACTCCATTCAAAAACCAAAACTCATAAATTTCACAGATTCCTTACACACACATAGTGATGTATTTCTGATGTTTATTCCTGCTAACTTTGATGAACACATCTTACCATGTATGAAAACCATAAAATTAATCACAAAATTTTAATATATCACATGTGACCAGCAATTAAAGGAATTTTAAGACAGCAGTTTGACATCAAAGCCATGCTATGGCCTACACAGCCATGGGGAGGGCTGCCAGTAGTCCAGTAAACAGTCACTTGACATCCTCTATAAGAAGCTGTTACCCTAAAAGGTCTTTGCTAAGTTGGTGGCAACCATATAAATAAGTTGAGCAAAATGAAAAGGTTTGATCGAAAAAGGAGAATGAGACAGAGATCAATCATTTAATACCATAACAGGTTTCCAAATTATGGGTTTACTTATCAAGAGGTTAAAAAACGACTTATCCAAGCCAAGCTAACCTTACGTAAAAATTAACTGCAATTGCACCCCTTGTTTAATCAAATTGTGATTAGACAAATTCTTTGGGGAAGTTGAGTTTAGTTTCACGAGCTTCGGCCAAGTCTGACTGAACTCTGAAATTATCAAGAAATCACTTATATAAAACTAGTCTAACAACATATAAAAGGGTAAAAGATCTAAAAAACAAATCATGTCCTGATCAAAATAGATTTTGGAGCGGCCTAGTCAAAGTCCAGACTTAAATCTCACTGAGATGTAATGGCATGACCTAAATAGGCGCTCATGCTTGGAAACCCTTTATTCTGGCACAATTAAAACAATTCTGCAAATCTGAGAGGGCCAAAAGTTACTTTACATCGCAGCAAAAAATGAATTGCCTGTGAATGGAAATGCTTGCTGGCAGGCGGACCTGCCAAGGATGGGACGATTAGTTATTAGATTTAGGCGGGGATTACATTTTCCAATAGACCCAGGTTAGTTTGGATGTTTTTTCCCCTAAATAGGGGAAATCATCATTTGAAAACAGCTTTAAACTTTTACTCAGCTCGTCTTTGTCTGATACTGAAACTTGTTTGTAGATCTGAAAAATTTAAATGTGACAAAAAATTTAAAAAATAAATTAAACCCATAGAACCACATGAATGAAACATTAAAAAGTCTGCTGTCAGATTTCTTGGTGTCCTAATTCTCCGAAATAGTAAAGCTTGTTGGAAAATACAAGCCTCACACAGCTTAGTGAACCGTGTTTTTCCTCTCTGAAGAGGATTTCATCCTTGGCCGGCGAAGGAGTAAATGTTGTTGCAGAGGTGGTGGAACATGGCCAATACCTCTGGGCACAACAAAGCCAACCTTTCTAACAATGTCAGGAAGTAGCTCGTGAAATCTTGTCTGTACATCTGAGACATATTCAATGGCCAAGTGAGAGCATGACCGAAGTACTCACATGTTGAGCGGCAGCTGCACCTTGGCATGGGCCAGCAGTTCAGAGGTAAGAGACGCCACTTTTGGGGGCAGCGGGACCCCCACCGAGGAAGGAGAGGGACCTGGCGGAGATGCATCCTAAAGGAAGATACAACAACACAGAGAAACCCCCCGTGGGATTAAAGTAAACTATTACCTTAAAGACGCGCCTGTAGGCTTTTAAACATCCTGGGAACTATTTACAAACAGCAAAAGCACTTTGAACCAACTGAGAAACGCAGCGAGAAGCCATAATAGTGAAAGCGTCATCGCTTCAAACGTAAGCCTTCAAGGTGAAAAATTACTTTATTTGCATGAAACTGGTAGAGTAGGTGACAGGGGACTGCTGCGGAGGGACTGATGTACTTTAGAAATGTAACATTTTAAAACACCTACACGCGGACGTGTTTACTCGTTCTCTTTTAAATCAGGAAACTAAATATATTAAAATAAAATAAAAACATGATATGTGCTAAATATTTTAATGCTGACAAATTTCAGTGCCTTGCAAAAGTATACACACCTCTCTGTCACGTCCTTTGTCACGTTCACTCTAACTCAAAACAAAATCAACTACCTGGCTGTGAAAAGTCACCTAATTAGTAAATGTACATTAGTCCATCTTAATCTCTGTACAAAGACAGCCGTTCTGGGAAGGTCGTAGATGGTTGAACAACTCTCAGAGCACCTTTCAACTCATCATCTGAAAACAGAAAAAAGAAACATGACTAACGTAGCAGATGTGTCTCTGCCTAAACTGGCGAGTTGGACAAGGACGTATTAATACAGAGTGACCTTATACCAACAGGCCTATGGTAACTCTGCAGGAGCTACAGAGATACACAGCTCAGATGAGAAAGTCTGTCCACAGGACAACTCAGTCTCTCATTCCATCTAATCCAACCTTTATGGAAGAGTAGCAAGAAGAAAACTCCCTTTAAAGGAAAGCTATAAAACTTGCCGGCTGGCCTTTGTGTAAGACTACTGTGTGGCAGAGTTATGCTGTGGGGACGCTTTTCTTCAGCAGAGACAGGGAAGTTGGTCAGAGTTCAATACAAGGCAATACTGGAAGAACCCCTGTTACAGTCCACACAGACTTCTGAATAGGGTAGAAGATCCCCTTCCAGCAAGACAACGACCCTAAGAACAAACCCCGAGCAGATGGAAGAGTTGAAATCTAAGCACATTCATGTGGTAGAATGGCCCAGTCAAGGTGCAGACCCAAATCCTATTGGGAATTTGCGTCAAGAACTAAACGATGCTGTTAACAGATGCTCTCAGTCTGCGGTAATCTGACTGAGTTTAAGATGTTTTTTAAAGACCAGTCGGTTGAGATTGGCCTATAGAAGTGTAAAGCTTGCAGACATAACCTGAAAGACTTGCAGCTGCAATTGCTTTATAAAGTGGATTGGTACCAGGCGTAGCGTCAGGGTTGACTAAATGTGTGCGACACCTATCAGATTTTTTATTTGTGAACATTTAAGAGAACAACGCATCCTTTTCCTTCCACTTCAGAATCGTGCACTAGCTTGTGTTGGTCCATCATAAAATCCCGATAAAGGAAACTGCTATATGAGGTTTTAAAATGACAAAACGTCAAATAGTTGGAGGGCTATGATTAGCACGAATGAAGAAGGCTCTAATTTCTTCCTCAAATCAAAGATCTACAGCTATCCCAGACATGTCTCCTTTGTTAATTTATGCGTTGTGTACATCCCAGTGTATGGAGATACCTGGATACGTGCAGCCGCTCTGGGGTCGGAGGAGCTGATGAGGACCGGGTGGGAGATCTCCATGCTGTGTCTGTTGTTGAGCTGGGCCGCCCTCTGGCTTACAGACAGTGCAGAGAAAGAATGACGCTTCTTCGCATTTTTCTTCCCTTCGCCTCTCCGGTGGCCGTTTCCATTAGACGGCGAGGCACTGGGGGAGGGGCCAGGAGTGCAGGGACCCAAGGGGGCTGGCTCAGAGCTGGGACCTGGCGCATTAGCTGGCGTAGGTTTGTCAATCTCCATCAGCTGCTTCGCTGTTTCATTTAACTGAGAGGAGAGAAGAGCAGATGGGGAAAAGGAATGGGGTGGGAGGGGGGAGGGATGCAGCTCAGATGTTAGGTGTCAGACCTGAGTGGTTCATGCACATCTCCAACATACGCAAGTGCTTTATAGTGACCTTTTCCAGCTTGTTCTTGCTGGCGGCGGTTAAATCCAACATATTAATGATCGTTTGTCATGACTAGCGTCTACGATTTTCTATTTTAGAGGAAGTCATTTTTACTGGCAACTGTTTTCAAATGCAAAAGGGAATCTTGCAGTGTGATTTGCTAAGTTTACAGCAACCAGTTCACAGCAGACTCTGCAAATAAACGTATATATAAACACAAAACACAACACAGACGGTGACCCCTGCTACACGCAGGAGCAGAGAGTGATAAAAATGCATTAATCCACATTTACACAGAAATAAATTGTATGGATGTAATGATTTCAGGACAAGTAAAAAAGGCGTTGAAGGAAATCTCAGAAAAAAAAAGAGACTAAAACTAGATAAGAAAGAGAAAATGAAAATAGAATCTTCAGAACACCTGCAGCAAACAAACAAACACACCAAAAATCATCTCACTGTTCAAGTTTAGGACCCTTATGTTCTGTTTCCATGTGTTTCTGCCAACACAGAGGTTTCCCAAGGTTACGACGGCAAGTGTAAAGCATGTAGATATGTCTTCCAAGCGGCCCGAAGGCTCTCGAAGCAGTCACACATAGGTCTAAGCCCTAAAGAGATTTGTGTTTACATGCCATCATTTTGTGGAAAAGAAGCATTTTCAGGAGTTGGAGACTGCAGGAAAAGCAAATGCAAAGGTGCACATTACATACAGGTCAATTTTCAACATAAATAAAGATAAACTAAAATATATCCGAACCCTTTTTTACTCCCTCACATTATAGGCTTATGGGCATACAGGCCAATCTCAATAAATTGCAATACAATTGCAAAGATAATTTACGTGTTTATTTCTGTAGGTGGGGTTTTATGGCTTACAGCTAATCAAAACCCAAAATTCTGTGTCTAAGGAAGTAAAACACAGCATAAAACCAACTAAAACAAGATGTTTTAATACAGAAGTTCAGCCTATTGACAGAAAACCTGTCCATGTTTTGTACAGTATATAAACTAAATAGTTGGTGTGAGCGACTTTTATTGCAACAATGCAGTAAGCCACAGATATTCTGTGGTTTTGCTGAGGTTTAATAGACGGCTTCAGCTCGTCTGCATTGTTGTGGCATGATGTGTTTCAGCTGATGTTACCCCATAGATTCTCTGTGCTCATGTTAGTTGAGTTTACTGGCCAATCGAGCACCGTGACATCACGGTCATTAAAGCAGGTATTGGCACTTTGGCACTTTGGGCAGGTTTCCAGCTCTGCCTGAAAATTACATCTGCATCTCCATTGGGCTTGTAAGTGGACGGAAGCTTGAAGGAGCTTGAGATTTTCTTTGCAGATGGCAGTGCATTTGGACTTGACAGGTTACAGTGGACCAACATTAACAGCTGACAAGATTACACAAATCATCACTGACCCTGGACCTCAAGCAATTTGGATTCTGTAACTTTCCACTCTCCCTCAAGACTTTACACTCTGGATTTCAAAATGAAATGTACGAGGAATGCAACAGCTGTAGCCCATGTTTTGGGTACATCTTTGTTTGCTCTTGAAGCTCTGACTCCAGCTGGACTCCACATTTTGGGAATCTTCCCAATGTCTTGATTGGGATTTGCTTTAGAATCCTCTCAAATCTGTGGTTATCCCTGTTGCTTATGCACCGTTTCTAGCACATTTTTCCATCACTCAACCTTTCATTAGTATGTGACACAGCAGTTTTGAACAGTCAGCTTATTCACTATTGATCTCACTATCATCCTTGTGCTGAGGGACAAAGACAATATGGTGGACAATTTTTAAACCAACAGTTTTCTGGATGATTGTGCAAGCCATAAAGTAACAGTTTTCATTGTACTTAAGCACATTTTCATATTGTGAAAAACCTATTATAATTTTATCATTAGTTGCAAGCAATAGTTAAGACATTTCTTAAACTGAATTAATGAAATAATCTTTTCAATGACTTTGTAACTAAATTAGTTTGTCATTGGTACAGATATTTACAAAATTGATCTTCAGTATACAGAGAGGTTCATAGATGCAAGGTATCGATGCCTTGTGACAACAACATTTTGCCAGATCATGAACCATCCGCCACTGTGCCTGAGAGACGTTTGTGTTGAAAAAAATCATGTAACTAAGTATTATGTACAAATTAATTTCACTTTATACTTATCTGTCAAAAGAAAGTGTTTAAGAAATATTGAAATGCAACATCATGTTTGTAAGAAAAGGGCTTCTCTCTGTATAACTTTAATAATTTTTGAAAGGCTTTCTTTGTATATAAGATAATCCAGCTTACTTTTTCAGGCATGTTCACTCTGGGGAGCTTGTATTGAATGTATTTAACTTGTGACTAACCGTTGCCCCTGTAGGATGATGGACTCCAGAAAGTTTGAAAATGAAACCCTCTCAGATTGATGTAAAGCAACAATTGCTACAACAACAGCAATTGTTTTTGCATCTGCCTTATGAACTACACCTCAACTTGCGATGACTGTAAATGAATGGCAGCAGCGCCATAAAGAAGTTGCCTGCTATTGGCCTAACAACAGAGAATAGGTGCTTTTCTGGTGCTGGCTCCACGTTCAGCCCTTCAAAGTGACTTTTAATTGTCACTTTGAAGTGTTTTCTGACATTTCTTTTCCAGCAGTACCGTTGCTTTGCAGCAAGAAGGTCCTGTGTTCAAAACCCGTCAGGGAGTCTTTCCGCATGGAGTTTGCATGTTCTGTCATATGCAGTCCTGTCTATTATTATGTACTTCCTGTTTTATTTTGTACTTTTATTTCCTGTCTCATTTTAGTCAACTTCTCTTCTCGAGTTCTCTCTTGTAATCAGACTCTACCACACCCTAATGTTACCCACCTGGGTCTAATTTTCTTCCTTTGTTTGTTTGTCTATTTATGCCACACCTCACCTTGCCAGTTCGTCTTTTTCCTTTGTGTCAAGCGTTCAAGCCTTTCTTTGGGTAAACTTAGCCTTCCAGTGATTTTGACCCAGTTTGTGTCTTGGACCTCTGCCTCTGTTTTTTTGGACACTTCACCTTGGATTAGATTTTTGGTGTTTTGACCTGGGACTGTATTAAAGCAGTTTTGATTTTTATCCCATTCTGTTGAGTCTTGCATTTGAGTCTATTCCTGAGCTGTACGACAAGTTCTCCCAATGTATGCGTGGGTCCTCTCCTGGACCCCTGGCTTCCCCCCACAGTCCAAAAACATGACTGTTGCCTATGACTATGTTGCCCTGTGATGGACTGGTGACCTGTCCGGGTTGTACCCTGTCTCTTGCCCAATGACGGTTGGAAACAGGCACCAGCCCCCCCCCCCATAACTCTGCATGGATAAGCGAGTATAGACAATAGATGGATGAAACTCCTTCTATCACTTTAAGACTTAAATGCTTGAGGCTTTGGTTACAATGTGGCTTTCATAACCACTATTTCAGCGTGTTTTCAAAGAAGCTAAGTTGTGACATTATCTGAGAGATTATAAATCCAGCCTAGAAACAGTAATTTAATTTCAACATTTTATTTACTCGAGCTCCAATGACACAGTTGCATTGGGTGAGGTAAACAGGAAGTAGATAGAAGGGATAAACCTGTTGCTTGCCTATACAGTGAGGCATGTTAAAATGTTTCCTTTTTCTCCATAACCTTCATAAGCGAAAAAGCAGTTATAACAAACCAGTGTGGTATGTTTAATTATTTTATTTGGACTTGCTTTGATTACAACTGTGATGTATTGATGTTGGTAATTAAGTTTGGACACATTTGGCAGAGAGAAAGAGTTTCTAAATGGAAAGGAAAGAAAGTTGAATTAAAAACAGCTAATATAACTTATCAGATTGTGCTTCGTGTCAACGTAATGTAATTGCGCCAAAGATATTATATTCAGTCATGACAACAACCACCTCGAAGCCGCAAAGCTCTGGGGATCGGTATGTTTTTTTTACTACATGTAACAGAAAATATTTTTGAAGTTGTCAGGAATACTTCATTGTAATTATATGCTGTTATTTCACTGGACCTTTTGGATTAGATTCAGTCCAGATTTGTTATACTGACTGCATATTATGTCATTAATCATTAATCATAATGTTATTAAGCAGATGACCTTCCATTTCACTCTGGATAAATTTGGTATGCTGAAGAGTTTATAATCAACTCCCTGAGTGCAAGGTGCTCGAGCGATGCGGCTGCAGAAATAATGCAAATCATCACCTGCCACCGCCGTGCTTGATCATTGGTGTGAGGTGTTTGTACTGGTTATCTGTGCTTAGCTTTCTTCAAGTATGGTACTGTGGCTTTATGGGCAATCTTCTCTACTCTGTTCTCATTTATCTAATCAACATTGTTCCAGATTTCTTGTTGTTCATTCAGTTGCATTTTTTTTAAAAGATGTGCTACCATCAGGGCAACTGTGGTTTTATAGGCGACTGTGGCCTGATGGGCTGAGTAGTCATCTTGCAATCGGAAGGTTATCGGTTCAATTCCAGCTTCCACTTGTCAGATGCCAATGTGCCCTTGGGCAAGGCACTTAACCCCAAGTTCCCTACCGAGCTGTGTATAAATGTGTGCATGTTAGTGAGCGTGATTGGGTGAATGTGGCTCTAGTGTACAGCGCTTTGAGTGGTCAGTATGACTGGAAAGGCTCTATATAAGTTCAGTCCGTTTTTTTTTTTTGTGTGTTTTTTATAATAGGTTTTGGAGATGTTGTTTACCATTTCTCATCAATGTTAGAAATAGCCTTATGGATTAAAGTTCAAAGTCATAACCCTGGCAGATTTAGATTCAAAATTTCATCCAACCAATAAGTTTGTTTCTGATGGGAAATGAGGCAGGGTCCACAAGATAATTATAATTAGATAATTATGATGGTCCTTATAATGATCACCCCAATCTTAAGCCCCCTTCGTCACATTTTTTCCATCAGATTCAAAGTGGGATCCTGGACGGGCCAACCCAAAACATTACTATTACTTCCAGCTAGAAGAAACCTGTTTGTAAAATGTAAAGATTACTTTAAACCTAAATCTGCCAGAGGTTATTATATATCAGAAGTAAAAGTAGGTTTAATGCTAAAAACGTTGCTACCAAAACACCCGCATGCCCCTGAGCAGGAAGCCACCAAAACGTGTGTTTTTCTGGAGCTGCTTAAACTTGTTTTTTAATTGTTTATTTGATTAGCACCACCGTAGTGCTACGGTCCCTCCTATCACCCACAGTAGCCAAGAATATAAAGCCCAGATAATTGTGATAATGTAAAATGTTATATTTTAAAACATATTTAAATATTAGACAGTACTGTGCCCTTTGTGGCTGTAAGAAAACGGGAGCTTGTAATCGTAAACATGCCTATAGTTTGTTGTGTTATTTAGAATAGTTTCAGCAAGCTGGGATTATTATTTAATTGATAATGCTTTTTTAAACAATCATTAATCATTAAGTAGGTGATTGTAACACAGTATGACTGGTTCTCTGACAGTATTTAAAACACCTCTAAATTACCTGTTGCTTAAGTCACATCTGTTCACCTCAGCACTCTGAAATACAAAGTGTTACATGAGCTAAATTGGTACCTAAAATGTCTCACTTTTGTCACTATTATGACATTCTTAACACTTCAAAGTCTATAAGTCGATATGTTTTATGTATTTCTCCGTCTTGCAAAGCACACATCACACCTACCGTATGCACAACCTATATCCATACATTCAGCTTTAGTGTGATCTTCAAGAGGTCTAACAGTTACTGTTATATTAAGTTTATTTCACACAAACTTACTAAGAATATAAGGTGTAAAACCCAAGCCCGCAAAAGGAACTTTAAGACCACAACACATTTACATCGCAAACATGTCTGCTTACCGGTTTTAAACCCCCCAAACAATCCCTTGAGAAAAAGTCGACTTTCCTTAACTTTGCATTTTTATGTATGTGCGTTGCTGTGTGTGTGCGTGCATGTGTGTGTTTATTTGTGTGTATGAGTAAGAGACAGTGTAAAGGGCTGTCTCGTCTGGATTCACTGTTATTGATGTTGAATTTCCATATTAATGGAAATGCTAATCAAAGCCAAATCATATGGTAATGAGCATGATGGATTGACGTTGCGGATTATAACTAAATTGTAAATCTCAGGAGGCTGACACAAACAGAAACCACACATATACACACAGACGCCCTAAAAAGGTCGATGAGGCCACGCATGATTTTATTGAGTAATTTACAATCCAGTTTGGGTCCATGAATACATTCAGTACGCACGCACACACACACACACACAAATCAATGGCGTTTCAGTTTTTACTCAACGTGTCCTTTATGCTGCAGAGAACATGAAGGAGTATGTTTGTGTTATTGTAAGAGAGAGATTTCTACCTGGCGCTTCCTGCTGAATAAATAATCCTGGGTAATCCGTTTCTACGTGTTGAGCAAACTGCACCGATTTGGATGTTGAGTGTTATCTCAAGGTAATACCACGCCGAGCCGACGAGCTGATAGCTGCGCTAAGAACAGGGGAAGCCGACAACAAACACACATGGTTTTTGCACACAGTCCTATGGGACTAAAAGCCAATCAGTGATCTGATTTTAGCATTATGTGGCATAGATTTTTAAAAGATTACACTATAGAGAAAGAAAAGTTAAATCATTTTACACAAAGTAGTGCACTTTTTAATGTGGTGTAAAATTAACTCCATTAACAATGTTACTCCTAACAGTGTTAACAAAACAGAGTATTTAAGAATTTAACTAGTTTCATTGTTGATTTTGACACTAAAATTAGTAAAATGAACACTGGCACTGACTATAGAGTAAATTTTACACTAATTTGGAGTGGGACCAAATATCTGAAACAGAGTGATATTCAACTCTGTAGGTGTTAAAGTGACGCTTTGTTTTTTACTGTGTATTCATGCACAGGTAGAGTGCATGAATACACACCCCTGAACTGTGTGTAATTTAAATTTAGTAAAAATCCAGCTGTTCTGTGAGGCCTTTCAGAGGTTTGTTTCAAGACCAAGAAACGGCAAGCAGGTTAAGGATAAAGCTGTGAAGAGGTTTAAAGCAGGGTTAGATTATAAAACAATATCCCAAGCTTTGAACTCGAAGAACGCTGTTCAATGTAAGTAAAGAGCACGGCACAACTGCAAACCTGCTACGACATGGATGTCCATTTAAATTGAAGCAGCAGAGGTTTATGGTAATTCTGGAGAAACTGCAGAGATCTACAGCTCAGGTGGGGAAATCTTTCAATCCCACAAATCAGCTCTTTCTTGAAGAGGAGCGAGAGGAAAGTCACAGTTGAGTAAAAGCGATCGTTTGCAGTTTGCCGCAAGCAGAGCAGGGGATACAGCAGACGTGTGGAAACAACATCCCCACAATGAAACATGGTGGCGGCACTATCATGGTGCGTTTTTTAGATAGATGGAGTGAAATACATGGCAATCCTTAAACGAAACCGGACTTCGGGTTCCGAAACTAGAATAACCCTATACAGCCAGAGCTGAAGCAGACTGAGAATATGCGGCACCATTTCCAAACTGCTGTATCTGCCTGTGCTTGAGTTATTTATCAAAAAAGAATGGGAAGAACAGTTCAGTCTATAATAATAATAATAATACATTTTATTTAAAATGCCACCGTACAAAAGGATAAAAACACAATGTCACAAACAAAGTCAAAACACAATAAAAGCCATTTAAAAAATACTATAGATGTAGTTATAGTTGCTATTCTTTAGGGGTATGTTTATCAACTTTGCACAAGACGCGTAGACCTAAATCAACTCCATTGGCAACCCTTTGACATTTTTGTTAACAAAAAACATCTAAATTAAGTTTCCTTAAGAGTTATACGCTGATTTGTGTTTGTCTTTCACGTAAAATCACAACAAAACATGCTGAAGATCCGTGGCTGTAGCATCCCGAGACGTCAGAAAATTCAAGGCGTGCGAATGCTCTCACAAAGTATTGTACATAGAACGATGACCTGGGCTCATGCAATATTTGCCCGCATCAAAGAGAAAACAAAACCGAGCAGGAATGTCCCAAGCTAAATCTTCAGTCAGCTAAAAGCCACAGGCGCTGAACACAAACCCACGCTGACCTTGCTCCTTCACAGATCTCCTAAACTTATACAACTGGATCCAGCCCACTCACTCCAACCACCCACACAAACATCAGGTCCGGCAGACACAGCTATACCTTTACACGTGCATCAACAAACTGGGACACCCTGAACTCAAACCAAGTTCACACTCAATATATCCACCTACTCCCATAACTAAATCAAAGTAATCTCAAATTCAATTGGAAAGAGCCTGCAGCTGAATAATTTGATTCATTATTGTCCTCTCCTCCTTATTCCTTTTTGTCTTTCTCTACAGGTAAGATAAGACACGGTTCTACTAACTCTTATAGAAGCTTTTAATGCCTCTTCATACGGTAATCATTTTTACAGTACGCCCGGTTACCAGAAATGACGAAGTATAATTTTGCCGCTGCTATGCAGTGGCAAAAAGCTTTAGTCCGAGGTACAGCAGCTTTGCAGCTGTCTGCCGCCTCTCATGTTTCAAATAGCGTTGGATCATTTTAAGGTGGTGAACGGCACTGCATCTAATTTCAACGCAACCTCTGCCCTGTCAAACGAGGTAACCTAATGCAGAGGATTAGCGCCCGGACCACAACAGAAAGCATCAGCCTGTCATGTGTGTGACTAGGTGGGTCAACAGAATACATATAAAAATAGCATGCAAGCTATTACAAAATGTAAACAAGGGTCATACTTCTGCAATTAAACAGAAAAAAATATGGAACTAGTTCTACAGGTCAGCAATTGAGACCTCTCGTATTTTACAATAACACAATTGTTAAGGAGACCCTGGCATAGTCTTAGCCAGCCAGCTGTACAGTTACATAAAAAAAATACAGGCTATTTTTTTAACACTTTGCTCTATTGGACTATAATGTGATTATTATGTCATTCTCCGATCTCGGCTACCAGTAGCAATCTAGGTCCTTGTCCCACTTTACATTGATGTTCACAATATTTTTTAAAAAAGCAGTGAATTGGCACCTGGCTGCAGCTCCTTGTATCTGAGCTCAGCCCCAGGTCTTCTCCAACACGCATACTATGTGGGAAAGACTTAATCACGGCACAGAAAATGTTACGTTGTGCAATTTTATTTCAGTAGTTTTTTTCTGCACACAACAGCACTGAAACAGTTTTCTACGAGCTGAATCAACAACAAGGCATATCAAAACGAAGAGAGATCATTGTTACAAAGAGGAACATACCAACACATGTTTCACATCCAGACTGACGTAACAGAGAAAATATAAAAAACATAAATTAAAATATATATATGAAGACAGTATACCATAGCAGCATACCATAAAGAAAAATGCATAAGGTTTTGTTTTTTAACAAGTATGCAAGACAGTAATAGTCTAAATGAAGGTAAAGGTGAGATTTCTGTCTTTTTTGTGCAATTTAAGATATAAAAAATTAGAGTATGAAGAAGAAGAAATTGTGGATTCTTACGAAACAGATGTGATACACTGCAAAAATGGAACTAAAAATAGATCATATTTTCTTGAAATTTATTTGTACTTGATTTGAGCAGGTAAATAAGATTATCTGCCAATGGAATGAGTATCTTTACCCCTCAAATAAGATAATTAGATATACTGCACTTAAAATAAGATGATGGCGATGAGTTGCTCCTTTAAGTGCAAAAATCTTATTCCATACCATTATTCTTATTTACCTGCTTAAATCAAGGACAAATACACTAATTTCAGGAAAATTTTAATTACTTTTAGTTTCCTTTTTGCAGTGCAGCAGCAGCTATGCGTGCTTACTCCTGCGCTGCCATGTTTACTTTGGTTTGGCCGTGGGCTAAACCGCTCTTGCTTTCCTCGCACCGGTATGCCCCGCCTTAAAACACAACATGTGATTGGCACGAACTGTTTTTGGTTCGGACACAAACGGTAGAACCTGGAGCGCTACACGATGGATTCTCGTGTTTTTGTGAACGCACAAATACTGAGAGAACTCATCTTGCAGGCAATTAAGGTGATTTTAACGGAATAAAAGAGTGAATACTTATTTTCTTGTTGCTTTAACACCTCTCTTATGATTAAAGTTGAAGTTATAAAAAAAAAATTTGAAAAAGCACATCAACTTTAGAGTGAAATTATTGAGAATAAAGTTGTTTTGCCTCTTAGGTTAAGTGGTGGCTTCCAGTGGAGCAGAACGGTTCTTTCAAAGATTTAGAAAAGGACATGCAATCGACTAAAGCTGAAGAGCCAAAGCTTATGCCCCATTTTTGTTGTGATTTTTGCTTTGATTTCTTGTTGTGTCAGGAACAGAGAATGTTGCATATTTCCATGTCCTGCTTTGATATACAACTGTCGCATTTTAAAGGAGAAGTCCGGTCAAAATCAGAAATCAAATATAAAACTACTATATACTGTGCAATAAATTATATGTTTTTTTAATTAAGAATAATTTTCATTTAATCATGTTTATGTGGAGGAGCCCATCTTGTTCAAGAATAGTACTGTGACCTCCCATTTTGTGACGTCACTCAGCGGACCCGCTGTTTAGCAAGTCCCAACGCTCTGTTGTTTGTCACGACGCACTATTTTCCAAGATGGCGACAACTGGTGCTCTGTACGAAGCAGAGAGTGATGAAGTACTTAGTGACAGTGATGGGAGTTCCGTGGAGCTGTTATCATCTGATAGCGATATGGATTTTTTTAGAAGAGTTTCTTGACAGAAACCGGACTTATTTCCAGTGCAAACTCAGTCGGGTCCTACAGTATATATACGCGTGTGTGTGTGTGTGTGTGTGTGTGTGCGCGCGCGCTCGCTCCTCTGCAGCACGGCTTTACCGGCGCTGCAGTGGAGGAGAGATCGCGCTGAAGTGACTTGAGTTATATTTGCCCCGTAGTAAATAGGGCAGGTGGTCATTATTGTATAAATATTAAAATATAAAAGCGTTCCAGCACAATGCTAGAGCGGAGGGATACCACATCACATGTGGTATCCCTCCGCTCCTCTGGTCGGAGGGATACCATCCCCGCAAATTCTAAATAAAAAATAAAAAAATAAAAAATAACTTACCGAAAATCCTCGCTCTCATGTCATGTTCAAAACATTCTTCTTCGAAATGGTTGCTGCATATGACGTGTTTTCTCTCTGGCCAGAAGTTAGATGGCAAATCTGCTCTCTTCAAGTTGGCAATCCAGCGACGAGCCCGGTGGCTCATGAATCGGAAAGTTGAAATAAGCTATGTTTTTTCCACTTTTACCAGTTGTGTTGGAACATCCAATGGCCATGCACGTGGGCATTGTTGCTTCAGCAATAGCTCTCGCGAATGTCAATGGTGAAGTCCTCTGGAAAATCCGAAATAATTATTGATGATCGCAGCTGTGTAGAACGGCTCCTATTGACTTTGCATGGAAAGCGGAGAGAAATACTGTCGCCGTTTCCGCTTTTCCACGTCGCAGGATGTGATGTCAGACGGCCCTTACTGCCCAAATATGGGCAGTAAGGGCGGCCTCCATACACAGCGATCCAGACGACAATTTATGTTTTTATTTTCTTATTGATTAAAGATAAGTTCATTAAATAACCACAAACGTATTAGTTTTAGTTATAGCTAATGGTCCCCTGATTTTTCCTTGTTGACCGGACTTCCCCTTTAAAAACATCCCTCTGACACACAACCCATTGCTTTTCCTTTCCCAGTTAAATCCCAGCTCAGGATAATATCTCAAGCCAACTGACAAACTTCTATCATTCTGTCAAGCGTATAAAATATCAACACAGATAATAACATGATACTTTGTATCCACAACACACACACACAGACAGAATCAGGCAGATCAGCAGAGGTTCCAGCTGAGCTCCCTCATTAGCTTCTTACTGCATACACACCCGTACCAATCCTAACACAGACCCCTGTATCCCTGCTGTGTCACAGTGATTGGAGAGGTCTAAATTATTGATGCATCTCCATTTAATGGGATCCCCCGCGTGTCTGCGCGAGTGTTTGCCCCAACCTTGCTCAGTCTATGGCCCAATCCCTAAGAGAATAGTTTGGTCAAGCAGCTAAGGCTGGGATACTTGATTGGGTTGTCTAGTTCCAAGTCCGAGTCAGCAAGAACCCCAGACAGATTCAGAAAATGAGTTTGTTGAAAGGATTAGGAGATTTAGGAACTCAAAATGAGGACAACTGTGGTTTTCTTTGTATATTTGTTATTTTATCATAAATGCAAAATGAGATTTTGCATTTATATTAGCCTGTAGTTGAAGAACATAGAAACATATATCAATATAAACACATCTGATAATAAGCATTTTATATCTGTCTGCTTCTCCCCTAGCTGGACAACAATTAAGGTCTGAGTGTTGTGTTAAGCTGAAGGGTAACAGATGGGGAAGGGGGTTGTTATAATGCAATTGCTTGATTTCACATCGATCCTAGTAACAAATCCCCAAATAAATAAACTGAATCGAAGTGAATAAAATCTCCATGTTTGTCTGGTTCTGTTTCAGCACAACACATGGTTGCAAAAATCCATAGAGTTTTCTAAATAACACAGTACAGCAGTCTGCCACACCACTGGTGAAAAATAGTTACAAGGAACAGTGTAACAAACAGGGGAACATCCCTTTCTGTATATTTCCCCCACATGAATTAATAAGTCACATCAAAACAGAGAGAAAGCAAGCTAAAGCTGGCCTAGCACCCTAGGGAACAACTCCCTGTATACAAAGAGGCAGAGCAGGCTGAGAGCCATGTCTACTAAAGAACATTTGTAACCATGTTTCAAATTGTTCTTTAGAAATGAATTATAAAGACACAAGTTTTTGTTTTTTATTAAAGTGTTGTTAGGGCATTAGAGAAGCTTGAGGCATAAATATCAGTTACGTTCATTAAGTTTAAATTAAAATGTATTGAAAAATTTGAGTGTTCATTACACTTCACTGTCTAGAATTAGAGAGATTCATTGATGCTAACCACACTAATCAGTAATATAGGATAGTAAGGACAACTTAAAGCCACACTAAGTAACATTTTTTACCTTAATATATCCTCTTCTAAGTCCCTGTGATGGTAATTTAAGCGTTTATGAGACAATTGAGGGGTCTAGGTTTCTGGGAAACACTATCTGGAACATTCTTTTTTTGTAAAAACCCTACTGGAATGGTAATTGCAGGTGCTATTTCTGATGGGTGACTTGAGAGTTAATTTTGCACATCTTTGTGAGCTCCCAGGTGATTTTGTACAAGCTAAACTCAAGGCAAGTTATTCTTAGAGGAAAGCTGCAGGCATTGAGGCTTCAATTCTCTTCCGGTAGTTTGCCGAGTTTTGTTAAGTTTAATCAAAATTACAGTTCTTTATGCATGGCTCTATATAATAATTTGGTAAAAGAAAGTTCCCTAAATAGGATATTTTACCATAACGTGAAAAAAACTAATAATTAATCCAAGATGTCAAATAACTTCAGTCATTTAAATAAAAGGCAATATTAACATCTGCTTGCTGGTAAGCAAACATACGTGAGCCTACCATTGACCGCCTTTAGCAGGTTTCATGCAACATCCTAAGATATATTTGCTGAATGCAACTTAACTAAGGAAGTAGCAGTTGTACGCAAACAAATATTACAAAACTTTCAAATGTTGTTTCAGAGAAAGAAGACATCTTTGTTGGTGTTTGGTATTGCAATTGTACATTCTAATGAAATCTGCCTTCTGCATTTAAATCATCCCTTATTTATAGTTTGCTACACAGACGCACAAAGGTTTCCTGACTAGCTTCAGCAACTTAACATAACTAAAAAGTCAACAATGCTTTCTCATACTCCTCCTCCACTGATCATTTCTGTTCTCCTATGTCGCAGCTCTGGAAAGTCCCTGATTATTGAGGCTTCAATTGGCTGCTATTAAGTGTGATTGTCAAAGGTCAACCAGCCAATGAAGGGGTGAGGCAGATTTTAATGCACATACATGCAAAACCTCAAGTCTAGCTATCCAACAAAGATTATTCAGAAACAGCCAACCGAGAAGGCATCACTGCACACCTTTAAATAATGTTTCTTGATCTTAAAAGGACAGTGTGTAACTAATTTGGCTTTTTATTAGCAAACAATCAAGTATTGCTTTCATAAATACATGTTCTGCCAAAGTATAAATATAAAAGCATTCTCATAGCTCAGAATAAGTTGTTTATAAAAACATAAATACCCAATGAAAGACACCATGCTGCGTCGTCATTTTTGATTATAGTAGCCAAAAGGGGACAAATTTGTTAGCCTTATGCGTTGTACCTGTATTTGAACTTGTGTTGTTTAAGGAGGAGGAGTATAAAGGAAGAAAAGACGACTGAAGATCATTCTACTTGCCGTTTTCTGTTGAAATGGAGCACAATCCATACTCTTTATCCAGTGAGAGGGAAGAGAAAGTAACCAAGAAAAGCAAAAGAAGTAACAACCTTGAGAAAACGAGATTCTACATTGGTATAGCTTTGGTTGGAGACAATTCATGAGGCAGTAGGGATTCAAAATGGATGCAGAGGTTGCAGGATTTCTGCTGGACAGGTAAGTTAATTCAATATAACTGTGATGTTTATTTTGACGTTTTGTTAGAAACAGGGCAGTGTAGTTCAGAAACTACTCTGTCTTCCCGGCAGAGACGACTAGTATGTATGTCAGCTAACACTGGACGAGCTCCGTTGCAACAGTTGTCAGGCGACCGCATGCTTCTTTCAGCCGTATTTTGACCGCACAGTCACATTTATGGCACTTCACGGCATCCGTACTAGTCATTACGCGGTTAACGGCGAGGCACCAGAGCGGGCTTGTAATTCATTTAGCATACCACTTGATGTGAGTAAATCTTACACACTGTCCCTTTAAAAGAAAAAACACAAACTCAGCCTGCATGTAGGATTACTGCTTTATTGAATTTTGCAAAGATAACGCATCTCAATTCATTAAGCATCAGGTTCACTAGAAATGAACCCCAGAATCCTGATAGACTCAAACAGAATCAAACATTTCTTCCATTTGACAGAATTTAGTTTAGCTCTGTGGCTTCCATTACTTCTTTTTGACAGGGTTGGGAAAAAGTCAGTCTCTTCATTCATTTATGTTGATGGGGAGAGAAAAGAAGAAAACACATTTTTCACCAGCGTCTTCTTAATATTGCTTAAGAGCCTTAAATGGGATCCTGCTTCAAACTGCGCATGATATTTCTTCAGTTGCACGCGGATTAAAGTAAACTATATTTCTCTCTTGACAGGCAAGGGGTGAGGAGAGAAGATAAAATGCTTTCAGGTTTTACAAGTTTTTTTTTTTTATCCTTTTACCGAAAAGACATCCTTTCAGGAAAAGCTCTATTACTGCAAAATGTCAGACAGCATTTGCTAAGGCTATTTGCATTTTTGGGACTAATTGCATTTGCTTGCATTTAGATTACAGTTCAGTTTGAGATGCCTCAATTTCCCATTCGGACTAAGAGGCATACATTAGCACATTTCTTAGCGCGTTCAGTGGCAGTCAGAAATTTACACACACTCATCTCAGGTTTGAATGTCCTACCAATTTAAAACTATTAATGAAGAATTAGAAACGCTCTATTTCCAGGGTGGACAGATTCTAAAACATTACATTTTTAATTTGGTGCACAAGTTTAAATTTGATCCTAGTTTTATTCTATTTACACATGGTCTAAATTTGACATACAGACTCAAATATGTACATATATAATGTGTCTCACCCAGCGCTGATGTCTCATTGGTGGAGGAGTTTAATCATGTCTACACCCGCTTCGAGACCAAAGGGTGTGATTCTCCAACCCCGATCCAGTGGCCCTCCAACCCCCACTCACTCCACCTAAAGGAACATCAGGTGAGAAGGGGGCTTAAAGCTGTAAACCATAAAAAGCTCTTGGGCCAGATGGATTACTTAAAAGAAGTATTAAAAACCTGCACTGACCAGCTTTCGGGAGTCCTAATGAGGAACTTTAACACCTCCCGGAAGCATAACACAGGGCCATCTTGCCTGAAAGCAGCCACTATCATCCTCAGTCCAAAGAAGTCAGCTGCAAACAGCTTGAATGACTACAGACCAGTTGCACTGACCTCGGTAGTCATGCAATGCTTTAAAAGACTGATTCTCCTGCACATGAAGGCCTGCCTTCCTATCGGCTTTGACCGGCACCAGTTTGCCTAGAGGGCGAACGGATCAACAGGAGACACCATCATTACTGCTCTCCACACTGCCTTGTGCCACCAGGAAAAACCTGGGACCTATGTCTTTTTATTGATCTTAGTTCAGTGTTTAACACCATCCTGCCAGACAAACTAGTCCAGGAGACTGAATTAAAAATGTTTTGATAGACCGGACACAAACTGAGGGGATTTGACCCCACAGATCTCCCGCCCTGATGCCCAGCGCCGGTTCTCCACACAGAACTGTATCCTGAGCCCCTTCGTCTTCTCAGTCTACACGTATGAATGTGTCTCTTTCTGCCCCTCCAACATCATCGTCAAGGCTGCAGGTGACGTGACGGTGGTGGGACTCATTACTGATGGAGATGAAACAACATGTAAGGAGAAGGTCCAGAGACTTGCTGCATGGTGCTCAGCCAACAACCTGAGGCTGAACAACAGCGAAACCAAAGAGAGGACTACAGGAGACAGAGGGGAGACCCTACTCACTACATATTAGGAGGGACGGTGTAGATAGAGTCTCGTCCATCGGGTATCTGGGGGGTCCACATTGCTGATGACCTCATAAGGTCAGCCAACACAGTAGCAGTGGCTAAAAAGGCACAACAGTGGCTCCATTTCTTCAGGTTACTGAGGAAAAACCCATTTGGACGTCTGCTGATCTTCTACTGATCCACCATTGAGAGAGTTTAGGTGTACTACATTAATTACAGTAGAGTACACTAGCTGCACAGCAGCAGACAGGAAAGCCCTTCAGGGATTATTAAAGACAGCTAAAAAAAATGTCTTTCCCTGCCCTCACGGGAGGACATTTTCAGGTCTCGCTGCCTCTCCACAGCTATGGAAATCCTGTCATACGTCTCACAATATGGTCAAGCACTCTTTAACCCTCTGCGCTCTGGCATGACGCTTAGTAGTTTAAAAAGTAGCACAAACTGCCTCAAAACAGCTTCTACACATGGGCTATAAGACACTGACTCAAAAAGGTGTAATATTCCAATTTTGTACATAGGGTAAGGCTCGATCCATTTATTGAGCATTGTGTAATGGTGTTCAATGACAGTGGTTGAGCTCATTTAAACTAGTTGATTTCCTGGCATTGATCCTTGCATTTTCAATATGTTTAAGGTAGGGGCCAGTCCTGAAGCTTAATGATGGCCTGTTTTATCCATTCCAAAACCAAACCAGTTTTTATGTATCTTTGGGAACCCTGTATTTTTGGAGCACACAGTTGTGTGCATGTTTCACTATTACCTTAGTGGGAAAGACATTTAGGAACAACCAAGGAACCGTCAAGCCTCGAGTCCATCATACACTAGAAGATGCTGAAACACCCATATAGCTTTCCATAGAGATGTGAGCTCAACAACTTTGAGATTAACTAAAACTTTGGGGGTACCCAGATGAACAAGGTCGGACCAGACAAACTATTTCAGCAAAATGACAAAAAGTATATTTGCAGGACTTCTGAACCTAATAACATGTACCAGCTGCCGGGCATGACGATGGCTGGTTGATGCCGTGCAGCTAATTCGCTGGCACAGTGCACAAAGTCAGGAAGTAAAGAGAAGGAGGATCGCTGAAAAATGTCAACGTTAACCTTGAATCAACAACCAAAAGCTTAGACTGTCATATTTAGGTCTAAGGAGGACCCAAGTGCAGAGCATGTTACTGGCAAAAAAAATGAGTTTAATAAATAGAAGAAAACAGAATAGTCTCAAACAAGGAGATCAGGCAGGAAGCACAAGAACTGGACTGGGCATGGAGAAATTGTCAAATAAAGGGATGAGGAGTAAGGCAGAGCATGGAGGTCATGGAAATTCAGGCAAAACAATAGGGAGCGAGAAATCAACAGAAGAAACCAGCGAGGAACAGAACGAACTAGAGAGAATATATACTGAGGCAGGCTGAATAAAAGTGAGGCAGAAACAGGCGAAGATATTAGGAGGAGACACGTAACAGCTGAGACCAATTAAAACACATGAGGCGAGGAGTGCAATGAACGGGACAACACATGGAGGGACTCTAACGGCATATAACACAAAATGTGCTTAGAATTAACTAAGAACTAAATCCACAAAATTATTAACTAAATGGGGAGCAACTAGAAAATATAAAGATAAAGAAATCCATAAACTCAAGCACCTCACAAGCATAAGGAAATAACAAAACAAAGCATGACTTTATAAACATAGCAGTAACGAAATCATCCAAAATACACACAGACAAGAAAATCAAAACCCAGACACCCGGAGATAGCGACACAATTGAGTATTCTAACAGGACAACAATCCACAACACACATTTAAACAGGTTTTAGCTTCTGGAATAGCCGTAACCCAGGCTATAATGAATATGTATAAATTAGGTTCAAAAGTCAAATCTACGGCAGCAAACAAACTAACATTTCTAATAAGGAAAACAGATTTGCAGCTGAAATTATGGAAACACCCATTTGGTAGCAACAACAACAAAAAAAGTCTGTTTTCTCTACAACTTACTAGTGAACATCTTTGCAAAAATTTGCAGGAGGATGTGTGTTTATATATTTGAGTCTGTATGTATAATTTAAAAAATAAAATCAACAACACAATTAACATAGAGTTCACTTCTAAGTGTATAGTGTAGCGGAAATAACAGTTGCGGTATTATTAAAAGTCTTAGTTTCATATGACCCTACATGCTGATTGTGTATGTAAACTTCTGACCAGCACTGCCGTCAAGAGTCAAGAGCACTGCTGTCAAGAGTGAAACGGCTCTGTTCATCTTTAGGAATAATAGCAAATATGTGATATCTTTCATATCCAGGGGAAACAAGAGAGTTTCAGTGTCAGATGCATTTGCATTAATAAGGCTGTTAGAACTAAGTTTTGTTTTGCTCATTTATCATCATGATGATTCCTTTGCCGAATCCTTTTGTTTTTGATAAATCTGAACCATTAGGCTTCCATTTTTATAAATATAGCAGAAAAGCCAACACAGCTGATACGTCCCCACCTGAGGCCATTTAATTTTATGCGATCAAAGAATATTGGATAAATGTGTTTTTTTTTAGCAGACAGATAAATCATGATAAATACAGAGAGAAACAGGTGTGCTGCTGCAGTGTTACTGCAGCTGTCGCCGCTCCTTTGCGAGTCAGTTTACCTCAACGTAAAGAATGGGGAAGATGCCAATCTTGTCTCCCAGCATGCCTTCTGCCCAGTTCTCGTCTACTCGTCTGATTACTGTCAGCACCTCGTCCTGGAGAGAAAGGAAATGAGTGATAGCTCACATACATACACACGTGCACACTGGGAGCGCAGCATGTTTGCACAAACAGATAGACGTTTCAGTTACTTTTGATTCAATGCAGGAATATGTCTCACCTGATTTGTCTTTTGCAAATGATTAATTATAGGTACATTCATGTATCAAAAAGGTAAACATTTGTATCACAAGGGATAAATCACATACTAAAGCGGTGCAAAAATATTTTCTTGGAGTCCCAAAGTCTTAGAAATGGCTTAGTAGGACTGTAGGATAGGCAGAAACAGCGTTGTTTTTCATCTGTTCTTTAATTTCTATAGAGCAATGCTTCTATGAAGCTTTGCTTTAGGAGATGTTTTAGCTTACTTCAGGTTGTCACCTAGTTTCTATTTAAGTGATTTCTGGATTGTCCAACTCTGATAAAAATAAGTGTAGCTAGCGAAATAAAAACCCGAAATGTGATTAGTCATACTTCCTGATTTACCAATGGTTAAAAAAAATAAAAGAATCACATAGGGCCATGTTGGTTAAGCTACCATTCTTTCCGTAACTTATGAGTTAATTTGAAAACAGTTTTTTGTGTTAACTTGGGTCATCTTTGTCGAGTATTAAAATCAGTTTCATACATTTTAAACACAGACATGTGACAAAAGAGAAAACAAACAAGAAACCTGTAAGGAATAAAATGTTTTCACAGCAAAATAGGTTTGTGTGGGCATAGATTTTTGGGGTAACAATAGAAAATGGGGCTTCCCTTTACTCTGTGGTAAGTTTGAGATTTTTGTGGGTTATGACACATAGTTCAAATCAGCAGCGAGGTTTTATGAAGAATGAATGAAGACAAGATGAATCCTCCTTTTAAAAATCAGTTCAAGCAAAAACATGAATTCATTCACAGATCTAAGACAGCGTAACAATCCTGCCAGCTACGCTAATGACACATTGTTTTTATTAATTCGAGATATCAATCACTGCCATTGTATCCAATGTCACAACTGTGAAAGATCTTAACCTGGAAGGTTTGGGTCGCCTCGCCTTATGCTTACTTGATCTCAGGAATGTAATATCTCTATTGTTCCAAACACACGCCCACATAGTGCCGCCTCTCTCCTAACGTCAAGGCCTTGGTTAGGCCATTACAGGATGGCAGTGATAATGCTGTTAAATGGCTGTATATTAGTCATTCTGAGTAATTACCTCTCACACTGAGAAAACAATATCGCACTCAATGGTTCTGCATGACAACACAAATATAGCACACCATGTGTCTGTGTGTGAGTTTATGGGCTTAATGCAATATTCAGTCATAAACTTGTTGATTAGCTTAACCCTAAAATGAGAAATAGTGTGAACTATTGATGGCTCATTGTTATCACTTAATCTGGATATGAATTGCCTCAATTCAGCGGCACAAGAGTCAATAAATGCTATCATTTATTAACCTGTTTCCTTCTACCTCTGCAGAGTGCACAGAGCTCGTTCACAGAGCAGGGACACAATTATAAGCTTTGAGTATTGATACTATACGTTAAACTTTCCAACAACCTCACGGGATCATACCAACCCATTTTTTTTTGTTTTCATTTTCTCTCTTCCCAATGTTTAATCTCCTAAAGACAGATTTGTTTTTCAATAAAACTGTACCGAATAAATGTAACATCATATTTGGATATATTTTTTAAAATAACAGAAGGGTGTACGTACACTTTTGATGTGACAAGATTTTCTATACAGATACCATAGACCGTAGGAACAGTTTTCTGAAACTGTTAAGGTTTAGACACTGCCTGACCCTGCAGCAAATAATACGTAAAACAACACCATTTATCAAACATTTTGAATTTAAATCTTTTCTAAAAAAGATCTTTATTCCATTAAAACGTTCTCAAACAGTACGGAGTGGTACAATGTGAAAATAAGTTCAGTATCTACCCGTGTAAGACCTTTTATCTTATTAATTTGAACCAACACATTAAACTGAACAGGACTGGGCCTCCAATGAGGTGTGCGTTTGAGGTGTTCATTTTTAGGTAGTTGTTCCTCATTTTTGTTGAACAATACATGCATTGTTTTAAAGTCCCCCAAAAGAACAAATGTTGAGCGTTATTCCAGTGAATAGACAAATAGAAACCTTGGACTAGACAGAAGATTTTCCTGTTCTGTTTTTTTTTTAGTCTTATTGTGGTGCCGGTACGGTTTTGGCATGCAAACACAAACTATTTGAACATGAGCACCGAGAAAATCAGCTGCCAGAATCTCCCTCCAATAACATCAGAGTCTGTCTTGAGACCAGATTCAGCCAAATCCTCTTGGAGTGTGGTGAGGAGCAGCTGGCTGCTAAGTGACTTTTTTCTCCAAGCATCAAACACTTCACAGCAAACGCATCACTAAAAAACGTCTTTTTTAACACCAGTTACATGAATATTTAAACTTTTTTTTACTTTGACAAAGGTGTTATTTTCTATAACCGAGCAGCCCTAACACAAGAGCAGCTGTCATGAGGCATACAGTGACTCTGGAGGACTTGCAGAGATCTCCAGCTCAGGTGGCAAAATCTTTCAGAAGGTCCACCATTACTTTCGCCCTCCTTATTTCTGTCTGCACTTCACCACAAGCCTCACAGGGGACACAACAAACATATGGAAGAAAGGTTCTTGGGTCTGGAAAGGAATACATTTAATTTTCTGGTTCAGCATGAAGGCTACGTGTGGCTGGGAAATTAACGCAACACATCGCCCTGGCCTGAACACACCACCCCGAAAATAAAACATGGTGATGGCAACATAATGCATAATGGAATGAAAAAGACTGGGGAGTTGATCAGAGATGATGATGAGTTGGATGGAGTTAAATATGGGCTAAATAATCTGTTAGAGGCTGCAGAAGCCTTGACTCTAGGGTGGGGGTTCACCTTGCAGCAGGTCATCATCACTGAACTTAAAGCCAGAACTATGACAGAATGGATTTGGTCAAAACTAGTTCTGTTGTGTAAATGGTCTGCTCAGAGACCAAATCTAAATCAAGTAGAAAAACTATGGCAAAGTTAGGCAAATGGTTCAAAAGGCACTTTAAATTCTATTTGATTAGGCCTTTGCTATTCTGCAAAGAAGAATCGGCAAAAAATTTCTAGATGTGAAAAGCTGAGGAGGACATGCCAAAAAACAGTTAAAGCTGCAACTATAGTAAAGCTTTTTTCTCTCTCCAGAATACTAACTCAGAGGGGTTAGATACAAATGCAAACCACATTTCAGAGACGTTTCTGTGTAAAAACAATTTGAAAGTATGTAAATACACAAAGTTCAAGGCACATGAATACATTTGATATAATATATGGTAAGCTGCTTTACACTTTAATAATCTACAGTGTACTTATTGCATTTCTTAGCCATGAACTATTTTACTCTGAGGGGGGCTCTGAAACATTGAGCTAGATCTGATAAATTATTCATCAAACAATCATCCAGCTTGGTTGAACCCAGCAGTTAAGAGTTTGTTTCTATAATCTCGCACAACAGTCCTGAAAATGTCCCCTTTGACTTGTCAATAGAAACTACGTATGGCTGTCTCGTGAAATACCATCGTCATACAGGTGGATGTGTAAAATGCGTGTGGGGGGCTTACCTTGCTGAAGGCCAGGCAGTCTTTATCCTGGTCTTTGTCTTTGACCTCAAAGTCGTACAAAGCTTTGCCCTGAGGTGGAGTTTGACTCAGGGGACGCAGTAGCTGGATGTAACTTGCTGGCAAGAAGCCATGGCAACCGTTGAGCTCCCCGTGGTACCAGTTGTCATCCACCTTGCGCCTCAGGATGATGATATCACCCTTGGAAAACTGTAGGTCGCCTGGTTCCTTGCCCTCATATGAGTAGAGTGCTTTACCACAAGGCAGTGCTGGGATATTCTGCAAAACATGCACACATAAACACACCAAATTAAGCTAAAATGTTAACTTAGCTTCTGGAGCTGTGCCGCTCCGCAACCACACCTATAACTATGCAGCAGTCTACATATACCAGGTTCACCCTAACTTTCACAGTCTGTCACTGCTTTTGTCTTGGCTGACCATTGTCTTCTGCCATGATACCCAAGACCGTTGTTCCAAAGCTTAACGGCAGCAGGTTTTTGGCTTCTTATCTTTTTTATTTTACTTTACAAATACTACATAGGGCTGCACAGTGGGACAGTGGGTAGAAGGTCCTGGGTTCAAGTCCTACCCTTGCCCTGGGTCTTTCTGCATGGAGTTTGCATGTTCTCCCTGTGCATGCGTGGGTTCTCCCCGGGTACTCCGGCTTTCTCCCACAGTCCAAAAACATGACTGTTAGGTTAATTGGCCTCTCTAAATTCTCCTTAGGTGTGAGTGTGTGTGAGAATGTTTGTCCTGTCTATCTCTGTGTTGCCCTGTGATGGACTGGCGACCTGTCCAGGGTGTACTCCGCCTCTCACCCATTGACAGTTGGATATAAGCACCAGCACCCCTCGCGACCCCATGAGGGATAGACGTGTTAGAAAATGGATGGATGAATGGATGGATATACTACATAATACAACTGCAATGATTTCAAACACAACTGTAAATAGAAAGCTGGAAGAACACTCCCGTTTTCAATCTTGCTGTTTTGTATTTTGACCAGTTTTCCACTTGAAGAGGGGTGCCTTTTTAGAGCTTCAGCCTGACACAGTTATTAATTAAAAGCCCAAGGTGACAGGTGTGCCTCTGACATAAAGGTGTTGCTCAAAGTAGCTAAAGTGTTACTTAAATGCCGAACACATTTAGAGAGCTCTCCAGGTAATTGAAAGCTTTGATGTCAGTCATTAGTGCCACAGTGTTGACATCATGAGTGGTAACTACCACTCACAGAGCTTAGTCTTTAAACTTCAGGCTGTAATGTGGTTTATTAGATATGAGATACTGGGTCTTTGTGTTTTTTAAAAAAAAATGCTTTGAAACTGAAAAAGCACAGTTTATGTTTTGTAATTGCTGTTTTATTACTTTATAAGAAATGACCAGAATAGGCAATGACCCCTCCAATGGTAAACTCAGCCAAAATACAACAAAAAGGCCCAGTAGCGAACAGATTTGGAGTAAGCTGAAAACAGTAGCAAATGCAACATGTTCCAATGTGTTGGCCCTGGAGACTAATTTGTAAAGCATGGGTAGTTGGATATTCCCCCTCAGCAGCAAGTGAGATATGACTGGTTATTAAAATGTTTGGCAGGTAATTGCTGCTCCTACCTAGGGTAAAACATAGTAATTTTGAAAATGCCAAGAGTGGGTGAAGCATGACTCCCTGGAGTTTCATCAAAATGGGGTCTACGGTGTGACACTCATCACATGGCGTGGACTGATGGACACTGCTCCATTTGCCCCCACCCTAACAGATGTGTGACATTCTGTATAAAAGAAATTGGTCATACTCTTGCAGTGAATTTGAGTTAAATTTCTACTCCAAACAATCATATGAATATGAAAATGTTGTCCTTGTTTACACCTCAAATTTCTCAACAAACGAAACTAAACACAAAGTGGTTGGTATTTATTTGTTAAGGTGCGTTCACATCCAACGCTAATGTGGCAGGCCGAGCGACAGCTTTACAAGATATAGCTATGCATAGGTGCAACGCAGGAGCGATGTGACGCAAAGTGACACTAAGCGAGGCAACAGAGGCAATTCTGGCAATCCAAAACACGCATTTTTGCCTATAAAAGCAAAGCCAGATTAACACGACACCTGCGATAGATGCGAAGCAACAGTTGTTGGAGTTGAAAAATCTGAACTTTTGTGTCTTGTCGCACCGCGGCAACCAATCAGGAACTGGATGTGGCTGTGACGTGGGGTGAAGGACTGCAGCGGAGATGTAGTTTTAATTGAACATGGAATAAAAGCTGATAATAGCGGTCTGCAGTTGGCCTGAGTTGTATGAGTCAACCAATTATTACTACTGAGACAAGTCCAGAACAGACAGTATATTGGGAAAAAGTTTCTTGTAATTTTTAGAAGTACTACTGAAAAATAATCCGATAAGTCTGGGGCCACTTAGGCGTGATAACCTTCTAAATGTTCATTAAAATGGGTAACAAGATCTAATTGATTTTTTTTAACAGAGTAACTTCAATTATACCTAATACTGCAAAAACAATACAACATATTTACTATTACAATCATATTAATGGCTGCAATATGAAAATTCAGGCCGAAATTTATATTAATATTGGTGTTATGTCCAATAACTGATATTTACCAATGTGTGTGCATTATGTTTCAGGGATGGTCAAATGTTGCACAATTTTATACACGCTTCGTTAGACTCCGTGAAAAATTACCACATTGTGGACATTGAGTGAGTTTATAAGTTAAGGGTAACGTGTAAGGTGGTTACAGGTCATCAAAAATAATCATGAGTTTAATTGATACTAAAAAAAGAATTAATAAAAGATCCTGATTTAAGTCAAAATAGATATAGACTGACCAAATCGCGTTTATTTAAACCGTCGCACTTCATTGGCCAGCAGCACTGCAATAACAATCAATCAGCCCATCACCTCCCCGCCAAGACCAAAGCAATGATCTGCTGCTGGAACTTTTAAACTCTGCTAACATGTTGAGCACAGCCAGAAGTATATGTGACCCTATGTTTAGCTGACAAGGCAACCAGAAAAGCCTCATTTGGAGGTACTTCCCCTGTGAGGCAGACAAGCGGGAAACAAAATGTCAAAAGATCTCACACTTAAAACTTAAAAAGGTCAGTAAACCTCCTGTATCTGCAACAGCAAAGTATTACAACCTCCCGGTCGACATAATTCTGATCACGCAACGCTTTGTTCAACTGTGATAAAGTTAACGCAGGATAACGCTCTTCAGCTAAATAGTGAAGCAACAAAACAAAGTCCAACTTCTCCGTTCAGCAGTGAAGGCATTCAAGACCTATTCTGCTAATAATAACACGTTATGACCGAAGCTGACAAAAAAATTGGGGCAAAAAAAGTAGAAACCCCACGGCTGTAGTTGATTGGTAATGACAATATAATGCAAAATTAGCAGAAAGACAGAAATTGTAAAGCGTTGCTGCTGAGTATATTGGCACGGACCACATCCTTCTTTATACTGTGAAAAATATGTTCTCTATGCTCCAACTCCATATTTTCTTTTGAAACACAATTTATTTTAGTATACAATGGTCCTATATTTGTCCGTCAGCAGTAAAATTTATTTGTATTGACATCAAATTGACAGACAAAGGGAAGCAAACAGAGGCACACTAAAGATAAGCAATTATAATAAAATAAAATTATAGCATGACTGAATCAAAGGTGCATACTGTACTTCCATAAAGGGTATTAATAGTTATACTGGTATCTTGTCTACTGTTTTTGCCAAACTGGGAAGTGATTAATAAATTCCATGTTTCTCTAAATGAAGGCTGAATTTCCCCCTACTTATTGGTTTTGCCCTTATTAAGAAAATAAACTTTGTCTTACTGTAATAAATAATATTATAATTTTCCTCTTAACCAGAAAGAACCCAGTACCTTTAAAACATATTGTGGTATTGAAAATGGTATTGTGTATTTTTCTTAGTATCAGTATCAAGTTTGGCATTTTAGTACGCTGACAACCCTAACGCAAGGAGAATATTTTGATAGAATATCTCAGAATAGGAATTAATTCACTCGCTAAAAGCAGGAAGACAAAACTAAGGATGGGCAAATTTCAGGGATTAAATCAGAATCTTTAAAACCACCGCAGGAGGAAATAATTTTGCATTATGTGTGTCTGCTGTGATTAATTACACAATCATCAGATATTGGCCTTGTTTAGGATGGGCCGCCTGATGGTCTGCATCTCATCTTGTGGATCAAACGCAGCAGATTTTCCTCATCGAACGTGAGATCTCGCTTTGTTGAGGCTAGAATACCGTGACAGCAGTCATTGCACAAATATTGTTTGTTTCCTGGCTGACGGAACAACTGGTAAGCATTATAATGGTCTTCTTGAAACAGGCAGCTTTGAAATCATGAGCCTGTTTTTTGTGTACATCTGTGCAAAATCACAGGACTATTGTTTAAAAAACAAACAAAAAAACGTGTTGCTGTTGTTCGCTGTTAGTGTCACACAAAGGAAGGGAATCGTGATGAAAGGACGAAATTCATTAAGAACTAATGCAACAACCGCCGATTGTTAATCAGAATTTTGCATCAAGAGGGGCTGCATCCAAACTTACCATCTACTTTTTTTCCCTCCATTACAGAAGAGGCCATTTATTTTACTCTATTGCTGACATAAAGGCTTTTATCTCTATACAAACACTGACATACAGAATCTCATCACAATACAGCTCACATACCACCACAAGCATCCATACTAAAAGTGCAAGGCTCAGCACAGACTTTATACACCCAGCATGGTCTTGAAGGCAACCCGTTTTGAAAGGTGGGCTATCTTAAATAATATCCAAGAAAAAAACAACAACAAAGTGCAACAAAAATAAAAACAATTTATCTTCCTGCAGAGAGGGAGAATACAACACACACAATGAGCCTCAACACACACACACTCGTCCTCCTCTTATAGACATATAGGCTGATACTCGATTGATACACTGAAGAGAACACCTCTGGTTTCACTGTGTGACGGAGATCAGAGTTGACGCAATGAGAGGAAACAGAGTCACAAACAGTGAGAAAACAGAATAATAATGCTTTTGATGTTACCGCCTCTCCCTATAAAGTGTTTGGCACATGAGACCTGCGCAATGCATTACAACACCTAAAGAATTAAATCTGTACATTTCTGCTGTTCACCCAACAACACACATCTCTAGATAGTGTTTCCCCAACTTCAACTCATTTCCTTTGAATTGTGGGCTGTCAAAAACCTTTTAGTGTCTGGAGCCATTCCTCAATGAGAAGTCTTGCAAGCTCAATGCTAGCCCGTACCAAAAATTCACACTGGATTAATGTGAGGGCCCTATAGAGCCACTTCAAGTTCTTCCATAAAAAAAACAAAAAAAAAACATTTCTGTAGAGATATCTCTTTGTGCACGTAGGCTTTCATGTTGTCACAAGAAAGAGCTGTTCCTGAGCTGAGAAGTGCTGCAAGCAGACGCTGCTCCATCTGTGCCTACGCACAGTGCATTTAAGTACATTAGATCTATGACACCTGTGTTTGGGAAGAGTAGTGACAGGCATTCACAATAGACTAGACATTATACAGGGTAAACGCAATATATAGGAACGCAAAAATGTGCAAAAAAGTTGTTTTGATAATAGTATCTATTGTGTAGGTTCCGTGTAAGTAGTTATTAGCTTAGAACAGAGTTAAAGGTTTGTACACCTGTGCTCTCTAATATTTGTAAATGAAGCTTTGATGCCCTTTAAAATGTGCTAAGATGGGCAATTATAGTTTGTGCACAAAGAAAGAATTTTAATAATTTCAAAGACAACAACCATGTGGTCTCGGACAGGATAGCTTGATTTGTGCTGGGGATTTAACAATCCAGTCAGTTTGAGCTGTAAAACGTAGGGATGTATCGTCTCAGGCATTGGCACATGGTGCCGATTACTGCAACTTTTTCCTATTAACTTCAAAGTGTGCAAAAGAAATAAATAACATTGTATCTCCAATTGCTAAATGTAAATGCAGTTACTCATGCAGAACTTCAGATTGTTTTAAAGCAATTACCCTCTAAATCATGGGTAAAATTACTAAACATGGAACAGTAACATATTTTGAACCTGATAAAAAGGGACAGCAAAAAAGAAAAAAAAGAAAAGAGAAAGCTTGTTCCTGGAAAAATAGGTTTCTACACACAATGAGAATCAAATCTGACACTGTCCATAAAACATCATAATATAGAGGTTACCCCATCCTGAATCTAATTTCTGGTAAATGAGTAAAATAGGACACAGTCAACACACGATATGTATTACAGGGTGTACTGTCATGTCTATGAAATTCATGAATCAGAATCCTTTTTCTTCAGATACAGGTCATTTCAATTAATAGAATAAATTAATAGAATATATTAATATACATACATATATATATACATACATATATACATACATACATACATACATACATACATATATATATACATACATACATACATATATATATATATATATATATATATATATATATATATATATATATATGTATTTTTACTTTTTTTTGGATCACCTTCCCTCAACACTACCAGATTGTGCTGAAAACAACTACTACCGTAAAGCTGTTGTTAGTGAGTAAAGAAGAGTCAAAGGTTAAAATGCTAAGAATGCAATGCTGGAGTACTAGGGGAACCCGATATTCAAGCCAACACAGAGCTACGCTTTTAAAAGTTTATTAGTGAAGCGGCAGATGACACAGGCAGGTGAAAATGGCAGACCCGGGCAGGAACAGACAGAAGTTGGCTGACCAGGTGATGAATGTGGAACCAGACCAGAACAGGAGCTGATGGCAGAAACAACAGACTTGACAAGAAGCTGCCGATATGTTCCCAGCATGAGCAGAGCGAGACACAGAAATCCCAAGAGCAACCTTTATCAGCCGGTGCACATAAGCACTAATAAACAGACCAATGAGGGCAGGGCGAGAACAGGTCCAAAGGGATAGCAGGCTGAGTGACGAGGCATTGAGCAGGACCACACGTGGGCAGCAGGATCAGGTGAGACCTAACCCTGGGAGCTTGAGTGGGGGTGGTATATGTAGACAGGGAAACAGGTGAAATGACTTGAAGGTAATTAGTGGCAGCAGGTGGAACTGATTATGGTGCTGAGTGGTGGCTGGGAGGTGACTGAGCTGAGTACAGCATGGAGTGAATGGAGAAAATCAGTCCAAAACAAAAACAAAAACCCAAATCATGACAAAGAAGTAGGCCAGAGGAAGTTTGGTGATGTAAAGAGCAAGTTATGAAAAAAGCCTGCTTCTACGGCTTCCACAGCATGCTGTGAAATGTCTGCAGTTTGTTCAGGCTGTAAGAAAGGAAGAGAGGAAGGCAGAACAAACATATATGCTCTGATTTTAGAGCCTTTGAGCACTCAGCCTTTATTGGTTATGGAACCAGATTTGGGAATGCTGTTGTCTTTTAGAAATTAAGATACAGTTTCTGCAAAACAGTCCTGGTTCTGCGGTTGTGGCGGCACTAACTCCGTTAACTGTACTGATTGCTAATTAAAGGTTTAAAAATCGGTTGCAAGTTTGAACTCCAAATAATGTCCGTTTCAAAAATATTGTAAAACCCCGTTTTAATATACGCTTCATCACACAAATCTTTTGACAGCGCCCCGCTCCCCCTGCTACTGATAAATAACTGAGGATTATTCACAACAAGAAGGCTAGAAATATAATTTCAATGCAGTTTATATATCTTCTTAAATTATAGTTCCGAATAATTCAGAAACAGACTAAATCTGTATCGGCAGGTAAAAGCTTGCAAAATGTAGTTTTGAGACATAGAATTCTCGTCAGTGAATCTTTTGCTATAGAATATGTATTCTAGCCTCGGTCCACAGAACATAAGAACCCAAAACAAGACTTTAACAGGGATAATTCACAGCATCCCTTTTAAAGTCCATCTATCGAATGTCTACATGGGCATGTCAAACGAAAAAACAGCTACGCGTAAAACTAAGCATGAAAAAAAAAAAAAAAAACCTTAAACGTTGATGACAGTTTTAAGGTTTTATATTTGTAGAGGGATTAAGTAAACGTGCATCGTGGTGAAGACAAAAAAAAGAAGAGAGCGTGAGAATTGACAAGAACTGTATAACCGGCCTGTTTCTCACGCCATACGTGTTCTGCAAGTCTCTGCTGTGTCTTGCGTGCTTTTGCCGGCTTTAACAATATTCTATGCATTTAAGCCTTTTGCCTCTCTCTTGTGTTTTTACCGTTCTTTTCCATCATCCCTCTGCTACTTTTATGTCTCTTTGTTCTGTCTTCATTTCTGCTCCCCTAAGCTAACAAAGTGGGGTGGTAGAGGCTCCTCCAGGGTCTCATCAGGGAACCGCTCTGTTTGTTGCTTGGTGCTGGGAGAAAGGAGGCTGCGGTGCTCTCTCACCGCTGTGGGGATCACCCACAACTAGAGGTGGGCTGCTGGGTTTTTCCTCACAGAGCCTGAGGCAGAAGAGTTATGCTACATGTATTAGTTCTAGATTTTGAAATAGGAAAAAAAAAAAAAAAATCCCACCTGAGTTTAAAGAATGGCTCCACTCTCAAGCATATTGCAATGTCCTTGCTATTCCTATGAAGGCTGCTAAAACTTTTGTCTGTCACAAGTCTGCACAGTTTTAAAAAGTAAACTGTCTGGACCTATAAATTTAACACCTATTAACTCTCTGTAGGGTCTACAAATATGTTTAGAATGTGTATTTGATTCCTAAATATTACAGGAAGTCCTAGCTGGTTATTTTTGTGCTGTATATAAACTACAGTGTAAAAGAGCAGAATTGGGATTCAGCATCTGGACAACATAACAGTTGTTTGATCCATTTTTTTTTATTTAAAAGCAGCCAGGTTTTAAATACCTGGTCATCATATCAAGTTCAAGATCATCTACCAGGGCACCTCTAAAGGAAAGGCTACAAGCCTACTTTGATTGCACAGATTGGTGTGTTTTTGAAGTTTCTTGAACTTGTTTAAAACTCTCACTTCTCAAATCAGTTTCCATGGTTTGCGTCACACCTGAGGACGCTGCGTAGGGACGAGGAAGAGGCTTACAGCAGTGGGGGCCAAGCCAAGAACAAACTGACCAAGGGCGTCAGGGCAGCTAAGACGAGCTACAGTTGTTGCTGAAGCACATTATAACAAATGCTATAATACATCAGGGCTGGGCGATGTAGCATATCGATAAAATAGAAATCATATTGATCGATATCAATAATTATCAACAAATTCAAGATATATATTTTAAGTGCAGCCCTGGTGATTTTGTGCTGTTGCTTAGCGACCGATTTTTTAGATATAGAACAGACAAACACTGAATTCAAACTCAACCCTTTATTCAACCAACTTTTTACCAAAACTACAAGTTTTTAAAAATGAGAAAAGAACCCATACTCTCTGAACTCTTTGAAGGGGGCGGAGCTTGGTTCCTGGGTCTGTGTTGCGATTGGTTAACATTATGTAATAACTGTAATGTTAACCTACATGGCTAGAATGCAAAAGGAAGGACAACTTTTATTCTATTGAACTTTTTATTGACCCTTTTTTTGGTGTCATCGATATACGTCTATCGATCGATATACATTGTTACTGAATTATCGTCCAGCCCTACAATACATCATCTAGATTATGTACCAAAGGTTTTGCACATAAAGTTTAACATAAGCATGCAGCTCATTTTAAATCAACTGAAGACCTCCAGCGTACGTTGTTTCTGCTGAGAACATAACATGTACAGGAAGGTTCCAGAAAAACACCGCCTAAATGGAAAGCATGTTTATGAAGACAATCATCAGGAGATAAAAGATAGTGGTGTAAAAACGGCTCCAAACAGAATGATAAGAAACACCATTTTTTCCTAGTATAAAGCATTAAGCAATAACTTAAACAACTTCTACGTGAGCTTTGCACTTAATCCATCCAACTAATTGTTCGATTAAAAGCAAGTTAAAACAGTGGGGCCAGGGCTCCAACTGTTCAACATTGTGGTAGGTCATGAATTAATATTACACACCGTTTTATGTTTTTACAAGATTTACATATATTCTAATTTTTGGAGACATATAGAACCACAAAATGTCCACTGAGCTTTCAAATTATAGTCAATTTTTCACTTCAAAAGTAAAACTGCTATGGTTTATACCGTGACCTTTAAAGATCAACAGTCCTGCATTCTTTTCTCCTTTTTTTCTTAAGGGAAGATCTTTTCCACATCTCCTCCAACTCTTTTGTGCCACATGCAGTGTGATTGTTAGAGCTGAACCATAGTGGTTTATTCCTCAGCGTCTCTGCAGTGCCGTAAAAGTCATCTGGCTCATAAACAGTATAGTATAAATAGGTTTAATCATTTTGTAAGTCTAGGAAGCATTTTTATCTCTGCCTTTACAGCCCGAGAGTGGACATAAAACATCTAAACAAGCATTTTGACTTCTTTCGTCACAGACATTCAATTATCTGAAATGATCTGAAGCCTGTTCATCTTTGCATTTAGTGTAGCCCAACAATCTGAAGGTTTTTTAATAAATTAAATACATTAAAAACAAAGAACTCCCACATGTTTGGTATGTGTGGTTGTTGGGAAAAAAACCCCCAAAACAAAACATTGGAAGTGACAGGTCGGACCTGGTAGAAAAATAGAATGTGGTATCAGCCAGAAAAGGCCTGACCGTTGCATCTCTATTTTGATGCGCGTTCATGCAGCAAAATTTAAAAAAGTGAAGTGAACTACAGTTCTTCGAACTTGTAAGAAGAGCTTCATGAGGATGAGTTTCCAATAAATGTTACTGCTGCAGAACAGGGCTGATAAACCCCAAACTTTATGGCAAATTATTCTTCAATTTGCTGAAAGAATATCAAGGGAAGAAACTAAAATTACTAACAAAAAAGTACGGCAGAGACTTGATAACAGCTGAACACGACGCGTTCCCATTTCAAACACGCATCTCCGTGTTTTTCCTCTTCTTTTATGAACAGAAAACATATTAAAACTGGAGAGACAAACCTTGAAATCCAAACTGAAGTTAGCTGTGAGAGAAAAAAAAATGGTTTTCAATGATTTCCATCAACACTCGCCACTTTTGTCTGAGAAAAATAAAACCCTTTCTGTGCTTGTCACTCATTTCATGTGCGAAAAGAACAGAACAGTGTGACGTTAAAAGCCGAGGCAGGGCACCTGGATCTCAGGCCTAACACCTCTTAGGTGTGAGATTTTTTTTTCTTCCCCCTGCAGCATTATCATTAGTCAAAGCTCTCACACGCAAACACACTTCTTCTATCCATTACATAAATCAACGAACGGTAATTACTGCACCATAGGAGTAGGAGAGTGTTGTCTGTGTGAGAGCTTCCCTCTGGGATGTAAATGCACGTGTCCCTCCATCACCGACTGCTGGGAGGCCCATCTGTCAAGTCTCTCAGTTTGTCTTCAGTAGCCATAAGGTACTGGGAGGTGACTGGGCCAACATGGGGCCAACTGTCTCATTGAACCAGGTCCCCGGGGAACACAAACAGACACTCATGTATACACGGTGACTCTGGTGGATCACTGGGTTTAATTTAGGTTTGAAAACAAATCTAATAACTTAATTTTGCCCTGTTTGTATAATTCGATAAAAATAGTCAAATGTAATTAATGGGAAGAAGGTGACACTGTTTCTTTTTTTAATATTGTAATTTTTCTGGGCTATAAACAAAAAAAAAGAGAAATATTTTGAAACTTCCAAACTTCCGTGAACAAAAATTGTGGTTGGTATATTATAGTTTATAGTTTACAAAAAACCGGACATGGAAAGTGACGCTGCACTTTTTTTTTTCGCCCAATGTGTACTGGTTTTAAATTTCTTTCTTTATGAGCTACAGGGTAAGCATCGACCTCCATTGTACACATCTACAATCGCAATAAAGGCTTTGAATTTGAAGTCATCAAGTGGTTGGATAGCCAAATGTCTAATTGTTTTACTGGTCAGCAAATGCACCATATGTTAGTGTTACCAGATCATACTGAGAAACACACTCTTCTATTTTGAGGTTCTTAGTATGGAAAGAAGACTCAAAGTTAGTGATTTTGTATTAGTGAGAGAAAAATATTTTCTGTGGGAGCATGTTGGCCGTTATATATATATATATATATATATATATATATATATATATATATATATATATATATATATATATATATATATATATATATATATATATTGCAGTTTTGGTTCTTTCACACCAATTATTTCAAGAATAAAAAGGATCTTTTATGACATTTTCATTAATTGACAAGGTAGCAAACTGACATGAAGTTGACTTGAGCAGGCAACTTCACTTCACTTTTTCACCAACGTTTTTCATTGTTCGGACAGAAGTAAGCAATGTTTCTAAATGTTTTTTTTTTTTAAAAAAAAAAGCCTGGAGGGAAGGGTGTGCATTCTCACACAAATATGGATGCTTAGTTTGCAACACTGGCCCTGCTAACCAATCCTATCCCTAAAAAAGGATACTAAAGACTTTTTGAAATGTTACCTCTCAAATAATTCCATCAAATAATAAAATCATGTTTTATAGACACAGCTCTCTGATACACCCACGGTATGATGATCTACTGCTCCTACAATACAGTATAAATAAAAAATATGACAACTCACAGCAGGATGTCTAAAAATAAGTATTTTGAACACTGTTTAGTATAGTTCTTAACGTGAAATCAGATTAACCTGAAATCTGTGTCAGTAGCTGGGGGCTTTACAAAGAAACACAGATCTGAGAAAAGCCAGGAAGTTCTAATCAGCGCATCTCTATTGGACATTCCTCATAATACTTTACTACTCCTGTAGCCTGGTATTTAAATGCCCTATTACTTTAAACCTTGCTGTACTCCAGCACTTTTTTAAGCCTTGGGTTTTTTTTTTAGGTGAGCACTTTGGGTTTTACTGCGTGTATAAAAAACTGCTACACAAAGGAAGCTGAGCTGAGTTCACTCTGCTTTATCTTAATGTTATTTAAATTATCAGACTAATTCAGCTTTGTATAAAATCAGCAGGGAAGGAATTGATCCTCTTCGACAATGGAAAGCAACACAAACTCCTCTCATCCTGCAAACGATTTCATTGACTTGATTTATGCAAATATGATAAGAAAAGGTCAGGGAACACAAGGAGATTTGACAGTGAATAAATATCACATTTATTGACTTCAAAAGTCATGTTGTGTGTACAAGTATCATGGATATTATTTTTGGGAAGGGGGGTAATATGAGAATTTATTTTCCATTATAAATGATGCAAAAAGAAAACAAAAAATCAAATTCATCCTTATCTGTTGGTGTTCTTTTAAAAATACATTTTGAAGCAGTTGAAGTATATAAAATATATGAATTATATAAAATATAAAGCAAACAAAGATGTTTTTATTGAAAGAAACAGAGGAAAACATCAAAGCGAAGACATGTATAAGAGGCTGCAAATCATGTAAAGGAGCTTCATTTAATTCATGGGCATTAGCAAACTGCTGGGATTAATTATCTTTCAGAAGGGGAAACACAACTAGATTAGATGGGAGGAAAAAGAAACATGAAATCTGATGCAAACGTTTCTCTTTCTGCTGTAACACATCCCAGAAGAGCCTGCCTGGTTCTGTACATTTGCATAAATCAAACATCTAAATGTATTTCATGTTTATCAGAGAACTGAACTGAAGATTCATGATGTGCAACAGTATTTAGCCATTTACAAGCGCTGCATTGTTTCATTTTTTTTCATGTCATCTACAGCTGTGTAACCAACAGCACTTCAGTTAGGGCCTTTTAAGAAGTCATTCTGTCCTGAGTAAGTTTAAAGTGCCTTCCAAAAATGTTTATACTCCTTTTTGAAATGTTGTCAACATGCTACCACAAAAAGCGTGCATGTATTTCTATTCAGCCCTCTTTATTCTGACATCTCTAAATAAAATCCAGTACAACCAATCGACTTTAGAAGTCACATGCTTAGTATATCCAGAGTCCATTTGCATGTAATTTCATCCAAGCATGAATGCCGCTGTTCTGCAAAGGCCTCAGAGGTTTGTTAGAGAACATTAGTGAACAAACAGCAGGTTTCGGCTACAAAACAACATCCCAAGCTTTTAACAACAGGAGCGCTGTTCAACCTATCATCTTAAAAATAGAGAGTATGGCACAGCTACATAAGCATGGGTGTCTACTGACAGGCCAGGCAAGGAGACTGTTAAAAAGAAAAAAGGGCAAGGGCAAGCTGGAGCTGGAGAAATTCACAGCTCAGGTGGGAGAAGTTGCCTGGACAATTTTCATTTGTGCACTCTGATCTGTCCTTGATGGAGAAATTCCGTAAAAAAGAAATTCAAAGTTCTTTATATGATGAAAACATAAGAAAATAATAGAATAGAATGCCTTTATTGTCCCACAGTGGTTACATTCTTGTTCCAGCAGCAAGTGAAGTGTGAATGTAAGAATATAGATGCACAAAAGGGTATAAAAAACAAAAAATAGGAATAGAAGACTGTGCAGAAAGGACACATTTGCAACATAAGAAAAATACTTTACAGCTATTGTTGTAAATAGCACAATCCAAAAAAAAGTACATCGCAGTGGCATAATAAAGAAAACTAAAGGAAAGTGGACTGCAGACTGAAATGTATAATGTTCCAGTTAATAGTTTGTATAGAACAATCAAAAACAACTCCAAACAAGTGTGTTCTTAACCTAGACTTAAAGGAAGTCAGGCTCTCAGCATTTTGATGTTTTCCAGAAGTTTATTCAAGATTAATGAAACATAAAACCTTAATGCTGGTTCTCCCTGTTTGGTTCTGGTTCTGGGTATGCAGAGTAGAATACAACCAGAACATCTGGGAGGTCTGGAAGGTTGATACAACAATTCTTTGATGTATTTTGATGCCAACTCATTCTTTGATTTATAAACTAACATTAAGTATTTTAAAGACTAATCTCTGAGATACTGGGAGCCAGTATAAGTATTTCAGAACTGAGAGGATGGGTTATTCTTTCCTACTTTCAGTGAGGACACAGACGACAGTGCTCCAGATCAGCTGTGGCTTTCTGATCGAGATTTTAGGCAGACCTGCGAAGACGTCGCTGCAGTAATCAATTTGTCTAAAGATAAAGATCCTTTTGGGACATTGGTCCTTTAATCCTGTTAATGTTGTTCAGGTGATAGAAGGCAGACTTTGTAATTGAGTTTTTGGTTCCACTGAAGGCTCATGTTTGAGTCCATCACTACACCCAGATTTCGGGCCTGATCCACAGTTTCTAGCTGTAACAACTAAAGCTGCTTGCTGGCTCTTGATCTCACCTTATTTGGTCCAAGAATAATTACTTAAGTTTTGTTTTTATTCAACTGAATAAAGTTATGGGTTAGGGTTAGCATTCATTTGTTTTATCGGCACCTGGTATATGTGGATAAGTCAAAATGTTTGGTTGTTTATTACATCGTCCTCCCAGCATACTACAAAAATGGCCAAACGGGGTGAAGCATAGGGATGGGTGCCTTTCATGTTTGAACCGATACCCGGTACCTGGGAATCGATACTGGTACTTAATGGAACGTATTTTCGATACTTGTGTGTGTTTATGTAGTAATACATGTTTATTTATTAATACAATATCACATTTTTGTCAATGTAATTTTTGTTTTATTTTATTTCTCAATATATAATCTTGTTTGGATCTACAAATGAACCTACCTTATTAAATTGTTTATGAATTTTAATACACTGCTCGAATCCACAGCACATAAAATAATTTTTTTACCAAAACAAGTTATCAGAGGCACACAGAGGGAATGAGGTGAATACGGAATTTAAGCTGTTTGTGAATAAAATTCAGGAGTTTTAGTGCAACAGTTTCAGAGAAGAAGCAAAAATATTAAAAATATACATTTGCAATTAGGGAACATAAAGGCTCTGTTCTCTTTGCTCTGACCATTTGACTTTACATGAATCGGTAGCCGGTAGTACCGTCGGGATTCGGTCAGTGCCTATAAAAGTACCATATTCAGTACCCATCCCTAGTTGTGGAACGCTCTGCGACCTGGAGGGGGGCGGGGTGTGAATTGCCTCTAGATTTAAAGACACGGTACCAAAACGAGTTGCTCCCAGATGCACATAAGAACAGGGGTAAAAAGGGGGAATATGTGGGTAAATTAACGATAAATTCTGACCAAAGCAATGCAGTTCCACTTTACATAGACCACAACTGAAATATTTCATAGGGAAAAAAGGAAGAATTGGAAGCCATATGTCCCCTTTAAAGAAAGCAGTGAGTAAAATATCGAGCAGGACAAGAAGCTTAATTGGTGTATAATTTCTAATAAGATATTGTAGATTTGGTAGAATTGTGTCATTTGTCCAAATTTGTTTTGACTGGTCCTAAATCCAAATATGAGTCTATGGCAAGACCTTAAAACTGCTGTTCACAGAACCTCCTCATCCAATCTGTCCCGTCAATGGACAAACATTTTGGTCATAAAATGTGTAAAACTAATAAAGACATGACCCCGAAAATTTGGTACTGTAATTGCAGCACAAGATGGTGGTAAAAAGCCTTTTTTTTCAGATTTTTAGCTCTACCAATTTTAAAAACCATCAACAATTTTCCTTCCACTTCACTATTATGCACTAATGTGTGTTGTTCTATTACCCAGCATCCCCACAAAACAGTTTAAAGTTTATGGTTGCAATCTGATCAAAATGAAAATAATTCAAAGGGAATATATATCTTTAGAAGACACTGTAAGTAGAATAAATAGATGGATCGGACAATAGCATTAAATTCAATTTAATACAATAGCATTAGGATATAAATTTTACATTAGCATCCAGAAATGCTGGCACTGGACTGCACTTTGGAGACAGTTTATGTCAAACATGAGAGACACAATCTTTATGTAGCCTCCACAGCTCTAACGCTTCCCATGGGAGGCTCATTATAAACACAATAACTTTTGTGCATACATGTTGTTTACAGTATCTAACATTTATTTATCTATTTCTTCTTTTCAAGCAGTCGGTGAAATGTCAGGTCCAAGTCAGCTGTGTAAATAACGACACAACATTTACATATTTTGAGTCTCTTGTTTTTTTTTTTTCTTTTTCTTTCCTGAATAAATGTGTAGGGAGAGTTAACAAACTAGAGCATTCCAGTAAATGTAACCCAACAGCACTGGGAAACACAGTAAATTGAACATGGAAAACAAATTCTGAGCAGGAACAATTAACGGGGAAGCACTGCACTTACGCGATACCTAATAAAAGCCTCTGTCATGGGCTACAATCTTTATGGCTCACACATGTCACCTAAAGTGTAAAAATACACTCGCATAACTCTCAACCTCCTATAAAACATGGATATACCAAAGGAAGGATGGGATTACAAATGTTATAATCTGGATGCTTGATAAATGTGGTTAAAGACAAACACAACCAGCCACCAGCTCCACCGCAGCAGTAGACAGACTGCACAGCAGGGAGCAGCTGGCTTCAGAGATTATGATGGATCATCTTTGTCTTCTTCCTGTTGCTGCTGCCAACAGGAAGAAGCAGAGGAGACATCCAGACAGCTGATGTTATTGCTTTTTTTTTTTTTTTTTTTTACTTTTATGACACATCTAGAGAGGAGCACTTTGCAATTTCTTCCTAAAGAACTTCCACATGCCAGCCACTTATAAACCAGTATAAATGCAGTATAAAAACAATCATATTGAGTAAATTAGAAAATGTGTTCTGATGAGGCTCAGTTGTCAGATTAAAAGTTGCTTTTGAAACAACAACCTTTAAGCCGGTAATAAACATACTTTACTAAACAAATATTTCTATTTTTAGATTATTTTTGTCTTTTTGTCTATTATGTCTGATGTAAAATTCTAATCTTGGGTGTTTTGTTTTCATTAGCTTCAAACAGAAATCACCATAATTAACAAAAATAAAACATTGAAAACCTTAGTCTATAAAATGGGCTTAACTAAGTGAATAATATCAATAAAATCAATGAAATTTCAAATAATATTCAAATTTGGTGCACGATTACTTTATGCGAGTAAAGTCAGTGCTACATTATGCTACGCTAATGTAGCACTGATCTTCCATCACAACTGCCTCAATTTTTCCTGATATAAATTCAAACAAGATGTTGGAAACATAAGCATGATAAAGTCACAGCGGATTTGTAAACTGCACATTCATGAGGTGAATTCATGAGGTGCATGGAAACTCCCATTCTCCCACATCCCTAAGGTGACTGCAGAAGGCCAATGGAGTACAACAACTTCTTGTCATGTACAATAACGTCTTGGCATGGTGACATGGTGCATTTTCCTGTTTGTCATTGCTCTGTTTTGATGACCCTTTGTGAATTTTAGCGTCAGTTTCCTGTTTTTAGCTGCCAGGAATGGGAACAAGTGTGGTCTTTTACAGTGGTGGCCCATCTGTTTCAAGTTTAGATGTGTGGTGTGGTCAGAGATTGTATTCTGCATATCCCGGTTGTAATGAGAGGTTATCTGAGCCGCTGTTGCCTTTTCTACCGTCTTGAACCAGCCTAACCATTCTCCTCTAACCTCTGCCATCAACAAGGCAGTTTTGTCCACACAACTTCCACTCACTGGATTTTTTTTCCTTTTCTGACCACTCTCTGTAAACCAGAGAGATGGATGTGTGTGAAAATGCCAATAGATCAGTATTCACTGAAATATCCAGATCAGTCCATCGTGTACAAGTAAGTCAGATTTAAACGTTCACTTAAATTCCCTTTGCCACTGTTCTGAAGCTCGGTTTGACCTCCAGCAAGTTATCCTCACCATGTCTATATGCTTAAAAAGCATTGTGTTTCTACCACTTGATTGGCTGATTTACTATTAGTGTAAATTTCATTGAGAAAGACTAATATAAGTGGAAATAAAACCGCATCTCTGTCTATTCCTTTCCCTCCTGATGTCTGTCTGTGTTTGGCAAACATAAAATACAGAACAAGTGGACAACAGAGCTTTTCTTGAAACCAGTGAAAAGGTGTTTGTGATATTAAATCCAGTAACCTGAAGCATGGAATAGTGTACAGAAAACCACAGTGCGGTCGCCTCTGGAGGGGTGTCAGCAGTTACTAGAGTGCCCTGCTTTTAACAAGCATCTGACTTCTAAAACTGGAAACTGCCTCATCGCTGGTGCTGGTCCTCAGAGGAAAAGAGCTACATATCTGACGAGAGACGGAGCTGCTGCAGTGAACCAGATGAACTTGAACTTGTACACTGTATTACACAGCTCACTTACTTTGCAAGTAGTTACTTACTGCTTGTATTGTGGGTACAACATTATATATATATTTTTAGGCTTGGCAAGAGAACACAGTTTGTCTGGCTGTGGTCCAAATGTTGTATTACCTCACTGCACCTTTGGCACCGTTATGTGCAGAGAGGGAATATTAAAACCTAATTAGTATAAAATCAGCAAAGTGATCGCTGACATTGACATGTCAGCATCAGCACAAGTGGAAGTCTCTCCCTGTGGATTTTCGGAGTGGCATAAACTGGCACCCTTAATAGGTTATTAGGAGTGTGACGCCACCATTTAGGTGGTGAAGTACAAACCGAGAACAGTCTTTCTCTGCGAACAGACATTGACGAAATCCCTCTGCCTGTTTTGGTGAAGTCAAGATAAAGGGGAGAATACAATTTAAACCTAACCCACATAGCACGAATAACATTTTTTACCCATACTGGAAGTTGTCTATTTGTTTCTACAGCGATGGTCCACCAAGCTGCAGAGGATGGCCTTTTGGTGATGTACACTGTGTTGTAAAGTGTTTATCTCACATTAAACACTCTTTCCCCAAACTTGACCAAACAACTATTAGTTGGTGGCCCTGATGAAATAGTGCTAAGAATAAAGTAAGTGTCCTGATGCATCTCAGTGCATCAGGATCCCGAGATTTACGGGCGTATTGAGACAGGAACAGGGAAACCGGCAACCGGCGGCGGGGGCTGTGGTGAGCTGAGGTGTGTTGCAGTGGCCGTGTTTACCTGCTGAATGTAACCGCTGTGAAACAATCAGGAAATAAATTTTTATTTCTTTGATTAATAATAGCTTTAATGAGGCTGGCGATCTGTTATTGTTTCTCTCTCTCGTCATCGGACGCAAATCGAATTTAAACTTCTTCATGTTTCTATTTTGCTTCGTAAATTGTGAGAAAGACTGAAATTTAGAAACTGCTACATGAAATGAGCGAACACCTGGATGGTCTCTGCTTCAGAGACGTTTCAGGTTGTCTGTGGGGGCTTGACCAATCTGAGCGTCTCTTTCTTTCTCTGGCTCCAGGCTGAGCCAAGGATGCGCCTGAAAATCCTCAGGATCCTGTTGTGGATGCTGTTTGTAACTTTATTGCAATTTAATTCTAATTATGTTACATAACCTTTGTTATGAGGGTTGTGTTGTTGTAACTGCAACTGCAATTTTCTTTCTTTCTTTTTTTTGTTTGTTATGTTTGTTCTATTCATTTGAGCATGATTAAACATTCCGCCTTTAATATGGCTATAAAAAAAGCTTGTTGCATTTTTTTTTAAGATTGGGGGTGTGTCGGCTAACAAAGTTTGGGAACCGCTGCTCTAGATTAACCTCAGAGTCTCCCACTCAAACGAGGAGAGGTTCTGCCTTGTCCTCTACGAGGCAGAGCCAGAGGAGAGGAAGGAGGAGCTCCACAAGCCGTGAGAGAGCAAGACGGAGCAGACCACAGGCTTAATAATCTGATTATGTAAGCCTGCAGGAACTTACACTGAGGAGAAGAGCTGACATGAAGGTCTGTGAACTACATTTACTGTGTTTTGTAACAATAACCATGGTCATGACAAACTTTGACTGGAGGATGAGAAAAGTAGAAGCACGTCTAGTCAGCTCTCGCGTTTAAGTGGAGCTCAGACTGCCTTAAAGCGGCACACTAGGTCAAATGCCCATTTCAGCGATGGATCTGACCCTCTCAAGTGACACAGGCGAGTTTTTGTGATGGGCAGCCCACACGGAGCATGGAGATGTGCCAACTGCTGTATATTGACCAGACATGTGGAAAACGTATGGCAGCATTTAACCTGGACAGCCAAGATCAGATATACATGTGTGTACTGCCATATCAAATTGCTACGTGTGGCACAAAACTCCACATCACCCTGAACAAACTATCCCCACAGTGAAAAATGGTGATGACAGCATCATCAAATGTGGGGGTGCCTTTCTTTAGCAGGTACAGGGAAGCTGGACTGATTTCATGAGGAAGATGGAGCGAGATGTTGGGCAATCCTAAAAGAAAACCTGTTAAGATGCTCCAAAACATTTGAGCACGGATTAGTTGTTTTTTTTTAAAGTAGAGACTAAAAGAAAGAATGTACACTAAACTTTTCAGATTAATATTTGTAAGTGAAATTGAAAACACAAATCATTCAGCCTTCAACTTCACAATTTAGTTATAGACTACCACATAAAATATACGTGAAGCATGTTTAACATAAGAAAATGTGATATACTTCAGAGCCCTTCTGCATGACTCTCATGTTAGTTTGACACAACTGGACTGTTGTCACGCAGACACATGAGCATCAACCACCTCCGCAACGTTCACCGCCAATGACAGCCATGCTTGCCCTACCATGACACATTAACTTGTCTTGGATTCCAGTCTGGTTTTTCATAAGAAAACTAATGGCCCGGGGAAATGCAGAGCAGCAGATGCGAACCTCCAGGAGTCCAATATGTTTTCCAAGAACATTATTGGCGTACAGTTTGTTTTGAAGCTGACAGCAACTGCATTTGCAGTCACTGTGGTTCAAAGCTGATCAATGCAGCTGTAATAAATAGGGGGAAAAAATCCTAAGAAAGACGAAGATCTCACGATTAGCTGAGACAATTTGTGCTTTACAACTTATTAAAAATCTTATTTTTTTTGCTATATACATCCAAAAATGGGCTGTAGAGTTTTCTTACATTTGAAGAAAGCATAATTAGAAATGTTACTGATTAGAAATATTTCCTTTTCAGAAGTACTGGGGCTTCAGTACAGCTCAGGGAACCTTTGAGTGTTACTGTAGATAATCTTACATGTACTCAGAATAATTAGGTAATAATTTGGCACACTGTTTCAGCTAAACGGCACCATATAAATAACGTGTTGTCAGGGCAACCTTACACACAGCATGCATGGCATTGTGCTGTTTTTTCCACAATGAAACACAGTTAGACGAGTAAACAGCAACTTACAAGTTTGTCTGCTCATTATTTAATGCCGTAATCAATCATTTAACAGGGACAAAAGTGGAAAAATGTACAACAATGTTCAATGGCTGTTGCTCAAGCATGTACAAGATGTTGGCTCATGAACAGAGACATAATGCTTGTGTTTTAACTAACATGGAAGAGAGCTGAGATTGAAATAACAACTTCTACTCCCGTTAGAGTTTAAATAGCCTCTGAGTGAAAGGTTAAAGAGGGCAAAAGACATAAATCAAGTATTGTGATGATTCACAGCTAAAGAAATACATGCTTATTCTACTACATCTTAACATATGGCTAGGATACTTGCGATACAGCATAATTTTCCCCTTTGCCGACACCTTAGCCGATTTTGCAATTTCCAAACTGTTAACTGAGACGTGAACGAACAACAGTCAAAGATTTGTTCGACATAACAAATATGGCCGAAAAATTTCAGTCAGTCCAGCAATTTAACGCCGTATATATGTATATCAGAAAAGGGTGGCCAGACGTCCCCGATTTCCGGGAACAGTCTCCGCTTTGGACAACCTGTTCCCAGTAAAAGCTGTCCCTGGAAATGTCCCAGATTTCAGCGTTTTATGAATGACATCCCCCAATAATCACACCTCGCTTTAAACATAGAGTTCCATGATGACAGTCTGGACAGGTTTTAGTTGTTTTGGGAGATTTTGGCAGCGATGAAACGCGTATTTAAAGCCTACTTCCCTAAGACTTGTAATTTAGTCCCTTTGATCAGCTTGTATAAATGATACATGTTTAAGACGATGCGTGAAGTTCATAGGTTCTACATGGCATCCAGACAGGAGCTGGTAAGGGATTTTCACTGTATAGCAGCCTTGGGTAAAAATGCAACATTGCCACAGTATTTACACTAAAGTGTAAAAGAAAAAAACACATACCATCCACGAGCTCCTAACTTTTTATTGAAAACCAAAAGCTACAATTATTTCAACGTCTGCGAAAATCCCCTTAAATTAATGATGATGTTATAACATTTATTCACTAACAACATTACGTATTTCCATTTTGATACATAAAGTAAACTATACAATAAAAACATTCCTTGTTATTGTACCTATTTGCCATTTTGCTCTTTGTAGAGTAACAAAGGGAGGTGAACAAGATGATCTAAGCTCATTAAGTTGTGCTGCTATGAGCTCAGGTTTAGTTGCAACAACTTCCTGGAGGTGGCCACCGACACAGATTTTGCTTTTAATAACTTTATGTTCTCTCATCATAGATAAAACACCCGACCACGTCGTTTTGTCTTTAACTGTGTCTCTCTTAGACAAAGCAACCAAAGGAGTTAGTTGTTCCTGCCAGTGACCATATGTACTCACATTTTTGTTCCACTTACTTTCTACTGACTCAGAGCTTATCTGTTTAGCTGATGAAGCCATCATAAACTCCTTAGTTTTCTTTAACAGAAAATATTCCTGGACCAGTGCAACATGTGTTGGTGCCATACATTTTTATTTAACAAACACAGTAAGTACACACCTGACTAAAGGCAGACTAATGTCTTAATTAATTCAGTCCAGTTCCCTTTATTTATTCACTGCAAATGCCATTGTAAGATAGCAGATCCCATTTCATATTCAAATATATGAAAATTTAGTCATATTCAATAAATTGGAAAATGTGGTCCGATGAGGCTTGTTTGTCAGATCAAAAGTGAAACCTTATATACAACCTTAACATAAAAACCTTTATGAAGCTATTAAACATATTTTCACTAAGCTCACACATCTTTTTTAATTGGTCTGGTGTAATTTGTCATGATCCTTGATGTTTGAGTTTTCGTCTTTCTGTAGCTGTTTCTTTCCTTTTCGCATTGAGTTCTGCCACTGTACCTTCCCCTATATGGTTACTTTTTTCTTAGTTTATTCTGTACATTGGGATATTTCTGGTAGATTCCTTCCTGTGTCTTTCCCCTGACTAATTCTGCTCATTTAGCCTTCTCTCCTCAGTTCCCTCCACCTTTATTGGTCTCAGCTGTTATCATCCCCAGATTCCTGTGCTTCCTTCGTGTCCTGAACCTAACGTTATTATATTCAGCCACAGTGTGCCTGCCAACGTCCTGTCGCCGCTTTAGTCCTTTGCCACTGCAAACCGTGGCATAATATTTGAGTCTTAAATGTTGCATTTTCACTCGCTGGAAGTGGACAATCATCATGATTAACAGAATCAAAGGCTTGAAAATATCAGTCTATGTGTAATTAATCTATATAATGTGTTTCACTTAGTGAATGTAATTGCTTTACTAAATTAAACTTTTCATTAATATCCCAATTCATTAAATATAACTGCATGTGAGCAAACCAATCAAATACATACCAGTGTAATACAACCGTATAGCCAGATACACATTCAATTAACACAGCCGAATCATATCTATAGGGCGCAGTCATAATTAGGTGATCATATAATGCCATGTTGTAAAAGGTTAAATTGGAGAGTCCCATCTTTTATAATAAAATATGCATGGATAACAAACTACAAAACAACAGGTAACTCACTATTTCAGTACAATGCATGGCTGCTATGATGATGTGTACTCTGTGAGTACGAAGACTCAGTTTTGATGTTTCACTTCAGTGGCACATTTGCACACCGAGCACATGGAGAGGCTTTAGGTTAAGCAGGGTTTGAGCACAATAAAAAAAGAGTTAAATGGACTAAGTGGCGTTGTTTGGAGTCCGGGGACATATTCTGCATCCTGGAGTCGCTCATCCGTCTCCTCCTCATTGCTCAGCAGCACTAACTTTCCCACGCCGAGCCAGCGTGTGAAGGATTTTATATGGGACAGGATGTTCCACTCTACTCATAACCTCATCAATTTTTCCAGCACCAAACCATTCTGTGTCCCCCCATAGTGCTTTCATTCACCTCCCTAAAGACACACACACTCTTTAACTGTGATTACTCTGCCCAGTCCTCTCCCACTCACACGTCCTTGGAGAACCACAGGGTCATTACGATTTGTTTTCCCCCTGTACTCTGTATGTGTGCGCGTTCATATAAGAGGAATTGTGTAGGTGTGTGTGGTAACATCACAGTAAATCTGCAGAGGTGTTTTTTTTTTTTCTTCTCCCTGCTCTGCTGTGAGCGTGGCATTCTGTCTTGTAGCGCGGTTTTATTGGTGCGCCACACAAACACACCACTCATGCGCTGATGAAAAAGGATTACCTTTTGGTGTAAATGTTCATTTTAAAAGGGAGAATGAGGAGAAACAGCGTTTGAAGTCAAGGTCTTTATCCACACAGACAACTGCCAAAAACAAAACTGTTGCTGCTGAACCCAAAGGGAGATGATGTTGCAGATTTTTTTCTTATGAGCGAAGAAGAAAATCAGGAAAATTAAGACAACACACGAGCCCGCTCCTGCAAAAACTCTCATTCAGACACAGATCTGCGCAAACACAGTTCACGATAGTTCAGTGCTCTATTGATTCACTTTCTATTTATAATTCATGAAACAGCGCACACCTCAGGTTAAGAGGAGACGCTCATACAAACCGGCAGCTTCGGAAAATAAGACGAGAAAAACAACGGCACTCTCTGCGATTAAACCTACACCACACAGCAGCGAGAAAACACAAAGAGAACGACACAAAAACTGTGTGATATACACAACAGTTTAGCCGGGAGGAGCAGCTTGATCATTCATCACCACCTTTCCTTCACCTCCCCGTTACACCTTTATTCCTCTCTGTCAGGACGTCACTATGCCCCGGCGCCACACCTCTCATACACTTTTACTCACCCTCCACCTTTTCTTCCATCTTCATCTTTATCTCAAGGAAAGCATCTCTGCCCAAGATGAAAAATCCATCACTCCAATCCAGTCTAATGAAACCACATTTTTCAAACTCTTCCATCCTATTGCGGAGGAGTTCAAGCACTCTTTCAAGTAGTCTTTTTCATGAATGATGGTAAGATAGGTCAGAGACTGTAGATAAACAGCAGCGTGTTTCTCCGCTCTGTCATGGTGACGAAAGAGCTGAGGGGAGAGTGAAAGCTCAAGATTTTCTGGTCCTACTTACGTTCCTGCCCTCACCAGTAATCAAGAGACGTGTCCGAAAGAATGAGATCCTGGAAACAGGCTTCCACTCTGATGTGGTCGGACCCTGCCTTGAAGACAGAAGCTTCTCAAGCTGACCAAGAACTTGATGAAAGGACATTTCTATCCAGGGAATGCTCTATAAAAGGCATGCCCGGGCTCTTTTTTCCTAGACCAATAAATGTAAAATGATGGATGGATGGATGGATGGCTGATAGATGGAGTCTAGCTACATATTCCCAACTGAATTGAGGTCTGGACAATTCTAATGCATAGACATGCTTTGTTCTAATATGTTCTGTTGTAGGTCCGGCTGTATGTCGGTGGTTACTGCAATACTGGAAGGTGCAGAGCACAAATAGAAGGCAACTGTTTCTCTCACCCTGAGCAGTAATTCTCAGCTCTTCCAATGTTACCATACGCTTGCTTCTATGCATGAGTGCCTTGGTGAGACACTGTAACCATTTTCTTTTTTCTATATGAGTGACACAATAGGCATGTTACTGAGAACCTAAGTTGGTATTTGTTGACTTGTATGTTGTACATATAAATGATTGAAGGGATTTAGAGGTTTTCTTCTTGTTGTACAATTCAGTGTCAATGCAGAGCCTGAGGCAAGCCCTGCAACATCATCCAAGGAAATGTGACCTCTGCAATGTTTAGTCTTTGATGATTTCACAAGATACGACTACTGTCATGGATTTGAGAATCAGGGCATGTCTGGTGCCACTGATGGAAGGATGGCATCCGTCTATCCATTAAGAACGGGCAAATCTGGTAGAAACATAGCCCAACCTACTTTCAATGACAGGTTGTTCTACTATTCTACAAACCATTTGATTCAGAGAGACTGCCAGTAAACGCACACCATACTCTTCAGATATTCTTTATGCAAAATATTTGAAAACACTATAATTCTTCTTCCTTTTACGTTACTTTGTGTTGGCCAATTTTATAAAGTCTCAATAAACTCAGTTTTGCGGTATGTGACGTGTGACTAAATTAGAAAAGGATGGAGGGGTACATTTGCAAGGCACTATAGTGAGACGAGGCGTAGCAAAAAAGCTAAAATATGCTTTATTTCAACCATAAATGTTCCTCCACCAAAGCAAGAGTCAAACATGTGATGGGTGTTGTTTCTCCATCTGTCAAAAAACTTTTTTATAAAAGAAAAGTTTGGAGAAATGCATTAAATGCTAAAGGAGATTAGAACCCCTTTCATTAAAACTGCAAAAGGACAGCATTTGCTTGGGCGGTGGATGCCCACTCTCAATACATTTGTTTATCAATCAGTTATTTAAATCACTAAAAACAGGAACTTCTCCTAAAGCGATCAGTCCCCACTCAGAAGTCTGAGACTGTCAAACCCTTATAGAGATAAATGACTGTTCAAGTACATTCACATATCCCTATACCCAGTTGTCTACAGTCTGCCTGGAGACATTTGTACAATGTCATAGAAACTTTCATCCTCACATTGAATATTCCTTATGAATGTCATTGATGACTTTAAGTCAGGCTCCTACATAGAGGTTATTTGACTGAGTGAGAAAGAAGCAGTGACAGAAAAAAAGGAACAGAGCTGAAGATGTGTAGCAGAAGAGACAGCAAGGTTTAGCGCACAGAGCTCAGGGACCGCATGCATATTCATAAGGCTCATTTCCATCTGAGCTGTGAGAGAAAAAGACACCATCTCAAAGAACACATACACTCACAGCAGAGCTTCTTAACTATGCAAGCTGTGCGGTGCCGGTGGAGTTGTGAAGTGGACGGATGTCTTACCTGATAAAGTATCCAAAGTGTTGAAGCCAGAGATATCACAGAGGGGTAGCATGGGTGTCAAAACAGAAAAGAGAGAAAAATCAGTTTTTACTCTTTGCAGACTAAATCAACTAAATCAACTTGGACATTTGATGGACTGCCAAAAAGGCGATAAAAACCTTCCGAAAACACAAATATACACAAAACGCACACAATATCACATTGGAGAGTCTGAAACCAGACTACCAGAAATGCTACAACTGCTTCCTGTGCAAATAAAGTAACCTTTCTTTTGACGTAGCCTCATCTTAAACTCAAATTAAGAAGAAACATTGCAACTGAATGAGTGACCTTGTATCTGAATGTACATAACCAACAATTAAAAAAAAAGGTGCCAGCTGGTTTTCTTGTGGTATCTAAAAGTAGCAACCTGGCCGTGGCACCCTCCACTTCTTACCCAATGACCACTAGAGATGGCCACCAGCTCCCCTGCTGTCCTGCAAGGATAAGTGCTTATAAACAGCAAGAATATGGAGGGACGTGGCTCATGATACACCTTTTACATGCGCAGCTATAAATGCAGTTAAATATATTTGGGAAATCTGATTTAATTTGCTAAACAGCTCCGGTTTCAGATTTAAAAGAATATTTCTGTTTGCGCATGATGTTTAAGGAATCAAAATCTTGAATGCAATAGGAATAAAAGGAATTTCTCTGACTAACAATATAAGTATATGTTACAATAACCCACCCGCTCCCCCCAAAAAGTCAAATATTGAGTTATGATTGGTCCGTTTTGGACCGTCCCAGGTTTAAATGACCTTTGACCTATTGCTCTGATGTCTGTGGTAATGAAATGTCAACCTGGGTCTACATTTCATCCTGGGCCACCACGACCATCCGGGGATGTATGCCAGGATCCTGTTTGTAAACTTCAGCTCTGGTTTTGACACAGTCAACCCTGAGATCCTCCATCAGACGCTCACCCTCTCTGTACCATAATGACTATACATCTGTGGACAACCCTCCTCTCTGATGAACACCTTACAGTCAGGGTAGCCAGCTATTCTGCTGTGGAAAAACAAATCCTGTATAAACTGCCACTGTTCTTACCTTTGTTTTCCCTGAATAATGTATTTACTGTTATAGATTGAAGTTTACTCTTCTTGCTGTTACTTGCCTGTTTGTTTTGTTTTACGCAATGTTGGAAACCGAAAAAAATCAAATTCCTTACTTGTTGATTCTGATTAAAGTTGGACTACTGTATGCTACAAAGTTGAATAGAAATGTGTAGTTAATTTAATAGCAACTTGAGTTGGATTGAATGTTACTGGAGTTCAAATACATCTGAATGTTTTCTATAGAATATAGAATCGAATAAAATAGTTAATGGTTAACGTTAAACAAATAAATTAAAGATGTGATATGAATCAAAAATTACTACTCTTATTGTTGAAAATTATTTTTTACCACGTTCAAAGTGGCAAGCATTCTCTTTTTTGGTTCTTCAAATCAAGTACATGCAACGTGTCACCAGAATTAGTGAACAATTGTAGTAAAAGAAGGGGGGAGATTTCTATGATTGATCAGCCCTAAATTAAATTAGATCGAGTGAAATCTAATTATTCTATCCTACTAAATAGAAAGACTTGGCAATGCATTGGGGGAAAACAGATTATCTCAAATGCATCATTAATAGCAAATCAAATGTATGTTTAGTTAATGGCTACAGATACTCATACGCTGCATATTGCTTCTTGTTATAAATCACCAGAAGTTATTGTTGTCTCAATTATTGATAACATAGATAAAAACAAGAAACATTATTCATTAATCAGGCCAGAGATTAGCGAATAATTCATTGACTTTTCTTCTCTCTCTTCCTCATTCACAATGTTTCATTTAGGTGACACGGAATGTGTGGAGGCAAAGATTCACCGATGACACACGAGCCAATCCTGAAATTGTAGGTGGAGTTTTTTTGTGACAACATTATTATTGTTGTCACAAAGAAACGTAACTTTCTACTTTTGTGACTTCTGTTGTGTTAATGATAACGCACAGGGCCTCACTATCAGCAAGACATGTAGTGGTGTTGCGTTGTAAGAGGTTCACAAAATTCAGAGGTAAAATGCATTTTATTTTTATCAGTAAGAAGTCGTAAAGCAGCACACTATTATAAATCACCCCAAAAGCCCAATGTAAGAAGAATTAAGATTAAATTGGTCAAAAGAAACACTGCTAATAAAGATCACCAAGTCTGGAACAAAACCAAACACTGACTGCTAGGACAAAATAAACAATATGCAACGCTATCTGTGGTCACCAAGAAACACATTGACAACAATGCAGTAAGTCTCTACTTACTAAGAGCTGTCAGCACAGGCGGAATATTATAACATTAGGTTGGACCTCCCTGGAGACTCAGTCAAGAACAATAGCCTAAAAATAAAACTAACAATATATACATGCTGTAGTTGACTTGAAGTTAAAAAAGCACTTCTTCATTTTGGCTTCTTGTTGTTCAAATTTTGCTATTTACTCAGCATAGTAGTGAGGAAATTGTGAGATCCCATTCAATTTTTAGTTCTTTGACAAGGAATGTTCAAATATGTGTCTCTACTCTTATATTTACTTCATCATTATAAAATACTAAATAAAATACTTAAATATAACAAGTGAACCTATTTTACGCATCTACAAAAGTATGTTTTCTAACTGAGAGAAAGGTTAGGAAACCCAATCCCCTGTGGTTAGTCTTACTTCCTCTGACAAAAATAACCGCATTGAAAGGCTTCGTGTCGACATCTACCAGAGTCTGAGATCGCTCTCAGTAATGTTTGCTCCACTTCTCACTTTCAGCTGTGAGATATTTGAGCGGTTTCTTGCACTTTCCATTTGTTTATTCTCAGCCATTGTTGGATTAATCACTATTTTTGGGTCATTGCAATGTTGAAAGGCAGAGTTCTGGTTCAGCTTGTTTTTTTTCTTACATATGGTCTTGCATTTTCCTCATGCACCTTCTGAGAGATGGTACAACTCATGGATGATTCTATGATGGTGGGCTTGGTAGGTCCAGCTGCAGCACAGCATTACCAAACCATGACAGTCCCAGATCTCTGCCTCACAGCTGTAATGTAGTCTTGGACTGTAATGCAGTATTTGGTTTGTGACAAACATTTACACGATTTTGGTGCTCAAATTATGAAATTTTAGATCCCTTTGTCCAAAGAACATTTTTCCAGAAGTCCTGGCCTTCTTCTACATCCCCCTTAGTCAAATGTTTGTGTTTAGAACTAACGTTTTCCTTTTTGCACACCTCTCATGAAAGTTAAACATGTCCAGTCTTTTTCTAATTGAAGAGAGGTTTGCACAACATTGGAATGTGGAGAGGGATGATATTGGTAAATCTCCAGAAAATGACATGACTTGAGACAAACAAATAATTATAAAAGTGTCAATGTCTTTCTGCTTTGGTTTCACAGCAAAGATAGAGCTAAAATGATGAGCTGTCCGGAGATGATGACAGGCAAAAAGATGTGCAGAAAAAGAGACATACATTTTTAAAGACTAAACACTTTAAACCTAAAGAAATATGAGCAAGTAGCTCTGAGCTTCTTGCTGCCAAAGCTTAGCTGTGACCACTGTTCTTCTGGTTGCTGTTTTATTTGAATAGGATTATGCTTTTTAATGTGTAAAAAAAATCCAGATTACAATATGCACTATTTTGTTTGTGACACTTTTCAGTCCAGAGCCAGATAGCGCTGTATTGATGATAGGTCAACCAGAAAGGGCAGAGGTTTTAACATATTGATGTTAGAACTTTTTTTTTTTTTAGTAGCAGATGCATTCTTTTAATTTTATTACTCAAAAAAGGAGTTTGATTATTTATTTGTATTTCATGTATTTCTATCGCTCATGAAATACGTTTAAATTATTTAGTGAAAAATCTGCAGAATGTGCCAGTTTCTTTCCCCCAGATTACTCGAATAATTGACAGAATAATCAATAGATTAATCAATTACTAAAATAATTGTTTGTGACAGCCCTAGTCAGTGCTGTTGTTGTTTTTTCACTGTGTCAAAAGGGCAGGGAAATATATAACCTATATGATATTAGTAAATATAATGGCACTTATAATATTGGATATCGATATCGATATTGGCCCAAATTTTCATATCGGCATCCTTACTTTCAATCTCCAAGTGTTCAAGAGCACACTAAACAAAAATGTGGAGGTGTCCTAATCTGTTCCTCCTTAAATGTGAAAAGGTTTTATGTTTGTTTTTTGTATGCATCCTTCTCAGTGCATTTGTTTAAATGAAAACAAAAGGGGATTGTTTTGGCCAATTGACATAGATAACAACCATATTTTCTATATTGCTAAAATCATAAACATTTATTGATGGTAAAATTCCATTTGTTAGTCAGGCACTGAAAGGTCTTGGATCTATTCTAATCTAAATTTCTGATTGTTAATTTAATTACTTTTGTCACAAATAGGACCGTTGAAAACCTGAGAAATGTGTTGATTGCTTTACTGTGAATATTCCCTACCAGACCACCTTAAGTTAATAATATGCTACCTTGTCATCTCTGCTGCCTGTTAACTTGCTGCGGCATTTGTCCTTTCAATAAAACAAAGTTGAGCCCACTGGGTCACAGATGTAGCAGGGATATGTGGTTAACAACCTTGTTAGGATCCTCCATCATTAGCACCAGGGGCTCTTGTTGTGCTTTAGTAATGAAGCTGCTCTTTTCTGCAACTTTTCCACTGGGAATCAAGCAGCTACCCTCATTTCAAGCATTGTGCGAGTGCTGACTCATTCGTTCAGTGCTGGAAAGTCTATAGCGTATGCATGGGCTGTGAGAGGAAACTTTTCAGAGGCCATTAACACAAAAGTAGCCCTAAATGAAGCCAATCTGAAAGAGTAACAAAGGAGGAGAGTAACGTATGCCAGGGGAAGGTAAAGTTGCTCAAAATGATGGGCTGTCATGGAGGTGCCCATTGTATCATCTCCTCCCCTCTTCAGGCTCCTGTTACTGTGGCGACAGGGGGCCATGAGTGACAGATGGTTGCTGAGGCGTGTCACCGGTTGTTAGGAGGACTAAATGTGTCAATCACAGTCACAGATACAGAGACTTGAGAGGATAAAGCACTGGCCAAGAAAACTAAAACCATACTGAGAAAGAGCATTGAATACATAAACACATCCGACACATTTTAAAGCTTTGACCACAAAAGCTGGGTCTTTGCCAGCTGATTTTGGTCCTTATGAGGACAATTTGTGATTGGAATTGTGACAGTTAGGCTAGCAAAGAACGATCTGATGTCTAAAATGGGTAACAGGGCATTTTTCTGACATTTGGAACAGAGTTTGTGGCTGGACGTCCAAGAACTCTTTGGACAGCTGCAAGGATCCCTAGGAAGGTCCCTGTCTGGGAGCAACACTATAAACACTGTTAATAGTGTTTCATCTTAAATCTGTGCTTTATTTCCTTTTTTTATTTAGATTTTGTTCAAGCCACTGTATATATGTGGACACACCGTATATACATCATGCACCTTTTCCTCCTTTTGGCACCTTCTTTTGATTATTGAGCCGATGTGACAAGTGAATTTCTCCACTGTGAGATCAATAAAGTCTATCTTATCTTATCTTATCTTATCTTGAAGTGAAACGTTCAGTAAAGTCAGATATGCATTCAAAGTAATATCCCATTCTCCCCCTTTGTTGGAACAAATCTGCCTTGACACTGCACAGCAGCCAAACACACCATAATGTGTGCAAGGACAGGACATAAAAAGGAAGGGAAAAAAAGAGAGGTCTAAAGGTTTTGGGATGCTATAGACAGTATCTTACATGACAGGTAGAAATGACATTGTTGTGCTTTCAGCCAAGTGAAATATAAAATCAGACTGGAAATTGCCATAGATTACTGTGAGATGTTTAGAGGCACCAATGAACTGCCCCTCACAGTGGGTGGCACTGCAACAAATCTAAGCTCTCTCTGCCCGTTGCGCTCTTTCGCATGCTTGTCCTTAATAGCAGCATTGGAAGGACGAGCCACCAGTGTCCGAATGGAGTTCAGAGACCCGCCACATATGCAGGCTGATCCAGCTAAGGCACCCTAACCTTTCAACATTAGAACTTAAACAGCAGGCTGCTATGAAACAGGCTGTTTGTAACCTTTCTCAGCTGTTGCAGGAAAGCTAAGAGAAAAGCTGATCTGAAGTCGACTGCTGCCACCTGTGCAGACCCATACAGGAAACCTTAAGACACAGCCACGGCAGGAAGGCTGTGCGGAGGTACCCGTGTCCCACAGCCCTAACGCAGACCACTGGAACCGGGTAGAATGCAATCCCGGGCCGGGATTTAAGAGGAGTTTCCCCCTTTGAGCTAGCTGCTTGCTTGCTGCCCTAAACCAGGTTCACCCTGGTCCAACTGCTTCCAACTGGATGCGCAAAGTCGACTGAACAGACACAAAGCTAGAGGTTTGGCAGAGAAATTAACATTTTCCTCGGAACACACATTGAGACCGCTGTCAGAATAATGTCAAGTGCGTTGGTTACTAATATGAGAGGCTAATGCAAGTGTGTGTGATATCTTAAATCATTTCGCCTTTGTTTTAAAATATGAGTAAGACCTCGTTTTGCAGTACCCGCTGCCTCTCCCATACGTGGGAACACACACACAACAAGAAATATTTACAGTTATTGCGGCCAGCTGCGCTAACCCTGCTAATCTCCAGTATAGGATGCTAAAGATAGTTCAACATGACAGCTGCATAATAATGTTGCCTTTGTTCTCCCACGTGGCATGATGTTGCCTCAACTCCAAATGATTTCTGACATCTCATGGCAGGAAGGCTAAAGAAAATATTTTGAATGTTGTTCTCATCTATTTTCATGTTATAGCACTAAAAGAAAAAGTTCAATTGGCTAAAACTGGTCGAGGCAAATTGGAAATGGGGGGGAAAAAACATACAGATCTCAGATAGAGATGAGAGAGTATCAAGAGACAGGTATGAGACTGAGCTTTGTTGTCCAACGTGCAAATGTGGTTTAGAGATCTGCATGTTAATCAAAAGAAAAATACACCAAATCAACCACCACAGTACGGTGAAGGCAAGTCTAATTAAAAAAAAGGCTCACACTTTGCTGCCTACATGTACAGAGAGAATTTTGAACCAGGTTGTTTTTGACAATTTTGCAAAAACAATCTTACGCGCGTAAAATAAACTAAAAGCATTTTTCATGAAGCTTTCAGCGGAAATTTTTGTTGAAAAGAAAATTCCTCTGTATGACACGCCCAGACAGATGTATCCCTCATATATGCCTCTTTTTACCAGTGGAATGTCTCCATGATTATATCCAGCGACTTCTTACATTACCACCTGGTAGCTGCACCTGTCATATGTCACATCTTTTTCTCCTCCTGTCTTCGCTAATCTGATGTCGCTTTTACTGTTCATGCTTCCAGGCTCGGGAACTCCCTCGCTCAGTCTGTCAGACGTTGCAAGCTCAAATTTGACTTTTATCAAAAAGCCTTCAGGCTCTGCTTGCAAATATTAACAGTGCAGAGACCTATACATATACATTTCAGGAATCTTGATTTCTTTCCAAATTTTATAGTTAATGCTCTTTGGTAGAATATAAAATACTATCCGATATTCTATCTTTAGCATTCTATCCGATGCTAAACAGTGGGAGCGATGATGAATGTTTTGGCACTAAGGGGAGCTTGTTCTAGAAACCCTAATGGAGAAAAGTGCACGAGTTCAATTGTCAGCAAATTTTCTACATTTTTTCTTTTTAATGGCTACAGCTATTTTTACTGACTGTAAAATGATGGCGCTAAGCAGCTCCTCAAGTCTGACTAAAAAACATTTGGGCTTTTATTGATCATATATTTAATATTTAAGTTAAAATCCATACCAATTCTTATCCTTAAACAGCTAAAAGCAGCATTTACAAAGTTATTAGGAGCACTTTGCCACTTGAGGCAGTGTTGAGCAATGTTCCAAGAAACTAAATATTTTACTGCCACTTCCCTCAGAGAAGCCCACCTACAGTACTTTGCTTTCTTTAGTTTAATATCATTTCATATTATCTACCTACATAAAGCTGTGAATTGCTGTAAAGTAAAAGGAAAATCATACATGGTTTTCATAAATAATTATAGCTGCGATTACTGGTTTTTACTCCTTCTCCTTTGCAAAATTGCTCCAGCTAAGTAAGATTGGATAGAGAATGTCTGTAAACAGCAATTTCGGGTCTTAGCACAGATTCTCAGCTGGATGTAGCTCTGGATGTTTATAGGCCCGTTTACACTACACCTAAAAACCGAGCCATGCCGAGACCAGTCCGAGCTTGGATCAGTTAACCGAGATAAGACGGCCGTTTACACACAAGAGTTATCTCGGTTCCTTGGTTGCTCCTCGCCTCCTAGTGGCGATCTGCGGTACTACCGCTCTCTGGAATTGAAGGCAGACCGAGCAAATCAAAGAGGCGGCACCCGTAACGTTCAGGATGTTATGGTTAGACATAGTCGGCTTTTGGGACGTGCATAAGACAAACAAACGTCTAATAAGGATTTACAGACGCAGGAAACAACAACAGACACTGAGGTTCATCACACTGCTAAGCAGAATCATCTCTGGAAACCGTGTGGCACGGTAAGGAAGCTAGTATTATTATGAATGTCTGAAATTTGTCTGAATAGAGTGTGAATCGGGAAGTGCAGCCAGACACGTGTAGTCTAAACGGGCCTTTTGTGGCAATTCTAACCCAGTATGTTTAGGGCTGTTGATCCACTGGAAGGTGAATCTCTGCCCCAGTCAGCTTGCTCAGCTGCTCAGTTTGATGTGAGTAGTCAATTTCCCACCCAACATGGCACTTTTGTAGGGAGATCAAACGGTCACATTTAGGTCTCCTTCAACACATTCTTCCACATGTTTGCTGTGTGCCTAACACAGCTTTTAGCAAACCTCACACAGGCCTTTGTATGTATTTCTCTCAACAATGGCTGTTTTCTCATCACTCCTTCATAATGGCCAAATTACAGGAGGGCACAACCAAAAGACATCTTGTCAAGAGTTTCAACAACTTGAGCTCTGGATCTCTGAAGCAACAGCAAGCATGGACCTCTTGGCTGCTCCTCGAAGCAACACTAACCTTGTCCAGTCTGAACAGTGCTCAATGAGATGTCCAAAGCTTCTGATATTTTATAATTACTTAAATCTGCTTTAAACGTCTCCACAAAAATACCCGTGACATGAATGGTGTGTAGCTTTTTCTTTGTGATGCTGTTCGGTAATGTTCTCTGACAAACCTCTGAGGCTTTTGCAGCACAGCTTTCTTTAAACTGAAATTAAACCACACACACTGGGGCTCTAGTTACTAACGAGGTGGTTTCTGAAGTTCTGAAGGAAGAACAACCATTTTAATTAGGGATGTTAAAGTAAAGGGGTTGAATACAAATCCTCACCATGAATTATTATCTTTTTTATTTTTAAAATAAAATGTACAACCATGCACCCACTTCAGTCAGACACTACTTTTTGCTGGTCTGTCACAAAACACAGCTTTGGATGAAGCAACCGTCTATCGGTGTCAAACGTCAACTTAAGCTAAACAGATAAACTAAATTAAATCAAACATAGCCAGACAGTGGAGATGAGTTGCCACTGCGGATCGCTTTAACACCTAAAGCCTGCCCCCGTCTCCTTGTGAGACACTCAGTCATAGCTTACATGTTTTGGATGCAAACCGAAAATGCAAGATGTTTTCTATTATTGTTGGATCTCAAAAATCAGATAAAAAACAAATCTAGCCGCTTTGCAAGGTAGCACACAGGTTTTCGCCGCCCGCTGTCTACAAATTGTCATTTAATAAATCACCCGGCAGGATAAGGCGGATAGCTACCCACCCCTGAGAGTGGTTTTGCTGAAGGGGTCTTAGATGGAGGTTTTACTCCTCTCTGTGTTGGATCAACAGGAATTTTTATCTTTCTCACCGTGTTCAAGAATAATTATTTTGTCAAAATGTGCTATTATTACTGTATGTGGTATAGTTCCCCTAACAAGAAGATCAGACCATATACTCAAGCAAACAGCTGGTCAGAATAGAGCCAATGAGCCATTACCGATAATAGGTAAAATACTAATTATTCATAATCTCAGAGCAATAGAACTGAAACAAAATGTGAACTCTCTCTTTAATGATGCCAAGGTCAGGAGAAAGTTAGCCAAAAACACTGTTGTTATTTCTACTGCTGTGATCCATACACCGAGCAATAGGATTCAGTCCATCCAGAGGAATGAAGAGTAAAGACAGGGAATTATCAAATAATCTATCATTATTGGGGGGGGGGGAATAAATAGTTTTTTTACCTTACCTTTTAATATTCCAAGTATTTTCTGACACTGCTGTTTCCACAGAAGCATCAATTAGTATAAAAAAAAATGAAAGTATGTAAAATGAAAGTAAAATGAAAAACAGCACACAAATTTAAATCTTGTGCGCTGTTTAGTGCCACGACTGCACTACTGAATGTAGACGGTGTACTGAAGTGTCCTACAAATTTGATAACCGGTAAACTTTATATTTATATATATTTTCAAATTATTGTTATTTTCAAATTAAAATTATATATAATTTCTTACCCACTGGAAAAATGTTAAAACTTTGGAATATGACAGAGTCAGATGATTGCCGTTTCTGTTGTCAGGAGTCTGAATCCACCCTGCATTTGTTTTGGTATTGTCAGATTGTGTCTCAATTTTGGGTGGAAGTTGAAGAAATGTGTTTAATGATTGGTCTGTCTATTAAGCTTGATGTGGTTTCTGTTTTACTAGGAGAGTTCATCAACAGTCATGATTTAGTTAATTTAATCATTGTACTTGGTAAAAGGTTTATTTTTAAAGCCAAAAATAGTTTCTCACTTAGTATTAATTTCTTTAAAACATTTATTCCATATAGCTTTCTAACTTTAGAAAGCTATATGGTTGAAACCGACAATGAAGCCAGAAAACATAAAAATAGATGGGAAGTTCTCAAATGTTTATTCTGAAAATGTAATTTGTGGATGAATGATTTCATTCAATGTGGGTGAATGAATGTGAATGAGTGTGTGTGGGGGGGGGGGGGGGGTGAGGGGAGGAAGTGTGGGAGGGATGTTTTTAGGTTGGTACATTAACTGTGTAAATGTATTCTGTGCTGTGATTTATGTTGATTTAATTAAAAAAAAAAAACAAGAAAAAAAACTTTATATTTAGATCAGTATTTGTGAATGGGATGATTTAACTGAATGCAGTGATAGATGTAATAAATAAATAAATATATTAAAAATAAACCGCAAAACAAACAAAAAAGGATAGATTTTAAATAGTTTTTAATCATCACCTTTATCATTTTCACAGTACATATTACTTTCTGTTGTGTTTGCACCTGTCAGTGATAAGCAAAATGTTTTCTTTGCACATTGGTTCACAGTGTCCCCATGCAAACACCCTGTGATCGTTTTCAACTGCTTCCAAAGCAAAGTGTTGCAAACCCAAAGTTTTTAAGCATCATAGCCATTTGTTTTACGTGTACAGCTTGGATAACTGTATTTTAGACTGTGCACATTATTTTGTCAATATTATAACTATTTAATTGTTTTTCACCATTTACGATACGTTCATATCGGGAGACGGAATGTCTCGCTTTCACTGTGACTGTATGGCTGCAACTCCCAGTCTGTCTGTGTCATGTGGTCTGCTCTGTGCCGTGTTTAAGATAGAGAGCTTTTAGCTGAAACACTTCTCAAAACATTTTGTGACATTCAGAGGAATGCGTTAAAGGGGCCTCGTCACGTATTTTGACCATAAAAAGAAAACAGACGTAAAAAAACACATTTATTCATCTTTAAATAAAATACATGCCAAGCGTTCGTCCTGATAGTGTTTACTAGTTCTTTTTGAGCCTGAAAAGAACTTTGCACAGGGCACGTTCAGCAGACATAAACGCTGTTGTGGCAGTACCAAGGAACTATCAGGAAGCAAGATGCTACTGTAAGCGTCAGGAGACTGTCCTGTAATGCCTTGCAGTAAAGTGACACCTCGCCGTGTCTGAGGACCAACCCGATCTACACGGTAGGGGTCACTGATCTGCTCGGCTCCATTGCTTCTCCTTGTTTACTCATTGTGTGCATGCGCAGCATCGTACTTCTGGTCATGTAATCTTGTTCTGGTAAATATTAACAAAAGTGCTTCATTTACTAGCACATAGAGTCAAAACAAAGTGTAAAACACAGTAATAATATATAATAAGACAACAGGGCACGGTAATTTAATTAGAAAACCCTTATATGCAACCAGAGTGAGACACCGGCATAGAAATTTGTAAAGTCATAGTACTAAACTAGGCCCCTTTAAGTAAAAGATCCTTTAAGTTTTATTTACAGGAAGAACAGTAGATGCTTCTGAAAGATGCTCAAAGTTAAATTTTCGACAAGTCATGCAAGAAAAGAAAATTAAATGTGCTAATGTTAGCCCGGCCCTTCAGCAAACACCTCAGCATGAAAACATCAGCAGCAAGACATGTTTAATGAAGACCATCACTGTTTGTGCCAAGCCAGATATCTTTAGAAACAACTGATAAATCCAGGCCAAACTTCAGTGACTTTCAGTAAAAAACAAAATGTAATTATATTCCCTAATTAAAGTAACGTGTTAAAGCAGCTTGTATAAAACTTCTGTTGCTGTGGCGAGTGCAGCATCAAAACATATTTTGTGAGCAAGAACAGTTATACTAATGCAATGTGTTGTTATTTTGCGGAACTTTAAACCGACCAAATTTTGAAGCATATTCATAGAATTGATTTTAATAACTTCTCTGCTTGGTTCAAAGAATCCTGACTGAGACAAATTACAACATCTGGTCGTGTGGACAGAGATTCAGAAAAAAAAAAGTTTCCTCTGGATTCAGCATAATCGGAGACAATTATGTCTGATAAACAACACTGGTCATCATATACATATCCAGCGAAACAGTATTAATCAGAAATAACTGTAGCGGCACCACAAGATGTGGCTTCAATGCAAGGCCCGTTTGGTAAAACATTCAGTAATCTATGTTAATCAGTTCAGTTTATGTAACAATGAAGACAATGTTTATTAACTACTATTTCCCGCTATTCATTTTAAGCAGAGAGTCGCTCCTGATGCAACATCTGTCATGTTTGAAGAAATTCTGGGATATGAAAATGACTGTAACTATGAGTTGCCGGCATAAAAAATTTAAATCACCAGAAGCTCTATAAGTGAGGCATTAATTTCACTCAGCTCTTGCTCTTTTCGTTTCCACTTATCTAGACGGTATCTAAAATTATTCTTTGGCACATTCAACATGTTGCTGATGAAGTCAATGACAAATATAACTACATCTGTGCCACTGGCCACCACTCTGTCTGCAACAGAACAGCTATCGCCTTACGGACATCAGGTGGAACACGAACTGTCAAATTTTCTGCCAGAATCTCGATGATACTAATAAAAAGTGTGTGGCCTGTATACCTGCTGAATTCTTCTAACTACATATTCTACTATGGATTCTTTTGAGATTTGCGAGACTGAAATCAAAAAAGAATCAGCCTTGCCACGATCAAACAATGTACTTCTTGCCTCAGGGATGATTGTTTTTGACCAATTAGCTGTTCCAGTACTGTAGAACTACAATGGCATTACTCAGTGGCGTGGCAAGGGTCTCTTGGGGCCCCCAAGCAAAAAATTCCAAGGGGGCCTCGGACCGGGTTTCATCACAGAAATCGAATGCTGCTTTTCTGCTTCTTAGAGGGGATCAGGTGAAAGAATCTTCCAAATACACTCTGGTCTTACTTCTGTCTCTTGAGGCTTTCCTCTTCTCCTCATAAACTTGTAAGACAATTTGCTTCTTGCGATTCTCAGCCATTTTCAGAGTACACGGCAAGATCAGCGGAGCTACAATGAACGGCTCAGCAAACATGTGGGAAACGGTGCTTTGCTCCGATGTGATCCAGATTTAACTGTTGGGCTCACAAGTAAAAGGTTTTGTGAGAAGAGAAACTTATGCTGCACATCCCCCAGAACACAACAACCCCCCGACCGTGAAACATGGTGGTGGCAGCATCATGCTGTGGGATGAGCTCTTTTACAAAGAAGGTGGAGAAATGTAATAATCTAGATGCACAGATGTACAGCGTGCCACAGTTCCTTTCAACTCAAAATTATGCACGGCTTTGTGTAGGTCTATCACATAAAACTACAACAAAATACGTGCCAGATTTTGGTTGTAACGTTGTAAAATTTGAACAATGGGAACATCCAGGACAACTGAAATGCTTGTGAGTTGAATAAGTTAAATACATTTACAATGAATAAGTGTGAGAAAATAATGAGAACTGTGATTCCACTCAGCATAATGCCGCAGATCAAGGTGTGATAGTAAATGATGAAGAGTGACTTTTTTATCAGGTTTCAATGTCAAAATTTATTTGACATTAGAGATTGAAGGGCATAGCAGACGGATGCAACAATGGCAACCTCAACCTGGTCTAACTAAAGCCTGGATTTGTCAGACTTTCAAAACGCTCACTAGAATAACAAAATATATGAAAACCAACTGCAAAATGACAGAGAGCGCAAAGTAACCTATTTAAGGACATTTTTAGGGAATTATTATCAAATCAAAATCCTTAGTAGCTACAACTTCAGTTTTCTTTGAGCATAGATGCAGCATATGAAGCTGCTTTGAGGAATGTTTTTTTTTAAATGCAAGGTGACCAAAAATGAAGAGTTGCATTCTAACATCATGTATGACAGATGCATTTCCAAAAACAAAACTAGAGATGTTGTGAAACTCCGGACCAATTTCTTTTCCCTTTGTCGTTAGTGAAAACTCGTAAAAAAATATGAAAACCAGAGCACAGCCGCACTTTCAGAACTGGAAGACACCTGATGGAAAGCTTCAAAGTTCAGAATATCATAAAAGGGACATTTTAAATTTGAAATGCCGGATTAAAAATGAAAACACATACTGCCTATCAACAACTGTCAACCACAATACAGCTCTACTCCTGGGAGCTGTATGAATCAGTAAGCAGAACAAAAAATGAAAAAAAATAACTATTTCCAATCTTCTTAGCAGAAAAGTAAACAGCATTTTCATGTTACTTTTGCAAATTTCCATTTCAAAGTGCACAGAAAGCATAATTATGTGACTCTTTGCACCTTGCTACTTTGAAATGCTAATGATAGTTGTAGCTCACTTATGCTCACGTAGTGTGATTGTGTGACAGAGTGTGTCTGGTTAACAGAGCATGGATGTTGAATGAATGCTTTGTTCAGTTGTCAATTACTTCATTTGCTGTTATTTGTTACACGTACAAATATACACTGCTGATGAAAAGTGTGCATGCATTCATCAAGGGGACGAGTATTATATACATTTTAAGGCTTGTAAGGATCCTTTTATGACTATAGAACTTTGGGGATGTGAGTTTGAATTTATTGTGGATTTCATCTATTCCACACAGGGTGAAAGTTGCTGAAGTGTTCTTAGGTTTGGAAATTTCACTTTGAGTCCTTCATATATTTGTATTTTTAAGGTTAGCATAATGTTTGTCTTGTCTGATCATTAAAGTTTTTCCATAAAGGCATTATGGGCAGCTGGACATTTTTAATCAAGAATTAAGTTCTTGATTTTGGAACAGAACTTTTGTTTTATATGAGGGTGACCCTTTGAGTCTGATATTTAAAACTTGGACACAACTGGTTGTTTGAACTGAAACATGATTTTAAGCTGATAAAACAAACTGACATTTCATTTTGAAATGGCCTACACCTCAACCCTACAGAACATTTCAGGAACATGCCTAAAAGTGTGCAAGGAGGCCGGTCACATAAGCTCGGACAGTTCTGATGGTAACAATGGTCCATTTTCCAGTCGGATTCATCCCAGAAGCATGTTTAGGGTTACAAAATACGTTTATTTTATATGCGGCTTTCTCAGAATGGTGAAGCACAGAATTCTTTTTGAAATTCATTGAAATGGGTTTATGAATATTCCGCATTGGGGGAGAAAAAAAACATTAAGATACATTCTTAAAGGCCTAAAATGAATATCACATTAAGACCCTTAGTAACTATAAACAATGCAAATGTGTGATAGGATAAATGCTCGGAAACGCATATCCACTCTTATGGCCCTTTATCCATCATGATATACTTGAAAGGTGAGTGAAGCCATTAGAGCTGATACACAAAGCTAAGATTTAAGCTCTGCCACCTACTGCCAAGCTACTTCAGCCATATCTACCTTACTCTACATTGTGCCCCCCCCCCCCCCCACACACACACACACACACACACACACAAACACACAGTGGCTGCATAGAAAAAAGGTCATGACCCATGTGTGTTGCATTAAACATGTATGGGTGCTACAGATTGGTGTGTTCACATTTAACAAGGGGCGGGGATTGGCCTTTCCAAGGCAGCACTTTAGTGGGGTGCTAGTTCATCCGCTCAGTGACAAAACGTCTGGCTATGCATCACAACTAAAAGGGTGCATGTTTCAGTAAGGCCCGATGAAAAATGCAGGAGACGCCTTAAAATATGTAGTGAAGCAACCTTTGACCTTTAACTTACAAAGACTCTTTGGTGTCCCGCCCACTTCAGCGGCTCACCATATGAACTCTTGTTTTAGTGGCTTTTTAAGTAAGCTGGATTCTTTGCTTATACAAAAAAAAAAAAAAATTATTATTACCAAAGTGACTGTGGTCTGCACAAGCTCAATGTATTATTGTCTCCCTCGCCAACTTCTTGCTATAGTTACATCGGCATCCACTACCGCTCGGCTGATCAATCCCTCCGGACGACTCCTTTCACTGAGGCTTCTGCTGCTCAGAGGCTGTGCGGTGTTGGAAAACAACAAACCAGATTATAAGGAACACGTTTGTCATTCAAAGCAACTGGACCATGCCTAGTCAAAAGGCTGGATCAACCTTTGCATAGCGCAGATTTGCTTTGTTTTCCAGCCTGTGTTTGTTACTGTTTCTCCCATCTAAGACGCGTTTAAATCATCAACACTGTTTGTAAAGAGGGTGACCTGATTTTGAATCCAAAGGAAGACATTTCCTGGCACTCCAAAGAGAAGATTTTATTGGTGGTCCATCTTAAGGGCTACCTCCTGAAGGGACGAGCAGCTTTTGGTTCCAGAAGAGATTTGACTACTATTAAGCACATGGAACCAAGCCTGTGGACTGAAAAGTGAGATGAAGAAAGAGATGGCTCAAACCACGAGTATGATAAGATAATAGAATTAATTTTAATGTCATAGAAATCTGACCATTAAACTATCCTTCTTGACATTTGACAGTCGGATGGTTTCTTGATACCTTCTTTGGCCTTTAATCATCCTCAGTTTCTGTTGGAAATAACGTTAATAAACAGTGCTTAGCTTTTAAGTACAACTGTCTGTCGTGTAAAGTGACGCATTCATTTATTTGACAAGTTACAAGACTAGCTTGATTTTTAATAACCAATGAGATTGGTTGAATTATGAAGGTGAATATCTTTCAAAGTAACTGATAATAATAGGTAAAACATTCATGGATAAGCTGAAATCAAAGCTGTCTTGCGTATATTAGCCTCTGGGAATATTAATATTCCCAAATTTCCAGAGTAGCCAGATCGGATCCATGTAACGGATGAAAGATCTTAAGGCTGAGACTTCCCAGTCTGTTTCCCTTGAATGCAGATAAATTTAAAAAAAAATCAAGTAAGCATCCGAATTGCTCTCAAATGATGACTAATATAGTCGATGTTCTCTTTTTGTAACAGCGGCTCTCTTTCTTTTGGTCTCTGTGAGTGATTTAACGCCCCCTTGAGAAACCACTCGAGTGCAATGTCTGTCTCCCTTTAACATCTTCTTTACCACTGTGCCCAATTTTCCCCCCTCTGTATCGAGTCTATATCAACATTTATCCATTCCCTTTGAGGACAGCTCAGTGCTGCGTGTGCGGTTGTGCGACTGCATGTTTCTGGGCCCCTCTGAAGAAGAGGCGCCACAGGAGATAACAGTGAATGGTAAAAGAGAGGATGGAGGATGGATGTGGAAGTGGGGAAAACAAGAAGGTTTACAGAATAAGCATCCTTGGGGGGAGGGATAGTAAAGTTGTAGAACCAAAATCTGATTGAAGTGCTCCAGGAAGTGCAACATTAAGACATATGTTGAAATGAAGAACCAATGAAAAAATTTATATATATATATATATATATATATATATATATATATATATATATATATATATATATATATATATATATATATATATATAAAAAAACACTCCACGTTATATACCTAAGGGAGCTAATTAAAACAATGCATATTATACCACTTCCTTGAAAGAAGTGAGGACTCTTTCAAAGAGCTTGACTGTGACTTGGTTACAGAAAATAGAAAGCGAAAGGAAATTAAATGTTATTGAATTTTCTGCTACAGTTCACATCCATCCATATTAAATTACTGTAATAATTACATTCACTCTGACCTGATAAGTGTTTTTTTTACCCTCACATTGTATGAAATGACATGAAACTAATGAAGCATAAAGCACATAGACCAGCGCAGCTCTTCCTTTTTGTGTTCTTACTGAACCTCTGATAGTACTTTGACAATGTGAGGCATCACAGAGCATTTGTTCTATAAACAAACTTTAGTTTTTAGCCCCTGATAAAGAAGCCCATTGTGACTGACTGCGTAAACACAGCTGGCAATATAAACCAAACCACAGGTAGAGTATCTGAGCTGCGTTGCTTGGCAACTCCCTTTATCCAGTAACAAAATTTTCACAAGCTCCTGCAGAGAAACAGACAGTCGGCGCAAACAGTTGTTCTCCTAATTTTGCACGTAATTTCCACAAAACAGGTAGGAAAAGGTGTTGTGATGCTGCAGGAGAGGATGTTGTGGGGGGAGAAAAAAGCACAATAAACAGCTGAGAGGGGTTTTATAGTGAGTTAAAGTTGCTCTGCTGTAATAAAGTATCTGCACTTTTAAACATTTCTATTTTTTTCACACACTTAGTGGTACTATTATTTTTAAATATCAAACAAAGAAAATCTGAGCAAATGCAATATGCATCATTTTGAATGTTGACTGGCCTTATGTGAAAAAAAAAAGTCTTCCTGAAATCAGGAATTAATCACATTTCATGGAAAGCTGAGATCAATTCCACTTGCCATGACCAGGCAAAACCTTCGCCAGATCTGTAAAATAAATGAAGCATTTAAAGAATCTGACTTAACAACATAAAGCAGGGTAACAGATTAGACAGCATAACATTATACCATTGATACATTTTGAAGTATCAAGCTGTAACCTCCTCTCTCAGCGTGGTTTGCAGCTAATGTTTTTTTTTTTTTTTTTAGAAAACAAAGAATCCAGTTTCACAAATAGGGGAAATGTTTTTCAAATCGTAGCTGTCTTCCCTTCTTATTTCAATCAAACGTGGTTTGGATGCCAAAGAGGCACGGAGAATGCTCTCTAGTACTTTTCATAATCTAATACAGGTGTTGTAAATTTAACTGCTACAGTTTTCAAAAAGGACATCATTTAAGATGCTATTAATGTCAAGAATAATAGAAAATTTGTTATAAATTGATTCACAGGTCATAACTGTCCTCTCTTCAGTTTGAATATTCCAGTTCAGGTTTGACCAGTGTAGGTATTTTACATTTTGACCTAGAGAAGATAAAATGCAGTCCAGATTCCTTTTAAAAAATGACATACCACAAGAGCTTTGCAGCGAATCTGTAGCTGTGAATCAGATGGTGAATTCAGCATTGTTAGTCACCCAGCAACCTTTCCTTATACAGCGCTAATTGTTTCTGTCTTGTCTGCAGACATCGTGACTCGAGTCTAAGTTGCTGATATCTCAGTCACTTGAACAAAGATGCTGGACTTGACTTGGACTTGCAAAATCACTTGAGGCTCAGCTGGGGCTCAAGGTTTTGGACTGGAGTCTCAAAAACAACCCCGAGCTCTTGTTATCAGGGGAAAAGTTTATGCATAAGGGTACTTCATTGGAGTAAATCATTGTTGTCTGCTGAATTACAGCTAGTTATAAACTGACTGGATGCCATTGTTATGTTCTGCAGAGCACCTATGGATTCTCTGTAATGTAAAATCAAAGCACATCCTGTTTCCTTCATTAAGAAAGTCAACATTTGCCGGTATTAACCTATTTCTACATGTTTTCTTTGAATGTTGATGCATATTTATATTTTTGACCCATTGACATTATAGCTTCTACATTTTCTAGTTAATTCCCAGCAGCGATTTATGTTAACATTCATTGAAACAGTTTTTGATCTCTAAAATCTTTACTCTCTTTGTAAAAAACACAAAGAAGGCACTTGAAACCTGGGGTGGATCACACTCTAAAGAGTACTGATACATTCATGAAACATTGGACTTTATGTGTAAAAACAGTAACTGGTGGTCCTTTGTTTTTCAGAAAAGAATTGTTAAATCCCAGCCTTATCTCGTCCCTGTGAACCCTACACGGTACATCAGCTTATCTTTGGAGCTCAGCGTACTCCAAGGAGCATAACTCCGATGTTACTGGGTCTGTTTGGCTATGATATCACCCACAAAACATATCCTGTAGATTCAGCCTTAAATCTGCTTTATGTAACAGGCTCTATGACGACCTACACCCATTTAAAGAACAACACCAACACAGCTACTGGCAATGGGCTTCTGGGCCAACCTTTGCATCACTTTCTTGTGACAGATAGTGCAGTAGACAGCAATTAAAGCCAAAGCAACACATTCCACGTGTGTGTGTGTGTGCGTGCGTGCACTTGAATGGTGGGTGAGCACAGCTTTGAGACCCCAGAGAGCTGAAAAGGGAGACGTTGAAGGATTGGCTAGCAGCGTGTAATGGCTTTGGGGGCAGACGACGGCGCTGGATCAGGTGGCATATTAGGTGGGTGGGCCACCAGTCTGCTGTGAGCACACATGCATACATGTACACACTCTAGACCAGCACAGACAGCCGTCACAGTCGGACGCTATACAGCGATGTAATAAGCAGGAAGCGACTTCAGGCTTTCTGTCACTCAAACGCACGCTGCAAGTGAAGATGGACTTCAATGTGCTTAAAGGCGGCTGCCTCCATGACCTTCTGCTGCTTTATATGGATCTGGTGAAAACTTTGGCCATTAGCCGACCGTGTCTCTGTGCAAGCTCTTATCCTCAGTTGCTTCGCTGTCTCAGTTCCTCCTGGCTCATACGGCTTGATCTCAGCATCAGTCGATGACTCAGCCTAGAGGTCATTCACTCGCACTCGCCAACTGCAGTTTACTCAACTTTTAATGTTATTATTAAAATCAGCTTCTCCTGTCTGCCAATACAATGTGGCGAGGACAAGGTTTACGGTGAGATATATGATTGATGATCATCAGACTGATGATTCTGAGACCCCTGTCCTCCGGCAAAAGGAAAAAAAAAGAAAACTAAAATCACACGTATCCACACGCGCAGTACAGGCTGTCACTGAGATGAAACAGCAGGCTATCAGTAACAAAGACAAGTATCCACAAAATCCCACCAGACCATGAATAATTCATCACATAGGGATTTGAATTATATATATTAATCATAAAATATTTAGAGTATTTGCCTTTTTCAAGAAAAGGAGCTGGATTACTTTTTTTTTTACCACTGCCTCAGTGACTTGGAGAGAGAAAAAAAATGAGAGAGGCAGGGTTTTAGTTTCACAGGGATTTACTACAGAACACTACAAAAACACGAGTTTGATGCTTTCCTTTTTCCTCGATTCATAAATAAATCTTCAAATCCTGCCGCAACATGTTGATTTACATTCTTTTTTATGTTCTAATTTTCTGTCTTAGTAGAAGTATTCTCAAATAGCATCAGATAGCTCTTATGTGTATGTTTAATCTACAGTGCTGTGAAAAAGTATTTATCCCCTAACATATTTCTCCGGTTTTGGCTCTGTTGTCAAATTAAACTGTTTTAGATCAATAAACACATTTTAACATCAGACTAAGAGAACCTAGTCAAGTACTACAAAAGGCAGTTTTCAAATCTATCCAAACCACCTGACCCTGTGGGAAGAAATGTGAACAAGTCACAGCTCCTCTTTTTAATGAGACTGGCTGTAACTAACCACAGTCTTTCAAATTCAATAGTTACACCAGTACTGGATTAATTAATTCGCTTAAACAGAACCTGTCTGAGAACATGAAGTTGGCTGAAAGGTAAGAAATAAAAAAGCCACAATTCATGCCCCATCAAAAAATGTAAGAAATAGATGAGAAATGAGCACGTTAAGGAATGTGTATAAAATAAATCCTAAGGCTTTTTGGACTGAATGAGAGTTAAATGGAGAAAACATGGAACAGTGGTAAACCTTCCCAGGAGTAGCTAGGCTACCATCATTTCTTCTGTAATAGTTGGAATCATGAACTCTACCAGAAAATCTTGGAGGAAAATACCCGCCCATTGGTTTGTGATCTTAAGTTCAAGTGTCCCTGGGTTATGCAACAGGACAATGACCGGAAGCGTACCAGCAACTCCACCTCGGCATGGCGAATAGAGACAAAAAAAGAAGGTTCTGAAGTGGCCTAGTCTAAGCCTGGACTGAAATCTGATTGACATGCTGAGGGATGTCCTCAGACACGCTCAGAAACCACCCAGTGTGGCTGAATTAAAGCAATTCTGCAAAAAAAAATCATAATTTCTTCAATGTGACAGAAGAATAAAACTGCTACGTCCCTGGGCAGACTGGATACAAATTAAAATCCTGCAAAAATACTGAACAAGGGTGTTACCAGCAAGGGTTCAGCTTTGTTAATACTGTCAGACATGTGGACTCATTTATCGTCCCTCCTGCATGGGAAACAACCAAAAGAGCCAACCAAAAATCAGAGAAGAAACGCAACGTGTATTGAAATATATTTCAGTCCGACTCAACATTCTCAGTCTTTCACAAAGACAACAAATGCGTCATGAGACAACGTCTTTAGTTTTGCTGGTCTTTGCTAAAATTGTCTATATGAATGGTAGCTTCATCTCTCCCAAATAGTGGGATTTTGCGACGATAAGAAGCAGATTACCTCTGTGTGCATGTGTCTGTGCCTGGGTTATAATTCTCTATAAAGGAGATTAAGCCTCTATTTTGGCAAACATCTTACTCAGAAATGATCCGTCTTGCATACACACCCACATGTGCTGCGGGGAAGTGGGATTGGGAAGTGGGCCACATGGGAGGGATGGAGAAATGACACCTACTGTGGAGAATGAGCAAATAGGACAGATGTAACAAGCCATAGTAGGTCAGCTAATGCATCAGGGGATGGGAGAAAGAGACTAAAAGAAAAGCGGCCTTTTAAAACACCTACGCCTCTTTTTTTCTGCATACAGTTTATGGTAAATAGTGAGCACCTTCTGCTCTAGTGTTGAGGTTTTACAAACAGTGCAAAGAACTAATAAAAACTGCAGCCTACTAAGTCTCAGAATTAGATAAATACAGAAGGACCTATGACTGAAGAAGAACTCGTTGGATTTTGCATGATCCTTTGTTAATTCAACAAGAATTAGGCCAGAATACAGACATGGAATAATAATAAATACAAAAGTCATCCTTATTTTCTCCACAGTATGAACCGTTCATCAAAAAGTGCCAGTACAACACGTAAAGCAGAGGTTCTACAAGTTCACTGCTCTCAGTTATTAAGATGTGTTCATGCCGAAGCCAAAAAAGAGAGCGGGTGAGAGAGAGCCAGACTTTCTGCAGCAAACACAGAAGCTGAAGACAGTACAGGAGAGTTATTTTGCTTGATCGCTTGGAGCTTTCAACCTCTGCAGGTTGTGCAACATGCTAGATTTGAAAATGTTGGCAGCCTTTTTGCAAATCTACAATATCTGCAAAATATGCAACAGAGACTGCTGTTGTCATATTGCTTGCTGCCCGTAACGTGTTAATTGCTAATGTAGATGCAAAAGACTAGGTCTAAAACGTCTGCTCCCTTTCACACGCGGTGTGGGAGACTGCCACTTCTGGAGACTGGAAAATCAGGGACAAAGTTCTACTCCATGAACCTCAGGCCATATCTGAAGAATCTGAAGTAAGACAATTTAATCACATGTCCAAACTGAGCAAAGAAAAAGGACTGTGACCCCCAAGCAAATCAATAAAATGGCTTAAAGAGAAAAGCATGAAAGTGCCAGAATTACCCAAGGTTAAGCCAAAAACACTCATTGCTAAAACTTAATATAGAAGTTGTAATTGAGGCCATTTAAGTCACTCTAATTGTTATGTTATTATGTACATAAAAAAAATGCCACCTTTGTGTATATATTTATATGTGATGGGTTGGTGTTAGTTTAAAATTGTATTGGCATCATTTTGATTTCTCATTTATAATGTCTCCAAGCATACAATGTTAGAACTTAAAGATGTTTTTTTTTAGCCTGACTGTATTTTTCTAGTTCCCTCTCTCTTCACTCGTCTCACTGAATCTTCCAGTCAAGCGTGCAGCTGTCAGCCATCTTCCGGCAGGTCAGCAATACAAAACTCCTCCATCATATGGGAAGCCACCCTATGTGTAAGGGGTGCATATTCAGTTCATCGTGCTGAAAGCCAGTCAGTTCTTGCTCAATGTTCACATTTTTCACAGTTTGTAACTCCAGGTAGCCCTGGAGGGCCAAATATCATTGGTGGGAGCAACTTCACCAGCGCAGTCAATAATTCCAGCTCAAGTGGAGCTTGTAAACTCTGTAACAGAGCTGGATCATAGAAAAGACAGATGCACACATGACGGAGCTTTAGCGGCAGGGCCAGGACCCCGGGGGCCGCAGGATGCAGATCTGTGATATTTGCCATTTTTCCGTTTCCCTGGAAGGAACCGATGACACAAGGAAGAAGATAAGCGCCATGGTTAATGAAATCAATTAGATAAGAACTTATAATAAGAAAAAAAATGGATCAAGACACAATATGAAAGGATGTCGATAAAAAACATTTGGCTGAGTGAGAAACAATAGGATTGAAGCAGTGATGGTTGGATTAAGCTATGGTCATGGTACTTTAGGATGCAAAACACTGACAGAGTTTAAAGAAATAAATGACACACAACCCCAATCCCCCCTTAATGTTTTAAGGCTGCATTCATACAGCGCACGTACATTACCCTTCATATCTATTGGCAGCCCTGATGAAGATGAGTACAAAAGTCCTAAAATAAATTGTAATTGTAAACAGACTGAATTTAAATATTTATATAGCACTTATCAACTCATAATGAGAACTCTTTTATAACACATAATCCCCCCCCCCCCCCCCCCCCACAATACTTTTGTTAATTTAGTAGCACCCAGAATACTGATGCATTAATAGGCAGGTTGGTAGGCAGTTTGAAGTTAAGTGCCTTATAACATGTGATGTGATGTGGTATGATGATGGAATTAGGGCTACTCAACTATGGTACAAAATATTATTATTTTAATCAATATTATTCTTCAGTTTAATAAGTGCTTCATTAACGGTATCATAGAAATTTAGGCCTACGCCCTAAAACTTACGTATATCACAGGTTCTTGTTTCATTGGACGCTGGTAACCATATGAAAACAATCCATTATTGACACTAAAATACCAAATAGATGGGTTTTTTTGTACATAATGTGTCCTGTAAAAAATGCCAGGTAAAAGCCAAAGAAAAAACTATGGTATTAACTCAAAAGAATGTTGGTATAGAGCAAGATGAACCCAGTTTGGTAGTGTTTCTTTTCTGACTTTTCCTAAATTACTGAAAGAAACATACACATGAGGCTCAGAACCTCTTTCATCCTCCATTACCCCAGTAATGGTCAGAAATGAGCTAATGAGAAAATGTTCTTCTCCATGGGAAACTGAAAATAAGTGCATCTGGTATGGAATAAAGGCAACAACGAATAACACCCTGGAATGTATTTCAACTGTAGGGCAACGTAGAAACATCTTATAGAAAAGAGATCCCTGCAGGAGGGACAGAGTTTGGTGATAAAGAGGGGGCTGGGAGGTACGTAAGTGAAGAATAAAGTCGATTAAAAAAGGAAAGGGAAAGAACCAAGCTGTGGTGTCAGATGGAAACGCAGATGGTTAGGGGGTGCAGTTCCAATCAGTCTCGTTACAGGGCTGGATCTTCAAAGACTAATCCAGAAAAAAAAACACACACACATATCCACTCTAAAGACCAGTCTAAGAGTTTCAGTACCCCTACTCCTACTCGACAACACTCTTCAAAGTTAATTGGTCTCCAAAAGGAACTGATGCTACTACTTCTGTTGTTGTTTGCTTTGCTTTTGCGTCTCCCTCATGTTTCCTCAGTTTTCTTTCCCAGGAGTTGTCACTTCAGTTGTCAAGTGAATCTGATGCAAATGTCTGAAATGCGCTTAACAGACTTCCTACCTTGTTTGAACGAAATGAATTAGGTCATAGGGTAATGGCATAGTGGTAGTCTAGATTAAATTGCAGATTAAACTGATAAAGAGGTGATCTCTAACTGTGAAAAAAATCAAGACAGCTGCATGAAGTAGTTTATGTAAAGACACAGTCAAGGACAAACAATAAAGATACATATTTAATCACTTTGGTGGAATAACCAAACATTGCTGAGTGCCTGCTTCTCGAGTTGACGTAAAAAAAATGTTTTAATTTAAAAAGGAGCCAGGTATCGAAGTATATGATGCAATAGTCCTCGTGCCTTTGATGCTTTCTGACTTTATCAAAACTCTGAGGTATATTCAGTTGTGTTGCATCAGCCTTAGAGCTAAAAGTTCACAACTTGATCACAAGCAGAAACTTTGCATTAATCACAAGGAAAGAAACTGGGTTGTACGTTTAGTGAAGAAAGTGGCGACAAGGACAGTGACACTGATTCAAACCAGCCCCGCAAACCCAGGGTTCCCTCTTGATTGAGGTGAAATTATCTCTTAGATCACAAGGACAGCTGTGGACCTGCTGACAGAGGTCTTCAAGGGTGGGGGTCTTTCACTTCTGGGACTGACGTTCTGTAAGTTATTATGAGGAATTCTTTGCAGATGAATATGCGATGCTGAAGTTCAAGAGAAGGAGAAAGTGTCACTCCCTGTTTGTTCTAAAAAAAACAAATGCTCGGAGGATGAAAGGGATCTGAAGAAAAGAAGCAACACCAGTTTTAGACACCTGATTTCGTACAGCAGGTCAAAAAACATGTATGTCTCTGGGCACACTTATGACGGGCATTACATTTCGATCAGAAACGACATTGCATTGGGACTTTAAAGCTACTGCAAACTGTAGGACTTCATACAGTTTAGTCGTTTTGCCACAAATTCCCTTTTAGACTGAGGTCTGGATTTTGACAAACTAGTCCATTGGAGCTCTGGCATTATGTTTAAGGGTTGTTATCTTGCCAGAAAATAAATCTCTGGCCCAGCCTAAAGCCTTTGGCAGCGATGAACAGATTAAAAGAGCCTGATGCTGTCACCCTCTACATTTTACGTTGGGGACGGTGTTTTCAACATGATGTACAGTATACATTTTCTGCTACACATAGCATTTTGCAAAGAGGCAAAGGGTATGTTTAGACTTTAAATGGGACTACTCATGGTTTTCTTTCATACCAGTATTTCTATAGGCCAGCTATGTGAGGAGCACAATTAATACTCGTCCTGTTGACATATTCTTCCACCTGAGCACGGTGTCTGTGCAGCTTCTCCAGAGTTACTATGGCCCTTTCAGCTTAGGTGTACGTCCATGCCATGATTCGCAGTTGTGGCATACTAATTCAGCACTGCTCAGTGAGGTGTTCAATGCTTCCCATTAGTAGCTAACTCCACTTGAGAGTTTCCCACAACTTTATCCCTGACCTGTCTTCCACGGATACTTTGGCAAGGTCGTTAGAACTTGCACAAGACCGTGCAATTGTTATGATCGTGAATCAGGCAAACCCAGTATTCAAACCCAACAAGTGAGGTTAAGGCAAAAACAGGATTTTAATAATGAAAACAGGAACAGGCGGACTCAATAGTCAAAAGGGCAGTCCAAAATCCGGTACACAAAAAGCAGTCCAAAATAGGCAGAGGTACAGACAGGGCAAAGCAAGCTCGGATAACCATAGGACAGAAACTAGTCGGTAAACCGGTAAATCAGTCAGACAGGGCAGGAAAAACAGATCAGGGAACAGGCTGGCTCAGAATCAAAAAAGGCTCTCGGGTTATCGTCAACAGGTCAATCAGAATAAAGAATGCTGGAACTAAACTCACCGTGGCTCGTTAAATGATCTGGCCGATAGCAGAGGTTTGTGGCAGGACTATATAGGGGAGTGAGCAGGTGAACAGGAGTGAAGGCTAATTATAAGTGAGCAGGTGGATCTAATCAAGGCAAGAAAGCTGACAGATTGCTGAGGGGAGACCGAACAGAGCTGATAAAGTGACAGGTGGAAAACAGGTAACCTAAACAGAAAAACATGTCTAAATCAAAACCAAACAAGACCCCAAAATCAGAAACTTAACTAATAAATCTGATAACATAAACCAAGACAAAACCCAAATCGTGACAGAACCCCCTCCTCAAGGCCGGATTCCAGACGGCCTCAGAAACAAAACAGACTAGCTCGGGTGGGTGGAGGGAGGTACAGGATGGAGGGCTAGAATCAAATAAATGTCCAAATAAAAACTCAAACAAAACAAGACGAGTCAAGTTCTCAGGCGGGCGTCCAGGAGGACGGCCCCGACGAGTCAGGTTCTCAGGCGGTCGTCCAGGAGGACGGCCCCGACGAGTCAGGTTCTCAGGCGGTCGTCCAGGAGGACGGCCCCGACGAGTCAGGTTCTCAGGCGGTCGTCCAGGAGGACGGCCCCGACGAGTCAGGTTCTCAGGCGGTCGTCCAGGAGGACGGCCCCGACGAGTCAGGTTCTCAGGCGGTCGTCCAGGAGGACGGCCCCGACGAGTCAGGTTCTCAGGCGGTCGTCCAGGAGGACGGCCCCGACGAGTCAGGTTGTCCGGCGGACGTCCCGAAGGACGGCCTCGGTGTGTCAGGTTGTTCGGCGGACGTCCCGAAGGACGGCCTCGGCGTGTTAGGTTCTCCGGCGGACGTCCCGAAGGACGGTCTCGGCGTGTCAGGTTCTCCGGCGGACGTCCTCGGCGTGTCAGGTTCTCCGGCGGACGTCCTCGGCGTGTCAGGTTCTCCGGCGGACGTCCTCGGCGTGTCAGGTTCTCCGGCGGACGTCCTAGGCGTGTCAGGTTCTCCGGCGGACGTCCTAGGCGTGTCAGGTTCTCCGGCGGACGACCTCTGTGAGACAGGTAATCCGGCGGGTGTCCTGAAGGACGGCCCCGGTTAGCAACGATGTCCGGCGGCCGGTGGCGGAGCAGGTCTCTCATAGACCGGCGGCGGAGCAGGTCTCTCATAGGCCGGCGGCCGAGCAGCAACCTCGGGGACCGTCGGTAGAACCGGACCCTCAGGAACCGACGTCTGGAGAGAGAAAGAACAGAACCTGCCGCCGGACTAAAGGCTGGAGACAACGCCGGACTAAGAGCTAGAAGAGAGGCCTGGTTAAAGAGTTCAGGAGGCGTCTGGCTACAGAGTTCAGGAGGCGCCTGGCTACAGAGTTCAGGAGGCGCTTGGCTACAGAGTTCAGGAGGAGCCTGGCTACAGAGTTCAGGAGGAGCCTGGCTACAGAGTTCAGGAGGTGTCTGGCTACAGAGTTCAGGAGGAGCCTGGCTACAGAGTTCAGGAGGAGCCTGGCTACAGAGTTCAGGTTCAGTCGGCCCCTGGCTACTGGCTTCAGGTTCAGTCGGCCCCTGGCTACTGGCTTCAGGTTCAGTCGGCCCCTGGCTACTGGCTTCAGGTTCAGACGGCCCCTGGCTACAGGCTACAGGTTCAGACGGGGCCTGGCTACAGGCTACAGGTTCAGACGGGACCTGGCTACAGGCTACAGGTTCAGACAGGGCCTGGCTACAGGCTACAGGTTCAGACGGGGCCTGGCTACAGGCTACAGGTTCAGACGGGACCTGGCTACAGGCTACAGGTTCAGACGGGGCCTGGCTACAGGCTACAGGTTCAGACGGGGCCTGGCTACAGGCTACAGGTTCAGACGGGGCCTGGCTACAGGCTACAGGTTCAGACGGGGCCTGGCTACAGGCTTCAGGTTCAGACGGGGCCTGGTTACAGGCTTCAGGTTCAGACGACCCCGGGCTACAGGCTTCAGGTTCAGGAGGCCCCGGGCCACAGACTTCAGATGCTCCCAGACCCTTTAACACCCAGAACCTCATCAATAACCCTTCCAGAACCTCCGACAAAGACAGTTTGGTCAGCCACTTGGGAAATTGGCTGTCCAGCCAAAGATGAGGGGGTAAGAGCTTCCGAAGAGGTCCAGGGGCCTCTAAGTCTCCATGGGGCTCTGGGTGCTTGTCTTCTCGGCGAGGCCCCCGACGGAGCTTGTCGTTCGGGCGAGGGCCACGACGCCGCTTGTCGTCTGGGCGAGGACCACGGCGCCGCTTGTCGTCTGGGCGAGAGCCACGGCGCCGCTTGTCGTCTGGGCGAGGACCACGGCGCCCAGTGTCCCGATGAGCCCCCGAGTTGCGGCCTGAAAGAGGGCTCGTCTGAACCCCCTCATCGTGGGCCTGTGGTAGACCCTCCTGGGTTCCCACGTCGCATACTGGCGGCGGACCCTCCTGGGTTCCCACGTCGCAGACTGGCGGCGGACCCTCCTGGGTTCCCACGTCGCAGACTGGCGGCGGACCCTCCTGGGTTCCCACGTCGCAGACTGGCGGCGGACCCTCCTGGGTTCCCACGTCGCAGACTGGCGGCGGACCCTCCTGGGTTCCCACGTCGCAGACCGGCGGCGGACCCTCCTGGGTTCCCACGTCGCGGGCCGGCGGCGGACCCCCCTGGGTTGCAGCGTCTCGGGCCGGCTGCGGACCCTCCTGGGTTGCAGCGTCTCGGGCCGGCTGCGGACCCTCCTGGGTTGCAGCGTCTCGGGCCGGCTGCGGACCCTCCGGGGTTGCAGCGTCTCGGACCGGCTGCGGAGCCTCCGGGGTTGCAGCGTCCTGGACCGGCTGCGGAGCCTCCGGGGTTGCAGCGTCTTGGACCGGCTGCGGACCCTCCGGGGTTACAGCGTCTTGGGCCGGCTGCGCAGACAGTGCTGCCTTATAGCTGCCGGAGACCGGCTCTGGAGTTGAGGTAGGAGGCGGGTCCTCTGGGACAGGTGCAGGTGCCGGGGCGTCGGCTGGACCCTTGGGGACAGGATTGAGTCCACTATAGAACCCTTGGAGAGCCGCTCTATAGTGCCCCTCGACCTCCTTTAATTTTGCCTCCAGCTCCTCTGAATACTGGCAGAAAAGAGCCTCCCTAAGGTCTTTAATAATAGGGGCAAAAGCTCTTAACTGGTCCTCCAGAGCCAGATCCTCAGCATCACGGGCGCCAACAGGAGGCGCTGTGGGCTGCTCAGCTCTGGGAAGCACCGGACTCCGATCCACTGGGCAGGAAGTGGCAACGGACGGGCGCGGTACTGACTCGCCTGTCGGCCGAACAGAACGGGTGAAAGAGCGACCCACAGGTTTCCGTCCCCTCCTCCGACGGCGGGACGGCAGGACTTGCTGGAGGTTTGATCCTGTCGGTAGAGCCGGGATCGGTGGAGCCCACAGCGTTCCCTGCATCTCCTCCTCTGGAGGGAGAGAGAAAAAAAGATCCGGACGAAGATCCCGCACCACCTCCGCTTCGACCTCCATAAACAAAGTTGGTTCTGGATAAAACCCATGGGCAGAGCCGACAGCGGTGTCGCTGGGTGAGTGATCCCTTCTATTCTGAGTTGAATCTGAATTTGTGACAAAGAGCCCTCCCAATCGTAAACTCGGAGCAGGCAGCGGGTTACTGCTGCTGCGGCTGCTGGAGAGATGGCGTCTGGGACCGATACCAGGGGGACAGAACGCCAATCTGGAACCCTCCCAAGCCATAGCGTGTGGAGGGGGAAAAAAAAAAACCTCTAAAAACTTGTTGGGCGATAGGTTTTAGTAGGCCAGATCATTCTGTTATGATCGTGAATCAGGCAAACCCAGTATTCAAACCCAACAAGTGAGGTTAAGGCAAAAACAGGATTTTAATAATGAAAACAGGAACAGGCGGACTCAATAGTCAAAAGGGCAGTCCAAAATCCGGTACACAAAAAGCAGTCCAAAATAGGCAGAGGTACAGACAGGGCAAAGCAAGCTCGGATAACCATAGGACAGAAACTAGTCGGTAAACCGGTAAATCAGTCAGACAGGGCAGGAAAAACAGATCAGGGAACAGGCTGGCTCAGAATCAAAAAAGGCTCTCGGGTTATCGTCAACAGGTCAATCAGAATAAAGAATGCTGGAACTAAACTCACCGTGGCTCGTTAAATGATCTGGCCGATAGCAGAGGTTTGTGGCAGGACTATATAGGGGAGTGAGCAGGTGAACAGGAGTGAAGGCTAATTATAAGTGAGCAGGTGGATCTAATCAAGGCAAGAAAGCTGACAGATTGCTGAGGGGAGACCGAACAGAGCTGATAAAGTGACAGGTGGAAAACAGGTAACCTAAACAGAAAAACATGTCTAAATCAAAACCAAACAAGACCCCAAAATCAGAAACTTAACTAATAAATCTGATAACATAAACCAAGACAAAACCCAAATCGTGACAGCAATAAGCATAAATTGATAAATTGTTTATCTATGGAGAAATATCTATGAAAGAAGTAACGTTACTGACGCTATAGTCAGTATATCTTACATGGGTGTTATGTCTGAACTGATTTTTTTTATGTAATTTGCACATTTGTGTTTGAGAACCTGGGGCACATTGTTTATTTTTAATTTCAACAGTTAAAAAAAAAAATTCTTGAAGTCTATCATAACCTATGATATTCCATAAATCACAGAAGACAGTTTGCACTCTGCTGTCTACAAAAACTGTAAAATAACTGCAAGGCTTTGCATTTGGCTCATTTAATACAACCATATTTATCCACATATTGAATCTGGATGTAAGCTAAAAGAATATCTTCTCTGCTGGGAGTCCTCTTTTATGCATTTTTGACAGGTCTCATTAGCTGAGAAACTGTAAAAAACATTAAAATGAGTAAAAGTTAGACGCAGATCCATTAACTGTCCCTAAAGAGTAGATGTCCACATAGTGCCCTTGTATTTATAAGCCCAAACTACTTTGTTGCACTTAACCGACAAAACATGACTGATAAATATAAATGTATGTGGTTCTGTGTGTGTGGGGGTGTCTCTGTGGGACGGTCCGGGTAGGTCGTCAGTATCGTTACTAAACTGCAGCTGCTTATTGAGATCATTACACACAGGACAGCGGAGAGCAGCTGCAAGGCTCCGGAGACAGAGGGAAGTTTAGGTCATCAAATCAAACCGCCAAGTCCTTCCGCATATCTCGGACACTTCAGTGTCTTCTTGCTTCGAGTCTCTCTGCAGGGCCAAATGAACTAGAACTGCAGAACTAGAGTTCAACCTGGGGGTTTTATGCCCGTTTGGTCAGAAATTCCAACTTTGAGATCAAATAGTAGAAATAATTGGGGTTTACTCATTTTGATGTGCACTTAATTTATAAGTTACTTATCTTTTTTTTTTTGGAATACGTATAAATAAGCCATTAAGGAATAAAAGCATTAGCATTTAAGAAAACCCTTATTAGATTTCAGCACAAAGATGGGGTTTTAGATAAAGGTGCAATCAGATTTAAATCAAGGTTGTGTGTGTGTGTGTGTGTGTGTGTGTGTGTGTGTGTGTGTGTGTGTGTGTGCGCGCGCAACAAAGATGTCTGGCCAAAAACTGCAAGGCCAGAGGAAGCTACTGCTGGTACAGACAGACTCACGCAGGCACGGACAAACCCACCTCCATCTGTCCACTTTACGGGTCAATCGTAACAGCCTCCCCGCAGAGAAAGCTGAGGATGCAGGATCAAGTCTCTAACTGTGACTAAAAACAAATTCACTCTCAGTGTGAACTGAGCTGCTCGAGACCTGATCCTACCAGATTGAAATGGGATTACGTTGTTCTGAACCGGATCATGTGGGTCTAAAACTGCTTATGCTGAATTAGTAGGTTATTGGAAATTGGATTAAACTAAACAGATAGAGACTATGGAGGGGGGAATAGGGATGAATCTTGGTCAATTAAAGTAGACAAAATCAGATTTCACTATAGTAAACCTTTCTTGACTGTCTTGTCTGAATAACGGATGGAGATAACGTGTTAGAAATGTTGGGTTATAAAATTGATTTCTTGGGGCATATCCCTACACATATCGCCCCAGGTATGCACATTTTTTTTTTGTCTTCCACTGCATGGAAATCTTTGTTACATTAAAGTATTGTCACTAGTTTCTAAACCCTTGGGTCAGGATTCAGGTTATGTCAGATGGCTTGCCACGCGTTTGGCCTAAAGAACTGTGACAGAAACCTGTGGTGTTTATATCGAAGTAGGACAAGATCATCTCAACTGCTTCTCGTAATATCTGTAATTTAGCCATTCTACATGGTGGTGATGACAACTCCTAATACTATATAGCTGACATCAGATAAATGACCGATTAGCCAAATAAAAAAGTTGAATCTGCTAATTTAGAAGGCTCTACTCATGAACAGTTCAAAGGCTGCAGCAAAAATAAGCATTTGTCTCCTTTTTAACCACTGAACTGGATGGGAGAACTCAAAAGCTAACTTTATTAAAACAAAATCAGGGCAGACCCACAGCTCAGAGATTAGACTGAAAGGATATCAGACTTTCTAACTCCTCACTGTGGATTAGCAGCTCATCAGAGTGGTTGAGAATAAGGGGTTTCATCATGCTTTAGTGGAACTTAATCAATATTGACTCTTTTGTGGCTGGCAATCAGTCCCCTGCAGGGTTCAGAGGTGAATCCCTTACGCCACAGCCAAATTGGTTTTTTAATGGTGTACATTGCAAAAGAGGGGGATTTTCAAAATAATACATGGATAACAGCTAAGTTTATGTTGAAAACAGCACTGCAATCAGCAATGATGATGCATTTGGGTCATCTTAAGACCAATGCTATGCACAAGCTGCGATAGGAGAAAGAAGAGCAAACTAATGGGTGGAGAAAGTTGTGATAAAGTTTTATCATCCACAGAGCAACGTGAGGCTTGTGAAGGAGTTTTCCACATTGATAAGTTACTTTAAGCATGGCTGAGACAGTTTGATAGATATATTGCATCTGTTGGCTGTACAAGTACACTTCACACTGCACCAAGGTCAAAGTCATACATAAACTGAAATTTGACCTCAGAGGAATCAGTGCAAGACTTGCTGAAGTTCATACTGCCTTGTGCTGCTCTTTATCTTTGCTTGGTGCACCACAAATATATGATATTGGCATATGTAATGCAAATCAATGTTTGTTTTTTTGGGGGGACAAATCTAACTGTACTCTGTCATAGTACTGGTGTGGAGCTGCATCTATGCCTTAAATTGTGTATTCAGTTATAGGCAAAATACGACATAGCCACCTTGTCAGCAGAACATAGGTACACCCTCACTGTCTGGGTGTACCTTGGCCTTCACTTCGCCTGACTTCATACAGCAATAGCACATACAGTGAATAAACAGCCACAGGCATATTATCTAAAATAGTGACTTCATCTTTAAAGTCAGAATTCAAACACAACATCAGGAAGTTGTTAAACAAATCCCCAATAAGACTCCATATAATAAATCTCCTATGCATGTTTATTATCCCTCTAAGAAGCATTACATATGGAGGCTAATGCATTATGTTGTTGTTGTTGTTTTTTTTTACTATAACATTTCTGAGTTGCAAATACACCTATCTGGAGTCCTCTGTGTTTGCAGAAGTCCAGGAGCAGGATCATTAACCCCAGGTTGTTTCTCTCTCTGACATCTAAAGAACTCAAAAAAAAAAAAACAAAGGAGCTAATTATTTCACATTAATTAGTCCAGCGCATTACACTCTGCTGTGGTCTTTCTGAGCGGTTCTGTGAAATTCCTCAGTCAGATGGAAGGTCAGAGAAAAATCAAGTCAACAAACACGGAGGCACACATGAGCACGCTCTCAAACACACACATGGGGCTCAGATACCAAATATAGGGACGGCTGAGTCCTCCCGGCTCACAGCATTCTGGCTCCAAACGTCTCTCACTCCAACACACTCGGGCGCACAGATGTCTGCGCACCACCAGCGAGGCACCAGACAGCCCCACCTGCCCACCGACAGACCACCAGCGGCTAATGGATCAGTGTCTCTCAGAGCGCAGTGTACTGAAGCTCCAATTCACCGTGGAAATAAATAAAAAAACTCTGTGTGTGCGTGCGAGTGTTGCTCTGTCCCATGAGCCATTCACATCATAAAATTCAATTAGAAAATACAAGAGATCTTTATTTACAAATGACATTAGCTACACCCACATAAACATCTGCAGGGTTTAGAGCCATCTGTTACCGACTGCTCAATCCGCCCGATGTGTGTGAGTGTCACAAGCTAAGTCATTGTCTTCCCAGGGTGTGTGTGTGTGTGTGTGTGTGTGTGTGCTGTTTCATGGCAGCACATTTAGTCAGTGAGTCAGGAGATGTTCACAAAGTGTGCAGTTTAACCCAAACCGTCTAAAGACCTCAATTAATTTGGGATGATTTGGGAAGAGCACAGACGACACTGGAGAGCAGCAGACCCGTGACCGGCTATTTCTGTTTATTTCCAGTTCCGTCTAAATATATTTAAAATTCACAACAGTGTGTATGCATTTATTTTTTATGCTGCACAAACATAAATAATAAGGGCTTCAGTTTAATAATGTTTCCATGCTGTAGTTGGTACTTAATAGAGTCTATTTCATCCATCATTTTGTCATAAGCCACTTTTTTTTCTTTTTTTTGTGGTATGCAATAAAAATGAACCCGCATAAAAAGGCATTTAAATCATTAAACGATTAATCCAAAAAAATCTTAATAGATAAAAAAACAAACAAACAAACAAAACATATTGCTTGCGCCAGCCTCTATGGCATGTTTGGTTGGCTGGATTTTAGTAAGTTGAATTACATTTGATTGGATGGATGGATGGATGGATGGATGGATGGATGGATGGATGGATGGATGGATGGATGGATGGATGGACGGATGGACGGATGGACGGATGGATGGACGGATGGATGGACGGATGGACGGATGGACGGATGGATGGATGGACTGTTGGTTAGATGAATTACTGGTAGGTTGGTTGGTTGATTGGTTGATTTTAGCACTTCAGGTCTTCAAGATACTTTAGAATACTAGGCACTGAAAATAAACATAATTTTCATTGCACTGGGAATTTAAAAAACAATAAGTAATGCCCTTTTACATCATCTTTCTTATCAAATCAAATTTATAATTTATTGACCTGAAGGGAAACATGTTCTTGGGGCAAAAGTCTAACAGAGTTGCAGTATGAAAACTGCAACAAACAGCAATTATATGAGGATTTATAAAAGACACAAAAGAGACCTAAAGCAGAAGAATGGCTGCCAAATTTAGTTCTGAAGGAGCATGTCTAAAAGTAATAATAAAATATTTCTATTACTTGACTAGACCATTTTCTTGCCATAAGTGATCATTGAAGTTACACCATCTGTATGCTAGACTGTCAAAACATTTCTCTTCTTCCAACCGTCCCTCCGACGTTACTGTTTCCACGGATAAAAATAATTAAAAAGCCAAACTTAATACAGCGTTTATCTTAAATAAAGCTTGGATCACTAATAATAAACTAGTAGTTGACTTGTTTTAATGAAACTGTATTCGGATATTTTCAATGTCTGGAGAAAAAAAAAAGCATAGTGCATAATATTTTTTATAAAGCTACATCTTTCTTCTCTTATAAGTAAAAAAAAGACAGCTTAAAAAACATAAAACATCAACTATTAACAATTACCAACAATTGATTTTGTCGGTGTGTACCTTCATGAGTGTGCCTTTGCCTGCAAGCACTGAGGGACATGAGTGACTTATCTGGGACGGGGACATCACAGGGAACAACAGCGATAGAAATTCAATTTTCTGGTGCTGATAGAAAAGGGAGTGAGAGCGCAACTAAATAGGTGTGACTGCAGAGGTTTCCCTTTAATGCATTCAAGATCATACAATACACAGAAGAGCAGGCCGCCAGGAAAATCCTTCTTGCTGACATTGTTTTATGTCTTAAGAAGTGTGTGAGGGTGTGCGCGTGTGCACGCGGGCGTAGAGCGGCGGCAGCTGAATTCAGCAGATATAAAAGGAGGACTGTAGTGTCACTCAAAACCTGAGGGAAAGAGGATAGCAAGCAAAGGAGAGCAGAGAAGAAAGAGGACAAATGGGAAGAAGGAAGAAATGAATCAAAAAGGGGATTAACACAAGGAAAAGTCATTTCGCAATTTTCTTTTTAGAATCTTGCATAAAGGCACCAAACTGTTGCTGGACTGCCCACTGTTAAGTAAAAGTGTAGATGCAGCAGTAATAGTTACACAAAAGCAGGCTTTACTTGAAGCTCATCAAGACAGCTGTGTTTGGAGGCAGACGGCAGACCTGCCACTCTACGTAGCCTAAGTGGAAATTTAGAAGTAAACTATGTAAAGTCAGAGATGGCAGCTCTATGGCATGTTTCCAGCCCCTTTACTTGATATGCTAATTTAGTGGTAAAATAATTTGTGTCAAACAAGACAATGCCTGGCAAAAGTATGACATTATAACTGTAGACTTCACAGTATTTCTATCACAATGTGATAGACCAACACAGAGTAGTCAGTGGCGGACGTTTATTCAAGGGGTGGCCTTCATCAGGGGGTCCATTTACTAATTAAAGGCAGATATTATGTTTCTCTAATCTGGTACCTAAAGAGCATAACTTCTTGAGAGCTCTCTCCATTTATTTGGCATCGCCATAGGCGTCCATGTTCTAAGAGTCATGCTTTAAGATTTGATCCAAAAACGGCCAAAAGAAATTACCCTTGTTGCCAAATATCAGATTACCGATCGGCCCTCTTTGCAATATTATGAGTTTCAGTTAAAAGTAGCACCTCTGCATCTTTTCTATGTATCCTTGCTTTTACCAACTTTATTTTTGCAAACATGTATTTAGAGAATAAAAACTCAACAATAATTGGTTTCTCTAAAAGGTCCTTTTCAAAATCAGAATCAGCTTCCTTGGCCAAGATTGTGTACACAAAGAAGGACCTTGACTTTGGTTTCAAGCACAGACAGTAGTTACATAAACTTTAGAGGGACAGTTTGTACATGTTTATTTACAGCCTTTTTTTTTTTTACACATAAAAACAGTAGGACGTGTTGTGATAGTGCAATTTGCTTAGTTTCTCTTCACAAGAGAGCAATTGACTTTGCACACTGTGAGGTGTTTAAAGGGGTCATGCCAACAAATTAAATTTTTCTGTAGTTTTGGGGGTATACTGTAATGTGTTGTGTTAGTATCGCTTGTGTCGGAAGCACTGGATCCAACAGGATAAATGAGTCCATTTTCTGTTGCGTTACAAATGAAAATGGACGCATTTGTTTATTCCACAAACGTTTGCCTCAAATATGAGTATGACGATCACGTCTGTTTAAACTGGATTATTATAATCATTAACGCTCAGTATGATAATTTTCAGACGTCCTACAAAAATACAATTTGCTTTTACTGTTGCAAATTACCGAAAGTAAAAAATCCACCTTCCTGAGTCCATCCCTGAAATAACATGGCTGCTTTATACTTGGAAAACTAATTTCTGTTGCTAGATGGACACCATGAATGGATCAGAAACAGATCCCAAATGTAATAAAATTAAAGTTGAATAAAGTTAAGCTCAAAAAATATTATAAACTCTGTCAGATCTAGATTTCAAAGAGATTTTCATTCAATTAAGTAGGAAGGAAGAAAGGCAGGTAGCCTTCAAAATATAATCTCACATTTTACCACATCCCAAAAGCGCTTTTTTGATCAGATTTGGTGACTGTGGATGCACTGGAAAACAGTGAACTCACTGCCAGGTTCAAGAAACCAGCTTGAGTGAATTATCCCGATGAAGGTAACCATCAGAAGGTAATAAATGGATGGATATGGTCAGCAACAACAATACAACAGACTGTGATGTTTAAATAATACACATTTGCTACCTAAGGGTCAAAAGTGTGCCAAAAAATATCCCCCACAGCTTTTCACAACCACCACCTGCCTGAACCGAATATGTTACACGGGATGGATTGATCAAACTTTTGGCCCTTGTATCTGAATCCTGCAGCTGAAATCGAGACTCGTCAAAATTAATTTTACGATCTATTGCTGTCCTTTTTAATGAGCCTTACGTGAACTGTAACCTAAGTTTCCTGTTTATAGCCAACAGGAGTGGCAGCCGGTGTGGTCTTCTGTTGATGTGGCCAGTGCCCAAAGGCATTTTTGTCCACACAACTGTTGCTCACTGCATATTTTCTCTTTTTCTTACCCTTCTCTGTAAACCTGAGAGATGGTTTCATCTGAAAATCCCACTAGCAGCCAGCAATTTCTGAAATACTCAGCCCTCTGTTCTGTCCACCAGCATGCCTCACTCAATATCATTTTAATACCCTTTTCTATGCCTTCTGACGTTTGGTTTAAACTCCAGCAAGTCATAGTTAACATGTCTACATAACTAAATACATTCAAATGTTTCACTGCGATTTTTTGTTTTATTCTCTGTTTGGGTAACCATGCAAATGACCAGGAGTACCTAATAAAGTGGCCATGGATTTTAGAATATAATGTCAATTTAAAATCATTAATCAATCACAGATGTGTGTTTTACGAGTACCTAAACAAAACCTATGCTCGCACATGGAAAACATGAAGACCCCACAGTGTAAAAAGCCTAAAAGCCCAAGATTCAGATGAGACCTTTGTGGCGCAAAGCACTACGACAACTTCATGCCACCCAAATCACTATGTAAAAGCCAACAATTTTTCACTGACTTAATCTACCACAAAATACACACATGCCACTTTTAGCATTCACAAAAAGCATTTTTCAGGAAGTATGGAGTGCCACTAGCGGTATAAATCCCAAAGAACAGATTCCAATTCCCCACTCCAAACCAATTTCCACCCCTAATGAAACTAACTAATAACCATGCCCAGTTTCTGTGTGTTACAGTAGAAATATAGCATAATTATACAAACCCTGCCCTCAAATGTAATTCCAGCAATTGCTATTTATTTGCCCATAGGCAAGCTTCATTTCCACTAGTGTGTGATATGGAATTTTAGTGGTTTCATTTGGCTTAACAGAGCGCCTTAGCTCTCTCTAGAATACCTATAATTTGTTAATAAAATCAACATTCTAGGAAGATTTAAACCCCATTTTGTATTTCACTGTCATATTGCATTATCAATTTGAATTGTCTTCCAGGATGTAATCTTCCAGCTAATTACTTGTATAAATTGCCTCTGCTGTTTCCATCTTCTGTCAGTGTAGCCCTTTTTTAAAAATCCATTCCAAGGGGTTTGCCAATATAAGGCGCAATTAACACTTCAACGGCAGTGACGTTACCAAGCGGCACCGTCGAGCCGAGCCGCGGCTCTGGTAGCACTGGAGAAAAGATGGAAAACAGAAATGTAGAAGAGGGTGTGAAAGAAAGGCAGGGAGTGTTGATGAGGAGCGAAATGGGGTTAATGTATGAGAGAATGTGTTCTGATGGAGGAAAAGGGGGAAGCCATGGCTGCGGGGTCTAATACTGTCCCAGTTTTTCTACACTGCCACTATCTCCTGTGGCTCTTGAGCACATTTTCACCCAGTTGATTAATGCCACCATCACAACCATCTCAAGTCTCTTTGAAGACTAGGGGGAAAAAATGCATAGGAGCTAGGATGAGCCACATAAAATTCTGTTCATCATTGTTCCTAGTTTTAGCCTAGTTTCAGTCTTGATTGCAGGAGATAAAATGTTCTAGGACGCAATGGCACTTGGTGCAACTGGGGCATTGTTCAGCACATAATTATATCAGAGAACAAATGGTCACCTAATAGCTCATGTCATTGTATTTTCTCAAATTAATTCTCTTTTTCCGGATTTTGGTGAATTGTCTGTCCTTATTCAAGTCCAATGAGAACACAAAGTTAATTTCAATGGCAATTTATGTATTAAGGTCATGCAGGTCATCCCGGTTTGGCAAAACAACAGACAAAACTATGGTTGCTACAAACAATCATTATTGACTAGTTTTTCAGATTAACAGATTAATAACAGAATACCAAAATGTCATGATTTGAGGATTAGTTGGAGGACCAGAGCGAAGACAAGAGCCAGGAAGCCGCATAATGAAGCGTGGAATGAATAATTTAAAGAGTGGAAAGCAAAAAAAAACTTCCAATAAATCCAAACTGGAACAAAGCTGGGCGTCAAAAACTGGTGATGACAGAATGGAGGGTTGCATAACGGGAGATCTGACAACTAGAAAGAGGGACAGGTGGTTTAAATAGAGGAGAAGGACAGAGACGAAAGCAGGGGGCAGGTGAATGCAATCAATCAATAATTAAGAGCAAGCAATGGAAGTGAAGGAGGAACGCTGACAGGCCAGACAGGGATCAAACAGAAACAGGGTACAAGGGACTAATATAATCATAAGGTGAAACACTAAGGATAAATAACCGACAAAATGATCTAAAAAAATAACAAAATCCAAACACAGACACCCAAGAATCGTGGCACAAAAAGTGCTTAATAGGAGATTTTATTTTTTTAAATAAAACTTAAACCAGAGGAAAGCTAAAACTGCATTACCTCAGGAGTTCTACATGGAGCATTTACAGACAAAGAAGGTTTTTCAACTTAAATACAAAATGTATAAAGTTTTCGAACAGTTGTGGCTCCAAAACTTCTCATGTTCTTTTGGCAAATGGCACGATTTAGAGTCTGTATCCAGTTGACAAATCAATTCGATTACATAATTAGTTGCCGATTATTTCAGTAATTGTTTAATCACGATTAATCCGATTAATTATTTCAGCCGTAATTGCAAATTTAAGGCGCTGAAAAATAAATTTACCCGTCCTCATTTAACTTCTGATGCTTCCAGGCAATGAATTAAACCACAATCCCAAACAGGTAGGATAAGGCAAACCAAAGAAAGCAGAGGAATGCAACATATTATATATTTTTTAGTAACAGAACAGCAAAATGAGGCCACGGTCATGATGATTCATGGCTCCAAATGAAAAAATAAATAAATAAAGAACATTAAATGATACTTTACCAGTGCAGTTACTGCCTAACAAATAACACAGAAACAGTATTTCTGCGATTCAATTCAAAATTAAAGCCTATTATTATAACACAAAATAGCCACATTAGAAGGACTGCTTTATCAACACAGGGGTGATACTCGACATACTAAGTGATTTTCCATTTGTAGCAATGTGCAGCTTTTGCCAGAGAACCACATGATGACCTACAGTGTTTTAATAGAGCTGGCAGGACTGGGCGAAGGAAGCCAGAGATGAGACTGGGCTGCGGCCAAACTCTCAGAGGAAGCATGAAAGGAACGAATGGTGAGACGAGTGGAGAAGTGGCTGCAATCATTCAGAGGATGTCCCTCTCCAAGTGGACAAACATCAGTCAAAGGCAGCGATTAGAGAAATGATAGAGTGAGCTCAGAAAAGAGAAAAGGAAACATCTGAGATGTGACATTGATAAACAGGGACAGAGCAGGGCTGTAGCATACAGAGAGAGCAATAACTTTCAATTGAAATATTGTCAATATTAGTCGCAATGTGATAAATTATCACTCTACAAGCCTTAAGATTTCATGGGAAATCAGTGCTTTTTAAAAAAAATTAGCATCTACTTGTAATGGGTGCTTCTGGACACATGCACACTTTGTGCAATTGGGTTTATAAATAATTCAGCATACAAGGTGCTTCACTGACAATATTTCACTTGCCAAGTACTTTGTGACTAATTAATTACTAAGCTATTTATTCAAGTTCCTCTTCAGGCAATGATAGTCCTAGTTCTGTCCAACAGTGTGCTCTTGTCGAGATTTACTATGGAGCTAAAAAGACCAGTTGAGGAGAAACTAGCCACATCAAAGGTAAGGAAAGAAACAGTTGATTGTTCTCTCGTCTAGATGCAAAATTAAACAAAAACCTATTCCAAAATGACAAAATGAACAACATGTTAGGGGACTGGATTTTTCTGCATAAAGTGCTTTATAAATTTGATATATATTTACTACAGATGCACCGATCATAACTCTGAGGTGCTGATATTCAATTACTCTTTAAAGCAGGACAGTGATCCAGGTGATCAGGCAATCAACAATTATAGAAAACAAATTAAAAAAAATAGATGGTGATGTTACTGCAACAAGTAACTTGCTGTGTGCTGTTTCCCACTGAAACCTTTACACCATTCATCAACATACCCACACAGTATATGTACAGTACCAAGGGCACTATTACAGTGATATACCCCAAAATGTTTTAGTTCTGGTGAATAACTACTCAATCTCTGATGTTTTGACATTTTCCACGAGGCAGCATGCTTATAAAGCATGTTAGTGCTTCCAACTATGCATTTACTGCAAAGTTTTACATTCAACACTTCATTAGGTCTGATGGACATAAATAAAATGTCAAAATTAATGTCACCTTTTCCTGATCAGTTATGATACAAATTCACCAAAGAGAAGCCAGTTTTCAGCATGATGAGGTCTGAGTCACCTCCACCCAAAAAAACGATATTTTATCTATCTATCTATCTATCTATCTATCTATCTATCTATCTATCTATCTATCTATCTATCTATCTATCTATCTATCTATCTATCTATCTATCTATCTATCTATCTATCTATCTATCTATCTATCTATCTATCTATCTATAGATATGTTTTTGTTGTTGTTTTTTTTTTAAGACCAGCACCAATGAAATTCATTCGCAGGACCACAGCCAGTGTTCAGTTGTGCTGTTCATAATGCCCACACATAATAACTTAAGTGTTTCAAGCAGGTGAAATTGATGAATGAGTCACAGTAGGAGGCAGATAAATACATCTTGCCCTCACCCTGTGCAATTTTTCAGAGCTGCCCATTGAGAAATTACAGATACTCTTTTGCAATCTCTTTTTTTTATTACCTTGATAAATTTAGAAACTCAGGGATCCCAGCCCAGGCTGCTTTAAGAGCAAATTTCAGCTTGTCGGTGTTGTTTGGTCCAGTTTCTCTCATCCTTTTGACAATATCTCTGAGATTCTGTTTGGGGTTTATGTCAATTCAGTTTGCTGGTCAGCCAAGTACAGTGACACCATAGCCATTATGGCGCCTATTCTTACTTTTTGTTGTTAGGGCAGGTGGTAAATCCTGCTGGAAATGAAGACAGAATCTCCATAAAGCCTGTCAGCAAAGGAAAGCATTGAAAGCTTCTCTCTTAGACGACTCTGCTGACTTTGGAGCTGATAAAACAGTGGATAAAGAGCAGCAAATAACTCACTGAATCATCCATGGCTGTGGACACTTCACATAGGATAAACAAATTAATTGATGTGCCTCCCCACTCTCCCTGTCCTTTTTCTTCCAAGCCCAGGTAAGATCTTTCTGAAATTGTCTCTAGTTTTCTTAAAGCTCTAATTCCAGCCGCAATCCACGTCTTGACAGTCGTCTTTCAAACTCTTGAATGGGCTTTGGCTCACAATCCTCTCAAGGCTGCAGTTATGCCAGTTGCGTGTGCACCTTTTTTTCTATTATTTCCTTCCACTCAACTTTCCATTTAAATGCTTGGGTACGACGCTGCCCTTTTGTGGCTTACCCTCCCCGTGGAGGCGGACTCTAACTGTCTGACGGACGACAATCAAGCCAGCAGTCTTCCTCATGACTATGTAGGCCGTAACATGACCATAAAATAACAATTTGATTCCTTTTAATTGGTCTTCTTAACCATACCGCCTCAGCAATGCCATAAAGGGATTGCCTCCATGCCATAACAAGCATTAAGTGCATATATTGTAACAGTGCATGGAATTTTAAGTAAAAAAATTCACATAGGTAAACAGATGACAGCTTTGTGATGAATCAAGATAATATAAAAGGTTATTCTTTTAAATCAATTGTGGAAATAAATGGTTTTTCTGTGATATTCTAATTCTTGTAGATGGACCAGTAAATCGAATTCTCTTCTCGTCTTCCTCCGTCTCTGTTTAATAAAGTGAAGCTTAATAAACGAGTTAAATGTCAGATCTATGAGGCATGGGGAAAAAAAGTAGCCTTTTCACCGGCTGGAAGAACAGCAGTCAGCTGAGAGTCTCTGGAGAGTGTAAAGTTGTTGTTTTTTTTTTTTCCATATTTAAGGAGCAGAGGAGTTTGTTCATACCCTTGCTCCCATTGTTCCCAGTCTAAACAGAGCACAGCCGTTGGGAGAATGGTGTTTGACCTCGCTTCTCTCTGCTTACATAATCTGTATCCTGAAGGGAGAAAACTGCCAGATCCCTCTAACACAGAAACACACACCCATAGCAGGGCCGTAGCCAAAATCTCACCACACAAAAAACAAGCGTGCTTTCATCGTTTCCTTCCCTGCACATTTAGGTTTTTTATGATTTTAGCCACATGGGTTCAGGGCTCCAAAAGTAAAAAAAATAAAATAAAAATAAATTTACACACATCCTCCCTTGTGCACGCACAGACTAACCGCCACCGAACCACCACACACGCACGCAAGTGTGTGTCAGGGAAAATATACGCGCTCAATGTTTACGGATACGCAAAAAAAAAGTGCAGACGCGTCAGAGGAGGGAAACTGATCACAGCTGTGCTGCAGCAACAAACACTGTGTATCAGTGTCCTGAAATAACTGCAGATGTTTTTACTCAAGCCCCAGGTAATTCTTTATGAATACAGCAAACATCTGAGAAGAATATAACCATTCATCCCCTGAAAAGAAACTAAAATTATGCCATAGCCTTTTACAAGTCCCTCCACTAATCCTGGGATAAGCTTGTTTTCCTTTCTATCTTATTTTTTTTACGTTTTCTTCATCTTCAGTGATTCAGCTGGTCAATAATTATATGATCTAATCAATAATTTTGAGGCTCAGATTGTATATGAAAATTTGCTTTCATCAGATTAAGGCTGTATCAGTTCATTTTTGTCAACAATAGGTTTTTATTCAAAAAAAGGAGCAATAAAAGATTGCACAAGTTCCTATAAAAACAACACTTGATGAACTGAAGTTTAGATTTATCAGTGTGAAAAGCAGGTTGATGAAACTAAAGACCTGTATTCGCTGCCATGGTGTAATTCTCTTCATATGGGTGTGTAAGTTGTGTGTGTGTGTGTGTGTGTGTGTGTGTGTGTGTGCGCGCGCGCGCACTTGACTCAGCTCGAGCCAAGGTTCTGTTTCCTGCCAAATCCACAGTGGGCGCATTTCAACATCTCTCCATAGCACAGAAAGATGAGGAGGAGGTGGAAGAGATACTTCTTCAATATAAGTGAAAAGAATTGAAATATATTACAGGAGTGATGTAAAACTGCACAAACACGCTCACAGGCGCGCACATGCTGCTGCACTGTGTGACACCCGGAGAAACACCTTGAGTTTCTACGACACCCATCTCCCGAGAGAACCGTTCCACTTCTTCGAGCGCGGCACTAGTGGAACTTTATCTGTTATGCACACATTTTGCTGCATGCAGCTTTAGGAGTTACGAGAGTCTTTACATCATTGAAAGAAATGCCGTGGTCACAAAGTGTAACTTGTAACACCTTCCCTATGTTGTAAAAAAAAACTGCTTTGAGACCAACTTGGGTAATTTTACATTGTGACAACCTCCAATAGGAGCAAAAAGAACTAATTTGGCCTTATGGTTGACAGTTTTATAATCCAGCACCATGTAATATGAGCTTTCTGACCATATATCACCAAGACAAAATTCTAGATGGCGTGACAATAGAGGCTACAACACACAATAAGATACCCAACAACTGCTTTTCCCTGTAGCGTATAAGGCTGTTTTCTTCTTGTCACATGCACTACATTGCCAAACGTATTGGCTCACCCGTCTAAACCATTCAATTCAAGGTTTAAATTCACTTCCACGGTCACTGTTTTTTTAAATCCAGCACCTTAGCATACAGACCGCCAGTGAAAACATTGGTGAAAGAACGGGTCGCTCTTGGGCGTACAGTGAATTTCAGCGTGGTACCGTCAACGGATGCCATCTTTGCAACTGGGCCACTCTTGAAATTTCCTCACGACTGAATATTCCACAAACCACTGTTAGCGGTATTATTACAAAGTGCAAGCAATTGGTAATGACAGCAACCCAGCCTCGAATTGAGAGGCCACTTAAAACCACAGAGGGGTGTCAGCAGATCGATAGTGAACAGAGCTCATCAACTTTATTCAGCAGACCTCCAAACTTTGTACACTTGGATTTGTTCAAGAACAAAGCGTAGTGTGCATCATAGAATGGGTCTCCATAGCGAAGCAGCAGCTTTTCTTACTTATATCAGGGATATAAGGGACTCCCAAAGTGTGGTGTGTGAGAGGAAAACTGTAATGGTGGTCTGACAGTGTTTTTTCTCCACACCATAAAGACGTGTAAATAAACATTTCCTTTGTAAAGATTAAATCAAAAACTGTCAACTTAATAAGTAAATAAAAATGTATCGTAATGATCTGTGTAAGACTTTATTGCTAAGTGCTGTTGCACACTTACTGTTTCTTTAAGTTTGCTTTGGGGTTATACCGGAAGAAATGTGGGGCTTCCGGGGGGAGGAGTGGTGGTTCAGGGGACTGGCGGGGTGAAAGCTGTCCCGTTCTGTTCGTCCTAAAATAAAGTGTTAACAGCAAAACATCGGTCTGGTGCTTGGGTGTCATAACGGAACGTTACAGTATTCATACGAAAATGTATTTATTTTGAAGAAATCGTCTTCTACACTTCATTTTAAGATGAAATATACGCATTGTGCTGTATATGCGCACCTGGCTTGTGGCATCTACTTCATTCATTCTGGCAAATATGCTCAATTGTCTGAAATCAGGGAAACTGTCATGCAGGTGAGACATCTAAGGTTAAAGTTAGTGATGAAGGAGGAGAGGAAGAGAGAGAGAGAGAGAGAGAGTGATGAATTGGAGGCAACAGAGGATAGAATTGCAACGGATCCAGGAGAAGAAAACGAGCGAGAATCAGAACACCTTCAAATCCAACGTAAGTGTCTGACCTCAAAAATGCACTTCTGGAACAATAGTCAAACATTCCCATATACACACTCCTAAACCTTGTGAAAAGACTTCTCGGATCATTAGAAGCTGTTCTAGCGATGGTAGTTACTGAATTTCCAATACAAGATTTCACAAGGATATGAGGTATTTACAAATGTGCACAAAAAGGTTTTTACGTTGTCATCTGTGTCACTTGATGTCCGAGAAGGTCATTAGGACTGATGGTAGACACCCTTCATTTTCTTTTGGATTCAAAACTACTACCTCTTTCAAAGACATGCACATTTTTTTCTTTTGTTTTATTTTATTTCAATGTTTAGTTCATTAAAAATTTTCAATTAAAATAAAGTTTACAAAAAATCTGTGTCACAGCCCTTAGAAAATCCAAATGGGGTTAGGGTTCGGTGGATCTCTTCTGATAACACAGTTTGTCTCTCAAATATTGGTTCGACCATTGACCGGTGACTTTTGACCTCCATCTCCACAGTAACCAAAAGACTGCGAGGGAAGGTTGGGGGGGTTACCCTTAACCTAATGTGTATGTGTGTGGTAATGTGTGGTTTTGTGCAACTGGGTACACCCGTGGGAATAGCAGTTTCTCACACACACACACACACACACACACACACACACACACACACACACACACACACACACACACACACACACACACACACACACACACACACACCACCTCAATTTCTCCCTACCTATAGAGCTGTCCTAATCTACCATCTTGCCTGGTCCACCGCTGTCCAGTTTCATATCTGTATTAGTTGGGCAAAGGCTGCAAGATTAATTCAAGCAGATTTAAGCAGTATGGACAGAAACAAACTGGAGAATGCTCGTGCCGCATATTGACAAACCATAATAGGGAGAACAATGCATGGACTGATGTTGCGATAACAATTCAGTACAATACTCCAAGCTCTTTTATAGTTTAAAAAAAATTAATGCTTGATTATTAGTCATTCAATAATGGTCTACTAAATAGGTGTTGATTGCAGCTTTATCATAGGCTAACATCAGACCTTAAAAGAAACTAATCCAGAAAAAAACATTTCATTTTTCAGCTGAACTCGCCTTGACCGTTAACCAGCTCAGGGGAAAGAAATCTGATCTTTTTCCAACAGTGAATGTACTCGAACCAAGCCTCAAAGATAACTCTAACAACAATACCGCTGGGGTAGTTACTGAAGGAAGAAATATCCAAAGTTAGCTGTTTTCAAATGTATGAAGTGCTTAGAAATCCAGTCAGAGGGCATAAAAAGGCATAGAAGGAAACTTATTTCTCTACAGAGGCATGCTGGCTGTTCACTCAGGCTGCCACAACAAAGACCTACAGTTATTTCCTTCCTTTGCCTTTTCTACACTGAAGCTTTCATCATTTTGAACCCAACTTTATAAGGTCGAAAAACAGAGCTATCTGCCACAGGTTGTCGATTTGTAACCCCCCAAGGGAAGTTTAGACACATCGGTGATGGATAAACTGACCCACTGCCCACTTTGGCAGATTCCTGGCAGGCTGAAAGTATTACAGCAAAGTAGCTCTTCTTTATTCTTTCTAAAACTAAACCTCAATCTGTTATGGAACATCTTGAAACATTTAGGAAAGTTGGAAACCTTTTAGGAATCTCAAAGCCAAGTCAAGTGTCTACTTTCTTTATTGAATGCATGAGAGGGCAAACATTTAAATGAGGCCAGCCGTTTTAACCGTGCCAACTAATCATTAAGAGACGATGCTCAGAACAGACCAGAAAGACAAAAACAAATATCTTAATTACAGTTATACAGGAGATATTGGAAATGGCAGTTTAAAGCTGACCCCATAAGTCTGATCTGTGCATCTCTAAACTAGTTATTCTTGCATAATTCTTTTTCATAAAGCAGATGATGAATATTGCAAGCTTCATATGGAAACATTTAAAACACAACAGCGCACAACTGGGAAACAAATGTACAAGCATGGAACCAGAGGAATGTACACTGGAACAACAACACATACAGATCTGACAGACACACACGTAAGAAAACAGCAGAGATGTCCCAAGAGGCACAAAGCATAATTTCATAATGGTGGTGCGCACATCATGTGTGTGACGGAGAGAATGTCTGAGTGAGATGTGTGCTCGAGGAGGTCATTATGTGGTCACACTGAAATTAAAAACATTTCTGCACTCGGAAAAAGAAAGAAGCGATGGAAAATGAGTGAAAAGCACGAGTTTACGAGAGTGTGTGCTCATTTATAACCATCTGCGTTGGCGTGCAAAAAAAAGAGAGTCAAAAGACAAAAGTCTTCCACTGCAGGGGATGAATTGTGTGTGACTATTTAGCTTGCTTTCTGTCCAGGTACAGTATGCATGTGTTGAATATTTATAAAGCGAGCAAACAACGCAAAGGTGATGACTAGAAAACGATTGCAACGCTAATGAAAGTGAATGAATTTGCGAGCAGATTTTAAATGAGGATGTGTTTCTAAGCAGATATAGAGGTAAAAAAAAATGTTAGTAGTACCACATATTGTGTTGAGGAAGTTGACAATTACTGAAAACAAGTCATGCTGATAAGGATATAGTTAATCCTGAGTTGAAGTTAGGCTTTGTGTCTTCTTCGGTGTTGTGTCTATGCCCTGATTCAAAAAACACGAGTTCAAAGGATTATTACAGGCATCTGTGGCAGACCACGTCCACTTTACAGCCCCCGCCTAATCACTGGGAATGACAGCGCAAAGCCAAGTGTAACTCTGGAGATGAAAGCAGGTGGCGTCATTGCTGCCGTGGTTACCCCGTGCGTTGCCATGTCAACCTCAGGTAAATACAGGTATGGGAGAAGATCAAGGGGAAGGGTTGGGATCTTTGTGACAAACTGCTTTGTGCGAAAAGAACAGGTGGAACACTTTGTCTCTGACGTTGATTTGCTGGTGGAACTGTGTTCAAGTCTCAGGAATGAGTCCCTGTGTTTTCCTCACTGATACCGAGGCTGGGTGGACATGATTGCTGGAAGATGAAACATTTGCAAATTTCTACTTGTCGGTACCAGTAAGGAGCTCTAAAGAACATGCTGCCATAGTAGAAAAGGCACATTAAGTTGGCCTGTATCTAACAAGGATACAACTCTACTGCACATTTTTTACTCACGTTAACTACTATAATCATAAAATGTTTAAGACTTATGGATCAGAATGAAAAAAATACTTCCATCTCATGCAAAACATATTGTTTAGAGCCGTAGATATATGGTTACTAGTACTAAGGAAAATGTTGTCAAGCTAATTAGCTATGTAGCGCTAAAAAGCAGCAACTAGAGATCAGAATTTTGTAGACAATTTCCTCTCTGCAATTTCATTAAAGCTTAGACATACTGATAATTATTTTTGGCAAATTCTGATATCTCTTTATAAACTATAATGTAAGAAGATATAAGAATGACATACACATTATTATAACCCATAAGTAAGTTATTAATAATTTATATAAGCAGCATTATTAAAACATCAGCGTTTCCCTGGAGACTATGGTTTCTTATGGTAGCATTTGCTGTACTCCATTGAGCCTTTATGTTATCTGCTCTAAGTCTTGGTCTCTCTTGTTGTTTTGCAGACTGAATGAACTGAAGACAGGTCTCAACATTATCCATGACATGCTGAAAAGAAATGACTACTTGAAAACTTTTGTATTTACTGTTAGTTGTAATAAGAACTCTGAGAAGCCCTACCCTTGAGAGATATTTTATAGTCATGTATAGATATTTTATAGTCTCAGGTATATTGGATGGATTATCTAATCCTTTAACCTCCCACTGAACAGACTTCACAAGGACAAAATGTTGCACAAAACAATCTGCCAGTAGGAAGCAACCTCGGCAGGTGAACGTTTTTATTGTCTGTTGATAGTTGTTAGTCACACTATGGGATAAGTAGAACTGCAACACGTCGTTCAAAAATAAACTTTGCTACATCCCGGTACAGGGAAAAAATGAGATCATCACTGTGTAGACTGATCTATAAATACATTGCACTCTATTTGATCCGTTCATCAAAGACCTGTGTGGCGCTGCTCTGTTGGCTTACTGGTGTGAGCCCCGAATGGTGATTTTAGGTTTCCTTTAAAGTTTTAAAGGTTTTAGTGGTTGACATCACACTCGTTTACTGATTATGGTTTAAACCAAGGAGAATGGCAATCTTAATCAAAGCTGTGTTACTGAACTGGATTACTGTGGAACTTTTTGACAAACTGTCAAACCATCCCAGCGTGTCCTGTTCGGCTGACGTACACCGTGGAGACGCTAGCGCAGCTGTCAATGCGCTACGCAGGACTTGCCCCCACATGATCTGCCCAAGGCTGTCAAAGTTAAGCATGGTCGGCCTCCGCTAACGGAAAAGAGGTAGACGGGGGGGTTGGGGGGGGGAGAGGGGATAACTGACCCAGCAGTGGTCCAAGCTTTCCCGCCCATCCATGATTCTCTGTAATGCGCAGTCACTTCAACGCCAAATAGATGAACTCTGAATCAATGGCAGATAATGTTTCAAGTACTGTGAGTCAAATGTCTTGGTACTCACAGAAATATGGCTTCACGGGGATATTCCTAATTCCCTGGTTGAAATCGAGGGGTTTTCTCTTATCCGTGCTGACAGAGACGATTCGTCAGGAAAGAGCTGCGGAAGGGGTACGTGTGTATGTTTGTGTGTGACAGATGGTGCAAGTGTTACATTGTGAGGGAAGCTACCTTCAACGCCAATGTTGAAGTCCTGTGTTTGAGCACAAGTCCCTTTTACTTCCCACAAGAGTTTGAAAATATGGTCTTCCTTGCCGTGTATGTGCCACCCAGGGGCGACGGTGCCAGAGCTGCGACCTGCAAAGCAGACTATGTCCACCAGCAGCTTCAAAGGACACCAGGAGCCCCAACCTTCATTCTAGGAGATTTCCACGATTCCTTCCTGTATTTAAATAATATAGTCCATGTAATACAAGGGACGGTAACATTTTGGATACCTTTTATGACAATTAAAAAATGGCTACAATACCAAATCCCCTCCTGTTCTGGGAAAACTCTGACCACAACACTGTGCATTTGATTCTCACATGTCAGCCTAGGCTGAAATGCAACAAACCTCAGGTTAAAACAGTAACTATGAGAAGAAGGAACAGAATGGAGACCGTAAGAGGAGGCTTCTTGTGGACTGATTGGTCTATTTTCCATAACAACACAAATATAGATGAAGCAGCTGAACTAGTAAGTGACTACACACAATTCTGTGTTGATAACACTGTTGCTAAAAAAAAACATTATTGTTTTCCCCACTAACAAACCAAACATTATGAAAGACATTAAGGCAAACAAGCCTTCAGCAACAATAGAGCACACAAAAAAAGATTTCATTCAACTGCTTAAGGAGGCCAGGAAGAGACCGAAGGACACAACTGAAGAAAATTTCCCTTCAGTAAATTCCAAGAAATTATGAAGGTCTGTTAAAGCCATAACCAACAAGGAAACCCCCACAGAAAGCACTTAATCACAGCAGATGATTTTAATACTTTTGCAAATGAGATAACACCGGCTTGGTGCCCTTGTTTAAAAGTCACTGGACTCATTCACCCTTACCTCCCTCTGGAAAAAACAAAAACAAAACAAAAACATTACACCTGTTCCAAAGAAGTTGTGTCTGTAGGAAAATAAAGACTACAGACCAATAGCACTTCCCTTCTGTAGTGACGAAATGCTTAGAAAGATACATGGTGTCCATGTTAAAAGCAGATTTCTACCAACTGCTAGACCCATACCAGTTTACATATAGGCAGAATAAAGGTGCCGAAGATGCTGTAATCAGCCTCACTCACTTGGCTCTGAAACATCCGGATGACTCCGATACCTATGCTCATTGACTCATTGTTGATTTTAGTTTAGCTTTTAATAAATTACAACCTCCTCTACTGATTCAGAAAATGGTCACCATGAATATCAACCCTTTCATCATTAAATGGTTCATATAATTTCTGAGAGGTTGCTTTCAGAAGGTGAAGGTTAATCACTCTCTCTGACCCAAAGACGTCCAGCATAGGTGTACCACAGAGTACACATTACACACTAGTGACTGTGTGAGCACGTTTTCCAGTAACTTTATCCTTAAATGTTATGATGACACAGCAGTCCTCAGTCCAGTTGCAGTACAGATAGCAAAAAATCATCCTATCTTTCAGAAATCAACAACTTAGTATGGTGGTGTGACTGTAATCGACTTGTCATAAATGTAAAAAACAAAAAATACAGAAGAAATAGTTTCGACCCCAAAGCAGTTGGTGACCACTCTATTTTATGAAAATGAGTTCAGTCAACTGAGCTCCTACGACTACCTGGTGGTCTATATAGACAAAATATTCTCTCGAAAACAAGCATACTGACAACCTGGCCAGCCATATTGAAAATGTGTAGCGCTCTACGTTCTGCACATTATCAATCTGGGACTGCTCCCATCGGATCTGTTTGGGGAAAGGAGAGACATACAGCAGAACTCTCTGAGCTGATTGGACAAAGCGCCACCTAGTACCCGCCTACCAAAGGTTGGTTTTAGCCAATCACAGTATCGATGAGAAACCACAACACGTTACCCTGGTCACAGCACTTCTTGCTTTTCTTCTTTCAAGGATAAAATCGTGGATTCTGACAAAACTGATGTGACAGCAGCAGCTACGGGAGCGTCCTCCTGCGCTGCCATGTTTATTTTGGTTCAGCTGTGGGCTCAGCCGCCCTTTTGCTTTCGTCGCACCGGTATGTCTCGCCTTAAACCACAATACTGCAACCATTTTTGGTTCGGTGACAAACGGTTGAAGCGGGAGCGGTACAAGATGGATTCTTGTGTGTTTGTGAACGCACAAATACCACGAGAACTCAGCTCGCAGGCAAGGTTACCAAACTACAGCAGAGGATGTACTTCTTTAGAGGAGTCCATGGGGTTAGTCAAAAGTCATGCTTCTCTCCTACTAGGGTAGTGATGGAGAACCTATTACATTTCAGTATACAGGCTTACTATTGAAACATGCCAGCGCAACTAAATGAGCTCTCCCCAAAGCCTGAAATTCAGTTTTCTAAATAGGGGCAATTCTCCCCTTACGATATTTGCAGAGGGGGATTTATACACCTCTTTTTTTTTGGGGGGGGGGGGGGTGGGGGTAATATCTATGAGCCTGAAAGAAGTTCTTACACTGTCCTACTTATGCCTTAGAATAATATGCAGCTTTAGTTTCCTGTCACTTTCTTCCTTCCTAGTTGTCATCTTAGGTGGCTTTCTCTTGTCTCCTCTGTTCCCTGTTTGTTCTCCTCTATTCACTTCTTTCCCTTAATAACGCGGGAGTCAAAGGAGGAAACAAATGTAATAATTTCTGTCCATTCCTTTTTCATTAAGGTAACTACCATAAGCTTGATGTCTCTGTGTTAAGCTTTTTAAAAGCGGAACACTCCATGTCTTACAATTAATTTAACCAGATGGCAAAACTTTTCTTTGGCCAATTAATTTTCTGCAATAAAGTAGGCAGTTTTTAGAGGCCCCTTCATTTCCTCTTCACATTGCAACGGTGCATTTTCAATACCTTTAGCCATCACATTTTTTTGCTGAATCTGCCTGTTGTTTTCTTTTCACTGCTGCTGTATCAGAAACGGCGCCACTGAAGTGGACGTTTTACAAATAAAGCAATTCATTTCACCGTTGTTGTGTTCCAGCCATGGATATATTTTGAGCCAATTACCCTGAAAATTGTCTTTGGGCTGCTTCGTAACGTTACCTGTGCTCGGAGGATCCGGGTCATTCCCAACATCTCTGGCTTCAGCGCCGCCAGCAGTTCTTTCCTGTTTTTTTTGGGAACGGGTTCCCCTTCAGCTGATGTAACAGTGGATTTACATTTTAACCAGCGGTCCATGTTTGCTTTACCTTACGGTTAATAGCGTTGAAACCTTGTAGGTTGGCTGGCATTATATGAACTGTATTTGCGTGAATCAGTTATATAATGCTCAAAACCTGCGATCCCGCTCTGAATTTCAGGCCCTGTCTCCCATTAAATTAAAACTACTGCAAAAGTTATCAGTGAAAAGATGGTTGGGCCATCCAGCTACTAATTAAAAAATAAGTGCTGAAAAATGCACACAAAAACAAATATTCTCCATTATGACAATGAGATGTTTCCTTTAGTTTAGAAAAATAGTTTAAACCATTTAAAAATTCCTTTGTGTCCTTGTCATTAAAAATGCAAAAGAAGAGTGGGACAGTTATCAAATCCTATCACCTGCTGCTATATTTGACTTTTCAATCACACATTATGATTTGGACAGTTTTAGTGCGCAGGGTGCCCTCTGTTCTTAGTCTTATAAATCCTAAATTGTTGTCTACAATCCATTTATTTATGTACATGTGAATGGCTTTCATTTTTTTATGTCAAACTAGGGCTGGACAATAATTCAATAACAATATATATCGATCGATAGACGTGTGGCGCGATAGGAAAAAATAGGGTCGATAAAAGTTCGATAGAGAGTTTTCTTTCCTTCCTTTCAGCCTATCATATTAGTTGATGCTACAGTCACTACTTCCTCTCGACCAATCGTAATCGCGGACCCTGGCACACCGTCACAAAGCGCCGCTCTCTCAAACCACAACACAGAGCACGTGAATATGTCGCAGCAAGTAGCGGAGGAGGAAACGGTCCCAAAACGGGGTTTTACTAGTTCGCCAGTCTGACAGAAATAAACCACAGTGATTTGTAAAACTTGCAAGGAACCGGTAAAAACAAAGTCTGGTAACGCAACCAACTTGTTTCATCATGTAAGCCGCTCAGCCGCTCACTACCGCAGCAGCGCAAGCTGTATCAGCCCCGCGCGCTGCGCGTCTTCGTGGGAATCTTCTGGAACTTCATCCAAAACAAAGCAGGTATAGCAGCTAAACTGGACTCCCTTATTTGTGATAAAATGACAAAGCGTCCAAGCGGCATAAGGACATCACGCATGCAGTAAAATGCTTCATAGTGATGGATATGCCGCTGTTGTCTGCAGCTGAAAAACCTGGCTTCAATTACTCGCCACTCTTGATCCGCGATATAAAGTTCCGGGCCGCAAGTTTTTCTCTAACAGCGCTCCCTAAATAGTGCAACGAGTGCCGTGAATCAGTGCAAAATGAGCTGCAGTCTGCGTCTTCCCACGCCACAACCTCGGACCTCAGCCGTGCATCAGCCTCTCAATTATGAAACCTGAGAAGTAACTAGTGTACTATTCCCACCTAAATAGGCTATTTTATTTATTTATTTGGTATATTTATTTTGTTCATTTTACTGGTCACTTTAGTTTATTCTTTGTCATTATTTAATAACATAACTCAGGTCTCTTAAGTTATTTTTCTTTAAAAAAATTCTGTTATGGTTAAAAAAGTTGGTTAAATAAAGATTTAATTGGATTTCTGTGTTTGTGTTCTTTATTAAAATTAAATCATTTAGCAATATCATAAAATGTCCAGGCAGAGCTGCACATAAAATATGGATTTAAATATTTTCAATAATTATTGATATCGATCAATATGCATTTTTTTTATCGATAAGCTTTTTTTCTATATCGTCCAGCCCTATGTCAAACTTTATTTTACTTTCAATATTTGATTGTAGATTTGCACGATTTTTTTATATATCTATTTTTAGTGCAGCTTCACTTGCCCAAAATGGGGAAAATAAAAGTATATTGAATTGAAATGACAGCTCCCAGTGAAGAGTGTCGCCAAACAAATGCAAAGACCGGAAAGTGCTTTGAAAACATCCACCTCTGTCATGGTTGTTGGCCATGAAATGTGTCATGCCTGTGGTAAATGTTTGACAGTTTGCTGACAGAATACGGCGCTATAAGGAGGAAAAGAAAAAAACAGACAAAATGCTGAAACGGGCTCCACCTAAGAAGAGCTTCATCGTAAGATTGTGGGCTAATAGCTAACCAAATTTCAGTAAAATCCTGTAACAGGTTTTCAGGATTGCTAGCTTAGAAACAAACAAACACACTTCAAGGCTATCAGGGATAAAAACAATAAACTGCTGGCATCAGTACTAAATAAAGCCCCATCTGCTAAGAAAGCTAAGCCTTGTACTGATGTTACACAAGTCTCTGGGAAAACTGAGACTGACATAATACTCTGTACTGAATGACGACTTATTATGAGAAAGTAGAAAGTCTTGTTTATTTATATTTAACCAATCCGAGTGGACTAGCTTTTTTAAGAAGACTGCCAGATTATGTTGACACCATATTCCTTGAAGAAGTATTCATACTTCTTTAATTTTTCACATCTTCTCACACTGCAGCTACAAACATTAATGTATTTTATTGGAAGTTTATGTGATAGACAAACAAGAAGTACTGAATGATTATTAAAATTATACAGAATTGGTATTCAATCTCATTTTAAATAAAACTATTATTTGAAGACCTTGCAGTAAGGCTACATGATATATAACAAATTTATCATCATCATAATATAAGTATGCACAATATAAATATCACAAAGGACTGCATGGAAAACAACAACCACTAGCTAAATAAATAATTATATCATATTCATTCTCTGCATGTCAATCATTTGTGCTGTGATATTTGGTTAATTCGTTTTTTTGATTTTTCTGTAAATATATTCTTTTTTTCTAATTATCCAGATACAACTTTTTTCAATAAGAACATGCTATTTAATTGGAAATATTACATGATAATTTCCCCCCCCCCCCCCCCCATTATCTAAATCAGTTCTACGTTTGTAGGGATTCTTGGGATTCCTCCTGAGGAGCTGGCCCAAGTGGCCGGGGAGAGGGACGTCTGGGCCTCCCTACTGAAGCTGCTGCCCCCGCGACCCGACCCCGGATAAGCGGAAGAAGACGGACGGACGGAGTTCTACGTTTGTAATAAACCAGAAAGAGAAAGACATGAACTCTTGTACATATAAGTATTTGTTTATTTTTATTCCAGGACATACTGTCATCACAACCAACATTATTGAATATTGTTTTTTTTTGTCCTTATATCAAGTAGCCCTATCTCAGCAGGACAATGGCTCTAAACATACATTCTGTCGTGATTTAGGGTTCTTGTTTGTTTTGTTTGGACTTTTCTGGAATCTGCTCTGTCACTTCTTCTTCTTCTTCTTCTATAGTGTTTTCTGGCAGTTTACAAACTAAGTGTATTACCCCCATCAACTGGACGGAGATGTAATTCAGAAATTAATTCTCTGTCACCTCTCAGCCATCAGCCTCTATCCAATCAGCTTAGCCATCTCCCTGCTGTCACTCACGACCAGATCAGCTCCACCTGCTGCGGTCAATTAGAGTCAACTCTGCTCACCTGCACCCCTGACTACTTATACCTGTCTCGTTCATCCGCTCACTGCCAGAACGTCTTGTCTTGCCTCATGTGCACTGTCACCTTGTCACTCCCACTTTGTGTGCGCTCAGCCTGTTGGACTCTGAATTTCTGCTTGTGCTCAGCCCTTCTGTTCTGGTCAGCTCCTGCCTTCATGATTCAGTTTAAGTCTGTCTCTGCCTGCAACTACCGGTCGGTCTGATTCCCCTGCCCTGGTTCTGCTCACAACACTACCTGCATCTTCTGGTTCCTTGCTCATCCCTGCCTCTTCCGCCACAACTCACCTTTTTCAATAAAGGTTTTTAAAATGTACTCAAGGTACTGTCAGGCTGAATATTGGGTTCCCCAGTACTATACTTAAAACATTCTGCGCTACACTTGAATGGTTTAGATCAAAGCCTGTTCATGGCTCAGTCAAAGTTCATACCTAAGTAGACTGAGAATATTTGGCAACAGGGGGCAATAACTGATTGTCTCAAACCAATCAGACTATGCTTAAGCCTTTTTACAAAGAGGAAATGACAAAAAAAATTACAATTTTGCAAAAATATGTGTTAGTAGTGAACAATATCTCAATACAATGCCTTCATGTTTGTGGTTGTAATCTGAACGAAAAGGGAATATATTCATGAATACATTTACAGGCCACTGTATAAAGATTTTTAACTACCCAGGCAATGCCCCTAACTGAATGCTTTGACCTTTTACAATAAGACACTCTGGTACACAAAAGCCCACCCTGAGTTAATCACAAGTCTATATCTCTTGTTAGGAATCTGGGCCATCCAGATCTCCTCTGATATCTATCTCATTTACCCCAAAGCTGATTTTCTCAGCTGCATTAGCGACGTCTGTGATTGCTTTCCTTATAGCACTGCTCTCTGACCCCCACTGCACCCAGGAGAATTGTAGTGGAATGAAGCCCCAGCATCCCAACTCAACTGGATGCACTTCTAATTTCCTTCCTCCTGCCTCACACTGGTAAGATTGCTGCGTTGCAGTCCATTTTCACTCACACACCTCATACACAGCCTCCTCTCAGGGGGACCAGCATCTGACAAGTCTACTTAACGCCAAGGTTTGCTTTTTTTTTCTTGCTACCCACAATTTTGATTTGCTTTCCTGTTTGGATGTGAATGATAAGAAGGAAGATTAAAAAGTGAAATCTATCTCCGTGACTGTTCAATCTGATCAAGTCGATCATAACTAAGGTTTTTCAGAGTGTTTGTCCATTGGCTCATTCACATAAAAATTTGAGAAATGCATTATGTAATGTCAATAAGATTTAGTCATTAAAAAGATTACTAAGGGTATTTTATTGTTCAAATAGCCCTGTCTTTCAGAATTTAACCCGGTTTCTCTCCTACAAAAAGCTATTGGTTGAGCTTTTACTGTGACTGACTGTATTTGTTTCCTTCATCCTCTATACTTGAAAACTGGCTCAGAGCGTATCTGCTTAGCTGTGCTGCTCTCCTAGATGAAGCCACTAGAGTAGCTAGTACTGCCCTAATTACTTTTTTGCTTTTCTCCCACATAGAAAGTACCTCTGGGTCAGCCTGCGTTCTTTCTGTCTCTGCTCTGTCTTCTCTGACCTCCAGTCGGTTGTGGCAGAGGGCTGTTCACACTGAGCCTGGTTCTGGTTCAGTTGGAAGTTTCTGCCTGTTAAAGGGGAGTTTTCCTCTCCACTGTCGCTACATGCATACTCGGTATGAGGGGTTGCTGCAAAGTGAATGACAATGCAGACAACTGTCCACTGTCGCTACATGCTTATCCAAAAGGTGTAAATGCTACAACTCAATGACTCGATGCAATCTGCCGGGTTTCCTTAAATATCTATATTTTTCAACCAATCTGTATAGCTGACTTTGTAAAATGCCTTGATATGACATTTGTTGTTAATTGGTGCAATATAAATAAACTGAATTGAAGTAAGATTGAAAGGTTCACTTAGTAAAGCACAAATAACTTAGAAATAGATGAGGATGATAACGGACCTTAAAAAGACCACATTAAGTGATGCATCATCTATGTAAGATCTGTATTTTCGTTATTGCTGCTTTGATAGACTTTCGCTGGTCAAAGCATAGCGTCTGCAGAAGAGTGTAAAAGAGCACAGCTGGAGGAATAGCTGCTCACGCTGCTGACTCAGCATGCCTTTCCTCTGCTTTCCTTTCCATGGCAACACATCCATTCTCATCTCCAAATCTTCATACTTGATTCAGATTGCTTTGTTTTTCACCTGTCTGACTCCTTTGTGAACTGTCTGTATGCATGGTCATTCTCAATAAGTGTTTCACACAAAGACAGAGTTGACTCCTTTAAAAATACGCCTAGGGATCTACAAACCAGAACGCATGGGCATGCTCACATCCCCACATCTTAGAGGAGATTAATTTGCGCTTTTATCACAAAGCCTCGGTCCCCAGAGTGCCTAGAGGAGACTTCTTGGGCAAAGGGACTGCAGGCCATTGCAGAGGGGTTACTGAGTTATAGGCATGGGTGTACACTTGTGTGTGAGGCAATCAAAGCTAAGTCCACACTTGAGTGCTTCCCAAATAACAGAACAGCCACAACGAAGACATTAGTCTGCGTTTTCTATATTTTATCGTTTACATGTGTGATAAAGATAGTTTCAAATTTTGAAGTGGGGTTCTGTAAAACAGTACAAGTGGCAAATATCTTACATGTAGTCGGTAACTTTCATGGTATCTACTTAATATGAATCCCAATTTGATGGTCCCAGTGGCCAGATCTAATAGCTAACTGGACTTCTTACATCGGCTCAGATCTCAAAAACATCCTAACGGTAATACAGGCACTATATCAAGAGCCTTTTTGCTTTTGTCAGGTTGCAGAGCACAATTAAAGACACAGGGATTGTGAATGGGAGGTTGGAAATGAAAAAAGTAAGGCCATGTGACTAATATGGGTGTAAAGAGATCTTACGACAAGATATCTTCCAAAATTAACATGCCACAAATTTTCTTGTTAAAGCAAACTCTGGCTCCTGAAGCCCCATCTAGTTGCTTACATCATGTGACTTTGTCGGTTGAAGTAAGTGTAACCTAGAATTATGAGCCTCTGACATAAAGGGTAGGGATTTAAGCTTGTCACTTTGTATGTTTGTTTGAGACTAATTTTAACGTAAGAAAGGAAGTAGTTCATGAGTTGCAGCTGTGAGGTCATAGTTGCCTGCTTGGGTAAAACAAATAAATTTGTACATTCAAGATAAAATAATTTTGTGAATAACTGAGAATTTGCACAGGCATTTTGTAAATACTGTGAGCATACTGCAACTGGCTAGCTGTTAGCCACTATCAATGCTAAAGCTAGCCTGTATTTCTGAACTTTCTTTTGGTGTTTTTGTTTTTAATGACTCATTTGATCATGATCGTTTCTTGAAAACCCAAACTATAATTTTGTGTTGTGACTTGAATATATTGGTGTGCCTCTACTATCTACCCAGCAGAAAAGAAACACAGTGTAATACCCAATAAAATAGTGTTAATTATACTTATGCAATTTTCTTTTGCTTTTCCCTCAGCCTTGTATTTATACCAGACAGTTACTGTGACTAGAAAAACTTTATACGTTCCATTGTCAGTATGTGTTTCATACAGGGAGAGCAGAGGAGCTGCACTACCTCCTAACTGCATTTTAGGTGAAAACAATCATCAAATTCTGCACAATAAACACCCAATGCAAACACCGCAAGGGTTTAAAAGTCCCTTCAATAGTGTCCACGTGAACCACAAACGTTACAGTTTAAACACTTCAGAAATTAGGAAATATCCCTTTAATCCTAAAGCAGCTTCTAAAAAAGTACATTATTGGAAGTTTCTTTGATAACATTTATCTGTAAATTTAAATGGTCTTGAAACACACAAAAGACTATACTTATTTATCAACAACTACAACCTGCTCAAACCTTATGTGTTCGCTTTAATTTTCCTTTTGTAAGTGAAACTAAAGTCCTGTTTGGATTCATGTTCACTGTGATGAATAAATGACTCTTGTGTTGCTGCCGCTGCTACTGCACCTCATCACAGCGGAACGCTACACTGCTTCAATCAATTGCTGGCATGCCTGACAAGTCAGCTGCAGAGCAAGAGTTGGGGGGTAAGAGAGCTAAATACAATGCCTTTACATCGGCAAGAATCCACTGCAGCCCCCTCACTGGGTCACAACGAAAACTTAGTATGCTTTTAGCACTACAATTTGTTGTTGTTGTTGTTGTTCAAGATTTTAAAAAAGATGCACAGATCATCCAAAACTGATTTTTTTTTTTTGAAAGGTCTTAGCTGCAGATTCAGGTTTTGACTACTTTGTTTTCATTATAGCAAAAAGAGATCAATGTTCTCTAGGTCATTTGATAGCGGCATCCAACAGATAATGAAGGAACTACAAGATTAACCTCACTTATGCCTCAAACCATACGTCATGTAGCTTGTAGCTTTTGATTTTTATCTACCTGAAATAAAAGTAAAGCAAATGACATGCTACTGGTTCATGCATTTATAGCCTAAAAAAGGTGGAAACCCTTAGTTTTGAAGAAAGACTTCTTAGTATGTAAGCATTTCTTGGATAGCGAAAAAGATCTGAGTTTTCACCGTGACTTAGCAATCATCAAAGCTTATCGAAGAAAAAAAAAAATGGACAATCTACGGCCGACTGATAGAAGCATCTCTAATTACAACTGACAAAGCCATGCATGTATTATTATCACTGACATATACAATCAATGGCTGTGAATATTTCTAAGTCATCACAAGAACATGACTTGCTGTTAAAGGGGGGGGGGGGGGGAGCAATAAACATTTTTGCAGCTCAATGCAGCTCACATCACATCGTGCCGTCTCACCGCCACATTTGCAGCCACATTCTTCAACACGCCAAAGCCACAAGACAATGCACTGGATGCACTGCACAGGAAGTAAACATGACTCCCACTCCACTCTGTCTGAGTGTGGGAAATGAAACCTCATACTGACACTGACCTTTATGGTCCATCCTTACAGAAAAGCCTTATTCTTCTCTCTCAGATTAGTCCATTTTCATAGATCTCAACTCAAAAGCAGGAAAGAGACCATCATCATACAATGTCAAGGAAAAGTCTTATACAGTAGTTCACATTTTCTGATGTTACAAATCCCAACTTTAATGTATTTAATCCACACAAAACAGTGTTACAATTAAAAAGTGGAGGGAAGATGATAATGCCTTTCTTTTTTTATATTTATGAATAAAGATCCCATAAATTGTATCTCGCATTTCCAGTCAGCCACTGAGTCAACGCTTTTATCCAATTACAGCTGCAAGTCTTTTGGGGGACGTCTTTACAAGCTATTTTGATACAGTACCATTCTTCGCAAAATAGCTTAAGCTCAAATAGTGAAAAGCAATCTTTAAAAAAACAACAACAAAAAACTAATATTTTTACAATTGCTTTTAATTAACCATTTCAGTGTGTTGATGGTTAATGTGGTTTTTTTTTTAGTTTTCTTCCGTACAGCACTTCCTGATCATTGTCTTGAAAGGTGCAATATGTTTTGATTACATATTATTAAACGTGTCCCTGCTCAAATACCACTGAATTGAGTTTTTTTTTTTAAGATTTTTAAAAAGATGCTGATGAGACATATCAGCCATTTGATTTAGTTGCGTTGGACCAGGGACACAACTAAAGGTTTCAGGACTCTGACCCTCAAAGACTGGAGTTTGACAGCCCTGATCTGAACCATTCTGTTGTACCTCTGGTATCTTTATTTATTTATTTTCCAGCTGGAAAATGAACCTCCAGCCCAATATCTAACATGTTCCACCCTCTTAACTGGTTTTCTTCCGGCGTTGCCCTGAATCACCCATCGTCCTCTGGACTTTGACAGGCTTCCTTTTCTCTGTTGAAGAAAAGAAGCCCACAGCATGATGCTGCCGCCACCATACTGGACAGTATTTTTTACGTATAGGTCAAAAAGTATGCATCCCTTCCTTCCACTTTCCAGTCAAGCACTTGCTCTGTCACATCAAGTCACAGGGACACACATCAGATTGTGGTGGTAATGTAGCAAAATGTGAAAACACGGTTTGTCTTGATTTCCTGATCACATCACACTCAGTCTCTAGCTTTTGCGAGTTGAACATCCAACTGTAGGGGGGAACTCGGTGCTGCAGTTACTATCAGAATCTGCCTGTTGAAGAACTTTGTTTCTGCTTCTACAACATAAACTCCATAAAGTTGTGCTTTGTACTGCATGTTCAAATGATAAGAAAAGTACTAATGCTCTGCGTTGGCAAAAAAACAGCGCTTGCCGTGCATGAACGGGAAAGTGACAAACCTTGACAGGGGAGCTCCTGGTGGCCACGGGCAGCTCTCTAACTGCGGTTCCCGGAGGGGAGGCGGATATCCCGGCTGCGTACCCATGCAGCGAACCACCGACTAGAGATTGCCGGCCGCCGCCGCCTCCTGCGCTCCCTCGCTGGGGCCGCTGCTTGATGCCGTCCAGGAGGCGAACTAGGAGGATATTGGCCGGCAGGTCGTCCACCCCGCAGTCCACCAGGATGCGGCACTCCGGGCAGCGGAGCTCGTTCCTGGAGCTGACGATGTTCTCCAGGCAGCGGCGGCAGAAGGTGTGCTGGCACGGCAGCACCTTGGCCGTGGTGTCCAGGCGCTCCAGGCACACCGAGCACTCCAGCAGATCCAGCAGCGACGAAGAGTCGTCCATGTCGGCGGAGAGGGCGAGCATCTGGGCTTCAGTGTGCGTGGATGCGCCGCGGGGACTTTTGCTGAGGAAAACAGAACATTCTTGGAGGTGAAGCCTGGTGGTGGGAAAGGTGCCCACGGACGCACCTCGATGGTGTCCACCCCCTTTTTTTCTCGCCAATACGGAGCTCCTTGTGTGTTTTGAGTGTTGTCCGCTGTTCTGGGTCTCCGTCTGTCTCCCTCAGCGTGTTTCTGTTTCTCACTGCCTCCTCCTCCTCCTCCTCTCTCCAGCAGCTGTGCAGAAAGCGGTGAGGTCACGCTCTCATCATCATTTTCCGCGCGCCCATCAACAATTGCGGCGTGCGCGCTCATGCGCCCGAGGCAGAAAGCCCTAAAACCACCACATGCATGCTTCCAGAGGGGGGCAGCTCCCCTGCCCAGCAGCTATTAACGCCATTTGATGTTTTTTTTTCTTTTCTCTGCACACAAACTGAGCAAAAAAATAAAGAGACGAGTCTGCGGTTGCACCATTCTCACCTGCTCCCAGTCGCAATCTGACCATAACACCTGCATTCCTTTGATATGTCCAAATGCATTACAGAATGGAAGGAAAACGTGCAGTTTTTGTTCAGTTTGGTTTTGTTTCCATTCAACCGCACCGAGCTAGGTGCACAAATAAGCGCATTAAGATAAGTAACATAAACGGATTTAGTTTCAATTTCTGCCTAAGCAGTCTTTCTCTCTTTGGTGTGTGACAGAAGCTGACATCCTATTGATCACCTTAATAACCACAACCAGCTGACGGCGTGGGCAAAAAAAAAAAAAAGTGGTTTGTGGCGCCACCTGGCGGGCATACCTGAAGGGTCCTATATGTTTTTTCCTCTAACGTTCTCCTTTTCCAAACTCTTGCTTCCAGACTTTTCAGTCCTTTTATTCCAGTTTTAAAGTGGAATTACAAAACTACACTGCGAATGCATGATATATAGACTATTTTACACTGATCAAAATCTAAATATTTTTGTTGGTTACAAAAACCAGACACGGGGGGAACAGTGTATGGATGAACATGTCTAACATTTAGACTTTGTGATGGGGAACACAGTCTGAAAATAGAAATATTTCCTCAAATTAATTATCTCCCTAAGCAATTCAACACCATAACATAAAGCAGCATAAAGTCACACACCTTGGAGAGCAGTATCAAGTGCACTTTTATTTAAAAGAAGCATTAAAAAACAAGCATTTGTTTATAACGTGCCAAACACTATGCTGTGATGTTGACATTCAGACATGCTGTTTGTATATTAGTACAAATAGGAAATGTTTTGTTGAAAGTTTGCAAACCAGATGCACACAATATCCACAAATATCTATATATGAAGAAACAACAACGATCATAGCAGGAAATCTTCCCAGTTTTTGTAATGAAAATTGTACAAACAAAATAAGAATAACCTACTTATTATGCATGTACTGCTGCATCTCAGGATGCTGATAAATGTGTGATTCTGATCTTTAGTTCATATAAAGCTGAAATCTGTTTTATTTTAGCAGAGTGAGGGCTGTGCTTGTAGAAAACCACAGATTGGATGTCTTTTTAAGTCAGGGAGGAAAAAAGTTTTTGTAGACAGGTAATTGAACCACATTCAACCGTTCATCTTGGACAATCTGTCCAAGATGTGCAAAGAATTCAAGCAAAGTGGTCTCACAGTAGCTCTATTCTTTCACAACAGCGATAGTCTTCTAGTTTAAATGATTTGGCATTTCAGATCGAACACCGCATGTAACTAGATAAAAATAAAGGTCACCAGGACATGCGTTTGTGAACTGAATCTCAATTAAAGTAGCCCAAAGACTTCAAGTTTCTGAATAACAGTCATGTTAAGAAGTTAATGGTGTAACCAGACCAAAAAGACGGATAAGAATGTCAATAACATTGCTACTGCTTTTAAAGATATGTTGAAAGTGTTAAATGAAAGAATCTTTTATCAAAGTAGCATAGACAATGGGTCAGTTTCAAGTTCTATTTTTTTTTTTACTATAATTTCTTTTTACAAAACTTCAATTGTTGCATGTTTTGATATCCCTAACAATTCCTATAAAAAATTAATCTAACTGACCATAGCTAACCATAACCCAACTATTTTCATGGAGTGTAATTATGACATGACACAACAGTCACCTTTTCTAGCTACTCTTCAAAACGGGAAAGACGAGAACAATTCGTTCAACAATGGCAGATATGTTTTAAACCTCATTAGTCAGGAAATGGCTACAGGAAAATAGCTATTCTCCTAAACCTTCCCATATCTACAGCAAGGCTTATAAACAAAGTAATGAATCAACTGGGACTGTGACAGACAAGGCTGGATGAGGAAGTCTCCTAACTGCCATTGCTACCAATGGCGGTAGGGAGGACGGTAAGAGACGTTAAAGATAATCGATCAGCACCAAAGACTCGTATATTTTGGGTCACCAATTGTCTATCACAACAAACCATTTCAAGGTTTTTCCACACATCGTTACCAGGGCTGCCATTAATTATGGCATTTATAATTAGTTAAGGGTTACTTCTGCACACCAGGGTCATGGATTCTGTAAGCAAAATTTCAGATACTGACTGTGCCAGTCACAGATTTATATGGGTTTTCTAATCTATTAACCATATTTTTGTCTCATTTCGTCTCATTTGTTTTTAAGTGTTTAAGATTTTAAAAAAGATGCACAGATCATCCAAAACTGATTTTTTTTTTTTGAAAGGTCTTAGCTGCAGATTCAGGTTTTGACTACTTTGTTTTCATTATAGCAAAAAGAGATCAATGTTCTCTAGGTCATTTGATAGCGGCATCCAACAGATAATGAAGGAACTACAAGATTAACCTCACTTATGCCTCAAACCATACGTCATGTAGCTTGTAGCTTTTGATTTTTATCTACCTGAAATAAAAGTAAAGCAAATGACATGCTACTGGTTCATGCATTTATAGCCTAAAAAAGGTGGAAACCCTTAGTTTTGAAGAAAGACTTCTTAGTATGTAAGCATTTCTTGGATAGCGAAAAAGATCTGAGTTTTCACCGTGACTTAGCAATCATCAAAGCTTATCGAAGAAAAAAAAAATGGACAATCTACGGCCGACTGATAGAAGCATCTCTAATTACAACTGACAAAGCCATGCATGTATTATTATCACTGACATATACAATCAATGGCTGTGAATATTTCTAAGTCATCACAAGAACATGACTTGCTGTTAAAGGGGGGGGGGGGGGAGCAATAAACATTTTTGCAGCTCAATGCAGCTCACATCACATCGTGCCGTCTCACCGCCACATTTGCAGCCACATTCTTCAACACGCCAAAGCCACAAGACAATGCACTGGATGCACTGCACAGGAAGTAAACATGACTCCCACTCCACTCTGTCTGAGTGTGGGAAATGAAACCTCATACTGACACTGACCTTTATGGTCCATCCTTACAGAAAAGCCTTATTCTTCTCTCTCAGATTAGTCCATTTTCATAGATCTCAACTCAAAAGCAGGAAAGAGACCATCATCATACAATGTCAAGGAAAAGTCTTATACAGTAGTTCACATTTTCTGATGTTACAAATCCCAACTTTAATGTATTTAATCCACACAAAACAGTGTTACAATTAAAAAGTGGAGGGAAGATGATAATGCCTTTCTTTTTTTATATTTATGAATAAAGATCCCATAAATTGTATCTCGCATTTCCAGTCAGCCACTGAGTCAACGCTTTTATCCAATTACAGCTGCAAGTCTTTTGGGGGACGTCTTTACAAGCTATTTTGATACAGTACCATTCTTCGCAAAATAGCTTAAGCTCAAATAGTGAAAAGCAATCTTTAAAAAAACAACAACAAAAAACTAATATTTTTACAATTGCTTTTAATTAACCATTTCAGTGTGTTGATGGTTAATGTGGTTTTTTTTTTAGTTTTCTTCCGTACAGCACTTCCTGATCATTGTCTTGAAAGGTGCAATATGTTTTGATTACATATTATTAAACGTGTCCCTGCTCAAATACCACTGAATTGAGTTTTTTTTTTTAAGATTTTTAAAAAGATGCTGATGAGACATATCAGCCATTTGATTTAGTTGCGTTGGACCAGGGACACAACTAAAGGTTTCAGGACTCTGACCCTCAAAGACTGGAGTTTGACAGCCCTGATCTGAACCATTCTGTTGTACCTCTGGTATCTTTATTTATTTATTTTCCAGCTGGAAAATGAACCTCCAGCCCAATATCTAACATGTTCCACCCTCTTAACTGGTTTTCTTCCGGCGTTGCCCTGAATCACCCATCGTCCTCTGGACTTTGACAGGCTTCCTTTTCTCTGTTGAAGAAAAGAAGCCCACAGCATGATGCTGCCGCCACCATACTGGACAGTATTTTTTACGTATAGGTCAAAAAGTATGCATCCCTTCCTTCCACTTTCCAGTCAAGCACTTGCTCTGTCACATCAAGTCACAGGGACACACATCAGATTGTGGTGGTAATGTAGCAAAATGTGAAAACACGGTTTGTCTTGATTTCCTGATCACATCACACTCAGTCTCTAGCTTTTGCGAGTTGAACATCCAACTGTAGGGGGGAACTCGGTGCTGCAGTTACTATCAGAATCTGCCTGTTGAAGAACTTTGTTTCTGCTTCTACAACATAAACTCCATAAAGTTGTGCTTTGTACTGCATGTTCAAATGATAAGAAAAGTACTAATGCTCTGCGTTGGCAAAAAAACAGCGCTTGCCGTGCATGAACGGGAAAGTGACAAACCTTGACAGGGGAGCTCCTGGTGGCCACGGGCAGCTCTCTAACTGCGGTTCCCGGAGGGGAGGCGGATATCCCGGCTGCGTACCCATGCAGCGAACCACCGACTAGAGATTGCCGGCCGCCGCCGCCGCCGCCTCCTGCGCTCCCTCGCTGGGGCCGCTGCTTGATGCCGTCCAGGAGGCGAACTAGGAGGATATTGGCCGGCAGGTCGTCCACCCCGCAGTCCACCAGGATGCGGCACTCCGGGCAGCGGAGCTCGTTCCTGGAGCTGACGATGTTCTCCAGGCAGCGGCGGCAGAAGGTGTGCTGGCACGGCAGCACCTTGGCCGTGGTGTCCAGGCGCTCCAGGCACACCGAGCACTCCAGCAGATCCAGCAGCGACGAAGAGTCGTCCATGTCGGCGGAGAGGGCGAGCATCTGGGCTTCAGTGTGCGTGGATGCGCCGCGGGGACTTTTGCTGAGGAAAACAGAACATTCTTGGAGGTGAAGCCTGGTGGTGGGAAAGGTGCCCACGGACGCACCTCGATGGTGTCCACCCCCTTTTTTTCTCGCCAATACGGAGCTCCTTGTGTGTTTTGAGTGTTGTCCGCTGTTCTGGGTCTCCGTCTGTCTCCCTCAGCGTGTTTCTGTTTCTCACTGCCTCCTCCTCCTCCTCCTCTCTCCAGCAGCTGTGCAGAAAGCGGTGAGGTCACGCTCTCATCATCATTTTCCGCGCGCCCATCAACAATTGCGGCGTGCGCGCTCATGCGCCCGAGGCAGAAAGCCCTAAAACCACCACATGCATGCTTCCAGAGGGGGGCAGCTCCCCTGCCCAGCAGCTATTAACGCCATTTGATGTTTTTTTTTCTTTTCTCTGCACACAAACTGAGCAAAAAAATAAAGAGACGAGTCTGCGGTTGCACCATTCTCACCTGCTCCCAGTCGCAATCTGACCATAACACCTGCATTCCTTTGATATGTCCAAATGCATTACAGAATGGAAGGAAAACGTGCAGTTTTTGTTCAGTTTGGTTTTGTTTCCATTCAACCGCACCGAGCTAGGTGCACAAATAAGCGCATTAAGATAAGTAACATAAACGGATTTAGTTTCAATTTCTGCCTAAGCAGTCTTTCTCTCTTTGGTGTGTGACAGAAGCTGACATCCTATTGATCACCTTAATAACCACAACCAGCTGACGGCGTGGGCAAAAAAAAAAAAAAGTGGTTTGTGGCGCCACCTGGCGGGCATACCTGAAGGGTCCTATATGTTTTTTCCTCTAACGTTCTCCTTTTCCAAACTCTTGCTTCCAGACTTTTCAGTCCTTTTATTCCAGTTTTAAAGTGGAATTACAAAACTACACTGCGAATGCATGATATATAGACTATTTTACACTGATCAAAATCTAAATATTTTTGTTGGTTACAAAAACCAGACACGGGGGGAACAGTGTATGGATGAACATGTCTAACATTTAGACTTTGTGATGGGGAACACAGTCTGAAAATAGAAATATTTCCTCAAATTAATTATCTCCCTAAGCAATTCAACACCATAACATAAAGCAGCATAAAGTCACACACCTTGGAGAGCAGTATCAAGTGCACTTTTATTTAAAAGAAGCATTAAAAAACAAGCATTTGTTTATAACGTGCCAAACACTATGCTGTGATGTTGACATTCAGACATGCTGTTTGTATATTAGTACAAATAGGAAATGTTTTGTTGAAAGTTTGCAAACCAGATGCACACAATATCCACAAATATCTATATATGAAGAAACAACAACGATCATAGCAGGAAATCTTCCCAGTTTTTGTAATGAAAATTGTACAAACAAAATAAGAATAACCTACTTATTATGCATGTACTGCTGCATCTCAGGATGCTGATAAATGTGTGATTCTGATCTTTAGTTCATATAAAGCTGAAATCTGTTTTATTTTAGCAGAGTGAGGGCTGTGCTTGTAGAAAACCACAGATTGGATGTCTTTTTAAGTCAGGGAGGAAAAAAGTTTTTGTAGACAGGTAATTGAACCACATTCAACCGTTCATCTTGGACAATCTGTCCAAGATGTGCAAAGAATTCAAGCAAAGTGGTCTCACAGTAGCTCTATTCTTTCACAACAGCGATAGTCTTCTAGTTTAAATGATTTGGCATTTCAGATCGAACACCGCATGTAACTAGATAAAAATAAAGGTCACCAGGACATGCGTTTGTGAACTGAATCTCAATTAAAGTAGCCCAAAGACTTCAAGTTTCTGAATAACAGTCATGTTAAGAAGTTAATGGTGTAACCAGACCAAAAAGACGGATAAGAATGTCAATAACATTGCTACTGCTTTTAAAGATATGTTGAAAGTGTTAAATGAAAGAATCTTTTATCAAAGTAGCATAGACAATGGGTCAGTTTCAAGTTCTATTTTTTTTTTTACTATAATTTCTTTTTACAAAACTTCAATTGTTGCATGTTTTGATATCCCTAACAATTCCTATAAAAAATTAATCTAACTGACCATAGCTAACCATAACCCAACTATTTTCATGGAGTGTAATTATGACATGACACAACAGTCACCTTTTCTAGCTACTCTTCAAAACGGGAAAGACGAGAACAATTCGTTCAACAATGGCAGATATGTTTTAAACCTCATTAGTCAGGAAATGGCTACAGGAAAATAGCTATTCTCCTAAACCTTCCCATATCTACAGCAAGGCTTATAAACAAAGTAATGAATCAACTGGGACTGTGACAGACAAGGCTGGATGAGGAAGTCTCCTAACTGCCATTGCTACCAATGGCGGTAGGGAGGACGGTAAGAGACGTTAAAGATAATCGATCAGCACCAAAGACTCGTATATTTTGGGTCACCAATTGTCTATCACAACAAACCATTTCAAGGTTTTTCCACACATCGTTACCAGGGCTGCCATTAATTATGGCATTTATAATTAGTTAAGGGTTACTTCTGCACACCAGGGTCATGGATTCTGTAAGCAAAATTTCAGATACTGACTGTGCCAGTCACAGATTTATATGGGTTTTCTAATCTATTAACCATATTTTTGTCTCATTTCGTCTCATTTGTTTTTAAGTGTTTATTTATTTATTTTTTATAAGACATACTTTTAAGGCTTTTGTGTAAATGTGATGCTGTTGTGGGCCCAATGAACCAAAAAAAAAAAAAGAAAACTAAACAAAAAGTCCATCCTTCACTAAACACAATTAAAGATGACAAGCATGTCAAACCCAAATTAGGTAACAGTGACTGTTAAAGAATTCAAGAAGACGATTACAATAAAAACTAGACATACTGCTGAAAGCAGAAAAAAAATAAAAATAACCCCTACCACTTCATAAGGGTGAATAAGACAAGCACTTCATTTCACAATATAGTTGTGTTGCTGTTAGAATTAAGAAATGATTGTTGGCAAGTGATGAGAGTGACATTAAGTCCATGTAATTCACTCTGATGTGTTGGGAAGAAGACTGTGTGTGTGTGTGTGTGTGTGCGTGTGTGTGTGTGTGTGTGTGCGTGTGTGTGTGCATGTGTTGGTTTACAGTCATGACTATATCCCTGCTCCACCTGTTCAGACTTGCAATGCTCCCACATTTAGGAGGGGTGGGGTAGGAACTGATTAGGACTAGTGTGTGTGTGTGTGTGTGTGTGTGTGTGTGTGTGTGTGTGTGTGTGTGTGTGTGTGTGTGTGTGTGTGTGTGTGAGAGAGAGATAGAGAGAACGAGACTTAGAGAGACGCCTTCCTGGTTGAGGGGTGGCCCCGCTATTTACCACCCACGATGAGAATCCAAGGGTGGACTTCTTTAGGAATACAGTGAGAAGGGAGCGTGTGAGCTTGTCTGTTGATTAGTCGCTGGAGCCTCTGTACACAGAGGAGGCGACTGTCTTCACTAAAATCAAGTGTGCTTTTAAAGTTTTGTTTATTTATGCTCTAATGACACTTTCTACAATGAAACGGCTGTCAAAAAGTATTAACCCCCAGCAGATTTCTTTTCTTTTCTCAGTCGTCTCACTTAAATGTTATATGTCATCAACTGATTTTAATATCATACAAAAATAACCTGATTAATAACCAAATGAATATTTCATTTATTAAGGCGGGAAAAAAATCAACCTAAACGTGGACCTGTTTGAAAAAATACTGTAAATCTCGCCTTTCAAGTTATGAATTATCTGTTCTTTACACCTTTTATGGTTACATTTTGCTGGCCACACCCAGGCTTAATTAGTGCCTGGCTCGTGGAATCAAATGAATTGAATAAAACCTGTTTGAAAAAGTAAAGCTGCCTAAAGTGCTAAATGGTATAAATAACAGGCCGGAGAAAGCTATATTAGCGTAAAGGTTGACCACACTTGGGTTATGCAGCAAAACACTATAGACCACCTCTGAATGGATTAATAAAATACGGTTTTAGAGTGGCCTACTTAAAGTCTGATACGTTTGAGTGAGATGGTAAGGCATGACCTTAAACACTCTCCAACATACTTGCAGATAGCTATTTTACTCCTATTTCAGTTCTCAGCAATGTTGAGGCGTAATAATACAACAGCCACACAGTGATCAGACCAAAGAATAAAGCATTTCCTAATGTATTAAATGAAAACACAGAGAGTAAAACAGGAAGCCTAGAGAAGCCAGTGTGAAGTGTTAGACCCATTGGTGGGTGACTTCAATTCTTCTTGCACTTTTCCAATCTCCGCCTTTCATCCGCAGAAGCTTGTCATTCCTTTTTGGGCTTATTTTTATTTTGAGCTGCAGAACATAGCAATGTGACAGCAAATCAACCGTTAAAAACCTGTGAGTTTTTGTTATTGTCAGACCTCGCTGCTGAATGCTCGCTGCTGAATGCTCGCTGTTGCGGCGGCGGCCCACGAGCGCTGGCAGCAGGCCCACACTCATGGTGTGCATCACTCTCCTCTCTTCACTCTCTTTATCATTCCCACTCATGTCTTTGCGCCCAGCATGTTTCATCTGTCTAATGCAATTCTCCACAGCCGGTGATTCAGAATTAGAGTGCAACTATGATGAGAGGTGAACAAAAAAAAGGAAAATATAGGATGAAAATTCCCCTCAGTCCCTTTCGGAAAGGGTAGGCACAGGGATTCCTGTGGGATGCAGTCTCATCAATATTAAAAAATGATGGATGCTGTTTAACCAGAATCCGTGTTGACATTGGACCAACATGCGTTATTAATGTACACATCATACTTTAATGATGCAGATGCACAGAACATGACGTTCTATAACTAAAGGCTTGATTTATTTTGAGTGTAAAATATACACTGTGCCTTAACATCTGTTCACACCCTTGTACCTTTTAACATTTTATCATGTTAAAGCAAGAAATGTCAAGATTTTGGTCTGTATTTAGATTTTTTTCGTGATAGGCCAACACATAATGGAGCACAATTGTGAAGATGAGGGAAATTGTTTTTCAAAAGAGGTTTACAAATGTATCCAGGCCAGCCCCAGCAGCATGGGTGGGCATTGGTGGTGCTGTGCTTGCCCTTTACTAGGAGCTGTTAATTTTTTTTTGTTTGTTTCTTTACATCAGTGTGGCCAACTTTCCGTTGTCAATCATACAATTAAATCAATAAAACCAAGGAGTGAAGGCAACATGCTAGCCAAGTACAGATAGAGGGGGGTGGATCACAGTCATACGTAGCTGTGGTGAGGTCACCAGTGCGGCTGCTGCGGCATGGATATTCAGACTTACTTCCAAACAAATATAAGGGACAACGGAGCAAACGAACTAGCAGGAACTAGCCATTAATTTCTGTTCCAAACGTAAGCACTGAAGTCAACGCTGGAGTAATCATTCATGCTAGGAGAGTTAGCTAAGGCAAATAGGGAGCAGAACCAAACAGTGAGACTGAGCCAAATGGAAGACACTTGGGTTACAGGCAGAAGGGAACACTGCTTTGTTTTGGTCCTTGTGCTCCCTGGCTCTTGTAGTTATCTTTCCTCGTATGAATGCACACAACTGCAATCAAGTAGAGAGAAAACGTCACACATACAACCTCCCCACAAAATGCCCAATCAGGCAACCAAACAACTTACTCACAAGATCACTTTCCCAATCACGCTGTCAACCGGCAACCGCAAAATGTTTTACCAATCGCCTTCCAACTTAATATAAAATGTGTTCCTCACAGTACAGAGCTAATATTAATCAAACATTTCTATTTCACACACAGCCATGAAACATTTTTAAGTTGATCAGTGGAACTCAACCCTATCTGGGACATTTACAATTGACATTGACCATTTCATAATGACACTTGATTAACCAGTGGCTGTAATAATTGATGCAGGGTCGACCGATTCCACGTATTTCAAAATAAATTACCTAATAAAACAGTAGTGCAAGGAAATTACATTTTCCAGCCCGACAGGTCCAAAAGAAGCCCAATTGGGTGTAAACCTGCCCAATCTGGCAACACTGGAAAAAAAACACTTTATTTAATAATTTATTGAGATAATATTTGTTTTCCCTTAGGAGGACCCTAGTAGTGGTCACATATGTCCCCTATAATTTGTTACTGCAGCTGGGTCTGATTCAACCCCCATTATTCTGTTAGATATAAATAAATTCAGTCCAATTATGTGGCCATCAGAATCCACATAATTAATAGAGTACACCAATGTTTAACTTAATCTCAGTAGAAGCTGCAGCTGTTCTGGGAATTCCTCAGAGGTTTGTGAGAGAACATTAATGAATAGATTCATGGGGGCATATGAGTACACCAGAACAGGACAATGTTGTTTAGAAGGTTAAAGGAGCCATATCTGAAACTGACAGGCCAAACAAGATTATCTTCAGTGACCCATTACAACTCTGGAGGAGCTCCAGGGATTTACAGCTCAAGTGGGAGAATCTGCTGACCTGACAATTATTAATTGAACACCCCTCAGATTTGGCCTTTGTGGAACAGTGTCAAGAACAAAGGCATTTTTCAAGGAAATTAACAAGAAACTGCTTTTGGTGTGCTCTAACCAGAACACCTTGCTCCACAGACTTGTGCCCCCTACAACAGTTTTCAGCCTATATGTACAATGTAAAGTTTGATAGAAAACATTGGACATTGCCCTGAACACACCATGCTCATGGTTAAACATGGTAGTGGCAGCATGGTACTGCAGGGTTACTTGCTTTAGCAGGGGCAGATAAGCTGGTCAGAGTTGATGGGAGGATAGATGGAGCCACGTAAGTTACACAAGAAAAAAAGCTGTAAGAGGCTTATATATATATATATATATATATATATATATATATATATATATACATACATATATGTTTGTGTGTGTGTGTGTGTGTGTGTGTGTGAAACGTTTTAATAATATAAATACTTTTGAAGGACACTGTTCAAAGATCTGCATTCCGTTGTTAGAAATGTATCATTATTTAGCTCAAAATAGTAATATCTTATGTTCATGTGATGATTTGGAGATGCTTTTGTATGAAATAACTCAAGAAATGTACAAGTTAAAAATTTGTTCAATATAAATAAAAAAACTGAATAAAAAAACTAAACTCATGCTGTTTGGAAACAGTATGATGGTTCAAATAAACATCAATAATACATTTATTGATAGAGTAAAGCAAGTTGTGTTTTTGGGTGTAGTTGCTGATGAAAAGCTAGCCAGGAAATCACATATTACATACAAAAGGTTTCCTATCTAAGGAAACCCAGTAGATTGCATCAAATCTTGACAAGCAGCGTTCACTCTACATGAAAGAGTGTAGAGCTACAGGGACAGTCGTCTGCATTGTTGATGGCTTTGCAGCAATCCCTCATACTGAGCAAGCATGAAGCAACAGTGGAGAGGAAAACTCCCCTTTAATGGGAAGAAAAAACCTCCAGCAGAACCAGGCTCAGTGTGAACGGTGATCTGCCTCAACCGACTGGAGGTTAGAGAAGACAGAGCAGAGACACAATAAGAGAGACAAAAAAGCACAGAAGCACACATTGATACAGGAATCTTTTCTACGTTATATAGTAATAGTGGATGCTCTGTCTTCTCTGGACGATGTCCCAGCTAACAGACCGCCAGACCAGGTGTACCTACTATGAAAAAAAATGACAAAGAACAAAAAGTTAAAAGCTGAAATAACAACAAGCAATGCAAATTGGAGAACAGTAGGAGAACTCAGCAGAGTGAGAAAAATAGACCCTGATGTCCTCCAGCAGCCAAAGCCTATAGCAGCATAGCTATAGAGATAGCTCAGCGTAAGCTAAGCCACTCTAACTACAAGATTTGTCAAAAAGGAAAGTTTTAAGCCTAGATTAGTCTTAAAAGTAGACAGGGTGTCTGCCTCATGGACCAAAACTGGGAGTTGGTTCCACAGGAGAGGAGCCTGATAGCTAAAGGATCTGCCTCCCATTCTACTTTTAGAGACTCTAGGAACCACCAGCAGACCTGCAGTCTGAGAGCAAAGTGCTCTGTTAGGAACATACGGGGTAATCAGAGCTCTGATATATGATGGAGCTTGATTATTAAAGGCATACTATGCAACATTTTTCAGTTAATTAATGTGTTCCATACCGTTTTGGATGATTAAATGAGTCATTTCAGGACGAACAAAGGTTTTCTCGGCCGCCCTGGGGGTCTGTGGGGGAAATACCGCACTTGCAATGCAAGAGCCCTCGGCTCGCACACACAGAAGTCTCGCTTTACGGCGAGAACTCCATGTGTTTTTGCCCTGCCATTCACTATATGCACGCGCGAAAGCAACAACAAAGAACCGCGTGTTAACGTCAAATAAACATGCAAGCATATTGAGTTTTATTATTATTATTATTATTATTATTTATTTTTTTTTATGTTGGCGAGACGCTACCGCGGCGGCCGCGGCGAGGTGGCGGCCGCGGCTGCGGCTTGGCGAGGCGGCGGCTGCGGCTTGGCTAGGCGGCGGCGGTAGCGTCTCGCCAACATAAAAAAAAATAAAAAAATAAAAATAATAATAATAATAAAACTGGCGAGGCGGTGGCGGCGGCGGCGGCGGCAGCCGCGGCTTGGCAAGGCGGCGGTGGCGGCGGCAGCCGCGGCTTGGCGAGGCGCCTCGCCAAGATAGCGCTGCGGGAAGCTTGATGTTCATACCTTCACTGTGTTAGTCATTGTTTGTACTGCCGTTTTTTCCACTTTTCGTTGCGTTCGCCTGTCTGCTAAGCTCAAAACAACCGCGCCTGTCTTGATGGAGAAACCAGAACAGCTGAGCATCTTTACGACAGTGCACTTTTACTTTCGCCCTCTGGGTGGAGCCTCGCTGGAAAATAAACCCCAGTTGCATAGTATACCTTTAAGGGCTTTATACGTGAGAAGGAGAATTTTAAATTATATTCTTGCTTCAACAGGAAGCCAATGAAGGGAGGCAAAAACTGGAGAAATATGATCCCTCTTGTTGATTTTGATCAGAACTCTTGCTGCAGCATTTTGGATCAGCTGAAGACTTTGAACTGCATTTTGTGGAGTTCCTGATACTAAATAATTACAATAGTTCAGCCTTGAAGTAACAAATGCATGGACTAGTTTTTCAGCATAACCCTTGGACAGAATATTTCTAATTTTGGCGATATTCCTGAGGTGAAAAAAGGAAACTCTGGAAACCTGTTTAATATGGGATTTAAATTACATGTCTTGGTCAAAAATAACACCAAGATTTCTTACTTTATTACTAGAGGCCAAGTTAATGCCACCTAGATTAAGTGACTGATTAAGAAGTTTATTTTTTGAGGACTCTGGTCCAAAGATGTCAGAAGATGTCTGTCTTGTCAGAATTTAAAAGCAGTAAATTTAAAGTCATCCAGGTTTTGATGTCATCAAGACATGACTGCAGTCGAAGTAATTGATTGGATTCATCAGGATTTATGGATAAATATAGCTGAGTGTCATCAGCATAACAGTGGAAATTAATCCCATGCTGTCTGATAATTCTGCCAATCGGAAGCATTTATATAGTAAAGATAATTGGTCCAAGGACTGAACCCTGTGGTACTCCACAAGTGACCCTAGAGTTTGAAAAAGATTTATTATTAACATGAACAAACTGGAATCTGTCAGACAGATAAGATTTAAACCAGCCTAATGTTTTCCCCTTAATCCCCACAGTATGTTCAAGTCTTTCTGGGAGAATATTGTGATCATTTCTATCGAATGCAGCACTGATGCACAGGACAAGTACAGACACAAGTCCATTATCTGAGGCCATGATAATATCATTAGTGACCTTCACCAGAGCTGTTTCATTGCTATGATGAGCTCTGAAGCCTGACTAAAACTCTTCAGATAGGTCATTACTTTGTAAGCGTTCACATACTTGATTAGCAACTACTTTCTCAAGAATTTTAGATAGGAAAAGAAGATTAGATATAGGTCTGTAATTTATTAAGTAATATTGATCAAGAGATCAACAATAGACTGTTTTTCCAGATTAGGTAGGACTCCTCTTGGTGTGTAGAGCGCCATTTTCTCTCCAATTTCCTAACATTCTGTGATACTGAGGATATTAAAAGGGGGACATACTCTTTAAAGTTTCATACAGCATTATTTGATAAAGAGCTACTTTAATGAAACCTGGGGTGGAGAACTCAGTTAAATTGAACTCAAAGGTTATTAAAAAAATTAGATAGGACAGGGTTGTGAGGAAATTCTATTAATGCTTCACAATCAATGCCATATGTCAGCACAAGGACCAAAGTATGAAGGCAGGAATGCATTGGTTTATGCGCATTTTGAGCAAACCCAATTGAATCTAGGATAGTTTTAAAGACTATGTTAAGGTTATCACATTCAGCATCAACATGAATGTTAAAATCCCCCGCTATAATAACCTTGCAAGTGTTTAACACTGAATCAAATAAGAAGTATGAGAACTGATCTAAAAACTGAGCGTAAGGGTCTGGTGGACGATACAAAACAACAAACAGAAGAGGTTTTATTGCGTTGCAATTTGGATGAGGGAAACTAAGGGTTAAATGTTCCAAAGAATTTTAGTTATTAATTGGCCTCGGACTAATTAATAAATCAGACTGAAAGATGGTTGCCACTCCTCCTCCTCTTCTCGTAAATCTGGGAATGTGGAAATTTAAATAATTGGAGGGAGTTGACTCAATTATACTAACGTAGTCCTCTTGCAGCCAGGTTTCTGTGAGACAAAATAAATCAGTCGATTATCAGAAATAAATTAAGTAACTAACAAAGCCTTTGGAGGGAGAGACCTTATATTTAATAAACCCCATTTAATTGTTCAGTCATATTGATTTTTATGAGATTTTATGATTTGCTCCTTTTAGATCAGTTTTTGATCTATTCAGTTTTGGCCGTGGGAAAGACACCGTCTCAATAGGGTAATGAGTGGGTAACAGTACAGAAGCTGCAGAGAGGTGTGTTAAACTACGGCTCTGCTTCCTGGTCTGGACTCTGGGTTGTCAGCATTTTGAAAAAATCTGAGAGGAATTTATAAAATATGTCAGCAAAAAGTAAGGACGACATTAAAATCAATGTGTCTGTCGGTGAAGGGAGTTCTGTTATGGAACAGCCTTTCAGAAGAGATAAAAACTTCTAAAAACCTTACTCAATTTAAGCTATCCATCTATCCATCTATCCATCTATCCATCCATCCATCCATCCATCCATCCATATCCCTATCCCTATTGGGGTCGCGAGGGGTGCTGGTGCCTACCTCCAGCTGTCAATGGGTGAGAGGCGGGGGACACCCTGGACAGGTCACCAGTCTATCGCAGCAATTTAAACTAAGATTTAAATATTTACAGTGAATAAGTACTTGGAGGAAAGTGGCTGATTTTACATTGAATTAATACACAATGTAATTGAAATCACTAATGTCTGTTTGATATGAACTTTAAAGGGAGTAGCTGCAAAGCTTGTTTTTCTGGCTGACTCCCTTTAAGTATTGTTAGTTTACTGGGCTCTATGTTCTGGAGGGGGAGAGATGTAGGATCGGAGCGTGTTTGGGCCTGCCTTTGTTTGTGTTGATTGTCAGTGTGAATAGTGTATTGTGTTTTACCTTGGTGGTGAGTAGTGTAGAGCTGGGGGTTGGAACCTCATAAGCATTGCTTCTTTTTCATCCCCTTCTCAAATCGTGTGTCTTTTTTCTTTGGATTACAAATGTGAATATGGATTATTTTACTTGCAGGTTTGAAACAAATAAACAAACACACAAAATATGCAAGCATTAATCTTGCTGCCTGAAGCTCCAAAATATTTCCAGTTAGATTTTTGTATTTTGTCCTCTTTGCCCTTATTGGGTGATTAGTGAAGGCACACATATTGCTCTCGTGTTGGCAAGAAAATAAATTTTCAATCCCATGAGCTTTAAGACTTCTGTTGCAAAGTGTTCTCCATAATGGACCGCAGTGGTGTCATTGTTCGCACAACCGCTCGTTATTCGTCAGATGCATGCTTTCCTTTGGGGAATCCTTGTTAAAGAGCAATGAAAATTAAAAAGAGCATCCAACATGTCAGTTCTCTGAGGCAAAAGCAGGCAGCTTAATTTGTAGAGAACCATATATTGAAAGGGTTACTCCAAGACAAAATACATATCAAAAGACAAGACATATTTTTAGGGAATAAAAGTCAAATGTAGGTAACACATAAAAAGGAAAGAGGCAGAAGTTGCCTCAGTCTGAAAATATACTTTTTACGTCCTCGGGCTATTTTACCCTTCATGCACCCCAGGGTTTTACAACTCCTATATCATTCTCATCCCCATCAGCAAAAGACATGTAATGAATTTATAGAATGTGTGCGATAAATAAGAAAGGGCTGGGATGGGAGGGGTTCCATCTTCAGGTGCCGACACCGCACGCCTCCTCTCTTTCATCCGCCAATGTCTCCCGTTCGTGCAAAAATAGGTTAGCTGACACGACAGTTTCCATGGCAACCACTTTTTTGCTTCCATGTTGAAGGGTAGTTAGAGGCTGTGTGTGTGTGTGTGTGTGTGTGTGTGTGTGTGTGTGTGTGTGTATGTGTGTGTGTGTGTGTGTGTGTTCACACAGACCATCTCTGTGAGGCCCAGACTTAAAGGGGGTAATAACAAGGTCACACAGTCTGTGGAGGGCTGGTGAGGGGATGTTTTTCATAACAAAAACAGATCTCATCGTGTTAGGCAAGGATAACAATCATAAATATCTACTCCATATCAACTATTTCTGTTTGAATTGCTACCCATGAGGATGCAAACAACGTAAATAATATGGAAGGATATTCATACTGTAATTATATCCATTTGAAAACCCTTTCAGATTTTCCATAGATTGCCCAGTGGTTGTGATAATAAGACATGTCACACCGCCTATTTGCATATTTATCAGGGTTGTGTTTATTGTTGGGCCACATTTACTGCATCCACGTCAGAATCAGAATCATGTTTATTTGGCCATGATGGCGTGCACAATCAAGCAATCCGACTTCTGTTACAGCGCTCACAACACAGACATTTGGCATGCAAAGTTAACACCCGACTTAGAACATTTTTAAGCAGAAAACATGTGGATGCTTTAAGCATTTTGATGAAAATCTAATTTTTATTACCTTTTTGGCACCAAAACCTTATGGCATCATGCAACACAGGAGACTTTGGTTTATGTTGAGCTGCTACATCCACTTTGAGGCAGGTGCTGTGCTTCGCTATAGGTTTAAAACTCTTCTGTTCTATATGATCCCCCCCCATATTAGCTAAATGCCTGGGGCATGCGTTTGATCAAAAAACACAATCCTTGCAAACAACAGTGGCTTGCTTTGGAAAAATAACCTGAAATGCGTACAGTCTTCACAGAGGTATTTGTACAGCTTAAACCTTTTCACATTTGGTGGCATTACAACCACAAATTTCAATGTAATTTATTGAGATTTTATGTGATTGGCAAACACAAAGTGGCCAATAGATTTGAGGTGGAAGGAACATGATACATGGTTTTCAAAATTCTCTATAAATGACTGACATGGTTTTGTAATTTCATCCCTTGACACCGATCCGCTCCGAGCAGTTGCCCTCAATTTTTAAATAATATTACCCTGTATTTAATTTCTTTTCATTATAAATTATGCTGTTCTGTGAACGCCTCAGAGGTTTGTCTTAGAGCACTAGTGACCAAACAGCATAATGACCTAAGAAACCCAGGTTGGGTTATAAAACAACATCCTTAGCTTTGATTATCTCACAAAGCATCATTGAAATCAATGACAAATTGAAAAAAAAGATGTGTTTAAGATCAAAGTATATTTATGTGTTAGAATAGTCCAGACATTTCTAGACCTAATTTCAGTTGAGAATGTGCAGCAAGCCTATTTGGCAAGGAAAAATTAGCAAAAAAGACATGCATCCAGAAGGCTTGCTGCCATATTGCGAAGCGAAAAGTGTAAAGTATTGGATCAAGAGGCTGAGTACACATTTCTGCCACACCTTTCAGATTATTTGTCTATCCAGTTTAAAACCCCGTGTCCTTTTCCCTCCGTTTCACAAATGTGTGCTACTTTTCATTGGTCAGTCACATAAAGCCTAAATAAAATGTGTCAATTTTTGTGGTTTGTAACATGACGAGATGTGTACAAGGCAGTGTACAGTAATGTCTGTGGTAGGCAGTGCTTAGCAGGAGCAGCAGCAGGAGCAACGCAGAAGGCCGGATGTCGAAGAATGGTGAAGGATCAGTGTGTTCCGACTGTAGAGAGGATCATGACTAGTACAAACTATTTAATTATATCTGTCTCATTGTTTTTTGTGAATCGTTTATAACGATGTTTTCGTACAAACTCCTTGTTTTTCCTTCTCTTGCAAAGCCTAATAGATGTGTTGTCGTGAAACCATCCATCACAGTTATTAAAGTTTTTGGGGGTTAATGTGTGTTTTCCTCTAGCCTTCTGACACTCATTCCCTGAGAGGAACTCATCTCTCGGCTCATCCCCTCTCTTCGTCTTGTCCTGTCTCCTCTCATCCTCCCGTTTAATCAGGAAGCCCTGGATTGACTTCAATGGGGCTCCTCAGGAGGGGGGAAGAGGGTGAGACGGAGAGAAGACAGAAAAGAGGGGAGGGGAGGGGAAGAAGGACCTGACTGAAAATGAGACAGAGAGATTGACATGAAAAAAAAAAAAAAGAAACAGAAGCGTTTGAGGACCGGAAAAAAATAACAACAAAAAGTTGGAGCGAAAGGAACGAAGGAGAGGAGACAGGCACACTGAGAAGAAAAGTAAGTAATTACAGGACTCCCCGTGTTTTCAAAGCCCCTCTTTTATCTAATTCTTCCTGTGGATGAGAAAAGGGGAAGTGGTGTGAAGGGAGAGGAGGAGGAGGGAGACTAAAGTCCAAGCTTTAGTCCGATTCAGACATCAGGCACCGGTCGGCAGCATCAAAACCTCACTCAAACTAATTGATGCCTTCTGTTTCAAAGACGTTCATCCTCTGAAGGTGAGCCTTTAAGTGTATGGGAAGGCCATTCATGCAAAGCACTTTAAATGGTGATAATGCATGAGAAATGTTGTGATTATTGTTTATCCTCTGACAAACAGCTGGGGTGCTGTTTGGCTCCTGCCATGGTCTGCTGCGTATAAACAGTAATAAACTCAGGATCTAAAGTTACCGTTGGGCTGACATAAAGGAGCTGAGACTAAACTGCTTTAGCAATGGCTGTTGGATTACAACTAGTAAAACAAATTCTGTCATGGTCCATGTTTCTCTTTTAACATAGTTCCATTATTTTATACTTTTTTAAACAAAATTCTACCTGAAGTCATATTTCGTTCTTGTGGTTAAATCAGTTGTTGATGATTCTAGGTCTCTCTTGAAGAAAACAGGTCTGGTAAAATTTGTAGGTGCTAAATATGTGGCGATGAGTATAATTTGCCCATGAGATGTCATTGATGAGAGTCTGTGTAACAAAATGTATTTTCATTACAGCTTTAAGAATGGACAGAAAATCACTGAATTGAAACAATATGGTCTGCTCCCCCATGTCTTTACTTTGGCTTGATTTACTTATACTGGGGAAGCCACACAAATAAAGTCCATTTATGCCAGTGATTCATTTCAGAAATATTAATTAATGTATAATTATGACGACAGAGTGGGACATATCAAGTGTTTTTTTTTTTTGGTGTTATGGGATGTCTTTATTCTTCAGTTTTCTTAGCTGTAACATATATTCATCAAAAAAAAAAACAGACTTAAAGGATTTTTTAGTTCTCTGTCTTAAACCATCATGGAAAAGACCGCATGAAACCACAAAGTTTCATTTCTAAAGAAGCTGGCTGTTGACAAAGTGCTGTATCCCCCTCAAAGTTGAGTGTAAGGGAAACATTTTGTTGAAAAAGATGCAAAAGATGGCAACTTGAGCTAAAAGTAAATTTTCCCCTCCCTTTTGAAATGAAAGCCAGTGCATATAGGAATACCAATTTCTTGAGGTCTGTACCAACTTTAGCGTTATTGCTGCTGTCTTACAAAAACTTTGAAAGCACTTCATGCTTCCATCAGCTGTCGAGCTTTATGGGGATGATGGGCTCATTTTGTAGCAGGACTTGTCCAAAAGTACAAATACCTGCTTAAATGGCAGTGTTTCCACTGTGTGTGAATTTGTGATGGGCCAACAAAATCACCTGACCTGACCCACAACAAGTTTTGGGCAACTTGAGTTTCCTTAACACCTCAGTTCCACAAGCTGAGCATTTTCATGCCACAACACATTCATGCAATAAGGTTAGCAAAGGGAGTCCAGACCAGTTAATGTGTCAACATATAGTACAAAGGAGTACAGGACATATTTTTTTCCAGTAGCCTGACATTTCTGTATTAAAATTCTATTTCATTAGTGTTATGTAACATTTAAACTTTCTGAGAAAAATCATTTTTGGTTTTCGTTGGTTATAAGCTATATTATTCAAATTAACAGAAGTAACTGCTTGAAATATATTACTATATTTGTCATAAAAGATTATAAGATGCAATGTTTGAATTACTGAAATAAATCCAATTCATTTATTTACTAAAATAAATCTAATTTACTGAGACGCACCTGCACTGCTTGTTTGAAGACATTATTCTGTGATGGTTCCTTGTGAATGTATGAAAAAACATATACATCTTTAAAAATATCCACTTTTATAGACCACCTTAAATGTTTACGAGTTACTGATGGAGACGCGTATACAGTAAAGAACAGTCACATTTACAGTACAATGTGCATTTCCTTGGATTTCATTCCACTAGAAAAAAAAAAGCTAGTTCCTTCATGCAACCGCTAGATGGCAGAGTCGAGTCGTAACCTGCAGCGTGTTAATTGACAGTCTACCTGGCACACGTTAATCGGTTTCTCTTTCAGGGCGGAGAAAACAAATCACAAACTCTGTTTTTTTTTTCTTCTCACCAAGGAGGAGCCTGAAGACACGCCGTCATGCACCAAAGTGGAGGTTGAGGCAGCATTATAGCGCCACGGAGTTTAACACAGCCAGTCCGTGGGCGATGCTCACCCAACGCCACGCAGGAGATTGAACGCCGATCACCAAAGTTCGCTGGTTGCGCGGAGCGGCAGGAGAAACCACACCGGTGCGTCCCCCGAAAGCCACAAAGCTCCAGGTAAGAGCTCCTCGATTGGGAATGCACGGATAGATTGCTGCAAGACTTCGGGGGAAATTCCTGAGACACACTTTTTTTTATGCCAAATAAGCATGTGCTTTACTGTAACACTGTAACGTGACCTCATAGAAACCAAATGGCACACGGATAGCACTCGTTCAGATACTCGTTGATACTACAAGTTAAGGAAAAAAGTCATCAAAACAGCAACTACCTCAAAATAAAAATGAATTCAAAAACTTAAAGGCCAGGTTCTGTCTGTTTAGAAATGTGAAATAGAATTGCAGAGCCTTCGTTTTGATGACTATGCGAGGATTCGTTTCCCTGCTTTTATTTTGCATGCCATCTCTAAAGAATATTCCAGGAGTGTGAAGCAAGCATCCTAAAGCCTTCTAAAATATGTGAAGAGTGCGTGTTGGTACAAAAGTTTTAGCCCAAGGAGGTAGAACAACGTTCACATCACTAGTTCTATAGTTCACAGGCATCATTGACTTTGTGGCAGGGTTGTGATTTAAGATCCTGACGTGTAGAGCTTTGTTTTTTGGTTCGTTAGAACGTGATTTTAATTATATTTATATACACATTTTTGTATAAGTAAGTCCTTTTTTTAAAAGTGATTTATTTTTTTTAAAGGTTGTGCATTTGTGACTGTTGTACAGCTTTCTGCTCTGTCTGCATAATTGTTTTCTTGGTGCCGCCTGACTGTCCCGGGCCCCCGGGGGAAGTCCTGCCCGCAGACAGGCAGCTCAAGCCGGCTGGGGGACATGTCAGGTCCTGCTGCACTTCTGAAGTCTGCTCGCTTTCTCGGCTTTGAACTGGAGCTCCTGGTGGAGGAAATCAATCCGTCTCTATCCTCACTGTCTCACTGACTCCCCTGCACCCCCCCCCCACCCACACACACACACACACACCTCTTCACTGCTGCCACAGTGATCTTTCAAGTACACAAGTAGAAAGTCAAAAGGAGACAGAGGAGGGAAAGAAAAAGAAAAACAGGAGGGAGTATAATTCATCTTCAAAAGACGTTAATATGGTTTCTGGGGATTAAAGGGATGAAGGCAGGACAGCTGACAAAGCCAGTGGCTGTAGTTAGAATCATCCAATACTAGACTGAAGTAAACTGATAATGTGTTTACTTACTCGCCCCTCTGTCACTAAACGCTGCTCGGTGTTGGAATTCACACAATGGCTCTATTTATTTTGGAGTGATTTCATAGGAAGAAGAGAGAGAGAGGGTGGGGGGGGGGGGCTCTTGTGTGTTTTATTTTCTTGTGAAAGTGGATGTTGAGATTGATGTTGGATCACAGCTGATTTTAATCCAACTCAGCTTGTCCATTTACCCAACGGAAAAAAAGCAAAAAAAAAAAAACAATGGTGCTCTGGAGGCCTGCTGGGGTTAAATATTGTATAAAGCTTGACGCATCATAAGGAAGTTTCAGCTTTACACACAGAGTTTACTGATGGAGGTTAATTAGCTAGGTGGGAGAATATATAGCCTCTTACATGTTTTGGTTGGAGCTGGTGCCTGCAGGGGGACTATCTGAAGATCGTCTGGTGGAGCCCTACTTTGATTCTGATATGTTATATTAATGCTGAGGGTTAGTTACAGTGGCTTGTAAAAGTATAAATTTTAAACTGTCCAATTTTTTTATTGCATTACAATCTCAAACTTAAAGCCTCCACCACTGTTTAATGATGTTGTTAATGATAACAATATGAATAAATAAAGGAGGAAGGCAGTGGTGTTGCCATTGCCTCCCTGGCTCCCACTTAGTGGCGCCACTGAAGATGTTACCATGTATTTAGCTCACTTTTTACCATCAACTCTGACCACCTTCTTTGTCCTAGTAATGAGAAGCATCTCAATAACATGACAGATAACAGAGTGATGTGCAGAGTTAATTATTCTCTAAACATGTTGGTAAAAATGTTTAAATTAGTTGTTACCTGACAACATTCTTTCACGTGGCATATATCAACTATTTAGCTTGAGGCAAACAGGAACCCTTATGACTTTGTTTCAGGTATGACTATTTTCTTGTCACTGATGGTCACTGATTCTTGACACGCATGGTTCTTGTGATAATGCTTTATAACCCAAAACTGTTTTAAACTTCTTCTCAACGTTATTTTTGACCTGTCTGTTGTTTTTTTCCTTGGTCTTCGTGATGCCAATTGTTCATTAATGTGCACCAAGAAAACCTCTGAAGCCGTCATAGGACAGATGCATTCATAGTGACTGATGCACTCTATTTACTTCTTTAAGTGACTGATGACAACAGTTGGTTTAATTTTATTTAGGACTATAACAGTAAGAAGTGTTGACCACAAATGCACAGCACTCTATTTACAGATATTGTTTGAAAAATAAAATTGAAAACCATGTATCATTTTGTTCTAGTATACAATGATGCACTTGGTTTTTGACATTAAATCCTGATAAAATACTTTTGAAGTTTGAGTTTGCAAAGTGAAAAAGGAACGCTCTGTTTACATAAACAATTTGCTTTTTTGGAGATTTATTGTAAAATTACAAAGGAAAAAGTAAAAGTCTGCAGCCTTCTTCTGAGTTGACACACACTATGTTGACAAATAAAGCTGAAGCTCATACAGCTCAAGTGCAAGCCACCTCAAACTTTCTGAATCTGAATGAAAGTAAGACCGAAATTATAATGTTTGGTTGTAGTCCAGCAGATTTTCCTCCTGGCTCCTTGGGCCTTCTTACACCTAACATTCGATCATCAGTTAAGAATTGTAATGTAATCCATGCTTTTATTAATACAAGATTGGATTACTGTAATTAATTATATGCTGTCTTGGGCCACTCACTTTTACACCGTCTGCAGTTGGTACAAAATGCAGCTGCCCGTCTCCTTACTGGCACAGGTAAACGTGACCACATATCACCCGTTCTAGCCTCGTTGCATTGGCTTCCGGTTGTTTTTAGAATAGATTTTAAAATTTTATTGTTTGTTTTTAAAGCTCTTAATGGCCTAGCCCCCCAGTATTTGACTGAGCTTCTCCAAATCCATGCCCCGGCCAGAACACTGAGATGCTCTAATCAGTTGCTACTGGCCATGCATAAAACCAGACTTAAAACCAAAGGTGACCGTGCCTTTATGGCAGCGGCACCAAGACTCTGGAATAACTTGCCTTGGGATATTCGATCGGCAGGCTCCTTTGAGGTTTTTAAATCCTCTCTAAAAGCACACTTCTTCTCCCTGGCTTTTAATCAAGTCTAAGTGGACATTTGGCAAAATTTTATTTTATTTTAAAATTTATTTTATTTACATTGAAACATTTATTCTATTATATATATATTTTTTTTTGCATTGTGTTTATGTATTTTAGCTTTCGGTTTTTATCTTATGTTCTACAATTGTGATTTCTGTACAGCACTTTGGTCAACCCTGGTTGTTTTAAATGTGCTTTATAAATAAAGTTTGAGTTGAGTTGAGTTGAGAATTGACAAAGACTCCTAGATAGGTGTCAAAACGTTTTCAGAAAGAACTGAGTGAAAGTCCGGTTGCCTCCAATTTAAGCATGTTTGCTGTTACAATGACCTGGATAACTGAGAATTTGCACAGACATATATTGTATTTGTTCACCCGTCCAAATATTCAAAATTATCATCCATCCATCCATCCATACATACATACATACATACATACATACATACATCCATACATACATCCATACATACATCCATACATACATCCATACATACATACATACATACATACATACATACATAACTTTCTGCTTATACGGGACTGGGTCACGAGGGCAAAAGCTTCAGGAGGGAAACCCAGATATCCCTCTCCTCAGCGACATCCTCCAGCTCATTCTACAGGTTCTAAAGGCACTCCCAGGCCAGACAGGATATATAGTTGATCCATCAAGTTCTGGGTTATTCCTCTGGCATCTTGATCAGATGCTAAAACCACCTCAATTGACTCATTTCAACGCGGAGAAGAAGCAGCTCTACTTTGAAGAATCTGATTTCAGCAACTTGGATCTGGGATCTCGTTCTTTTAATCATGATCCATACCTCATGACCATGGATCAGAACGTGGATGGACTGGTAAATTGAGAGCTTTGTTCTTTGGCTTAGGTCTTTCTTCTGCACAACAGACCAAAGCAGTACCCACATTTCTGCAGAAGAAGCCCTAATCTGTTGGGACTCTCTTTGGCATTAAGCAATTCTTAATTCTTAAAGGGCACGTTACCACAATGTTCTCAGTCCGGATCTGCAGGTCACCTCTCTGATACTTTCTAGCCCCAAAATATTCCACACTCGACTGTCAGTGGTGTTATCACAAATCGGAAGCGATTGGAAATGAGAGGAACTTAGCCACACGTAAACCGAGGGAGCCGGGGCAGCAGATGCTGAGGCACATAGTGCGCTGATGTCATCAACTTTCTGCAGACTCAATTGCTACAGACCTCCAAACTTCCTGCGGCCTTCAGATTAGCTCAGAAACTGGTGTAGGGTTGTTTTTGAGGAGCTGGGCTTGGCCCCTTAGTTCCAGTGAAAAGAACTGTGAATGTTTCAGCATACCAAGAGATTTTGGACAATTCCATGCTCTCAACTTTGTGGGAACAGTTTGGAGATGGTCCCTTCCTCTTCCAAAAGACATGGATGACTGAATTTTGTGTGGATGACATTGACTAGCCAACCACAACCCAATAGAAAACTTCTGGGATGAATTAGAGTGGAGACTGAGAGCCAGGCCTTCTCATCCAACATCAGTAATAAACTTTACAGGTCCACTTCTGGAAGAATCGTCAAAAATCTCCATAAACACACCACAGAACCTTCTGGACAGCCTTCCCTGAAGAGTTGAAGCTTTTATAGCTGTAACAGGTGGACCAACGTTACATTGAACCCTATGCATTAAGAATGGGATGTCACTTAATTTCATATGCGAGTTGAGGCAGAAGAGCAAACACTTTTCACAATATAGAGGTACGGTATATTAACTATTTTTGGAGAATGTACAGAAACACATTTTTCCTCAAAATGAATTGCTTTCAATTTATGCAACTGGTAATGTGCTTAGAAGATCAGAATCAATAATTAGAACAGAGAATTGGCATTTGAAAGATTTTAACAATATAATTTTGCAAAAATGTTGCCCCTTTCATTTCAGCCTAAACAGTGATCAGTGTGGAAATTAGGTCCGTCTTTGTCCTAACGTCTCATCTGTCTGCGCTTACCCACTCTCTATTCTTTACATTTAAGCTGTTAATATATGTGTTGTTGCCGGTAATTTGTATCCGATTGCAAGTTCTGACGAGCCTCATCCTGTGCAGTGGTGGGATCGGTGTGTTGTGCGTGAAACGTTGGCTTTCTGAATCCGAGCCTCTAACAATAACCTTCAGGACCAGGGTGGGAATTATGTGAAGCAGACAGCTTTATGAGGATAAAACCTTGATTTTACTTGCGTGGCACATTTAAGTAGGCTGAACGTTTCAAAAGAAAATCAAAGGTTTCTATTTTCTGATCATTGTCAGAAATGTCTGATAGTCTGCTTGCCAGGTTGCGCAGGTATGATTCAACTTTGTGAGAATTCTGACTTGGGCTGCTGTGTGAGACTTGATTTTACACAGAGAGAGAGAGAGAGAGAGAGAGAGAGAGAGAGAGAGAGAGAGAGAGAGAGAGAGAGAGAGAGAGAGAGAGAGAGAGAGAGAGTATTATTTGTTTTGCCTTGACACCACGTTTTTTCATCATTAATTTGGTTTTATCATCAATTTCTTTCTCAGGTTTCATCACTCAGCTAGAAACCTGGTTGAGCGATGAAAACTACTTGGTTAGCACAAAGGTTTGGCATTACGCAATTAGTTACTTCACACTATCTCTCATATCAACACCATTTGATTTGTAAATGCTTTTGTTTCGGTGACAGAAATAAAAGAAAGATTTACTGTTTAAATCAAATGACATTTTAAATAAATATAATTTGTTGCTGAAGCTGGCAATAATCCACTTGGATGGAATTTGTTGCCTTGGCTGCGTGACTAAACGCTCATTGTTCCCAGTCTCCAGTCAGTGACAGCCTCAGACGGAGCAGGGATTCTTCATCGATTTCCCTCAGGGGTTTCCGGAAAGTCTTAGGGAAACATGAGGGATAGCTGTATTTCATTATTTTCTGATTTATTATTTATGACTTCATCAAAGCATGATGTAGATTTCTCAACTATAAACAGAGACTGCAAGCATTAGAGCTGTGCAGACTAATCCTGTATCAGAAGTGAAGCCCAATCACAAGCCACTGTGCATTGTCTTGAAAACATCTTGACATTCACTGATTTCTATTGCGATAACATGGATGATCTGCAACTATCAGCGGGAGTCTACAGTTACACATGGTGGCTGATTTGCAAATCTGTAGATGTAGAGCGTGATGGAGATTACAGCCTGACGTATTTTCTTTTCAGATCTTCTCTGTCCAATTCAAAACTTTAAGAATATTTACGTATTATGTCATCCATAAAATGTGCCAAACATGGATACTGCAGGCCAGGATTTTTTTTATTTTTTTAAATTTTTTTTTTTACTTTACATTATCAGATGTATCACACTTAGAGCATGACAAAGATGATAGCTGTAGGAGTCATTTGGATTATTGCAGATTCACAGATAATGTGTGTGTTGACAAGCCATCACAGGGTTGAAACTCAAAAAAGCAGTTACTTTCTGATCAGTAATATATCCTTATCAATATCCTCCACATCCTCCTGTGGAGAAGTCGTTAGTGTGGGAGGAAGACTCACATAGCTATTTTTAGAATGAGCAGGTTTTGTTGAAAAATGTTAAATGTTTTCAGGAAACTTGAAAATATGACTATTCAATTGTTGAATATACTTAAACACCAATTATAGAGTCTTACTAAAAGGCTCACTCTTGAAATATTGTGTTAACAAATAAAACAAAATCAAATAAATATTAGCTGTTTGCACTTAACTTCAATCCTAATTAAAGGTATAGTGGACAATTTTTCCGGAAATGTAGATAAGAAATGCCAAAGTCACTTTACCTGCTCTTCAGCTCCTGAGGGGGATAGCATAAAATAATCTCCCAAATATGCTCTGGTCTTATTTCCTTCTCCTGAGACCTTCCTCTTCTTCTCATAAATTTGTTATACAGTTTGCTTCTTGTGACTTTCTGCTATTTTCAAAGTGTACTGCGAGAGCAGTCGAGATACAATGAACGGCTGAAACCGAAGCTAATTGGGTGCATAAACACTAGAAGTGTACAAGAGCATCAAGAAGAAACTAGCAAGGAACGAGCACTTACATTGGCGCTACGTGAGCGTGTCACATTGATTGGCATGTGGGACACCCAATAGATAAGATAATTCTCCCGGAACTTGAAGCCGAAAGAAGATCGTCCACCCTACCTTTAAGTAATCAGTGAATTTAAAAACAAGCAATGTAATGCTGATCACATTTATAATGTTTATCCCCATTCAGATTTCATTTATTTTAATTTTTTTTGCATGTTTGCAGTAGGGTAGGTTTATATGGGTTCATTCTTTTTTTTCTTGCCACATTTGCTTCCAGTGCCTTTAAAACTACACAAAGCATTACAAGGTGCAGCATTGCGTAACTCAAAAGGGGGAGCAGTGTTGCCACCGTATGCTTATTACAAGCAACTTAGGGTTTGCAAGTTTTTCGAGCAACGATTGTGATTTTTGGGCTTGTTTTTGAACGTGAATTAGCTTATTTGGGTTTGGACATCCCGGAATATGAGCCAAATTGAAATGTCCCGTGTTTGTCACTCTTTTTGCCATGTTTTGACTGCAGTCTATACGGTCTTGTATATACAAGCACAAGCACTAGATAGCACTCCATGCCTTACTTTCCTAGACCTATATAAGAAAGTCGCACTAAAGCAGGCAGGGACCGTTGGAAACAGCTCTGACAGTTTGAATCCAGCATGTATACATGGATTTTTTTTTTTTTAAATAAAAATGGAGGACAAGAGCTATCTGTTGATAGTAGTAAATGTACCTCTGCTTCTGATGCAACATCTTAGATTTGAAAATGTTGGCTACCTTTTTTGAGAATATCGTAGTTGTTTTTTGACTGATGTGTTCTGTAAAAGTAACAACACAAATATGGCTAATCCGTGGTATAAGATGCTAAAGACATATTAAAACATTAACACTGTAATTGATATGTCTTTGCTTTAAATTAATAGTGAAAACATTCCTTCCAGCTTTTGCTTAAAAAAAACTGACTGAGGTTGCAACAATGGAGTGATGCACGAGTCCAGTGCTTAAGACAATGTTAAATGAGTTATGTTATGAGATGGTTAGTGGGTTGGAACCAATTGAGGGATCCAGTTACTGTTGCTCCCAGATGAGGGATGTGGACAGATGTAGAATTTGGTTTCAGAATATTGAGTTGCATATCTTTGCAAGCACCTCATGGCAGGTTGCCACCATTAGAAGCTATAGCTGCTTCTAATGGTTTTCAACTTAAACTCTTAAGTCTTTACTTTTTAAAGGATTATCTTAGAGCCCAGCTTTGAAGTTCCTCCTTCCTTTGCATGTACATCCATCCATCATGACCACTTAAATAACTTAAATTATACCCCCCAATGACAAGCGATAGGAAAACCTTCAGGTGTGCTACAGGTGGTGTGAAAATGCACACCTGTGGCGTTTCATAATGAATCTGGCCAGTGCAAGCAAACAGAATCAAACAATGCAAATCACTAGCAGATTAAATTTGCACACCCTTCTTAAAAAAAGTTACATTCTTTGTGTGTTTAAGGAAACATCATAAAGGATATATTATCCAAAACATAATTTCTATGGCTGAACAATTTGCATTATTTCTCCGATTGCGGTTCGGTAGGCGTCAGCCATAGAGAGGGAATCCTGAATCCAGATGAATTCCAGGTTGCAGATTAGGCTTCCCACCTACAGTCAATGCAAAACAAATAGAGACAGACGAAGAGACGTTCTGCCCCAGCTGAGCTAAAGAGGGGAACAAGGGATCAAGGAGAAGAGACGATGAAAGACTGATCACCGGCAGGCAGAGAATCAAAGAGCCCGCTGACTGACTGGAACTGCCATAGGTGTGTGATATGAGACGGAAAGGGAGGCAGTCTGCGTAGGCACTTGCTGTTTCTTTTCATGCTCTTTAAGAGTTTGTTTTTTTCCTGAACACTGAGTGAAAAGCTCACGGTAAGTCTGTAATTAAAGCAATTAAAAGATGAAAGGAGACGAAAAAACATCACACACAGGCTCACGCAAAAACATATTTCATTTAAGGCACAGAAATTATTATAGGTGGTATTTTGCTTTAGTATAAAAGGAAAGAAAGGAAATCTCTACATTGATGTGAAAGAACTAAATGTTGGTATTTCTAAGAAAGTATCTGATCTCTCAGTCATCATTGTTGTATTCTGGGCCAAGGCAACCAAATGGTGAGATGAGAAATAATAATATTACTTGGACTGTCTTTAGAGACTCTCTAGAACTTACCCATTAGATGTGAAAGCAAAGCTGTGATACAGAGCTAATAAAGCAGTGCAGTGTAGAAAACCTCTACTTTATATAGTATTTCACAAAAGTTGGTACACCCCTGACATTTTGGTAAATATTTTATTATATCTTTTTATTAGGACAACACTGAAGATATGACACTTGGTATACAATTCATCACACAGCCATTAATGTCTAAACCGCTGGCAGCAAAAGTGTGTACTCCCATATTTTTTCAGTATGGTGTTACTGGGAAGTTTTAGTATCAACCGAAGTGGTACTTAGTACTTTCGAACCAATGTTCCTGATTTGTTGGTGCAAATTAAAGATTCATCAATGCATGGTTTGATTCCAGTAAGAGTTCAGCTTGCTCTGATAAACCTTTGTGATGTAGCCGGGAGGCTGTGGAGTAAATTGATATTTAACAGGGAGACGAGGGCCAGCTGTTGTCTGGGGTTTGGGTCTGTCTCTAGTGTTGGAAATCACATTAACAGTGGGTTTATTTATACATGAAACTTTCTGTAGCAAGTCAAATATATTTATTTACAGCTCATTAAGCTCTTCATAAGTGAGCCATGGTGGGTCTCTTTTTCAGCGAGTTTCGGCTTCCTGTGGGCCTTTCAAACACAGAGAAGGACTTTGCAGAAAGATATACAGCCCTGTCTCTCTTTAGATCTTTTTTTCCCAATTAACCAGCTCTATTAAAATACGTTTCTAGGCATGCTTGTAGTTTGAATCAGCTAAAGGTGAAAGCGAGTGGTTTAATTTAACTGACAGGCCTGCAACCCCACCACCCCTGCATTTACAATCTAACTACCTCCAAATCATAGTAGAGAGACAAAGAGCCTGCAGCACATTCCTCCTTTATAGCTCTCACGTTGAAAAAAGACAGCTAGGGCAGTTGGAATGAGATCGGACTGGCTAAAGTCTTACCCTTAGTGGATAATGTTTGGAACATAATTAGTATTTAGGAGGAGGGTGAGAAGATTATCACCATTATGGAGGTAATGACATGGTATTAAACTGGAAAGAGTAGTGAAACTTTTGTCTGTCAAACTATAAATACCATCGGTGGTAGCCTTTAGAGATTTAAAGAAGTAATAATTGTATTAAGCATTTTATTTGTTAAAAGAATAAAAAAAAACTGCAATGTAGAGCTATTAGGCACCAACAGTTGATAATTGGTCCATTAGGAACGCCTCAAAACATAAGTCAAAAATAGAACAGAATAGAAAATAAACATTATTTGCTGTCCTACAGTAGCACACAGCAGTGAGCATACAAAGCCACACAAGGTTAAAAAATATGAAATAAAAAATAAGAATAAGAGACTGTATAGTATGGCAAACTTACACCATGAGAAAAAATACAGTTATCAAAAATAGCATTATTTAAAAACGAAAGAAGCGTGCAACTGAGTAGATTGAAATTAAAAACAATGCGCAAAGTCATGTATGCATGTTTATGCATAAGATACATAAAATTACTATTTACAAGAATGTAAACAGCTGCTAACAGCAGCAGGAATCTAAGTCATTTATTGAATTTGTTGGAAGCAGTGATGTTCTAAAGTCTAACGGCTGCTGGGAGGAAGGATCTGTGATAACGCTCCTTTGCGCATCTAGGATGCAGCAGTCTGTCACTGAAGGAGCTCCATGCATGGGGTGGGAGACACTGTCTAACGGTGACATTAGTTTTGCCAAGGTTCTTATGTCTCACACAACCTGCACTGGATCCAGGGGGCATTCTAGAACAGTGTTGTCCTTCCTGACAAGCTTATCTAACTACTTCCTCTCAGCTGTAGCTAAGCTGCTGCTCCAACAAAATACATTATAGAAGATAGAGTGATAGAGTCTGCTCTGACCCTTCCTGTGCAGAGCTGTGACTCCAGTCCAGTTTACTGTTCAGTAAGTATGTTCAGTAGGACCTAAAATTCATATCACGGTATAAATCAAATCCCTTCACAGTAACGGTATATATCGTGGTATAGACTAAAGGTTGAGGTCTGCTGTTGGCTAAAAGGTAAAATGTTTTGGTTCCTCCCGCGTTGCTTAACCACGCAGGTGTCTCTCCGCATATTCGAGTATGTGCTTCTTCTTCAAATGGTAAAGCAAATTGCTTGTATTGCTTTTGTTTGCTGTCACAGTCACTTGACATATCTCTCAAAGTACTGTTTTCTCTTCAACCTCTGATCTTTTAAACCTGAACCAAGTCCAAATCGCTGACGTAGCACCATTTATTTTTTACCAACTACTCCAGCTCAGCTGTCTCAGTGCTTACAACCATGTTTAGACAGGTGCGATGAGGTAAGCAACAGACAATAGGACAGTAGAGCGCAATTATCTACCGTTGGCCAACTTCATATCGTTTCTACTGTCTATCGCATATACCACACAGCCCTAGTATCCACTATCTCAATTTGAGTTATCTGTATGATCATCGATGTTGGTGTGGTGGGTCTGCTCTGGCGGAAATCCACCTCCAGATCTTTGGTTTTCCCTGTGTTAATTAGGAGATGGTTCCGCTGGCACCAGTCCATAAAGTCTGATGGAGTACAGACAGTCTGTCAGGAAGTACTCAGGGAAAGAAAATATAAAGAACCCTTACTCTAAAGAAGTAATGCTGTGCTTCAGTTTTCTCCAATGTCCAAACTTACCTGTGTTTCAGTTCGAAAACCAGTCAGGCTATAAATATAAGCTATCAATGTATTTCTCTGGATCTTCTACTTTCAAGTGGTATTGCAACATATTCACTGAATGACGTTGTATAGTATGGGTTGAGATACAAATCGTCAGAAGTGCGAAAACATTTTTTTTTCTACTGCAGCTAATTAGGCAGGAGGTATATTGGATTATAAAGTAATTATAAAGGGTTGGTCCTCCCACAATCCAAAAACATGCCTGTTTAATCTGTCTCTCTAAATGTGCCTTAGGTGTGAGAACGTGTGTGTGAATGGTTGTTTGTCCTGCTTGTCTCTGTGTTGCACTGTTATGGACTGCCGACCTGTCCAGGGTGTACCCCAACTCTCGCCAAATGATCGCTGGAGATAGGCACCAGCCCCTCTGCAAATCAACATTTTTTTCTACCTTTCCTGATGTGTTTTTTATAGAACTGGTGGCGGTTTAGATGATAGACTATGATTATTTGATAAAGGGGAAATCCATAAAGTTTGTGGCTTCTCTCCTTTTCATGCCCAAACCCACTTCACTGAAATTTTCCTGCAGGTGAAAATTCTGATAATTAACCTCCATGATGTTTCATGACTAGTTTATACTTTATGCTCTTACAACATTGTGCAAGGTTTAACTTGAATGAAGTGGGATTTGGTTAAATAAACACACACTGAATTGTGAATAGTATGAATATGTTTTCTTAGACGTGTTGAGTGGTGATAGTTACATCTCATCTTTTGTCACTGCCTTAAACTTATTACTTTTTGCTGGTGTTGTGCATGCTTGGAGAAAAAAAAGCAGGGCTTAAATGTTGAATGTTAAATGTCAAACTGCATAACATCTGTTTGACATCTTGTGCAGGTTTGGCAGGTTGAGCCCTGGTCTGTAAAGGGATAGAGTAATTGCCTTTTTAGGGTTTGAGCTCCTTACCAGTGCACTGATTATCTTCCACTGCATGAAAAGTGTGATTTTCGTCACTATGCGGCACTGTAGATTGTCGTGGAAGTTCAGGTTAACGGCTGTTCACGGTAATTTGCAGGCAACACCGAAAACTGCCGTGAATTGTCAGAAATTGACGTGGGCCTTGCTTGGCGTGGTCCCCCCATGACCCCCCCTCCTCCTAATTCTAGGGGAGGCTTTAACATGTAAATGAAAATGCTGTGAGCTATACAAATGCAAATCAGGGTTGCAGGGGGAGTTTACCCATGTCTCGCATTCAACTCCTCTTCAACTCCTCTTGGACGCGATCTACAACTTTCAGCCAGTCCGCAGACTGACGAGAAGAAACTGCTGATTGCTATCAGTGGACTGTCTCATATGAGTCAGTCGGTACTGAAGAAATGCCAAGAGCGTGGAAATGTTCAAGTCAGAAGTTTTGGTTGGGTCATTCAGGTTAAAGTAAATGAAATGGGGTTTAATGAACTAAAAATAAGTCCCACTTTAATGGAGAGGTATAGTGAGGATTTAACTATATACAGATGCATCTAAACTAACTGATAAAAGAATGGGTGTTGCTTATGTCATTCCAAAATTAAACATTAAAGTTGGAAAAAGAATGAGTGATGATTTAGCAGTTTACACAGCGGAATTGATTGCTGTGTGGCTAGCTTTGCTTTGGGTGGAGGACAATAGCTTCAGATTCCAGCTCAGCTTTAATCAGTATTAAAACATTTCAGTCAAAATCAAGGCAAGACATTGTGTATGATATACTGCAAGCTGCAAATAATCTAATAAAGTCAGGAATTAATATAACTCTGGTATTGTACCAGCTCATATAGGAGTAATAGGAAACGAGTTAGCAGATAAAAGTGCTAAGCAAGCAGCTAGACATTCTAATATAGATGTTGAAGTACACTACAGCAAAGAAGAAATTAAAAGTATGGTCAAAAACATAGTTAAGGGTAAATGGCAAACATTATGGGACGGTGGGCAGACTGGAAGACAGTTCTATAACATTCAGAATAAAGTGGGAAAGAGCAGAAATACAAACAGAAGCAAGGAGGAGGAGGATGTATTTTCTAGAATGAGGTATGGACACACACGTCTAAATAAAACTTTGTTAATAATGAAGAAGCATGCTGATGGCAACTGAATTCTGTGGTAGTCCAGAGACTATAGAGCATGTTATTGTACACTGTAATAAATATCAGGAAGAAAGACAAAGACTAGTCTTACAATTACAAGGAGAACAGATGAGGCTAAACTTAGAAGAAATTCTGCAAAAAAAACACAGGGGAAATGAGTGTAAACTACGTAATTGGCTTCCTGAGGAATACAGGACTAATAAAAAATAATTTAGTATGATCTTTTTGTTTGTTTTGTTTTGATTGGTTTGTTTCGTTATGTTTGTTTGTGTGTTTGTTTTATTTTTTTGCAACCTATTAGGGAAGGTTAGACTCCAGTACCACACTCCAGTCCAGTTGGTGGCGGTAATGCACCATTAAAGTTAGTTGCCAACCACCATAAAAACCGAAAGAAGAAGAAGAAGAAGAAGTGGACCGTCTCGTCAGCTAATAGTGCCGATATGAAGGAGCGGTTCACTTAACTGCAGAATTCGGTAAACTCCAGGTTGCTGTCCATAGAGGACAAGTTGGCGGCTCTGCAGTCGAACAACTGTGCGGGAGAGACTAACTCCAAGAAGAGAAGACGGGCGCAGAATCCCAAGCTTAGGTAAGAATATGTTCGGTGACTGCTAGCTAAGCTAAAAGTAGCCTAGCCTACAACCAAATCTAAGATTAGCCTAGTAGCCTTGCAAAAGAACAAGCTTTATTAAAGTGTATTTTCATTTACAGGAAGCAGTATGCCGTCTTCACAACTCGGAGACAAATTGCAGGCGCTATGAACCGGAGCGAGGCGGTGGCCTCCTATTTGCTCGGAGCTATGTCTGCAATTCCAGATTGACACGATGTTGATAAAGACGACATTATCTGTAAGTGACTTGTTTTCACTGCTTCTCCTTCCTTGTTTAATGTTATTGTGACTTGCGTTTGATTTTTATTCATACCACTTTCATTTAATTATTTTCCAGCCTGGCGAAGAAGATGGCGTTGTTGGCGTGGCTCTGGATGGATTGGACGGCCGCCGCCATTTCGTAGGCCGGTGTTGTGTGCAATTCTGTTTCCCCCGTGTCGGGAGCGCACTTTGCAGCCGTTTTCCCGGCGCTTCTAGTTGATTTCTCGGTAAAACAAATCCTATAATCATGTCAAGGTTGTAACATTCAGTTTAATCAGCAGCTGTTTACAAAATTGTAAAATAAAAATAAACGGTCTTTCAGACATCTCCCGAAAACTTTGGGAAATAAAGAGCAAATGTTTTAAAATTCTCAAAAATTATGTGTGATAGCATGTAGTATACTAGAAATTTCCTTAATCCAGTAAACTGTCATATTTTATATTACAAAGGGATGTACTGGGAAGTCTACACTCTTGTGTTTTCAGGAAGTCTTAGGCTGTTTCTCAATTCACGAGAACGCGCTCGCATTCTCGTGAATTGAGAAACAGCCATAACAGTGTTTCCCGCAGGAATTTGGTTATGCGAGGCGGGGGGTTGTTGGACGACACGTTGCCCGCGGACCGACTCGCGGAGCGGGGGGGGGGGGGGGGACGACACGTTGTCCGCGGACCGACTCGCGGAGCGGGGGGGGGGGGGGGGAGACGACGACACGTTGTCCGCGGAGCGGGGGGGGGGGGTTGTTGGACGACACGTTGCCCGCGGACCGAATCGCCGGGGGGTATCCATGTGTTTTTTCCCTGCCATTCACGCACGCGCGAAAGCAGCAACAACAACAAACCGCGTGTTAACGTCACTTTTTTTTTTTTTTTTGGGAATGTTGGCGAGGCGGTAGCGTGAGTTTGGCGAGGCGGCCGCCTCGCCAAGATAGCGCTGCGGGAAACCCTGCATAATGTTTGTGTCCTGCTATCAGCCATCCCATCCTCCTCTTTCAGCAATGTAAAATCATAAATACACAGTAGGTGCTGGAATAGTGTTTTATGGCTTACTTTTATTTGTCAGGTTAAAGTGACAAAAGTTGGAAAAAGACCGTTTATCTTGCCATTTATAACACAATACAGCGTAAGAAGACATAGTTTGTTTATTTGTATTCTACAATTTTGTAAACAACTGCCGATTAAACTGACTGTTACAACCTTGACATGATTATATGAGTTGTTTTACCGAGAAATCAATTAGAAGCGCCGGGAAAACGGCTGCAAAGCGCATTCCCGACACAGGGGAAACAGATTTTCACGGGGGAACAGAATTGCGCACAACACCGGGTCTCTCTGAACTCTGTGTGAAGCTGCAGTCCCGGTTAAGGCCCATTCATACCCTACGTTTGGCCTACACGTCCGTATTTCTGTCCGTACGTTCTATCCGTTGACTCCTTCATACCTCCGTCCGTTGAGGCGCGCAATAACCAATATGCCCTGTAGGTGGCAGTGCTGGGCGCCAATGATTCGTCATAGATCAAACATGGCGACGGTCCAAGACCTGATTTTGTTGCATTTGCTCCGTAAGCGAAAGAAAAGTAAAAAAAGAGATCGACGGTGGAACGTGAGGCCATTGAATATCAGTCGTCCTTTTGACGGGGAATTTTGCAGTTTGGTGTTGCCAATGCGGGAGATGGATGACGAGCGGCATTTGCAATACTTCAGGATGTCCGCTCCCACTTTTGACAGGTTGCTGAGGCGCATTTCCCCCCGCATCCAACATGCCGCTTCCCACAGTGCACCGATTGGGGAGGCAGAGCGCCTGGCTGTGACCTTACGGTTCTTGGCTTCTGGGATCAGTCAACAAGCCCTGGCAGCCAGCTACAAGCTGGGGATCTCCACGGTTAGTGGGATTGTGAAGGAAGTGTGTCGCGCTCTCTGGGAGGAACTGCGAGCGGACTTCATGAAGTACCCTCAAGGTGATGACTGGGAGGTGATACGACGTGAGTTCTGGCAGCAGTGGCAGTTTCCAAATTGTATTGGGGCAATAGATGGGAAGCACGTTCGAGTGAGAGCGCCAGCCAACAGCGGTAGTTGTTTTTTTAATTACAAAGGGTTTTTTAGCTTTGTTTTGATGGCTGCCTGTGACGCGCGTTACCGTTTTTTTTTTGTTGATGTGGGAGCGTACGGGCGGGACAGCGACGCTGGAGTTTTTGCCCGCACAGATTTTGGCGCCCAACTGATCCGAGGTCAGCTTCCCCTTCCACCTCACGCACCTTTGCCTGGAATGGATATCGTGACCCCACCAGTGTTTGTCGCTGATGAGGCGTTTCCTCAAAAGGTGAACCTGATGCGTCCATATCCAGGTAAGCAAACACATCTCATGAATGAATGAATAAATTAATGACTACCTTGTAATATTTTACATGAAATTACATTGACACAGCTGCTTCAATACCTTGTACTGTAATTATATTATAATGTCATCATATGACTAATAAAGTTTGTTTCTAATAATGCATTCTGTTCTTTATATACTGTTTTACAGGTCCAGTTCTATCAGAGGACCAGAAAGTCTACAACTTGCGGCACTCCAGGGCCAGGCGGGTCATTGAAAATGCTTTCGGCGTTTTAACAGCCCGGTGGAGGATCCTTGGGCGTGCCATGGAGTGCTGCATAGAAACAGCGGAGGACATAACAAAGGCATGCCTCATCCTCCACAATTTCCTTGCAGCCAACGACCAAGGTTTGACGGAGACTGACCGCTACATCCCCCACACCATGTGCGACAGAGATGGCACGCCTGGTGAATGGAGAGAGTTGGTCCAGGGTGACACCAACTTTCTGAGCTCTCGAGCATATACTGCTGCAAGGGCTACGCAAGATGGAATGGTTGTCAGAGAAATCTTTAAAGAGTTCTTCCAAACAGACCAGGGCATGATTCACTGGCAAGAACAGCACGTCCGACGTGGGACCCTGGGTCATCATTAGTTGTTTATCAATTTGTTAATTGGCTGTTAAAATCTCTCAAAATCAGCCTGTTTTGTTTATTAGTAGTAACAAGTACATCGAACAATAAAAATAAACCACATCAATCACAATCACTAAAGTTCTTTTTTTATTATTTAAGTGCAAAACAGTTCTGCATAAAGACATCTCTTAAGAGAATACTGTAACATTCTATATATATATATAAATATATATATCTATAAAGACACACATATAAATATATATATATAAAAAAAAATATATATATATATATATATAAACATAAACACATATATATATATAAACATAAACACATATATATATATATATATATAAACATAAACACATATATATAAACATAAACCCATATATATATATATATAAACATAAACACATATATATATATATAAACATAAACACATATATATATATATAAACATAAACACATATATATATATAAACATAAACACATATATATATAAAAACATAAACCCATATATATATATATATATAAACATTAACACATATATATATATATATAAACATTAACACATATATATATATATATAAACATAAACATAAACAGACATATATATATATATATATATTCATTAGTTTAACTACAATAATTTAACATATTTAAATGAACAGAACAGTCAAGGGTTAGTGAAACATATCAATAGGTCAGCATCAGGCGCTGTATGTCCTTCACCAAGGCCTTGGCATCATTCTCAGGAAGCTCAAGCAAGAAAGCATTTAGGTAATTGGTGAATGCTGTAAATACATTCTTGCTCTCATCGAGCTTCCTGAGAATGGCGGCATCAACAGGGTCGATGTCATCTGCAGACCTCTTTTTCTTCCTCTGGCCTGGTCTTGGCAAAGCACTGGGTGGAACAGAGGAGGTTCCACAGGCTTGCAGTGGTGATGATGATGCTGCTTCTGCTGCAGGTGTTTGTGGAGGGGAGTCATTGGAAGTCTCACCCATGTCATCATCGTCTTGACACTACAAATGTGTACAAAACGTTACAGACTGTCATTAATTAACTCTAAAAAAGGACAACCACACTGAAATTATCTTAAGAGGCTAGTCATTAAAACTTGAGAGAAAGGGGGTACGAAACAAATTTTTTACAAAACAGAACTTACCGCATTAGGAAAATTGCTCACAGTGCCTCGGTGAGAAATATAAGGGCTCAGCCACACCAGGCGTTGTAAAATTGGAGGGCCTGCTGCAGACACCCCGTTTGCTCCATCCCCGCTTTTTTTGTTGTTGAATTTGCTATGTGCGCGCACATAGCGCTCCCTAATTGCGGCCCACTTGGCCTTTGCGACATCCCCTGTCATGCCCAGAGCCTCCCCGATTTCCTGAAAACTATTCCAAATTTTTTGTTTGTCCCTGTGCCCCGGACACGACACATCGTAGATGTGTGGGTAGTTGCGGACTAGTTCCGACAGTCGTTCCTCGAATCCCGCCATTGTTTAAAGCCCAGAATTCTAACCTTCTTTGTGATTTTGTTGACATTTTGTACTACAAACTCAATAGCGCCCCCACCGTTTCCGGTAGTATTGCTCCGTATTGATCCGTTTCGTCCGTAATCGTAAGCTCCCAATTTTCGTGTCAAAGTACGGACGAAATCGACGGTTGGAACGTATGAAACACTCCACACGTATCCGTATCCGTCTTTTACGTGAGGTATGAATGGGCCTTTAGAGGCGACGCCGAAGTACAGAGCCACGCACAGTAGGCGTCTGCACATCGGACCTGCCTCAGAAAGAACGCCGCCAGCAGTTACCTACAACCCCGAGGAGGCAAACGGACAGTTCACGGGGTTGTAATTTTTGGATCCTCGCGTTGTATATAGTTGTTTGTTTTAATAAAGCTCTTTCTTTGCATAAACATCTTCCTGGCAAATGTTCATTTCCTGTATAAATTCATTCATGTCCTTGATGGTAGCCTAATAATAGTGTAGTAGCTTACATAGGATAACATGAATATACAGCATAATATGAATGAATAAATAAATATATATATATAAATATGTAAATAAGTTATTGGGGATCTGCCAACCAATCAGGAGTGATTTTACTTGTTTGAAAGAAGTGGTTCCATCCAATACTCAGTAAGAACATTCAAGCCTGGCTTGGCCACGTGTGGTTTTGCTGCCAATCAGGAGCGATTTTACTTATTTAAAAATAGTGGTTTCAGCCAATACTGAGTAGGTTATTCAAGCCAGACCTGGCCAGCCGCGCGGGTTCGCTGCATTCATATGCTAATTAGGGCCATTAGTACAGCTGATCGCTCTCCACATACGTCAGAGTCCGGTTCCGACAATTTGTGGCACTGAAAACGGCAACAAGCACGGGTTGCAAATTGTCGTTAACTGCCGAAAATGAGGGAGATCTGCGGTAGTTTACGGGGACGAAAATCTCACTTTTCATGCAGTGTTCAAGACCAGTGTACGGCTGGAATGGATTATGTTTGTATGTGTGTAAGATTGTGTTTACGGCAGACTTGAGTTGATCCGGTGGGGCAAGAAAGCCAGTGATCAAATTGATAGTGTCATCTTTGTTGGGTAAGCTGGATACAGTGACTAAATGCAGTTAAAAACCTCATTTATATAGAAAATCTTCTGTGTATTTACAGCTTTTTTCAATTTCATGCTCTATGACATTTTAGTCCAGCCTTGTCATGTGTATTTTCAGTGTTAAAAGTTTGGGTAAATTTAGGGGCCATGTTAATTGTCATATGCGATAGCAAGAATTGAGCTAATTGGAAAAGAAAAATAAGAAGAAAAGCAATAAAACATTGTTGATGAAAAGCAGAGCTCGTGCTCCAGACATGCCAGAATCCAAATGCAGATATCTGACTGTGTATTCTGCTAATAGGATTTGCATCAGAAATTGAGGGGCTTTCATGAGACCACAATACATTGTCTAACCACATTTTTCATCATCCACTCTGTTTTAGTTCTTAGATGCCTTCCCTGGCCACTAATTGGCCTAATGCCTAGTTGAGCCATCATTATTGGACTCTGTTATAAATACCCTTTATAAAATTATGTGATGATGGGGAAAAGCCATTACCCAAACAATTCATCTGTAACGACGTTTAATGATATATAGGTAGTGGGACGCGGAGGATATATTTCCCACAAGAACTGATGAAGTGAATTAAAGTGGGAAGCCTGAGAGAAACACACGGAAAAGCTACCTTGCTTGTCTGAAACAAACAAACAAACAAACAACACCTTTAAATTATTTGCAATTGCAATATCCAAAAATTAGCATTAAACTAATCAACCTATTAAGTGATGATGCTATAAGCTCATATCAAGAAAAAGACATAAAACAGACAGCTCTACATTGCTTAGTCAAGTATTCGCTAATGTAAAAATGTGTCTGAAGAGTAAAAGGTGAAAAAAACGTCTGCAAAAAGATAGTTGTTGATGTTTGAATGGAAAGTGTTAAGTAAATGATGTATTCTTGATCAGAGTTTCTAGATTACTATTTCTATATATCTTTTATGTATTGGGATTAATATTAGTCTTATATTAGTAATCAGGCCCTTGTTGATACTGACCCCCAATCAGATTAATTGAGGCTCCAATTAGCATGGCCCACCATTATTGGACCGTGACAGATTAGAAAACAATTCCCTGGCTAAATGAGTCTTGATTTTAGGGTTAGGGTTAGGTAACACCAGCTATATGCTGGTTAGGTATACCAGCATACAGCTGGTATTACAGAACCAGATGGATGTAGTTTACGACTCGCAGTATTCACCTGAGCAGGATATGTCAGACATGTTGTCTAAATGCATTGAGTGACTTAAATACAAGCACAGCTGTTGCACATCCTCCTCGAAATATCTCACAGACTCCTACAGTTACTGAATCTGTCTTTGGTGTCATAAAATTACGTCACACTTGTTCCAAAATCTTACATTACCCCTTATAGTTCATAGCTGTCTCTGACTACTTCCCGAGATGGATCCTGGCCATAATGTTGGTGGGTTGACTTTCAGCCCCATATTCTGCGGTGGGATTTTGCAATTGCCAACAAGGCATAGAGATCATGTGTAGATCACAGAATGGAAGGATAATCTAAATATGTTTATGATTTACCCTTCTGTTTGCAATCTTTGTGTAAATACAGAGAAAGGGGGGTATTTTTGACAAAAATGACAGGAACTGATAGTGGTAGTGATCTGAAATATCTTGATGGACTGGAGATAACATAGAATCATCCCTATTTCACGGAATAAATTAGTGACATGTAAATTTGAAATTCTAATTTGTGCTCTTTTTTTTGGACCAGTTGTTATGAGACCAGAAACAAATATTGCTCAGTCTTTACGTATTTAAGATAGTCTCGTAAAAATCTCGTCAGGCAATTAGAGCTTCTGATTTGCAGTGAGCAACGAAGAATGATAATGTGGGGAATCTGGGGTATTTTCACTTTTCAATCTCTGAATTTCAGCTTTTGCAAGGCTGTGCAGTTTTCCATTATTGCGCATGCATTCATATGTATGCATTCAAATTAGCCTTTCTTATTGTTTGTAATATCCTCTGCTGCTTGGTTGCTGCTCTGGGATATTTACAAAGCTTATTTTCATCTGGTTAAAAATACCTATAAAATTTGATTCATGTAATGCAACACATTAAGGAATTACTGATACAGTAAGCAAAGATGATTTTAGGTCTTTCTTATCCTTTTTTTTGTTGTTGTTTAAACTTTTGTGGTCGCCAAGCTTTTCTTTTGTATTTTTGTGATTAAAAGAGTACATTGTCACCCCTTTGCTATGCACCATTTCATTCTGGATTTAGTCTGCTGTAATTAAACCCGAGTAAATGAAAAACAGACACAAGGCCACAGCTAATGAAGAGAGCGAGGTCCCAGAGACGGCTCTGATTCGATTCAGCATTTGTTGTAAAGTAAAAACAGGATCCTAAAATAAACAAACTACTATGCTGCGAACTGTGCAGCGCGCTCGCTCAGATGACACACACACGCGCGTGCACACACACACACACACACTCACACACTCGTTAAGGGCACGGCTAAAAACAGAAAGGTTATTTATTGGAGATTATACAATCGTTAGAAGATTAATACCCCTGGGGAGGCTAAAAAGGCTCAGGCTGACTTTCATCTCAGACCTGCCCCAACAGAGAGAGCTGAGGTTAGAGAGACAGGGTTGAAAGAGGTAAGCAGACTGTCAGAAGATACAGAGTCTTCAAACACAGTTAAGTGTTATGTGTGTGTGTGTGTATGCACGGGTTTGTGTGTTCATCACTTTAACCCCATAATGAGTAGCCTTGAGGGGGTCCATAGCCATTTGGCAGCTCTTCATTTCCTGATTTGGAAAAAAAAGGCATCATCAAGCCTTTTATCTCCTCAGTGACACAAAAATACATACACAGGCACGCACTCACACAGTACATACCGGTTGTGGTCTTACCACAAGGTTTTGCGCAATTAAGCCTATTTTGCCCTCAGAAGTGAACACTGTTTGCATTTACAGTCAGTCCATCGATGTGCGCATGTGTGTGTGTGTGACGATGCTGCAATTAAGCCAGATCAAACCACTAGAGTTGGAGCATTAGCCATCAGTAAAGATCTGAAGTTTCCGACATGGAAGAGTGAAATCCGAGGTTTGGAGCCAGACAGACAGATTTTGACCTTAGATTGGAAATAATTGCGACTTCCTCTCTTCTGTTTCTCAAACACACACACACACAAACCCAAACACACATAGACATGTTCGATGCAACTTCAGGTGGATTTAGAGTCCAACTTTTGATGTGAACTAATGTGAGCTAAGGATCCACAAAACTATTGACACTTTTAAACCATTGTATCAGCATTTTTAAACTCAATAAAGAACCTTCTCTGTGATGGTCGGGAAGAAATTGGATTGATTGCTAATATCAACCGGTGCTGGTGTTTATACATCACGGTTGTAGATGCTAGATGAGTGCATACAATCTGCAAAAGACCCTGGCTAGATTATTTCACACTTAAAAGGCTGTCGTGAAACATGAGATGCCACAGTCTTCAGTTGACGTCTAAAAAGGTTTGCTGGAACCTTTTTAAAAATTAAAAGTAGTAGTTTCATGTTCCTTAATTGGCACAATCAGTGTGTCATCGTTTAGTTGTAATCTGCATTCGCAAAACTGGAATAGGATAATTTACAAACAGCTGGAAATCACTTTTTGAAGTAAAAATTAGGCTAACCCGACTGGGCTTTAAACCTGTGTTGTACTGAATCTCATGGCCACCAGGGGGCGACACGTGTTACTCAGTATTGTCTTATTTGCTACAAGCCAGTGATACATTATTCAATATGTCTCATTATATCTTTACATACCTAAACTATTTATAAATATTTTCAAGTGGTATATGATCCAATAAATATATTTTTTTTAAATTTATATATGTTTTTTAAGCCATCATATCTGGAGTAATATAAAGGGATGAAGCAACAAATATCTGTATTAGAACCATAATGATATATCCACACTAACAACATGCCGATTATATGCTTTATGCTTGCATAAACTTGCTTTTCATAGTTCAGATTATTTTGAAGTGGATTTTGTTAAGAGATTATAACTAGCCAAAGTCTTACTTCCAGTAGGTAACTCCTGTAGCATTGTCAATGTCAAAGTATTTTTCTTTGGGAGGAATTTGCTTTGGAAAGAGGTTTTTAATGCACCGGTACACATTGCATTCAACCACTACTACTCATAGATAAAGAAATACAATTATTCCTTAGAAAAAGAGCAGTAATTCATTAAGAAAAACAGCATACACTAAAAACACTTCACTAAAAACAATTGGTTAAAATGGGTTGATTGAAAACAGTAAAAACAATGCCAAATGTATCTTACTGGTTAAAAGAGCACAAAGGTAATCCATGCTCCTCCTACGCCCTTCATACATGATAACAGAACCAAAACGGCTAACAAAGAGTTAGTGGATTAGAATCAGCGTGGGCTGGTTCATACTAAAAGAAAGACTGATACAGTATGAGTTTTTAGCAAAACTTCAGATTCTAAGTAAGAGTTTCAGGATAGATCTTCATCCAAATATCAGTGTGCAAATTAATATTGTTGCTGTCTGTAATCCAATATTTGTTAGCTGTTTTACGCATACAATAATCGGATGGTGTCTTGCTGCAGTAAATGCACACTCCTGGCACAAATGAAAGTGCCTGTGATGGCAGAGGTCCCTGCACATTTTGGAAGAAACCCAAAACCTAAGTATTTATTTAATGAAATTCAGGGTAGAGTGGATGCTTGTGGAGAAGAAATTGCTTTCATTTTAGCTTAAAGAAAACATTATCAGTTTCAGATGACATATAATAACTGTTCCATTTTTTATTTTTTTAACATTTGCCATTTGCTTTTCTAAAATATAATTATTTATTGTGAAGTAACATGCGTGTCTTACATCACTGGTATGTCATATGTAGGTGTTTTACACCTCTTGCCCCTTCTCATTCCTGTCTTTTGAACTAAATTTTATGGAAGTTAACCTTTATTTAGCTAAATTAGTTTAAGATTCACAAACTGTCAGCAACTATTTTGCTTGTGCTTATTCTTTATTTTTTTAATTTACTTATAATTTTTTATTTTTGACTCCGGAATGGTTTAGTTTTCTTAAATGTTCTCAAAATAGCGAGGGCAAAATTCAGTCACTGAATACTGAAACCATAGATTGTGCTCATAATACTATTTCTATGAATGCACATATCTGTATAAAAGAGTGGGTTTTAAAACTGCAGCCTATGAGATTTACATTTCCACCTTTTTTTTGTTTCAAACATGTAGATTATGAGAAAATAATTCTAAATATTGCTCCTTTGGTAGAGAAACAGATCTGTCACAACATGTACAAGCCAGACTGAAATTTAACATTTAATCCAACAATCTTCTTTTTTTTCTAAAACAATATAAATATCTAAAAATAAATAATTTCTCACCCAGATAACATAACGGTGACTAGTCAGGTATTTTTAAACCTCTGTCAAATGATATCACTGGCATCCATATGAGCCCTTTTTGGCCAGCGGTGATATTTGCTCATAGTTATGACTCAGAAAAATGCCATGGGCAGCTCTACTGCGATTACTTGTTTATTGGCATTGACGTGATGCTAGTGAACAGCTCAGTGCTTTTGGCCACACACATGCACAACATTCCGACTGACAGCACTACTGTTGGCAGGAATGTTTCACTTCAGGGATTCACTGATTGATAATAATAGTTTAAGCGCAAGAGGCTGCAGGCAGGGAAGGTTCATAAGAACTCAGTGAGAAGAATGTGCATTTGCTGTTATTTCATGTGTTTTTTTCTTTTTTTTTCTTGTCTTTCAGGGAGAAGACACAAAATGTCACAGAGCAGAGATCAGAAGAAGTTCATCTTCCTGTCCTTAATATTGGTAAGTTGTTTGCGCAGCTCTTGGCCCCGCATGTAATCAACTTTCTCCTGCTCCTGTGCTCCGATGTTCACTCCCAAATTACATTTTCCTCTTGCCCAGTCAGGCTTTGGTTCTCAGAAACTCTTTTCTAATCGTTTAGTTGATCCTACAATTGGCACTGCATCATCCAGACTTTGTGGTGTTATGTCCCAACAGCATGCATAACTCTTAGCCACTTGTAGCAATTAGTTAATCTTAGAGTTTTGCAGAAAGCAGCTATCTTTAAAATCTGTGATGCTCTGCTTGTTTCGATGTTGAAACCCACTGGCACGGCTCCTGACAGGCCCCTTTCGATTCACCCTGCCTCCTCCGTTATGCTCTCTCTTTTTGCAGAATAAACTCATCAAGTCTGAACCACAGGATGTTTTTTCTTTTTGTTTTGTTTCGTTTTTAGTGCAGACTTTCGGTTGTCTAAATGAATGTTTCAGAAAAATCTGTGACAGAGCAGTGTGTGTAGTGATGGAAAGAAGAAGAAGGCTATTCCCAACGCTGAAAAAGTTTGAAGAAAGAAGGTTAGACTGGCATGCAAAGCTATAGGAAGCAGAAGTTGCCAGTAGCATCTCGCTTAGTTCTAAAGCGACCCTACTGTGGGTTAAAAAGCCAAAACTGAGAAATGTTTCATGTCTTTAATATTAAATTAATCATAAACATTTGGAATAAAGCGTTACAAAACCCTACACTTTATTGCAGTAGCATATTCAAACATTGAAACATATGCACATATCCAACTTGAAATTTGAGTACATTTATCCAGCAGATTAAGACCCACCATTAAAAAACTATTTCTTTAACCAAAAAAAAAAGGCTTTTATCCAGCCGCATTCTGCAGCCTTAACACTAGATGCCGCCAAATCTCTCCGCACCTCTCCTTTTATTGCTCCTGAGGCTTCATTCACACCAAGTGCACTCTCCAGGCATGTAAACCTCCAGTCAGTCTGTTTTGGATTTGGTTTATATTATTATCAGGTTATCTGGCCGGAGAAGAATAGACTCATACACATAAATGAGCACTTGTTCAAACAGGTCTTCAGCTCACTGACAGGATATGGTTGCGAGGGACAGTGGAGAAAGAGGGAGATGTTATTAAAACAACAGAGAAAAGACAGAGAGGCTTAGTCATGCGCTCATTTATTTTCCCTCTATCATTTCTGGACTGCAGATGATTGTTAAAAGTCAGTTAGTTTGTTTGGAAATGGACAAAGTATGCTGGAAAGGCTATAAATACCAGCTGCTACTTATTACGTTGAGCCACAATGACACAGTACCACACAGCGCACACACATACACACAGTCACGTTTCCATTACTGCAGGGGACATTTCATTAACTTAAATCTTCTGAAAATGTAGCCCGACTCTAACCAAAACCACAACTTGCAGAAACCTATTGTTAACACAACCTTAACGCCAAAAACCCCAACCTTTTTTTTTTATCCAACCTTCACAAGAAAATTAAAGATTATTGTTTTTGTGGACTTTTGGAATCCAAACATGAGGTACATTCCCACCATATAACAGCGTGAACACATCTGCATCTGCACGACGGGAGTGAAACGACCCCACCGGCTCTGTTCACACAACCAAATGCCGCTGTTGTGCAACCTTCTCATATAGAGCTCACAAAGCAGACAGCGATTAAAAAAAACAAAAAAACAAAACAAACAAAAAAAAAAAAATCTCACATCGGGATATGATTTTATTGTTGTTTATTTTCTGTGCTATTGTATTTCCTATCATTTAAATTCAGTTTGCCGATTGCTCGGGGTCCCAGTTCTGTTGAATATTAAATGCATCGCCCAGTGCTGTTAGTTGATTTCACAGGCCACAGGTCACTCTGGGATGTTTGACTCATCTAAGCTAGAACCTCGATACAATTTTTTATTCATAACCATCTGCACAATAAAAAAAAAAAAAAAAAAGAGAATCCCTCCTTGGTTTGTATTTTCTTTTTATATACAGAAAACAAATCCCAATTTGAAAAGCAAAACACAAGATATTTAATCTTGTGTTTTAGATAATGGCTTTCCAAATTGATTCATGCTGAATTTAGTTGAACCAAACAGCTTCTTGATTAGGCGTATCTTATAAAAGTTATAATAGGAGTTAAGCCACCGCTTAAAGGAGTGTTTTTAAACTGGAATCTTATGCCGGGGTAAGATGGTAAATAGCAAATGTCCAGACGCTGCAGTTAGCTGATTTATTCTTACTTTAGCTTTCTTATAAACAAAAGATAATACAAAAACGGCCAGCTGCATGGCGACAGCTTTTCCCGGCCAAGCGGTCACAACCGATTTGCCTTTTCCGGCGAAGCACACATCTATACACATCGTTTCCAATCTTGTATAGACTTTACACACATTGGCTTCTACAGTTATTATTCAACAATGCTGAAATTAGGACTCCAACAGACTCCAGTATTATCGGAGTGTTGGCGAACGCAAGGTGCAGGAAGCCAGAAGTTGGAAAACTTTGTGTGCAACTTTAAAAAGTGACGTGCACCCTTATGCCCTACCAGAGAGGGCACTGCCCTGAAACAACTTCAAAAGATTTTAAGATTAATGAGCTGACCCATGTCTGTTCAGGAGACGCGATGCTTGCTGCATTGCTGCAGTTCTCTCACACGTTTTTTTTTTCTACCGTGCTCTTCACTGTGGGTGGTAAACTTGGGCCCTTGTCCAGCCTTGTTTGCGCAAGTTTAAGCAAGAAGCTGTTTTCATGTTGCCATTTGCCGACTTAAGAAGATCAGCACACATTTGCATTACTTTCCCAGGTTGAAGAGTGGCTGAGAGAAATTGGCCTGTGTCACTTCATCATAAGACCCCTGGGAGACAGAAATTGCTTGATTAATTAAAAGATCGCAGACATTCTGAATAGCTTAAAAAACGTTACAAAACACATTTAAACATGCCTAAGCTAAGTTTACTATACGGAGAATGTTATTAATTATTCGCCATAATTATGGTGCCGCTGATTTTCCAAAAATATTTTCTTTGTGTAATTTGTTTTATATATATATATACTGTATATATGTGAAAATAAATTACATAAAATCACAACTCATAAGAATTTTCATAAATCTTAAATGTGATGTAAAAAAATCCAATTAATTGTTGATTCATTATTGAGATTCTGGTCAAATCCTATTACCGGTGTTTTTTGAGGTTTGACCTCCTTAAGTTCTGTCTGACTGTCTGTCTCATGATCATCTTTTATTAATGGCTAAACATGTAAAAGAAAGAAAAAGTGCTGCAGATTCTTTGACAGAGGCAGTAGTTTTATATCCACTGGAAAATAAAGGAATACCAATAGTATTTTGATTTATGCGTCAAAAGATACATGCCTAAAGTTGTGCCGATTTTAATTAAACTATAAGAAAAGTTAATTAAAGATGGTTATGTATATACAGTATATGTGTGTGAAAAGTGGGTGTTCACCGTTGTGAGGCATTTAAATAGGAAAAAAACTATTTTTAATTGGTGCCAGGGTACTTTTAGTAAAACAAGTAAAATATAAATAAACAAAGGGATTTTTTGCATTTTTTCTTTTTATTTATGTAGCATATCATTTTATATATTTTTTGCTAAATGAAGTTGTACCTAACAAAAAAAAGCAAATGATGCATTTCAGTTTAATTCAATTCAGTTTATTCATGCAGCACAAGGTCACAAGGAAGGAGAACTCAAACCACTTCACAAAGTCAGAATAAGAGGGATTTTTATTGGCTATCAGCAGGGAAATCGGTTTTGGAGTATAGGGCGACAGACAACATTAACATCGCAACATTACTAACCACATATAAAATGAGTAAAATATTCTTCACTCAATGCAGAAAATCCTCATTATCAGTTATGTATCTAGCGCAGATTGTTCATTCTTCTTGCTGTTGGTCTAAAATAAAATGTATACTTTTGGACCTTGGAGCCACCCTGAGGGGAGAAGCACAAACTTCTCTGAGTGGGCGATCAAGGCCAAAATGGCCTTTTTTAAGACTCGACCATCATAGATGTCAGACAGAGAGAGCTGCTGAAATCTATGATCTATGGTATTTTACTGGATACCTTGACAATCTTTGAGGTTCGTTTTATTATTCTGTACTGTAAAGTTACCATGCCACGAACCAATACAAAAAAGTTAAGATCGACTCAAAAAGAGACTTGTAGGATAAAACCATGAGTGTTTTGTCAGACAACATTAAAAGTGTTCAGTCAGTGCAGAGAATAAAGTTATTGCAGGTGTTTTTTGCAGAAGGGGAGGTTCTCCTCCTAAAGCTGACAGTCATGTATTTGGTTTTTAAAACATTGAATTTCAGAAAGAAATTGCCACATGACTTCATAGTCCTTCAGAGCTGGATCAAGATCAACCTCTCCTTACTGGAGCAGGCTGACTTAAACTGCTATCTACAAACCTACCAAGATGGCTACCCTTATGGTTGCTCCTAGAATCATTTTTTAGAAAAAAAAAGTACAATGGGGGAGACAATCGCGCCCCTGTGAAGAACCTGCTGGTGACAACTTCTGGGAGAACACACCATTTGTCCTTTACCACCTGTGGCCAACAAGATAAAAATCAGGTCCAGTCCATTTCCAGTTATTTAAAATGACATAATCCAATCAATCCGATTCATACCATTGCCATCAAATTATACACAACCGGTGGAATCAGAATGGGTCCTTTGATACAAAAATTCAAATTCAGTTGATACGATCATGCCATTAGGTGAACCGTTATCTCTTTCCTTAACATGCATACGACACATTTAGTACATTCAAAATGATCTGATCAAATACTACAAAACGCTGTCTTCCTAATTGCGCCTATTTCCCTCCTTAGTTGCAGTAGGGCAACTAATGCAGCTCTGATCACCTCCGAGTCCAGCCTCAGGTGGTGCTTGTCAGTCTTTTGATTCTGTCAGAGTGCGGTTTGCATTAATAGGAGTGTCTCATTTGTGTTTGCACAAGCTCTGTTTTGCAGCTTTTACATTTGTCTCCACTTAGCATGTTCTCCACCTGCCTGTCTCTGCGTTCCCCCAGGTGTCTCGTCTGTTTGTTAGCGCCGAGTACTCCAGCTGCGGAGAGTACGAGTTCTTCAACCAGACCAGCAACAGCTGCCAGGCCTGTCCTCAGTGCCAGCCGGGACAAGAGCCGCATATGGTGGGAGCACTCAAAACATGCAGATATGATTGAGGGGATCATAATTGTGCAGCTTTTACCGTGTTTGTTTTTTTCATGGGCTTAGACTCTCCAGCTTAAAGTCTTCCAGGAAGCTGGGGACAGGAAGCTTGAAGGATGACCAACATTTAAACTCCTAAATACCAAGAAAAAAAATGGAAGTTATGACCCTAGCATGTGTCAGTTTTGCTCAGACCACCCACAATAGACAGACACGTACGCACGCGCACATAGCTGTACAGTGAAGGGTACCTTAATTCAAATGCACAATTCCTTTATGGTTTATTGCCCTCATTTACTCCGGTGTGAAGGCATGCATTACGCTGAATGATTTGCAGTAGTCCCACAGTGATTTAGGGCTCGTCAGTCAGTCTGCAGACAGACAAAGTAAACACAGAGCAGATAAATGCTTCAGTGGGCACCCCGGGGTGCCACACCCTCCTCAAAGAGACAGTCAAGAGTGAACATGGAGATGTAGTATAATTATTTGGGGACTGCAGAAGTATTTCTTTGATTTAAGATGTAGTTGTGTCCTTTTATGACACCTGAATGTGCAGATATTTTATTTATTTTTTATGCCTTTAGTGGCTTCTATTTGAAAGGAAATGGGTGGAGAGAGAAGGTGATGACATGCAGTAAAGGTCTGCGGGTGGGTTGCATTTCCCTGCCCCTGCGTCACCGCCGCACCCATGAATATGCGCATTTTAATGGTTATATTCATGACAACCCAGATACAATTCTGCATTTTTTTTTCTATTCATCAAATAAAATAAGTAGCGGCTAAAGACATCGAATCATATCAGTTGTGTCTATGAGCACATATAAGGCCCGTTTACACTACACCTAAAAAACCGAGCCATGCCGAGACCAGTCCGAGCTTGGTCCAGTTACCAGGCCGAGCCTCGTTTCTGACGACCGTTTACACACAACGCTATCTCGGTTCCTTGGTTGCCCCTCGCCCCCTAGTGGCGATCTGCGGTACTACCGCTCTCTGGGATTGAAGGCGGAAGCAGCAAAAACACACACAGCTGCGCCCGTAACATTCAGGAAGTTATGCTTGATATTGTGATATTTCGGTGTTTGCGGAGAGTCAGGGGAAGAAGGAAACCATTGGTGAATTTACTTGAGAAAGTTGGCTTTTTGGGAAGTGGATGAGACAAACGAACGTCTAATAAGGATTTACAGATGCAGGAAACAACGACAGACACTGAGGTTCATTGCGCTGCTAAGCAGAATCATCCCTGGAAACCGTGTGGCACGGTAAGGAAGCTAGTATTATTATGAATGTCTGAAATTTGTCTGAATGGAGTGTGAATCGGGACGTGCAGCCAGACACGCCGGAAAACCCGCTGACAGTCAGCTGACTGTAAGGGCATGACGCCGTCTGCTCATGCGCTCTTCGTTATCAGAAACCGGGATAAAATAGAACCAGGCCGAGACCTACCTGAGAGCTGGTCTGCAGTTAGCGCGGTCCGGTTATGGTTAGCGCGGTCTGGTTCAGTCTGCTGACCGTTTACACACAAGAGTTATCTCGGTTACCGAGCTCGGACTGGTCTCGGCTCGGTTAAAAAAGTGTAGTGTAAACGGGCCTATAGAATCCTGTTTTGGTTATAGTGCTGCACAACGATAAAAGACATGAAACAGGGAACAGTAAAACAATGAAAAATTAAGCAGCATACTAATGAAAATTAAGAAAAAAAATCCAGTCTGGTTTAATCCAGGAGAAGAAAAAAATATCATTGAACAAAAAGAAGATATAAAGATGTTGACTGATTGGAGAGGTCCTGATGTGATGAGCGTTGTTCCAACCTTTTGGTGCAGGTACTTTCTTTGGTAGCTCAAACATTATTTACCTATGATCATTCATGGAATTATAAAATTATGCAAGAGAAATGTTTTTGGGTCAGAGGTGACAAAACCTAAGCTATTCGGTCAAGATCTGCCGGACTTTGAGTTTAGTTTGAGTTTGAGCCTTACATTATACCCATTTTACATGTAAGTTTAACAAATCAGAGCAGAGCTCGGATATAATGGCCCAGAAGTCAGAACTCAAAGTTGAGCTTTTTCTAGTTGCAAGTAGGACAGCAACTATGTGCGAAGTGGGATTTGCGCATAGTTGAGATTCTTTCTACTATTGGCAATAAAAGCGGGAATAAAAAAAAAAAAAATACACAGTGGCCATCATATTAAATCCGAAATCGGGGTTTGTCAGAGACCTCTGACATTCCGAGTCGATTTCTGTTTTTTTTTTTTTACACTTGGAAAAATACATTTCCGACTTCCTCGTAGAAATTGAATGCATCATAAGCTTTTAAAGTGGGAACCTATGAGATAAAATAGAACATACTACTTGAACATGATCTCATTTCTGTCCTTTAAAATTAAAAACAGAACAATTATTCCCACTGCTACTTAAATATCATATGAGAATATATTAATTTATAAACAAAAGAGTTGTTTATAATATTTACTTTCTGTAACTTAGATTTTCAGAAAAACCCTCTAAATTTACGAAAAAATTGAGTTACTTTGGTACTGTCTCTGCCATTTCATTAAAAATACATTCAATAGTTGGAACATAATGATGGAAAATCTTAGAGGTTAGAAATATTTTTTTCTTTCTAAACTTGTTGTGTTGGTAACCAGCCTATACAGGATTTATTGCTGTGGTGCACGCAAATAACTTTTTTTTAAACAAATGATTTATTTATCTTCAAAGAGACATGAGATATAACAGATCGGGCCCAGTTTCTGACATAAAAAAAAAGTATTTAGAAACGTTCTCAACTGTGTTTGACAAGTTTCTGGACAGGCCAGACAATTTCTCTCTCCAAAGAATTTAAATTAAAAACATAAATCTAACACAAGGTTATTGAACAAGAATCATCTAAATGAACCTTAATTTTCCACATGTAGTTATTTCTGTTTTCCGCTCTTACTCTTTTAGATCCTTATATGCTCATATTGGCTCATCCTGATTAATCTAGTGCTGGCGCAGATGTAAACACCATCGCTTTTCTGTGAAAAACGAATGTTTTGCAACTGAACTACTGAACTGATTCTTTTCACACTCCGTTTCCAAAACCCAAAAAGCAGACCTCATTGTCATTTTTTTGCTTGCATTAGACTGATTGAAAAAAAAAAGCTGCTGCTTTTTGAACCTCAATTTCCCTTTTCCTTTAATCATACCACCGTACTACCAATATTTATGCATCATACATAAAGATTTTCTTATTTCTTATGTACTTCCCTCGACAATGTGATGAGTTCCAACACAATTATCCACTTCTCTCTTTGGAGAACAGGTCAGTGACAGAAGTCTGCAGCAAGCCCATTGGTAAGGAGTACTGTAGCCACTAGTAAGCAACATTTTCCCTAATGAAGCCCCCCCCTCCCCTATTGCACTTTCTCCAGCTGCTCTGATCCTCAGTGTGCCACAAACTTTAATTCACATGTTCTTTCATTTCCCTGAGGTTTTCTTACATGTGGGTGAGAGTGTGTCTTGACACGCTTTTAATCAAGGGACAACCATCCTCGCAGCAGAAACTTCACAGAGAACATGCCCACACACACTTAGGAAGATAAAAGCTACACCGTAACAAAGGCATCGCAGGCCCCCTTTAAAAAAGGGTTGCTTGCATTCACATTTTGATGTTTTTTAAGATGAATGTAAACACATTTAAATCAAGCTAGCATGTCCTCTTCTCTTGATTTAGTGAGTGATGCATTTCAGCTTACATGTTGTGTTAAAGCCACTGAGCATCAGAACTGGAGCGCCTTGCCAAAGTATTCCCAACCTCTTAAATGTTGTTGTTTTTTTTTGTTTTGTCATTTTGTCACATTTTAACCACAAGCCTCAGTGTATTTTATTGGGTACATAATTGTGAAGTGGAAGAACAAGATATATGGTTTTCACATTTATTTACCCAAAAATATGAAAAGTTGGAATCAGCCCTCCGTAGTATATACTTTGTTGAAGTATATTCCGTTGCAGTTACTGCTTGAAGCCTTCTGGGGGTTTTACACATCTACAGTTAGAAATCCTAACGTTTCTGGCACAACTTCACCAACTTCCAAGGTTCATGAAGCGGGTCAAATATCTGGTGAGATGAAAACTTCAGCAACACTTGAAATACTTGGAACCAATTTTATTGACAGACAAAAGTGTTTTGGCTTGTGGCCTTCTTCCGGGTCATTACGGATCACCAAACTAGTTGTGTTTAAATAAAAACGGTACAATACAGTTTAATAGTTTAAATAAAAAAGCTACAATACAGAAAGAAAATCCAATAAACTAATCACATATTCACACAAACAAGTTTGGCCACAGATTGTTAATTAGATTAAGATGTGGGCTTTGACTAAACAATTTGAGAGCAACAACATACTTTGATTTAAAGCCGTCTATTGTTTCTCTGGCTATATGTTTCGCATTGTTGTTCTGCTGGAATATAAACCTTTATCTCACTCTCAACTCTCTTGTCAGTCGATAAAAAAAGCCTCCCACCAGCATGATACCTCTGCCACCATGTTTCATTCTTTAGGTGGTATGCTAGTTTTCTGCCACACATAGCTTTTTGCATTGCGTTTTATATAGGAGATCACAGTACAGGACAAATATATGCTACTTATTGGTCCATAAAATCCCAATAAGATACATTAAAGTTTGTGGATGTAACATGGCAATATTTTAAAGAGTTCCAGGTGGATTACTATTTTGTATACTCCTGTGTGCCCTGGCAGTTTAAGCTGCACTGCGACTTTTCTTAGATTCTACCTGAGGCCTTATCAGTCATTTGCCATTCATGTTGATTTTATGTTACATCCCTTCACTGCCAACTTTGAAAAACCCATGTAAGAATCTCACAAAGGCAGCATCTGCTTGTTGGGTTTTGTCCATCTCCAGAGCTCAAAGGAACATTCAAAATGCCCACAAATTTGCTTTGAAAAGACGGAGGCTTTCAATCACTCTGGAACTGCTTTAAGGCAATGAACAGAAGCAGAGACACCGTGAGCCTGCAGACAAAAGATCCAAGTTTATCTTTAACGCAAACTGACACAATCCTGCTGATAGCCCAGTGCACAATTACACTGAAAGGGCGAGAATATTGAATTTCTTTTACAGCCACCCTACTCTAGCCTACAGCTAGGAGGCACAGGCCTGTTTAATAGACAGATGAAAGTAAGAGGGAAATTAAAGATGAAAGAGGGGGCAAAGAAGGGAGAAAGAGTATGTTTTTGTAAATTCAAGCATGTGTGATTTTGTGTGTGGCCCATCCGGCCTCCCCTCAGAGAGGAAGCGTCATTTGAAGAAGATGGATGCTAGAAAACAATACGAGGAGTTGGTCATCTTAAACACTACCATGCATGGAAAACTGTGCACACACACAGTAGACCTCTGTGACCAATCAGATTTCTCCCCTGTCATCTTAGAAGAGTAAAGCCAGATTTGTGCTAAAGACAGATCTGGAAACAGATGGGTGTTTTTAAGTGTTTACAGTGCACATTTGAATTTGTCTGTCCACATCATAGTAATGAATAATTCCACTGATGGGAAAAGCACATTTTGAATGAGGTTAGAATTCATTTTTTTATCAAACAGTTTTGGATGTCTGTCGGTATTTAAAATGCATATATGTTTTGCAGACCTGTGGTTACGGTGTAAAGGATGAGGACTTTGCATGCGTGCCGTGCCCGCAGGGGAAATACTCCAAAGGAAAGTATGAGATCTGCAGGCGCCACAAGGACTGCGATGCCCTCTACAAAGCCACTGTCCGTGTGGCAGGGACTGCTGAAAGTGACGCTGAATGTGGACCGTGTTTACCAGGGTAAGGCACACTGATGACTAAACCATTGGCGGTAACTTCAATATCCAAGTCGCTCCAGTGACCCCAGTACTGTTGATTTGGGACCCCTGACAGCATATTTTAAACCCAGTGTCACTGATTTGGGTTTTAAGTTAGACAGTGATTTTAAATTAGATGGTCAGATCGGAGCAGTTCTTAGATCATGTTTTTATCACTTAAGGCAGCTGGCAAAATTTAAATTCTTTCTGTCAAGACAACTCCTTGAAACAGTGATCCATGGTTTTATATCATCCCGCCTGGATTACTGTAATGGACTCTATGTTGGAGTGAATCAGTCTTTGTTTTCTCGTCTACAGCTGGTTCAAAACGCTGCTGCGCGTCTGTTAACAGGTATTCCAAAGACAGAGCATATTACCCCTATTCTGGCCTCACTCCATTGGCTACCAGTGCATTTTAGAGTTCATTTTAAAATTCTTATTTCCGTTTTTAATGACCTTTCCACGCTGTACCTCTCTGAGCTTCCTCATCCCTACTCGCTCACTTGGCCCCTAGACAAAACTCTAGGTTTTACCTCAAATGGAGACTGAGATTCACTTATCAGGCTCTTTCTCCTCAATACTAATTTCCATTTTGCTTTAAGGTCCAATCTGCCAGTGTACATTTTGATTTTAAGGACCATAACACCTTAAAGACAAAAAAGTGCCTCAGATTCTTTGATAAAGGTAGTAGTTTTGAATTCAACATAATATCCTGTCTTTTATTGAACTGAAAGGTGCATTAAAGTTTCCGCTGTTGGTTGAAGTACTTACATTGTAACTTCTATGCATTTAATGAACAGAAAAGAAATATTTTTCAATATCTGATCTACCAATCACCAATCATGCAGTTCTGGTTATGCTTTTCACATTTTAGTTTGTTAGTCTTGTTCCAGTTAGATAATTGTTTTCCTGCCTGAGTTTATTTTGTCATATCTGTTCGTTCACCATGTTTTGTTAGGTTCTGTTTCCCTCCTGTCCCAGTCATGCCATTGCTTTCTCTCCCCCTCAGTCTAATTACCTTCATCTCCTTCACCTGCGCTAGTTGCTTCACCTGCCTTTCCCTCTGTCTACTCTGCTATTTATTCCGCCAACTCACGCACACTCGCTGTCAGGTCCTCCGTTATGCTCCCCTGTTCTGGTATGCTCGTTGTTCACTTCCTGGTTCTTGTTTTCACCTGCCCATACTTTTAAGTTAGCTGTTATATTTAAAATAAATCACTTGAAAATTCATCATGCTACTCCCAAGTACATACCATCTTCTTACATCTCTAACCCTTCATTTATTTCGGTTTAGCTACGATAAACTCAGCAATTATTTTTGATGATTGTTTACAATACTGCACTCGGCATTGCTAATGGTATACGGTGTGTGTATCTTCTCTTGTTTATTGCATTTCTACTACTTATGCCGAGTACTGCCCCCCTGTGTTTTTGGAGAATACTGCGCCTACGTCCATGTCAAGTATATTGTCTATAGCTCTTCTGTCGGCTCGCGCACAGTCCACACAGACTTGCGTGACAACCTAACGCGCCAGTATAACTCAGCCTTAACATCTCTGACCTGCTTTTCTTGCACAGTTTTCCCTCTGTCAAATAAAAAAAAGCCAAAAAAAGACCAAAAAATTTACCTAGCAGCATGGGTCATCCACTCTTAACAAAAGAAATTGTAATCGAACTTCACATTTGTTTTTGTCATTATTTTTTTCCACTCATGATTAGGAATTGTTAACTGTGTAGCATGCGCTTTATGTTTTTCAAGTTAGGCTTTTTGTATAAATATTTCACTGTAAATGTTTCGCTGCTTTCTTCCTGTGCAACTTGCTGCAATATAATCCCTATGCAAGATCCCTCCCTCTCTGCTTTACAATTAAAGAAGCATACTTTTCATCAGACTTTAAATCTGTTTTGCCTCCTAAACAAACCCTTAGAACCTTTGTGCAGGTAAAGGTGTATTGGAATAGACTCTTTCATGTAGATCATGTCTGTCCATATGTTTTTTTTCCACAGTTGACAGGTATTATACCATTCCAACATCTGTAAAACATTGCTTTCCAAAAACTAAAGCCAACTGTCTCTCAAAGTTGTTTATGTTCTCTACCGGTCCTTCCAGCTGTTATTTCCCATATGTACTAGAAGATTGAAGGAAATAGCCTCCTGACAAACGTTTAGTAAAGCTTCTGCTTGCTTTGACGGGACTATATTTTATTTTTAGAGTAGCCAATTACTTTGGGAATTTAGGACATGGGTATACATGAACAAATAAACTGTAAATTAAAACATTTACAGTTTAAGCGTTGAACACGGTTTTAGATTCCACAAAACATGTGCCCCAAGTCTAATACATCATATAATTTGTGTGATTAAAATGACGAGAAGGTTCTGTTGTCAAATTGGGAGCCAGAAAGCATGCAGCCAGAAAATCTGACCGTTACTGCTACCTACCATGGCTTATTGTTTATTTGCATTGTTTATATACATGTTTTCTTTCAAAATGAAGCAACTGTCTTTTTGCTTTTACACTGATGCTTTTCACACTGGTGCCAACTTCAGATCAGCACAATCATGTTAATTAAATCAGCCACACCTAAATAAAATTACTCCTTAGCAGTAATGGTCACCAAAAGAGTTTAAACTTTAAAAGCACCCAAACATTATTTTGTTATTTCACTTGTCTTGAATACAAGCTTTAAAGTTAACAGGATATGTCCTGACTTGCTCACCACCACCAACTAAATCAGGATGAGTTAGGGCACTGATGCAGAATCTTCTGGAAGTCTCGCCTCAGGACTAAATTTACCATGTGAGAGGACACCTTAGAAATAAATAGCAGATTGCACAAAAAGTGCCAACATAGGCTTGCCTTACATTTTTTCAGGTCAAAACGATACGATTCATAGTTCATTGGGATTTGTTTGTGATAAACTGACGCAAATTAGTCCATAATTATGAAGTGTAAAGAAATTAGTACATTTTTTTTAAATCTTTTGGTAAATTAGTCTACAAAGGGTTGTATGTGTGCATATGTGTTTAACCCCTTTTACTGTGACTTACCCAACATGAAATCAAGTGCATTCAGCTGCCTTCAGAAGTCATCGAAGTAGTAAAGACATTTGTGTGTAGTATAATGTCAGTAGAAACACAGCTGTTGTGAGGCACTGAGGCGTCTGAGGTTCATCGGAGCAAATTTGTTGACAACAATCAAGGAAGAATCGTTAAAGATTGAAGCAAAGAGCTTTGAACATCTCATCGAACGTGCAAAAGGATTAAAATAGTATGGCACAGCTGAAAACCTATAAAAATATGGTTGTCAAAACTGATATGATGGACAGGGATAGCTTTAATCAGAGAAGCCCATGAGGTCTTTGTTAATTATGGCGCTGTTAAAAGCCATGTATAAAACCAGGATCCCCTGATGGTGGCCTGGTTTTATTGTAAGAACCCTTTCAGTTTTATTTGCAGCAGTTTTCCTTTACCTAGAGTCTTTTGCTTTGAGTAAGGTTAACCCTCTTTGTGAAGCAAGCAAGGGGGATTTAAAAAGAGAGTCATGCATAAACATGACTTTGTAAATCTGACACACTGAAACCATATGGATTTTTTTTGTATGCATGGAGGTTTTGTTGAAAATCAGCATTGAAATATTTTCAGTGCTAAAACCTTCTGGATGACTTACATGGACGGTGTCCATCTGCATGGCTTCATCCTTTTCTCATGTGGAAAATTATTCCCAGAGGAACAGAAAGATTAAATTATTGGACTTCAAAGTGGCTCTACAAAAAATGGTGCTCAAAAGAAACTTGCAACTCCATTTAAAGGACATGAGCTCCAGTAACACAAATAAAAGTGGAGGCGCTCGCCTTCTAAAACGATATGGTGGTCTGTTAACTGTTTACATATTCTTATTGTCAACAATCTACTGGTGAATGGCTTGGATTTTGAATCTGTATCATTAAATAAAATTATTTGTCACAGTGGATGAAAAATTTGAGCTTAATGGATGAGGAACCAGAAAAACACTGCAGCTTACTCTTGATCTCAATACTTCAAGATTCGACATAACATTAGAGGCCACATGTATGGATGGTTGATGAAAGCACATTCTTTCACATCCATCTATTCTGATTACACAGGGTCCAGATCTTGTATTTTCTGAATTCAGCCAAGAATACATGGTAGCTGAGAAATGTTTTCTGAGGTTTTAGTGAGAAATAATGTCCCAGGGTCAAAATAACTTGCTAAAATCTCTAAATAGGAATAAGGAATGAGGAGTTCAACTAACACAGCCTAATTCTCACTGCCAAGGAGGTCAATAGCCTATAATTTCACTGCTGATGTAAACTGAAGGACAAATAAGAGAGAATTCTACACTCAAAAATATTGCATTTTTAAAACCAACAAACCTGGATCTGGTGCATGCAAAACTAATTTTTTACAGTGTGAACAAAGATGCATTTATTCAGCATCATTCCTGTACAACTAATTTTGCACAATATTCTTTAGTAATCAACGACAACAGCAGGGTAGGTTTCTACCTTTGTCTGCTCTAGTGTTCAGCTTTAGTCGAGCTCAAACATTTATAGGTGTTTATTATTAGCCACAATAGCCTTTAAAACTAAACTAAGGTGCCATGAAGGACAGATTTGTATAGTGATTAACTAATAGTTGTTCTGTCCACATATCCTCCAACCTGAGCTGTAGACCTCCTATGGAGTATCAATGACCTTATTGGTTGTTTCTGTGATTAATGTGTTCTTTTACTGCTTTATCAGATTAGGTATATGGCCTTGTCTGGGCTGGTTAATAGTTATGTATTTCCACTTTCAGAGGATGGACTGAACAGTGCCCTGTGAGATTTCCAAAGTTCAGGGTACTGCTTTTTAATCAAGCTCTGCTTAAAATTCTTTGCGACTTTATTCCTGACCTGTCTGATGTGTTCCACTTCTATAGAAAGTTCAGCGTGAACTTTTATGGAAGTAGAGATGTTTCATTTGTGTTAAAAAGTGAAAGAGGAGTGTCAACACTTTATTGTTCAGTTAAAACAGAAAAAAAAACACAACTGTTCTTCCGTTATTGTTTCAACATAAATGAGGAGAATCATGTCTGTTTAAACTCAATTCATTACTGCACCTTCTCAACAAGTAAACAACTCTGTGGTCGTTTCCAGATTTCTGTCTGCTTTATTCTTGGAAAACATATTTTGTTTCTAGATAGGCCCACATGAATGGATGAATTCATGTGGGGATGGATTGATTCCATTAAAAATAAAATAATTGGCATCCTCCCAAACATGATTACCTCGTCCTCAGTAAGTGAGGCAGCATTGGAGGAATCCTTAGAACCTGCGCAGTGTCTGAACTGTTTAAAGGCAGTAGAGCTTTCTGAGCTGTCTAAAATTTTAGCTTCATCTAAACCTTCTACCTGTATGTTAGACCCAATCCCAACCAAGTTGTTTAAGGAGGTATTCCCTCTGATCAGTGGTCCTATTTTAGACATGATTAATCTATCCTTAGTAAATGGATATGTACCACAGGCTTTTAAAGTAGCTGTTATTAAACCTTTACTTAAGAAACCTTCTCTTGATCAAGATGAGCTAGTAAACTACAGACCTATATCTAATCTTCTTTTCTTATCTAAAATTCTTGAGAAAGTAGTTGCTAATCAACTTTGTGAACATTTACAAAGTAATGACCTACTTGAGGAGTTTCAGTCAGGATTTAGAGCTCATCATAGCACTGAAACAGCTCTGGTGAAGGTCACCAATGATATTCTCATGGCCTCAGATAATGGACTTGTGTCTATACTTGTCCTGTTAGATCTCAGTGCTGCATTTGACACAGTTGATCACAATATTCTCCTACAAAGACTTGAGCATACTGTAGGGATTAAGGGAAAAGCATTAGGCTGGTTTAAATCTTATCTGTCGGACAGATTCCAGTTTGTTCATGTTAATAATAAATCTTCTTCAAACTCTAGGGTCACCTGTGGAGTACCACAGGGTTCAGTCCTTGGACCAATTCTCTTTACTAAATATATGCTTCCGGTTGGCAAAATTATCAGACAGCATGGGATTAATTTCCACTGTTATGCTGATGACACTCAGCTATATTTATCCATAAATCCTGATGAATCCAATCAGTTACTTCGACTGCAGTCATGTCTTGATGACATCAAAAGCTGGATGACTTTAAATTTCCTGCATCTAAATTCTGACAAGACCGAAGTTGTAATCTTTGGGCCAGAGTCCTCAAAAAATAAACTTCTTAATCAATCACTTAATCTGGATGGCATTAACTTGGCCTCTGGTAATAAAGTTAAAAACCTTGGTGTTGTTTTCGACCAAGACATGTCATTTAAATCCCATATTAAACAGGTTTCCAGAGTTTCCTTTTTTCACCTCCGGAATATCGCCAAAATTAGAAACATTCTGTCCAGGGGTGATGCTGAAAAACTAGTCCATGCATTTGTTACTTCAAGGCTGGACTATTGTAATTCTTTACTATCAGGAAGTCCACAAAATGCAGTTCGAAGTCTTCAGCTGATCCAAAATGCTGCGGCAAGAGTCCTGATGAAAATCAACAAGAGGGATCATATTTCTCCAATTTTAGCTTCCCTTCATTGGCTTCCTGTTAAATCAAGAATAGAATTTAAAATTCTTCTTCTAACGTATAAAGCCCTTAATAACCAAGCTCCATCATATATCAGAGCTCTGATTACCCCGTATGTTCCTAACAGAGCACTTCGCTCTCAGACTGCAGGTCTGCTGGTGGTTCCTAGAGTCTCTAAAAGTAGAATGGGAGGCAGATCCTTTAGCTATCAGGCTCCTCTCCTGTGGAACCAACTCCCAGTTTTGGTCCGTGAGGCAGACACCCTATCTATTTTTAAGACTAATCTTAAAACTTTCCTTTTTGACAAAGCTTATAGTTAGAGTGGCTCATGTTACCCTGAGCTATCTCTATAGTTGTGCTGTGATAGGCCTAGGCTGCTGGAGGACATCAGGGTCTAATTTTCTCACTCTACTGATTTCTACTGTTCTTCATTCTACGGTTCTCCAGTTTTGCATTGTATTACATTGAAATGACTGTCGTCATTTCAGCTTTTAACTTTTTGCTCTCTCTCTTTTTCTTCATAGTAGGTACACCTGGTCTGGCATTCTGTTGACTTTGACATCATCCAGAGAAGACGGCTCACCCGTTACTACCATCTAATGTAGAACAGATTACTAGATCAATGTGTGCTTCTATGCTTTTTGTCTCTCTTGTTGTGTCTCTGCTCTGTCTTCTGTAACCCCAGTCGGTCGAGGCAGATGACCGTTCATACTGAGCCCGGTTCTGCCGGAGGTTTTTTTTTCCCGTTAATGGGTGGTTTTTCTTCCCACTGTCGCTTCATGCTTGCTCAGTATGAGGGATTGCAGCAAAGCCATGTACAATGCAGACGACTCTCCCTGTGGCTCTACGGTTCCCCAGGAGTGAATGCTGCTTGTCGGGACTTTGATGCAATCAACTGGTTTCCTTATATAGGACATTTTGACCAATCTGTATAATCTGACCCAATCTGTATAATATGATTGAACTTGATTTTGTAAAGTGCCTTGAGATGACATGTTTCATGATTTGGCGCTATATAAATAAAACTGAATTGAATTGAATTGAATTGAATTGAATGAAATGAAACAGATCCCAAATGTACAAAAAATCACTGAATAAAATTAAGACCAAAATTATTTAGAACTCTGATCGCTCTTCCTGCTGCTCTGTTAACTGCAGCAGGAATTACAGATGGCCACAAGGCAAACTGTGAAAGAAGCTGAAACAGCTCCTTAGAAGGTGGGGTTTAAACCGAGCTCTGAATGGACAGTGCTGTGAATGGATCATCCACAGCCCAGATGGGCTTTGTTATTTTATGCGTGAGGAATGCCATGTGCAGTCAGGGACATGCGTGTGTCACACGGTCATTGCGTGAGAGTTGAGAGCCCTGGTCATGAAGTAATTTCTTCACTAGCATTCTCTAGCAAACATCTGAAACCTTTATAGCACAGCTGAATGTATACTGAGATAAAATTTCACACTGTTGGATTTGATCAACTAGTTAGGTAACTTCTGGAAGCAGTTCATTGCACTGAATTTTACTTGGGGTTATCAGAATAAAGGAGTGCTGCATGTTTCAGATTTTCGCTTGAAAATATTCATATATAAAATCTAAACATTTTGATGATAATGCACTACTTTATGTTGGCCTATGACAGAAAATCCTAACAAGGAAGGTTGTGGGTTAAATAATGTAACAAAAATATCAAAAAAATTAGGTTTATGAATACTTTTGTGAAGGACTCCAGCTGAATTGTGTTCTCATGGTAGGCTGATCCAAATGTTGAAGGAGCTGTAAGTAAGATATTTACTATAAAATCCACCTAAACTGTTCTCATTTGTCACCTGGGATGGAAGTAACATTCCTTATAAACAATTGGTCCTCTCCATCAACAATACCTTAGTAACGTTTTTCTCCTTTCAAACCTAGTGGTACGATCCGGAATGACTTTGGTTCAGAGTGTAGCCGGTGTTTACTTCCTGGTTCCTCAGCCAATCATATGAGAGTTCACAGGGTTCCCAACACAGAGCGCAGCATTTGGTATTTTATGTTGGCAAAAGAGCAGCAGCCTGCAAACATGGAAGCCAGTAAGAGAAGTGGACCAGAAATAGAACAGAATACAACATCCCGTGTAAGTAAAAATTCACAACAGCAACAGACCATTTAAAAACGGCATATTAGATTGTTGTGATTGGCAAACTGTTGTACCAATTTGAGCCACAAGGTGTCAGTATTACTTATAGAGCCTTTAAAGACTTTAATGCTGGGTGATCAGTTTTGATTTATTTAACTCACTTTGAGCTGAGATGTGCTCACACGCTATATGGCACACCTGCAGCCAACTCCATCTTACCTGCAGGTTGTATGCCTGCTGTATGAAATGCGGCCCTCGTGCCCTCAAGTGTAAAAAGATCTAATAATGTTCATCTGTTCTGTGCCTTGGCATCTTTCTTACCTCTCTTCCCTCTTTTTTTCCTCCTGTACAGCGTGACCTTTTCATGACTGATGGCATTATCTGTACCAAGCCATTTTTAGTGCCTGCAGGGCGTCAATTATGTACACTTTTCCACATAGTCAAACTTTTCACCTGAGTTCCTTCTCCATACTCATGCACTGAGTAAGTGCAGAATGTGTAGAGGTCCCATCAGCTGACTGTTATTTGCAGTTTTAAAATCAATTTTTGCAGTTCTGCATATTGTTTAGTGGTAAAATAAAAGATTGGTTGTTAAACACAAAGAATCAGTTAAGGTTTATCATTTGATGTGGTTACATTTTTATCTTTTCAAGGTATTACATGTTGGACATCAAGCCCAGCAACGCCTATGGGTTGGTTTGCCACTCCTGCCAGAATGCACCGAGCAACACTAAAGAATGTAAGACCTACTATTCTTGGCATTTATATTTCCATTACTTCTGTTTCTTTGCAAACTAATTTTTCTACCACGGTCTGTCTTCTATTTTAATGCATTAAATGCAACAGCCTAACTGCTCTTACAAGCAAAACATTGGCTTCCTCTACATTAGAGGCTACTGAATGTGAGGTGTTTGTGTACACATGGAAAGGAAATAAACAGGACAGGTTATGCGGAAGCAGATGTTGAAACTCAGGGCTAAGTTTGGAGAAGCAGAAACAGCTGGAGGTCGCAGGTTTTTATGAGCTTAACTGGACCCTGTAGTAATTATTCGACCTTGTGGGCAAGCTTGATATACAAAAGCAAGAGTTTGCACATCACCTTCCCTGCTGGTTCTGCTGTGTTTCTAGCTCCTCATGGGTGTTTGACAGCTCATCAATAACATCACTGTCTCACTAATCATCCTGCATACTTCCACACTATCTGCACATGGATCAGTGTGTATGCGCATGAGTGCAAATCCAGCTCAAATGTTGTTGCAGGTTTTCAAAGCAATGCACACACTTGCAGAAACCTTCTAAAATGTGATTGCTTTTCTTGAATTTGTGGACACATTTCATAATTCCAGTAGCAGTTTGACATTTTTCTACTCAGAGAAGTTTTTTGTAAATTCACCGGTGTCTCCTATTGGGTATGTTGTGTATGTACACTTTTTAAAACTGTATTTGCTTTTAATGTTGGGTTTTAGATAAAACGTTCTCAACATTTGTTGCATTTACATATTTTACAAGTACAAATCTCACTGTATTGTATAGACCAGTTCACGCGTGACGTCACGCGTGACGTCAGCGCTACATCCGGGTCACGGTGGTTGGCAAAAACAGCGCTGTTCTCGTCTACTACATGACAAAACGGGTGATTTAAAGCGTATTTTTAGTTAGTTTACTTTTGGATTCTAAGCAATGCCTACGACTTGTTGTGCTCCCGGTTGCACACAGAGGCATTCCAAATCGTTGGATGTACGTTTCTGTCGTTTACCGAAGGACGAAGAAAGAAGAAAGAAATGGATATTTTCAATGAAAAGAGCGCAGGCAGACACTCCCAATGGACTGGGGGATCCATCATACCACAACAGAATATGCTGTCTACACTTCATCTCCGGTAAATACAACTTAATTCTGCTCTAGTCATTGTTCTACTTGAATAGCGGCGGAGGGGAGGTGGCGATCGCTAGACGGGGCCGGGAGAAGCGGAGTCGATGCGCTGCAGCAGCAGCAGCAGCAGCTGCATTACGCCCCCGTTCACGCACGCTAGTACTTCTGTGTTTACGCTGCAATGTCGCCGACACCCCCACCCATTTTAACAAGACAAAACACCAAAATAATCCGTAGTGAACTATGTTTTTTTTTAACCTACCGGGCGGGTCTTCCTGTCCGACTCCGCGTTCGTATGTTACACAAACATGTCTGAACATCCATCCATCCATCCATGTTCTGACCGCTTAGTCCCTCATGGCGTCGCGGGCGTTGCTGGAGCCTATGTCCAGATATAATATAATTGTAGCCGTCCAGTGGTTTCATGCTTCCATGCTCTCTCGTGTGTACTGGCCTGCGTGTTTATAAGGTAGCTGTATATGTCGCGGTACTGAACACTTGGCAGCATTTCACAGACTCGCTCCGTCCCTTCAGGCTTTTGCTGTGTGGATCTGGCAGTCTGATACCATCAACCATCAACTTAGTCTTAAAACGATCTTGTGATACGTTATCTAAAGAAGAAAAATACGTGGAGAACTCGTCAGTTTCTCTGTTTGCGTCCGCCATTGTGTTCGTCTTTTGCCAACCAGTCCGGCGCGCATGCGCGAAAAACCCGAATCAAAACAATAACAATGAACTGGTCTATTGGATATTTTATAGTAGGTCAACAAGTTGCACAAATTACTGAGATGGCAGGAAAGTAACAAACGTTTCAGAAATAAAATAATAAATGTGCGACGTACATTTGTGTTCTGCCCTCCTGCTATTTAGCAGCAAGTGTTTTGAAGTATGTGTACGAGTTTTGCACATGTGGTTTTAAATTTTTGCCCCTTTTTCTTTGGAAAACACTCTACTCAGATTTGATGGAGAGGGTCTAAGAACTTAATTTTTCAAGTCTTACCTCTGGCTTTGGATGGGATTTAGCTATGGACTTTGACTAGGTCATTTTTATACATAAATACGCTTGATCTACACCTTTTGCTTCTGGGTCTGGCTTTTTGTTTAGAGACATTGTCTTGCCTGAAAGCGAACCTCCACTTTTGCTGGCTCTAAAGCAATTTCTTTGAGGACTACTACTACTTCATAATTATGTGTATCTTATAATGATTATTTTTTAAATAACATCCTCGCAAAATGCACTTAAGTTTTTGGTTATAAAATTACCAAACAACAGAAAAAGATTAGAGGGTTTAGATCTTTGTCCCAAGAAACAGAGTTCAGTAGTTGCATTAAACCTCTCTGTTCTCTGCTTGTTGTCCTTTTTCTTGCATAAATACCACTGCCAAATTGAGCATGTGTATGAACCCGAGATTTGCTGAACTTCACTTTTTTTCTGATTGTTTGAACAACGATATTTATGGACCTGTAATTGCTCAATGTCCCCCCACAGTGCACTTAAAGAATCCGGAAATGAATGTTATTGTTATTGTGTCATATTTAATGAGTGTGTTTTGAAAGATGAAAACCCCAAAAAGCGGCCTGGCCCTGCAGAGAAGGCGAGTGGGAAGCAAAAGCAACAACACAATAGCACAAATAATGTCTTTAAATACATTTTAATCACACCAGCTCCATGGCTTAGTGTCAAGTTTACGAGGCAGATAAAACTGAGTTATTACTTGTGTATTTCATTAAATGTTATAAGTAAGGCCTTAAACATTCCTTGTTAAAGCAAACACTGCTCGCTCAGAAAAGACTACCTGTTTTCTTCCAAACTGAAATCCTTTTACCAGGAAAGTCAAAATCAATTTCCCTAAAGGGAAGATACCAAATTGTCTGAGATCCGAGTTTTATTTGCTTTGAGTGATGGTGGGCTGACACTTGCTATGTAATCTGTAAATTACCCTGGCTCCTGCCTGTTCTGCTTGTGTGCTAATTAAAATTTTGGTGGGTATGAGAAAGGCGGATGATTAGCATGTTTGTGCTTGCCTTGATGCTACTCTTTGGCAGCTTGTGATCTAAAGCTGGAAGCACTGCTCATTTTCCACTTTCTCCTCCTAATTTATATAGCTTCCAACATCCAAATCTGTGGCTGACTACATTAGGTGTCATGTCACCTTCAAAACTGAACATGTCATTCTACAAAGTTAACTCTTACTTTCTACTAGCTAAAAATAACAAAGCCTTTAGCTTTAACTTAAAGGGCATGCATCCTAATTTTTTTTATAACTTTTCTCTTTGAATTGCGTTTGTAGCTCAAAGTAGTTAAAAATTGTCATGCCTGAAGACAAGAACTATGTAATAAAAGCATAAAAGAAAGGGCGTGAGCACAAAGCGGTCCATAATGCAGTGGAAAGTACCAGTAGATTAAGGACATTAAGTTTTGAATGCTAATTTCAGGCTTCAATGTGTAGCACAGTGTCAACCTAAGACAAAAGTAGTAATAGCAAAGACTAAAGCTTAGGTTTAAGTTTATAAGATCACGTTTTATTCGGGAATTATCTGGTTGCCACTTGGTTGACAGGATACATATTATCTGAGAGCAGTAGCTTGGGCACCCAACAAACTGGCACCCTATGGGGGAGATATAAAAGAAAGAGATAAATAAATCTTTATTGGTAATTGTAATTATACATTCCAACAAAATTTTCAACATGCAGCAGAGGACCACAGGTCGGAGTTGAACCTGGGTCGGCCACGTCGAGGTTTAAGGCTTCCGTACATGGGTTGTGCGCAATAACCACTGCGCCACCAAAGCACACCTGTGTTCTCTTTATCATTTGGCCAATAAAATAATATAATGCCGTTAAAGCTAATCAATTTGGCTAAAGACAGTAAAAATAATGGTGAAAAACACACTTTATGCTCACAATCAACATCTACGGTTGTCTCATTGGTCTGTCCAATCATTCCCTGAACCAGTGATCAGGACTAGCCATGGCATAAACTATCCCATGTCCTTATCCCTCAGCTTTAGGAAGTTATTCCATTTAAAGCCACGATTCCAATGGCGTACCGCGAGCGAGCTATTTTTAGAACGTGACGTCATATCACGTGGTACAGGTAGGGTAAATATGCGTTGTCCTCCACTCTTTCGCTGTACGTTACCCTTGGTTTTACTCGGTTAAACGACTGCTTTTTCTAAGTCTAACACGTCTCCTAACCATGGTTTTTAAACATTGTTGTTATGGAACGTGCAACAGCGACTCGAGGTACGCTCATAGGCCAAATATGAAGGATGTTAAAGCTGCAAGCGGCGTCGATCGGCCCTCGCAGCCAAGCGCCGCTCCGGCCTATTGGCCACCGCTGCGGTGCCGGCCGGCCGCCCACCACCGCAGATGCTGTCACGCATTTTCCCCGCCCGTCCACCGGGCGATTCACACGAATGCGTAGGGCAGCGCTCCCCCATGACTCACAAAAAATCTGGTGCAGACCAGTCGATGCAGCGAGGAGATACAGCCGTTGGAATATGATAATGCATTTGGCCACCGGCCCGGACTAAATTGTTCGGCGGGCCGGACAATTTATACCGATTCCTGGACGGTGATTACAAACAGAAAAAACGCCCGCTGACGCCATGAACGCCGAGCAGGAGAAAAACATCGACTTACCTTTCTATCAACTCGGCCCGTTTTCCAGGCTTTCTAAGCCCTCGACACTCAAGCCATCGTTTGAGCTGAACGTTGGTATGTTGTTCGACAGTTCTACCAGTAAACTGGGCGCCTGGACATCCTCTTGCGATAGTTTAACAGCTGAAAAGTCGGTCATATCGTTGTATCTGTTGCACGAGTAATGGCTAGTTGCTACGTGCGCTCTCCCACTGTCTGTCCTACCTTAGCGGCAAGGGGCGTTGCTCATGAGATGGTGACGTCACGTGCGCGGTACGCCATTGCTGAATAATCCTGGGAAAAAAGTGTTTCCAGCAGATAGACTGTCTTTTGTCACTCTCCGTAGAAAAAGTGCTTACAATATCCTTTTTTCTGTGTCACCACTAAGCAGCCCCACATTCATTCAACATACTCATGTTAAGTTATCTTTAGAGAGAGATTTCATGACGCTGCTGTTACACATGCTACAACATCATAAATATACACATGAAGGTGCCTGGCTTTGAAGAATCCAATTTATCTAAATGTAGTATTTTTAAGATATTTGTTTGTTCCGTCCAACTGAGTTTCTTTCAGGTTGTTTAGCTTGGCATGTCTGTATTGCCTGGCAGAATTGGCAGTTTGCAGTGTGTTTTCACCCAGAGAGAACATGATTAGGAGCTCAAACCACAAGACACTAAAGAGAATTTCAGTCCAGACTCATGTCCTTATTCAGAGTGGTATAAACACATACCCCAAGTTGATGCCTCCAGCCACAGGCACTGGCGCGTGAGTTTGTATGTGCCTATGTGGTGACACGAGGCCCGGAGACCACAGGAAGTGGCGAGGCACATGTCAAAGAGGCCAACAGTATATCAGCCTGGTGAAATGAAAGACTGATTAAAAGGCGTGATTTATGAGCTGCTGGGAGTTTACAGCTCCATTAGGAAAGAGGAAGGAGACCTGATGAAAACTCCAGAAGGCCAAACAAAAAGGGAGGACTGGGAGCAATATATTGACAGATGGAGTTGTGAGATCTGCATTTTGTCCACACTGCCCAATAAAAGAGTTTGTGTGCTGCAATGGGAGACTGTATCATAGTGAAGAATCAACTTTAACATCTGCCAGTGCCAATAATCTGCTTCTGTGAAATGTTATTGGTTGTGAAATGATGTCAGGCAGCGGTATTTAGGGGAAGAAATGTCAATTAAATACGATGCCAAAGCTAACATACCATCACTGGGGTATGCTGGTACGTGAATGCAATCGGGAATTTACCATTGTGGGTTAAATATCTCACTTATATCAATGTCACTGTCAAATCTGTAGCCTGTGTCTGTAAAAGCAGCAACCCTTTTTGAAACTTTGGGAAAGCTTATCATGTGAGTCATATAAGTTTGAATATGAATCTAAAAATAAGGTTGAGACTTATCTCAGTTTCCATGCGTCCCTTCGTTATACACCTTAAATGTCAGTCAATGTTTGTAAACCCATATGCAATCCTGACAGGTGCTTGTAGGGTTCCTGCGATTAGTGGAACCCCTTGAAAAGGAGAGTAAAAGGATTCAAGATAAAGTTGTCGTCATTTCTCACTGCATTGCTTACTAATGTGAATGGCAGGAAAACATGCCTGTTTGGGTGCTGATTCGCTAAGGGGTGGAGTTACTGTTTGTGTAACTAGAGTGACTCCAAAACAAGAATCAGCCCCACCTTGCTATGCCGACCATGCCGACATTGGCGTAGTACTCAGTTGGAATGGAAAACCGCCCGTGTAGAACTGAATCAAGCTGACCCATAACTGATCAAATCAATGTTTCACCATGGAAAAGGGGCAATAGCGCAACATATGTGGAATTGAAACTTTTAAACAACTGAAACAATGACAAACGTGGTTGTTTGGTCAACACACGATAAAGAGGAAGATAGGATTAATATAAAAAATCCCCAAAACCCACTGCAGCAGAGGGTACCATCTGAGCTCGCTAGGTCTCTGAGGCAACAATATATGTTAAGGCTTTTGTACACTTATTTCCTTTTAAATAATTGTGGGGCATGCTACATAAGTCAAAGCAAATCAAAGTTAACACAATACCAGCAATAAATCTGAATCAAAAATTTTAAGACACGGAGAAAAAAATATAGTGTTTTTACCGCTACTTTATATGAACCACTTATAAATCAGTGACCTATCTAGCATTAATCAAACAAAAAAACATTGCATCTTCCTTGGCAGAGGTACTAGTTTTGAACACAATAAATGATGGAGAAATGACAAGATGACCCAATTTATGCATCCAAGCAACCTCTTAATTAAATTTTAATTAAACTGAAAAATGTGGACTAAGGTAAATGCTGTGGTTTGATGTGATTACAGACTTATAAGCTGATAGTTCTTTGTGCTGCCGCTTTTAATGAATAGGGCAAAATAAACTTTTTTATTTTTTTTATTTTGCTTTTGACCTGTGATGACTGATCGGAGTAAGTCAAGGAAATCTCAATAAGTTATCACTGGCCACTTGATTTGTACATTTCTGAAAAATTAGGGTTCCTTAATAAGATTTTATAATCTAAGCAGTATGTTTAATAATCCTATTTTAGGATAAAGTACACTGCAAAAAAGTACAAAGTAAGCTTTATACATGCCATGTGATTAGATTTTGTAGCTTTTATAGATATGGTTTCAAATGCTGCTTATAAACACAGCTTGAACATATTCTGGTAAACAGAACCGCAGGATTCTGAAATGTTGAGATTATTATAGCATTTATAAATGCCTTGGTGACTATATCAATTGGCTAAAGTAACTATAGCCAACTATTGAAAACTTCAATAATGTTTTTAACATGCCACACACACAGAGAAGGAACTAATGCCTAAAAAAGCACCTCTTAGATGAGGTTATCTGAGCTTAATCTTGCTATTGTAAATTATATAAAAATAGAAGGGTTCTGCTGCAGTATGCAGTCTAATCATCTTGGGAAATCAAATGATAAAGAAGCAGACTAAAGTCAACAAGATAATTGTTCATCTAAACCTCCTTTATGTATGATTTATAAAGTGTAGCAGATGAGATCAGTGTTTGTAAATTTCATTTCCATTTCTAACTGCAGTTTATATACACCATCACAAACAGGCTTTGTTAATGTCATTGCAAACTGGTTTTTATAAATACCAGCTGTTTTAGTAATAAAACATTGCATATTGTGTCTGAATGCAGTTGCAAACAGCGGGTTGTCCTTTCATAAACACAGCTGCAAATGGAAGGCAGAACTTGGAAGGTGGGTGTGCTCTGACCCATGATTTCTGGCCACCAAGAGGCCCGAGGCCCCTTTCCCACATCCGTCTCTCGGTTCGCATTTTTCATGATCTCTGATCTGGCCATGAAGACATCTCTCCCGCTACGCCATTTGTCTGGTTGTAAATAAAATTATACACAATCTCTTAAAGTGAATAGTGCAGAGAGGGGGATTGAGGTCAAAGAAGAACCAGTAGAGCATTGGCCCAGGTTTTGACTGCGGGGGGCCGGGGGGGGGGGGGGGGGGACTTTTTATCATGAGTAAAAAATTATTTTCTTGGAAAAAAATCTAACTGTCCTAACTACTTTCATTAAAACAAAAAAAGGACACTGTTAGTGGATAACTGTAATATAGATCATTTTAATTGCAGATGTAGCAATGAAAGCCTGTACAATTAAACTATATACATGTGGATATTTGAAAATGGGAAGCTTATCTGAGGTGGAGAGGTCTGCCTTGGGTTTACCTTAGTGCCACAAAAGTCTGGAGATGCTGGATTTCTGATGTAAACAGCGTTCCTTTGAAGTTTACAACCTTTGCTTGAGACACATAACATTCACTATAGTTATATTTTAAAATCCAGCTATTTTCAACAATTGGTAGCAGAGAATCTACAGAGGAGGTACATTCCTACTTTACTACTCTAACTACACCGTTTCACTTTATGTGTTACTTTTAGTGTTTTTTTTTTAAACGTGTGTACCATTTAGCATTAAATATCCCCTTTATTCTCTCTCTAAAAATGAATATGCTTTCAGACTGTACCAATAGGGCCCACAACCTAACAGAAACAAAAAGCAGAAACCAGATGTACTGTATCATCCTTAAAGAAAGAAACTAAAGTATGGATAGAGTTGTGTTGTTTATCTCATAGTAAATTGCCACCAAGCAAATCCATCAGTCTGTCCATCCATCCATCCATCCATCCATCCATTGTCTTTATTTTCCCATATTGGGTTACGAGAGTAGCGGCTCCAGCAAGTACACCCATTCATCAGAGAGGCTGCAAACTGTCATTTCTTGACCCTTGGAAACACTCTTCTGTCCCAGTTCTTACAAATTGCAACCACCCCAAAGGTTTGCCATTATAAAAGGCATATTGCCAGTCTTCCCGGCAGCCAAGGGACTCCAAAAACATTTTAATTAATGCATAAACGGTCAAATACCGGGAAATGTAACATGTGCTTATGTTTTTTTACAGGCATGCAAACCAGCAAACCTAAAGTAAAACCACCGATTGACCCTGGGAGCACTACAGTCTTCCCTCATCGAAATAAAGGTATGAGCAAACTTACTTTGACCAAATGTGTCTTTGAGTGGTTTCTGATCATTCAGTTTTTTGTTTTTCTTCTTTTTTTGGCACCCATGTATCTATTATTTTATTGCCTGCCAATTTAGAATTACCTGGACAGGGTCATCTAGCCACAGCACTCATCATTGCCATGTCAACCATTTTCATCATGGCCATCGCCATTGTTCTCATCATCATGTTTTACATCCTGAAGGCCAAGCCGGGTGGGCAAGGTGAGTTAAGCGCAAAAACGGATTTGCACGGATTTGTTTCAAGTCAAAGGCTTTTGAGTTTTACGCCATTTCTCTCTCTCTCTCTTTCTGCCTGTCTGTGTGTGCGCAGCATGTTGTTCTGGCCAAGTTGTAAAAGTCGTGGAGGCTCAGACCATCAAACAGGAAGAGAAGAAAGATGTCCCTGGTGAGACAGGCTACACAAACATCCCGATGAATGAATGGCAGACTCTGTTTTTGCTCTTTTTAATGTTCTTCCTTTGTCATGATCGGAAGTCTTCAGTTGTAAAACAAAACAAAACCAAAAAAAATAAGTTTGTCTACATGGAAACTTGTATTGTGGTTAAAAACCTCAACCTGGCTGTGATTACCCTTTGTCATGCTTACATGAAAAAAGAGGTAATCTTATTACATACAAGTGTTCATGATTTTAACCTTTCCCACATTCCTGCCCATAGTCAATTTTGAACACATCACGGCATCATACAAAATTTGATTCTCATTTCTCAAAACCCTGGTTGTCTAAAAAGACCTTTCACCGATCTGACTGACTGAATCTTTTGTTTGATTTTTTTTATTTTTTTATCTCTTCTCGTTTCTAATGTGACCACAAATTCATTAGGCCTTGTTCACCCATGGAGGGCGTTTTGCTTGAGATGGAGTTATTAACGTTGAACCTTTAATGGTCCATTTGGTGTTTATACCCAAAGTCTATTAGTGTCATATATTAGACAACATCTGGAAGGAAACGTTGCTGCAGTGGGTTGAGTCATTTGACATTCCTCAAGTCTCCCCATTAACACACACAGGTTCCTTAAAGCTGTGCAGTGATGGACTTCTGCCATGGGTAATTCTTGAATGAATGTATTAATGATGCATCGATTCATAATTCAGCCAACCTATATCTAAACAATTACTGACTGCAGCAGCTTTTCTAGCATGTCTGACTTCTGTATTTAATTTGGTTAAATGATTTGATTAATCCGAAATGGAAATAAATGTTGCTGTAAGTCATATAATGCAGGTTTCTCCATCAGCATGTTGTATGTGCTACTGCTTCTGTAACGATCTTATGGCGGATCTGAAGAAGCCTCTGACTGAAGATATTCTCTTGTTGTATGATAGTATGATGAAGAGGATGCCCAGAGTCGTCCGTAATGGTCTTCATTTTATGAAGAATCCTTATAGACTTGTAGAACATATGCAGCATCTTGCTGCAAACACTGAACAACCTGGGCTTCCTCAAGAAATGCAGTGTTCTCCGTCCCTTCTTCATAGTTGCATACCCAGTTCAGTTTGTTGTTCAGTTGAACATCAAGGTATTTCCTCCTCCAACACCTCCACTTCTTCTTCCATTATGAAAATAGTGTTTGACCTTTTCCTATTTCTTCTGACACCTACAATCATCCACTTTGTGTTATTCACTCTCGAAATGAGACGATTGTTTCCACGCCATGCCACAAAGCAGTCCACCAGCTCTCTGTACTGAGCTTCTTGTCTGCCTCTGATGCATCCCACAGCTGAAGTCATCTAAGTTTTTCAGAAATTGAAAGGGCTCTGTCTTATACTGGAAGTCTAAGGTGTAAAAAGTATAAAAAGCTGCTGACTACCTGGTTAGACACATGACCCTTGAGTCTCACAAACCGTGGTCTGTTTGTCAGGGAGTCTCTGGTCAAGGCGACTGTTGAGGCCTCCACCTGAGTCCTCTGGAGTTTCTGACAAAGCAAATCAGGCTGAACTGTGTTAAATGCACTGAATAAATCAAATAACAGGATCCTCACTGCGCTGCCCGCTTTGCCCAGATGACAGTTAGTTTGTTGAAGCAGGTAGTGTTGTAGTATTGGTCAACTAGTAAAAGTAGGATACAAACTTAAGAGTCTTGCTTCAACACAGAAACTTAGTTAACTGAAAGTTTTCTGTTTTACCCAATGGCTGAGTTGATGTGCTCACTGAGGAATACAAACCAATGTAGAGATGGCAGCCTCACTGTTTTTATTCTAGACACACTTTATGAATGAAGATAAGGCTGACTGAAACAACATCTTAAGTTATTTTCAAAATTCCAAATAGTCAGGTTGGATTTGGCTCCAAAATGAAGCATTATTGAACATTACATTTACTAACTTAGATGTTTGTTTCATATTTAAATAATTTGAATGGCTCAAACTTTTTTGTAATTATCTTATTATTGTCAGAGGTTATGGCAAGACATTGCCATTGTTCTCAGATCTCCCAAGAAACAGTAATAACAAAATAAAATAGGACAATTTAAACTAACAATAATAATTATTATTATTGTTATTATTGTTTGGCAATGCACTGTTACAGTGTCTCTTTTCCACAAAGGCAACCTACTTCGAGCATACTTTAGTAAATGTTTCGATTTGTAAGTTAAGGATGTGATCTGAGTCTCTGAACGTGGGAGGTTCTGAGATCAACCAGTGTCTGGTGATGCTTTTCTTAGCTGCAGTTATCGTTATTAAAAATGAGTGCCTATTGATGTTTGGGGTGATGATCTCTGATAAATCCTCCAGAATTTCTTTTTACAGTGTTTTTATTAGTCATTTTTCTCACAATATTTGCACACCCTGTGTGTGGGATGTCACTTTCTTCGTGTGTGTGTGTGTGTGTGTGTGTGTGTCTGTGTCTGTGTGCCGTAGGCTGACAGATATGCAGAGTGATGAGTGTATCGTGATGGAATGTGAAGTTTCCAAAGCTAAAGCCATATGTTGCTTTAGGCGCCATTTCTCCTCACAATGATGCTCTGTTCAATTTCACTTCCAGACTGACTGACTAACCACTTACATGTGGTGTGAAGAAAACACACACACACACACACACACACACACGCTAATAACTGTAGCTACGAATTTAATATCAGAAATGGAAGAGTTAAAGTAACACAACAGTGTGGTTGGTTGATTTGCGTTAAAAGGACTAAACGTTCTTACCTAGCATTGCAGGTTCTTAAATGGGTCTCTGTGTGTGCGTGTGTGTGTGTGTGTGTGTGTGTGTGTGTTTTAGTGTGAGTTAAAGCGCCTGCGTCTTTCATCTCAGTCTGATTATGTCTGTGTCTACATGACTGACAGCTAGCTCCGGTAGAGCTCCCAGCAATGGGCTGCCCTCCCACATACACACACCAGTCATCCAAAGTGCATTCACACACACACACACACACACACACACACACACACCCTTTGTTCCATCTCAGATATTCACTCACCTCACCTTACTGCAGCAACTTTTCCTTCCAGATGTTGTCGAATATATGACACTAATAGACTTTGGCTGTCTGTCCCTATCAGTAGCCATGATGTCCGTGTAATTTATTTTAACACATACCATAATTATTTTCAACATTTATTCAATTGGCGTTATTTAGCGCAAAAAAGGCTTAGCCTGAGGAGTCGTTTCTGTTTCATGTTCTAACACATCCTAATATTTAGTTGAAATTGAATATAATGGGTGTGTTTCATTCATAAAACTAGCTCTTTTTGTTCATTTCTAATTATTTTGAATTCAAAATTTTTGTTTTTGCTTCTGTTTGTTCTCACAGACAACGTGGTGATCTTCTCAGAGAAAGATGAATACGACAAATTGAAGGCATCTCCTCAGAAGACGGTGAAAAGGTGAGAGAAATGCGTGACGAACTCCCTGACAGAGATTAGGTTTTAGTGGTCGTATGAAATGAGAAGCCAAAATCTACTAAATTAAAGCTGCTGTAACACCTTATTGGGTCCAAAACACACTGCCATATATGTCCTGACCTGCTGCATGGTAGTACCTCTGTAACAAATGATGCATTTACAGGTACCTCCTGATGGAGGGTATAGTCAGATTAATATTATACAGTTTAAACCGGATGTTTCCATAAAAAAAAAAAAAAATTGTCACTGTCTGATATTGAATCAAACTAAACGTTATTTGTTTCAGGTCAGTCATGATTACGATTTCCATTTCCTCAATGCAAGAATAATGAGAGCGATGACGTTTTGTTACTGTCTTTAAAGTCAAATAGGATACCATATTTGTTTGTAAAGCGCTTTACAAGAACAAAGGTCAATAGAGTACTGTACACATACAGCTGAAAATAACTGTACAATTGTAATGTGTTGTTTACCTATACTTCATTAGTATTTGGTGTTATTTTGGGTCTCCTTCCACAAGTTTCTCACAATAGTTGAATTTTGTCCCCATTACCCATGACAAAGCTGCTGTAACCATGGTAGGTACGAACCTACCTTGGGCAGCCTTGGTCACGCACACCTTTCCAGCTCTGCACATGGGACTGAGATCAGGGCTTTGTGATGGCTACTCCAAATCCCTAACTTTGCTGATTTTAAGACACTTTTAAGACTAAAATGGCAGTATATTTAAGATGATTCGCCATTTGGAAGACCAACTCAGGCCACAGTGTTGACTTTCTGGCTGACGTCTTCAGATGCTGCTTCAATATTTCCACATGATTTTTTACTCACCAAACACTAGTCTTTTTGGCAGCAAGACACACACAACATGATGCTGACAACCACAGACTTCTCAGTTGGGATGGTGCTCTCAGGCTTTCAGGCTTTGCCCTTTTTTTCTCCAAATATAACTTTATTTCCAAACACTTCCATTTTAGTTTCATCCGACCACAGGACATTGTCTCCAAAAATGAAGGTCTGTCTTGCCGAATGCATTCTCAATGTATAATCTGGCTTTTTAAAATGGGTATTGGAATAATTGTTTATTGCTCTTTGAGTAAGAAAGAAGCATACAATTTAGCCTTCTTCCTGAAAGGACTTCCCAAATGGTTTGCTACAAACCTTATGAGAGTAAACCTTTATATGCCGTAGTGTTCTTGGTGGGGAAGCCAAAATGTAGCTATTTTGGCCAATACTCGGTCCCTCCCTGCCATGTTGTGTGATAATATGCCAGTGAAAAATTCATATTTTCAGCTCTGGTACACCGAATGACTGTAAGTATTTGGCTATTTTCACATTTATAACATGTCAGGGATCAATCCTGCTAAAATATCATTGCTATTCTATTAGGACGACAAAGTACTGTAAAGCCTGGTTTAATGAATTAAGATGTTTCCCAATTATGGCAGAAGGAAAAGACCCCAAACTTCCCAATTAGTTTAAAGGAACACTAAAAAAGATTTTTTTGTTTGTAAGTTTTTCAGTTCTGATAAAAAAAAAATATCCAGGTTCTTACTTTTTTAAATGCAAGTAGGGATTGATCCCACAAACTTTTAACAGTATAACAAATTCAATCTGAATGTGTACATCTACAGTTTGCTAATCCATTCAAATATTGATAAAATTACTCAGCACACCATAATTCATCCCATTCTGCCCATTATTAAACTGCCACAAAACAAGCCTCTGCAGTAGTTGTGTTGTTGCCCCCTGGGCATTTCTTCCTTTGTCTGTGAGTACACACTGTTATATGTACTCGCCTGTGGTAACATAATATCAGTTGACTTTTTTTTTTTTTTTTTTTTTTTAGAAATTAAGTAATAAAGCAGACAGACCATTATGTGGCTTTGGTGCTGCCTATGAGGTAAGGCAGCACATTTAAGCCCTGCAGCCTAGAAAAGATGAGAAAGGGAGGCAGTTGCCAGGGTGCATTGGGCTATTTATTCAAAGCTTCACATAAAACCACCATCAGGTGAAAGCATGTCTTCGCAGACAACAAAAGAGTGATGGTTTTCTCACCTTCCTCTCTGCATACCCCTCAACCCTCCATGTGAGGACAATGCTGCTTTATAGGCACTGGTGAATGCACAGAGAGGAGCGTGGAAGCGAGAAAACTCTTCGCGTCGGCATTTCAATTTGTTTAATTTTGCAAATGCTTTAAGTATGTCTGCTTTATTTGTTGTCTTTTAAAACTCACGGAAGGGCAGTAAATTAAAGAACAGATAATGCCAACACACATATACAGCCATGCATATGCAAGCAAACGCATTTCCATCAACAGCAGTCAACGGCGTAGTAAAGCAGCGTGCCAGAGGCTGTGCTAACTCACCGCATTAGTTGCCAGAGAGGGTGTTAGATATCTGGGGAAACAATGGCATCTTGTGCATATGTGTGTGTTTGGGAAGACAGAGCATAGACATGGAAACAATAGCATTCAGTGTGCATCTCTGTCAACTAGGTGCTTTTGCAAGAAAATCCAGGGTAGAGGGAAAGAGAGAGAGTATCGGTGATGCAATTTGAATATATGGGATTGTGTTGTAAAAGGAAGGGTTGTTTTAAGAACAGAGATGGAAGCAAAACAGCATCCTCTGGCATTTGCTCTGAGAATAACAGCTGCAGGGATTTACAGATGTGTTGTAAAAATTAGGGATGCACAGATTTTGCGGGCAATTTACTGTTGTCCAATTTTTACAACCCAAGACGTGCCTATATTTATTATGATTTCTTTGTAGCAGGAGCTCTAAATAATTACAAAGAACTTGTCTACTATTTGCATAAAACTGAAAACTGAACAATTTTGTTTGTATGTGCAGTGAAAACGATGCATCGTCCGAGAACGAGCAGCTGTTGAGTCGCAGCATCGACAGCGACGAGGAGCCGTCCGACAAGCAGGGATCGGTCGAGAGCAATTCGCCCAAACACAACTTGTGCCTCGTGGACCTGGGCAACAAACCTGACCTGTCTCTGCTCTCGCTGGGACTCCTGGACCGTGGCCGCACATCCAACGGTGCCCCGGTGGTTGCAGCCAGCCATGCCATTAGCATCCAGAGTCCCAACCACATCAACAGTGTCAACCACATCGCTTCCAGCAACCACATCAGCACCATGAATGGGATCAACAACAATAAAACCCCAGGGGTAGGAAGATGGAGATTTTGAAAGACTGTGCTGCAGTTAAAATATGATTATGAACAGATTTACAACTCAGGGTCCCTTTAACCTCATAAATATGTTTTCTTTTTCTTCTTGAATACCACACAGATGCTACAAAGTCGGAGGAAAAAGATATTAGAGCTGTATGCTAGAGCCTGCAATGTGACTGAGGGTAAGTCAGATAAATGAGAAAAGCTATCCGCCAAGCCTTGTACTTGAGGCTTGCATTGCTTTGGAAAAATGATTAATATCCCTTGATTTTATTTTTCATATTTTGTCAAGTTACAATCATAAACCTCAGTGCATTTTATTTAGATTTAAAGTGTTGGACCAACACAATGTGCATAATTATACACTATATAGAAATATACACCAGTATATACCTATACTCTTCTAAAAAGACAATGTATGGTGTAGAATGGTTGGTCCCACTCTACAGAGGTTATTAGCTTTCTGGGGTTCAATTCCCAACCATGTTGTTTCTTGTACACGCCTTCTTCTCTCTGCCCATTTATTATCCAACTGCAGTGATAAAAAGCCACACGTGTCAAAAGTCTTTTAAAGTATGTGTTTGAAGGCTTTTCATATCTAAGAGATTTGTGCCACTTTTGGAGAGTGTTTATGCACAGCAATGTTCAAGTCTTGCCACAGATTCTCAATAGCATTCAAGTCAGGAGATCAACTCAGCAATTCTAGTACAATATGCTTCGATTTTACCCATTCCATTGTGATCTCCTTGTCCCAGCTAAAGGGAAAGGTACAATTTTGTTTGCATTTGGCATATTTTGCCATATCCTCTACATGTGCTGTGGCAAACTGCAAACAGGCATATTCTCAACACTAGCTATCGTCCTAGAAATTGTTTGGAGTTTACAGTTATTAGTTGTCGTGTCAACACATTTCCATACATGAGCTGATAATCTCTGCAGTTGTTCCAGAGCATCATGGGCCTCTTTTCTGCTTTATGGTTAAAGCTCTCCTTGCCTGTCAGCTTAGGTGGATGGCCATATCTTATTATGTAGCAGTCGAGTCACACTCTATGTATTGTTAGATGGAGGACTGAGCAGTGCTCTTTTTCTTCAGATATTGTTTTATATCATAAGCCTGCTTTAAATTTAAGACATTTTTTTTTTTTTACCTTTCTGTTGTGTTTCTTGAACTTCATGGTGCAGACACAGAACAGGTGGAATTATACTGAGGACAAATTACACACAGGTGGACTCAATTTACCACCTGTGTACCAACTGGTTGCTTGTTTTCAGATTTGCATATCTAAAATGAAAATATTTTTCTTAACAATCATGCACTATTAGTTGAGCTATCAACT